>OX439141.1:66407210-67610390 GCA_949318255.1 Pollenia labialis | reverse complement strand
CGTTTAAATCTGTTGGTTTTTTGGAAGGAACTTCTAAAGAATAAAAACAAGATATGGTTCTTAAATCAAAATCTGAGTCTGGTGTTAGAAGGACGTATTCAGCTGGGCCGAATCTGTAATACCCTCCACATACAGTTCGAATATGTACGGTAAATTATGGGCCGATCTCTACGAAATTTATAGTCTTATAAAACTATGACTGACCAAATTTTATTATAATAAAACACAGATCAAGAACTTTACGGTTTTACGCCTTCTAATGTTTTCTCCGAGAGTAGGCTTTAAATGGGACCAATGGTAAATAATGGACTGATAGTCACGAAAAGTGGCAGTGTGATTTCTATTCATATCAAACTGTGACGGACTAAATTATTACAATAGCATTATTTGTTGCGGTTTTAGGCATACCAAAGGTATATTCGAGAGTGGTCTTCATATGAGGCCTGTCGTTAATAATGGACTGATCTTCACGAAATTTAACAGTATGATTTTTAGTCAAAAAGAACGAATTTGTGCAAAATCTTATATCAATAAGAGCAATTCGCCACTAGTTATTCTTTTTTTGTACCAAAATAATAAATTTTTTAGGATGGTTGTTTCACATTTAAATTCATAACTCTTTTCCTACTGAACCGATTTTGCTGGATTTAGAGCCCAAACTGCTTAGGAGAACTAGAAGCAATTTGATACCAATATTTATCTTTTATGTTGAGTCGAAAGTGAGCGTGACTTCAATAGACGGATAGACAGACGGGCATGGCTAAATCGACTTAGAATTACTCAAGAACCTAGAAAATTTAAACTGTTTTGAACAGAATGACAAACTTGGTATACCCTCATCAAAACTAGGTGTGGTGGAGGGTATAAAAATCCTTTTTTAAAACGCAATTAAGTTAATAACATGTACGCATTTTTTTAAATTGTTTGCAGTTTTAAGCAATTAGATAAATTTAATAAGATGAAGGTAACTGAATTATATTGCTTTCAAGACAATTTAGATCAATACGATACCTTTTGTTTCAAAATTTTTAGCAGGCTTAAAGTTGTGAGTTGTCTCATATGTATAGCACTTACAATATACCAACTAAAAATCGAAAAAAAGTCACATACAATCCTTAGTTAACTAAAACTACCAAAGTAACTTAAATCGTGAATATAAACAAGTACAGCCGTATTCATAACAAAAAGTTAGCCTTAGTTTGTAGCTGCTAACTAGAATGCCGATTAAGCCTAGCAGCTTGTTGGCACAGAGTTAATTCATAACGAACTTTTCTCCATCTGCCAACTTTTAAAAAATCAACTCTGAATTTTTATGATGCCACATTGTATTACTCGAAAATGCAGCACGTTTTGCATTAATCATCGCTGAATTTGTAATTTTTTCTTTTTTTGTTTTTCCCTTCACATGTAAACATTTTTAAAAGTTTTTAAATTTAAAATAAATTAAGTAAAAGAAAGTAAATTAAAAAAATTAGTTAATAAAAAAAAACCAACAAAATTGTTTGCCATTAAACGGCTGTTTTTCACAAGTTGGCAGCTCGTTGACAAGAGTTTGGCAAATCGTTAGCCAAAGTTTGGTTAGTGTATTATGAATAAACTTCATGCCAAATTTTCATTATGAATACGCCTGGAAGTTTTTAACCAGGAAAACATAAAATCCTAATAAGAACAAGTATAAAATCTGTTAATTTAAATGTAATTTAAATGTTTTTGTAGCGGAAATGAGCCGCTGAGAAAAGTTTGAAAAACGCTAAATTTCTTGTTTGCCGCTTAAGCGTTTTTTTCCCACGATTGACATTTCAAAAACGCTAGATTTAGCGGGAAAATCTCTAAATTGGCAACAGTGCGAGTCAGGCAGTAAGTTTATTTATTTATTTATTAATATCGATTTTCTAATATGTACAACAAGATAAGTATATCTTATAAATTACAGTATTAGAATCAGAGATGTTAAATAATAATATAAAATGTCAAAAGTTTTACAAAATTTTTGGGAAAAAAGAAAAAATTCATTAATTTTTGGAAAAAAGAAAAAATATATAAAAACCAAAGATCAATTTAGTTGAAGAAATATATATTTAACTAGTTGAAATAAAAACATTGATTTAAAGTTAAGTTAGGAAATCAATAAGCATTTTCTTAAAATTTATTGCGTTGTTTGTGTTTTGGATATGACTTGGGAGTTGATTCCAGAGACGTATGCTAAAAACAAAAAATTGGCATTCAGATGCATGGCTTCGATGCCGAAATCGAATAATATATCTTCCTCTACGCGATCTGGCAAATCGTATTCGGTTAAAAAGGTATTCTGGTCCTTTTGTTATTATGATTTTGTGTAGAAAAATGAGACATTTCGTTTTCATTTGCTTATTGAAAGAAAACTCCATAAATCTACTAGAGAATTCCGAAACTCTGTCAAATCTTTTTAAACAGAAAACATACCGAATAATGTTTTTATAAGTGGTGTTTAGCTTCCTCTTATCTATAGAGGAACATCCAGCATAGATTTCAGAGCCGTATAATAGAGTAGGAAGATGATAAGTTTTTGCTAGCAAAGTTCTTATATAAGTGAAATGTTGGGTGGCCCACAAATTACGTAACATACCGTATATTTTACCACATACCTGATTAATATGGTCAGACCAAGTTAAAGTTTTGTTGAAAATTACACCTAAATTTCTTGCGATATTTGCAAGTTCAATTCTTGATTGTCCAATCGAAACATTTAATTCATTTTTCATTATTGTGTTATTTCTAGAAATTACCAAGAATATTGACTTGTTTGGATTTATTTGCAGAAGCCCACACAAAAATATTGTTCAAGTCAGAATTCAATTCATTTAACTTGGTGACGATTAATTCCCCGGTACTGCTAATGTATAAATGAACATCAGCAGCATACATCTGTATCAGAGATCAGCAATGAATCGTCTTTTCGCTACTCATACTGACTCATGCAATTGTAAGTATAAGTGCGTAGAAATCATTTAAATGAGTGCCTACAAGTACAAGAAATTATGAGTCATGATTTAGCTCTACCCACTTTTTCACTACTCATGATCTGTATATTACAAAAAAGAAGTTGTTTCGGTAGATCGTTAGCATATAGGCTATATAATAGTGGACCGAGAATTGACCCCTGTGGGACACTTCTGGGGACGGGTAGAGAGCGAGAAGTAAGTCCATTATTAACAACTGACTGGCTTCTGCCTGAAAGGTAAGATTGAATCAATTTAACTGCAAGTGAAGAGAAGCCAAACTGATTCAAAAGTTTTATACAAAGGGTAGAATGATTGACGGTATCAGATGCCTTTGAATGGTCTAGAAGAACCAATAACGCTAATTTGCCATCATCTAAGTTACTCCTAACTTCTTCTACTACATCAACCAAAGCTGTAATACAGCTTCGTCGTGTTCTGAAACCGGATTGACGATCCGTTAACAAATTGTTGACATTCACATATGTACCTGTATATTCGTTTATGCATTAAGTGTTCGAAGACCTTGAAAAAGTAAGGTAGAATAGCAATTGGACGGTAATCATTTCCCTTTTTAGGGACTGGAATAAGTTTACAATTTTATTTATTTATATATCTAGTCAATACCGCAAAAAAAGCTTAAGTGACATTATTTTAAATTTTCGTTTTTTTTAAATAAATTAGTTTATTGGCAAAACTTGCATCATCTCCTAAAATTTCATGGTCACATATGGTTAAGTTTTATCTTAACCCCACCACGTCTTTCGATTTGAACATGACATGACCATAACGCCGGCAGAGAAACTGCTTAAGTCCTCCTCTGAGCGGGGTAGCAAAAAACCGTCCTAAAATTTTTAATTTTGACAATATATCCCTAATAAATAATTCAAGGTGTAAATCAAAGGCAACACTCTTGCGAGTTCGACAAAAAATACATTGTCGTCTTGAATGTGAATGGCAATGTCATTTTTTATTCTTTGTGAAGAAATTTTCTTCAAAGCTTTAGATCGGGCTGAAAAAATCACTGGTGCGGTGCGTAGGTATCTTAACGTTCAATTGAAATAAATATTAAGTTTTTATTAAAAAAAAATAATCGCTATTTTGTATGGAGGTTTCTGCTGAACCCGTCTGAAGGCGGGCTGGGGAATTACACAGAAAATTCTGGGATGTATGTATATCAGAACCGTATCTTAAATTATTACGATAATGCTCAACTCCGCCTCAAGGCGGACTTAACTGTTTGACCCCTAACAAATCAACGAATTCTCAAAAGTAAAACTGAAGTCAAATTCATGATTCTCACCCTAAAATTAACTTAATTTGATTTTTTCAAGGCAAACAAAAAATGTGGCGTTAGAGGGTTAATTTGTTCACGTTCTGATTGTTGTTCATGTTTTGATTGACCACATTTTTTGTTGTTGTGACGTATGTATGGAAAATACATTGTATGGCCAACATTATGGCACACAGGGATGCTACGAAGAACGTTAAGGCAACGATGGTAGCAAATGGACGAAACATGAAAAGTCTACACGAGTAGAATTCATGTTCGACGTGCTGATCTTACCAAGCTGATGGATAGTGAAGACGGGTAGTAATCGATAGGCTTCCTACAAAATGTTAATGATATAAATTAAAAAAAAAACCTAATCCTGGACGGACGGACATCACGAGATCGACTCAGAATAATTCCGAGTAGATCGGTATACTCAAAGTTGCATCTACAACCAATACTTAAATGTGTTACAGACATCAGCACAAGCGCATTATACACTATCCCCTATTGGGGTGTGTGTATAAAAAAGCCACACGTATAACGCGTCACAAATTAGAATTTTTATAGATTTTCTACCAAATCTTCACACCGGAATTTTTTAGTTTAATGTGCTGTTTTCACAACACAACTGACTGAAAAGCCCTCAGTTTTTTGAGTGTTTTCCATAAAAATATTACTACACGTTCAGTCACTTGTGTTGTGAAAACAGCACATTAGCCTAGTACTCTGTTTAAATTTGTGAAAAATGTCGAGCAACATTGATTATTTCACACGAAAACTTTGACATGTGTCAATGTTACCTATCTTGCGAGTTTGTCCAATTTGACGTTTTTATTCCTATAAAGTATACGACATTGTTTAACGTATGTAAACAAATCCTACATGTACTTTACTAAAAATATTTTTTTAATACAAAATTAAATAAAAAAGAAAGTAAACATGGATAAAAAAAACTGTTACCGGTTGTGTAATTTAAATTTTTTATTAATTTTTTTAATAATCAGTTGATACACTTTTGCTTTTGATTAAATTTCCAAGTGAAATAAATGCAGCTTACATTATTTCGCAGTTGTAAAAAAATTTTGCCAGAAACATTTCGGAACTTTTTCACTAGATCAACAGAGTACAACTCTATCAACATTATTTCGTAGATATTCCTCACAAATTTTTTTCATATGGGTTTTGACAGCATTTCACGTGAAATGTTGAACAGAGTACCAGGCTTTACCTTAAAAATCGAAGAGTCATATGAACTTTTTATTTGCCGACATGCAAAAAAAAAATACATGTATATCTAACAACTTAACTTTTGATTGACCACCTGATTAGAAACGTCAATTACGAGGGTAGAAACTAAAACTATTAATATATTGTGCATGTACTATTTATGTTACAGTATTTTTCGTTTAGAGTTTCAGTAATAAAAGTTTTTTTCCGGGTGAGGGATATTAACCCGCAGCCCAAGCTGCTTGAAGGCGAGGGACCAGGAATTGGTATTGGTTATTGAATGGCGCCAATATTTCGCCAAGACGATTGGAGCCTCTACGGCACTCAGAACTTAAAGTCATAGGTTGCCAGCCGTGGCCAGCCGTGGCCATCTGAGACCCTCTTCTCCAATCCGCGGAGTTGTCCGCCATTGCTTATGCAATTCGTAGCTACCCCACCTACTACATGGTAGGGTTCTCCGCTATCCGCAACCTGCCGAGGCGTCCCGTAGAACCTCTGCTATGCTTCCCGAAAAGGTTCTTTTATATTTATATCTGCGTGGGAAATAATTTGACGCCCTATGTTCAAAATGAACTTTTATATAACTAAGCGATATGGACAATATCAATTCATTTATATAAATAAAAGGAAATATATATATATATATATGTATATATTTCGTTTAGCTGCACATTTAGATGTATAAAAAAAAGTTTCACACGGAATGACAAGCTTAGTATACCCTTATTCACCACTAGTGGTGATGGAGGGTATAACAAGCTTTTAGCAGAACATGTATGTTTTTAATGTTTATATGTGCACACACAATGACAGCTGCCAAATCAAATGAATTTTCAATTCAGCGATTTGTGTTACCATATCAGCAAATAAAAATTGTTTGCCTATCTTTTTTGCAAAATAGCGATTGATACAATAATGTTTTTTGTTTTTATGAGGCATTTAAAAATAATATTTTGTATTAAAAATAAACATTGTTGTCCAAAAATCGAATGCTGTTATCCACAATATGCACTTAAGCAAAATGCACGAACACCATTTTTTCTAACAAAATGTAGCCCTCATGCCCAATGCTTTGTATTTTCTGCAGTTAGGCAAAAAATGCAGTTAAGTCAAACGCAGCTAACCGAAAAATACTGTATAGCCCAGAAATATATTATTTATCATATGTTTATTTCATACGAATGAAGAAATTTCCAAATTTTCTGTGAAAACCTCGTAATTTTCTTATCAAACTAAAATCAAATATATTTTTTGTTTTTGTTTTTTTTTACACATTAATAACGGAAGAATATAAATATTAATATTTAATAACTTTCTATAAATTTTGTATTAAGCATGTTTGTATGTAATAAATGGCATTAAAAACTATTTAAATATAAATACATTATATATTTTTAATTAACAAACAATTAGAATTTAAAAACAAATTAAAATTGCAACCAATGTATGCATGAGTTTCACAATTTTTTCAGATTATGACCAAATTCAAATATTTACTTTTCTAACGAATTTTGTCTGAGTTAGTTCGTTCCAATTTCTGCTTGTAAGTTATAAAAAAATGACTGCGAGCCACGGCGAATTACATTCTTCTTGCACAAATTTTGGAGATCATGCAGCTTTCGATGGTCGGAATGAAACTATTTCTCAAACAATTGTGTATATTATTATAAGCTATTTTATGAGTTAAAGTTTTCATAAATTGTTTTTTTTCTAAAGACTAAAATGGAGTATAATGCGTATACACTATTATTCTTTTAACAATTTTGGAGTTACAATTTCAAGTAAAATTGCGCATATGAGCTTTCACACTTATTGAAGGAAAATTTTGAACAAGAAATTATACACTATTTTTCCAACGACATTTTGACCCACTTTTTGGAAGTAGAATTTGACGAAATTTTGACCAGACATAAAGTCAATGATGGAGATTCTAAATATGCAATAAAAAAATAATAGCGTATGAGCACAAATTCCAAATTTTCGATGACGCTGGGTCATAATTGAGGTTCTATGCTGTTAATGTGCCGAATTGTCTCATCCTTTAGCTCTTGAATTGTTGCTGGCTTATTGACGTACACCTTTTCTTTCAAATAACCCCAAAGAAAGAAGTCTTACTGTACAAAAACACATGCTCTTGGCGGTCAATTGACTTCGCCACCACATGAGATAACACGAACATTAATTTTGTCGCACAAAATAGCCATTGTTAAGTTAGCTTTGTGGCGAGTGGCACCGTCCTGTTGAAAAAAAATATCGCCCACATCCATATCTTCTAATTCGGGCCATAAAAAGTTCGTTATCACAGTAACTGCCTGACCGGACTCATTTTGGAAAAAATACGAACCGGTGATGCCGCCAGCCCATTAACCGCACCAAACAGTCATTTTTTGTGGGTGCATTGGTTTTTCGACAATCACTCATGGATTACACGGTGCTACAGTGTAAAAAAACTTGGAAAACGACCTAGCGTGGGTTATTGGTCTTGTTGAGTACATTAAAAATTGTGTCAAAAAATTTCAGAAACACCCTCAAATTCAGAAGTTATTTAAAAAAAACCGTTTTCAGTGATGTTCGTCAACTTATCGACCTGTAACTCAGTCAGTTCTTGTCCGATTTAAATTTTTTTAACGGATTTGGAAAGAAAAGTCATTACGTTTTAAAATTACGTGCATTTTTTTATACATTTGTAAATTATAAGTATTGTTTTTGTTAAGAATATCTACAAAAATAACGAAAATTATAAACTTTTTTGATTTTAGGTGCTTTTCATTGCTTATTTTAATATGAAAGCTTATAAAAATTTATATTAGCGTATGAAGAAAATTTAGTTCTTAACAAAACATGGTTTTAATTTTTTAAATCGGATAAAAATTGTAAAAGTTATTCAACTTTTCATTAACACCTATTTTTAGTATTTTCTCCCTCCGCGCAAAAAATATGAATAAAAACAAGTTAGAGTGCTATATTCGGCTGAGCCGAATCTTTAATACCCTCCGCCGACTGTTCGAATATTTCAGGAGGGATATCTATATGATGTCTATTTATTATTAATTTATCTTTATAAAAACAGACATCAGCATTAAAATTGGTTGGTTTGAGGTTTAGATCTATATTAAATTATTCAGCAATTTTAACTAGCTTGACTAACAGTTTCAATTCAAATATTTTACGGGAGAAGTGTTTATATGGGGCCTAGGGTAATTTATGGACGGATCTTCACGAAATTTTACAGCGTGATTTCCAGTCGAATAAAACAAATTTTTGCAAAATCTTATCTCATTCCGTGCCTTGTTCCACCATTTATGTTATTTTTTATAACAAAGTTATCATTTTTTTTAGGTGATGGTTCCACATTTTGATTCATAGCTCTGGTCCTACTGCACGGATTTTGCTGAATTTCAATCGCAAACTGCTTAGGATACCTGCAAGCAATTTGGCAAAAAGTTTGTACATTTCTTTTGAGTTGTTCGAAAGTGAGCGTGTTTTCAACAGACGAACAGACGGACAGACGGACATATGTTTGCGGTTTATTCGCTGATAAAAAACATCGCTTTGATCTGAAGAAAAATAAAGCCTTGGTAAATGCCTTCAATACAGTTTTTAACTGCTCATACAGTTCTAGCAAATGTTATGAACCCGAAAGTATTTGTACAAGCTTTTCCAGTATGCTTAAGAAAACTAAGTCCGAAAAGTTTATAAGCCAGCCATTACCATTATCTTTCCCAATGATTTAGCATCATAAAATATTCTATAAACCACAAGACTGTTATTTTTGCCAAACAAACATCACTGGTTATCAATATAAAAATCGTGATAGCATTAAGTATGCTAATGTGTCAGGCGCGGATTCAGGGGGGGGGGGGAAATAAGGAAATTTCCCCTCCCTAAATTATAAAAATATGTTTGGTTAATCTCGATAATACAAGAATTCCCAATAATAATATATTTTTTTATATGTACACAATTTTAGGAAATCCCAGCAAGATTTTTTTTTGTTTTTTTTTTTTATTGAATCTAACGAAATTTTCAATAAGTATCCAAATCTTAATTCTATATACATATATATAGTTATTTATTAGATATTTCCAAAGAAACATCTAGTTTCCTGTATTCAAATACTTATTATTCAACATTCAATCCCAGCAGGTGCCATCTATAACCAAAGAATAAACGTTTGACTTGAAAATGAGTGCGGTTGAATTATTAATAAGCCTTTGTTATATGAATCGATAATTTTTGACACAGATTTGTCGGGGAAAACCCAGATATCCTTATCTTAAAGATATTTCAACATACAACAAAAAGTTGTTAGGAAACATTTATTGGCTTTGTTGTAAACGCATTTGAAGAGGCTTCAATGGATATTGATAATGACGTTGATGTGTCAATTGATGCGAAGGCACTATCATCAATAGTTCTAAAAGCTTTGACAAATTTTAGTCTTGCCCTGAAAAATTGTGTAGGAAATGGAACAGATGGGTGTCCTCTGATGTCAGCAGAAAATAGAGCTGTTATAAAATTCTGGACAAATGCAAAACAAACGCCTTGCCATTCACATAAATCATAAACTCAATTTTAAAAAGCAACAAAGTGTCATTAATACAATAAGTTGTATAATTTTTTTAAAGAAATTACAATTTTTTTTAAATATAATCATCCCAAGCGAAACGCAGTTTTGGCAAAGTATTTGGGAGCCAAACTCTCTACATTATGCGAGACAAGATGGTTGGACCGTCACGACTCAATTTTACACTTTGCAATAAGTGTACATAATATAGTAGCAGCTTTGGAAAAAAAAAATCTGAGTGGAAAGGTAGAGATACTTCATCAAAAGCCTTATATTAAGGAAATCGCTTAGTACTTTTGATTTAATTTACGGAATAAACATATTAAATCTGATACTTATTGTATCACAGCCGCTTAGTATCATTTTACAAAAGCACGACATAGATCTTCAAAAAGGATCAAGCCTTATCAAAACTTAAATCATGTGCCTTGAAGAGAAAATATGTAAATAAAGCCGAAGAACTATTTAAAGCAATTTTTGAAAAAGTTAAAGTTATCTGCGTTCAAATCGAGGTTCCAATCACATTCAAAATGTTGAAGACTACTTCCGAGTTGTAGGTTACATTCCTCTTATTGAATTTATTTTAGAAGATCTCAAAACACGTTTCCCAATAGATATCCTAAGTGTATTGAACATACCTAAACTTTTACCTCAAAGTGTAATCAAGTCAAATACAGATACAAAACTTTTAAAATTACAACTAGCTGATGAGCTGATTATGTTTGATAAAAGAGATAGATAAACACCTACTAACATTTAAACTTAAGTCTGACCTGTTGCATTGGCAACAAAAATGGAAAATATCTGAAAATCTATCAGATAACGTTGTAGATGTTTTAATAAATTGTGATGAAGTTATCTACCGAAGTCTAAGAAAAAAAATTTTAAATTTTCGTTCCAATGCTCGTCAGCAGGGCAAGTTTGAAATGGCACGAAAAATGGTTAAAAATGGCTGGCAAAGTGGCACGAAAAAGTATAAAAAATGGCACGAAAAATGGTTTATATGTTATTTAAGAAACATTTATTTTATTAAGTTTTTATTGTAAGTTCAATAGTATGTTTCTTCAAATTATCAAAAAAAAATACTGGGGGCAAAACGCAAGAATTTGGAAGTTGTTTTCAATACACTTTTAATCTAATTTTTGTTATAAAATTCTGTTTAATAAATAAATATTTTTATAATATTCGTCATAAAATTTTTTTATCGAGAAATCTTATTAAAAAACGACGTTTAAAATTCTTGCGTTTTGCGTCTTCGATTTCTAGAACACCACTGATAATCTCCTGTTATCAGATAAAAAAGATCTATACATGAAAAACACTCTTTTAACATCGCAAGATGTAACTGGAGCATATTTGAACACTTAAAGTTCAGATGAAGAAAGGTTGTCAATAAATTCATCCGTCTCACTATCATTAAAATAAAATTGTGAGAAAATCGATTAAAACACTTTTTTAAAATTGAAATGCCAAGCCATATAGATTTTTCAGGAGTATTGAATAATTTACCACACGTATAACGATCTAAAACGTTTTTTAAACTTTTCAACAAAATCTTTTTTACTGACATCTTGTATTATTTTCCTTAGCACTGTTAATTAAGCCAAAACTTTCATTCATAGAAATCCCTTTCGTTTGTAACTTCAAAAGGCTTGAGCAGATGCATTGAAAGTACTTTTTACGTCCGATTTTTGCATTATTCAGTAAGCATTTCGAATAGATTCTGCCTCATATTCGCTTAGCTTATTCAAAAATTTTTTTCTAGGTTGCATAAAGGTATTCTTTGGCAAGCTGGACCGAAAATTGCTTTTTAAAAAAATTATTGAAGAAATGGCAAAAATGGCATATGCCATAAAAAACTTGCCCTACTCGTTAGTAAAGCTACGAGAGAGAGGTCATTTCCTACCCGTCATCTAATAAAAATATGGCTCAGATCAACAATGACAGAAGAAAGACTGTACTATCTAAATTTGCCTCACAAGGAAAACATAAATTGGTTATTTAAAAAAATTAATTTATATTGAACTGATCTTATATTTCATTTAACCTTATTGTTGAGTTTTTTTAATATAATATACACATATTAATTTTAATAAACTTTTAAAAACAAATTTTTTATTTTTTTGTATAAAAAAAAAATTTCCCCCCCCCCTAAGACTCAAGCTGGATCCGCGCCTGTAATGTGTTAACTGTTACTAAGCCAGTATTAAGTGCAATTAAATGTAATGAAACTTAACATAAACAAAGTGATGATGTATCTGGAATATTTACCAATCTCGGCTGAGCCACATTTTGTGACAAATGCATATTTTTGCGATCTTGTGTGTGATTTAAAACTTTAGTAACTTTTGTAAATATAAGCCGATTTTAACAAATGATATCTTGATTTTTTCTACACAAAATTATCTTTAAAATGCAGTGCAAGCAAATATCGGTTTTCATAGAAAAAAATTAAAATAACTCTTGTTGAATTTGAAAAATTATGAAAAAAAATAAAAAAAATTAGAAACTTTTGATAAACACTCACCTAATTTCTTGGAATATATTCTTTATGAATACATTTCATAAAAGCTTACTTCTTTGCCTTTTCAAAACTGTTTAAAATTTTGAAATTGATCAAAAAATGTATGAGTTAGAGGTACTAAAGTGCTACGACCAACCCTAAAACAGTTTTTTGAAAATAACTCAAAATTTTGAGGGTGTTTCAAAATTTTTGAAAACGGTTTTTGTATGTCCTCACCTAGGCCTACAACCCCCACTATGTCGGTTTTCAAGTTCTGACAAAAAGTGTATTTTTGTAGCAGTGTGTTATCATTTGCCCAAATGCGGCTTACTGACGAATATACTGAGATGAAAATGTGCCTCATCACTGAGGATGATTTTATTCGAAAACTGATCATCTACTGTTGCCATTTCTTGCTACTATGCTGACCTTTGACGACGTTTGGAATGGTCAAGAGGCTTAAGTTATCGAGTCAATTGCACCTTTCAAGTAAAGTCTTAATGCGTGAGAGGTGCAATTGTTGGGCACGACGACGAGATGAGGTGGACGGCGCTTCAGCCACACTATCGCGACCATCAGCAATATTTCTGCAGTGCCAGCTGTACGAGCATGCACTGGTGTTTTCACATCTATTACTGACCCGGTTTGCTCAAATTTTTGCACGATTTGTACGCAGATTTGGACGATTAAATTGACCGAAAAAATCACGAAGTGCACGATATGCATTTTGATTTGAACGCCCATTTCCATAATAAGCCTAAATAACTTTAACGGGTTGCTCGATTGTGTATCTTTAATTGGTTCAAATTGAGTTAGTCTGAAATTGAGAAATGTCAAATGAAATGCAGAACAAAACTTGACGTTTAGGTGTGGTTCACATTCAACATCGGTCCTTAATAGTTATTTAACATGTTTTTACATGCTCAACCAGTTTTTTCTTACTACAGCAATTGGCAAGCTTTGCTTTTTATAAAACTAACGATTTAATTGCAAATAAGGAATATCAAAACGGGTTTGCAAGGCGAAATCATGCTAGCAAAGCTACTTTTTCGATGTCAATCGTAATTGTGTAATTATGCTACAAATGTGAAATTTGGTACACAGTCATGTGTAATTTCCGAATTCCTTATTGGCAACACTGCACTCAAGACAAAATGTTCTGTAAATTTTCGTAAGTAAAATTTTCGACTTTGGATTAAATAAATGTCAATCTATTCCAAAAACAATCGGTAAGTTGTGACACTTTTGAAGGTGGACAAGGTGAAATAATTGGTTAATTCGGGTTTTCTTTTAATATTAAGCAAGTATGAAAGTATATTCAGTCAAGCCCGACCACATGCTACCCTACACCACAGTATTTAAAAATACATTTTCGAGAATGAACCCAGACCCATGGGCAATCATGGACCCAGCAACACGAAATTATGTTATGATGTTAAGATATTTACCGATAGTTCAGTTTTCACTATCGAAACTAACGATATTACTATCGACTGAATGTTTGGACCTGTGTTGTTCATTGTTTTGTCCCATGCTTGCAATTGCATATTTTTTTAAGAACATTACAAAAATATGTATTTGACATTTTAGTCCCCATGTATACATATACAAATTTCGACATAAAGGCCTTTAATTAGCAGTAAAAAATCACAGCTAAGCAATCCATACCACCTGTCATTCTTGTTGTTTGTATTCATTGCTGTAATTCAGCGCGAATTAATAATAGCAAGTAAAAACTGTGTGTGTATAGCTGATGTTACATATCTTCATAGTTGTATTTTAAATAATAATTATATCGATATTGATATTTTTCGTATCGATATTTTAAGACTATCGATAGTTTCCCAGCACTAGGCGGCATTGTACGTGCAATTCAATTAAGGTTCTCGTAAAGCTGAAGCTTACAAAAGCATTTACAATCTTTTAAAATTGGTCATTGTTTAGTAAAATTTGCAGGGATTTATCCTCGCCTTTATTCCAGAAATCACTATCTATATGATATTTAAATTTTTTTTAAAGGGTGCTTTTTAAGAGTGTCACAACTTTGAGTTGTCATCACTGCTTTATTTGAGCGCCCATTTAACAGTAGATAGTTGCTTTTTGTTTGAAATTTCATTATGAATCAAATTACACCAGACCAACGCGTGCAAATTGTTGAATCAAAATAATTTGGCGAATGGGCTAAAGCACAAATTGATAATGATTTTGAATTTCCATTCATATCTCTTCAAAAACAATGATGGTCAGAATACGAAAAGTTGTTGAAAATTGGTGTTCCAGATTTCGGATTCTACGCGCCAGCCGTGGCGGCCACGGTGCTGTGGCACATATTTTGATACTTTCTAAAATTTGGTTCTTGAATTTAATTCTAGGACTTGTTTTATTGAAATTATACTACATTGTATTGAAATAATACTACATTTAAGTAACTGACACTAAGCACGTTCATTGAGAATAGATCTGTGACTGGTCAAATGGTGTCAATTGACCCCCTCTAATGACAACCCCATGTAAAAGTGATAGGTCTTATTCATATAAAGTGTTAGAACTAGAACCGGTCTCTACCACCAAACCCCTATCACGGGACTACTTTGGTATCAGTTCGCTTCCCTCTAGGGTTCTTACAACTTCAATTAATAGTTCTGTTTCTTTACTCTACTTTGGGATTTCTCGGGATCGCAGTTTGCATGAAAAGCGTTCCCGTCACTGTTGGGATATGACAATTATCAAATTGTACCGTCTCAATGGCAAAATTTTACCATATTGACATAAATTTTACCAAATCGTCGCTGTAAAATAAAAAAGCATACAAAGAAAATCAAAACACTTTTTTAATTATAAGTCTTGGTCCCCCTTTTTTGATTACTCTAAATAGTTTATATGTATACTTTCCTGTATTCATGCTTTCAAGGTCATTAATTTAATTAATTAAACTTTGCATTCAATAATTCAATTAAAAACAAAACAAGTAAAAAAACTATAATGGGTCAAGCCCGACCATTTGATACCCCACAGCACAGTACTTTTATACTCTAATTCGGACCCATGGGCAATCATGGACCAGCCCGAACAAAATTATGTTAAGAGTTTAAGATTTATGTGTAAGTCCTTTGTTTGAATATAATTTAGATATCTTCATCTATATGAGATTTGTTTGCCCTTACGTATTTTAGGAAGGACGCTTATATGAGACCAATGGTTAATATTAGACCTACCAGCACAAATTTTTTTTAAGACATAGCAGATATTTTAAAAGTTATTGTAAGCAATTTTTATGTCAATACCAACATTTATAATGAAGTTACGACATTAAAAGCTTTCCGAGAGTAGTATCGTCAAATATGGACTAATTTCAATAACTTTTTGTAAATGATTTAGTTTGCAATTAAAAGCAATATAATAATAGAGTTTATAGTCACAAACACTATTCCGGAAAGTAGTTTGTATGGTGGCTATGTGAAATTACGAACCGTTTCTCATCATTTTCAGTAGGCTTGAGTACTTATAAGTTGAAAGCAATGTATAAAATTTCATCAAATTACCTTCAAAATTGCGACCTGTCTTTTGCGCACAAGATTAAATGGACAAAAAAACAGTCAACCTGCAACTAGACAGAGGGACATCGTTAAATTGACTCAGACAGTGATATTGAGTCGTTCGGTATACTTAAAGGTGAACCAATATTCTTAAGTGTTCACCCATCAGCACAAACGCTAAAAACCCTCTCCACTATCAAAGGCAGACAAAAGTGTAGACATTGTCACAAAAACAAAAATGAAATTTGGAGACATTTGATCCCAGGCTTCCTACAGGGATAAACTAAGGTATGTTTGTATGTGCTTAGTATGTTAGTATAACATCATAGGCGCAAATTAACAATAATGCAATTTTTGGTAGTTCTGGTCAAATAAAAATAAAAATTTTATTATTGAGAAGAAAAGTGAGTTAATTCACATAAAAGAAATGATAAAACTAAGTGGGTATTATTTTAATTGTACCAAATTTGGTACAATTGTGCCACAAATCCCATCAGTGGTTCCCGTACTTTAAATTTGTGTAAATGAGAGCGGGTTTGAGAGAATACAATTCTTCTTCTTCTTGCACGAAACAGCCCAGACTTTTTCTTCGTGCAAATTGTGTAAATTGTCAAACAGCTGTAAAACATAAACAAAACAAAAAAAGCAAAGAAAAATGTTCATGATCCAAATTGTTGTATGTTAGTTATTGTAAAAGTGTTTGTTTTGTTTTATTTTAGGTAAAAGTAGTGAATTTCTACAGCCAACATAAAATTTTACAAAAGTGGCGCAATTTTTTTTGTGTTTTAAAGACTGTCAAAACACCGATTTTTTATTTTGTGCTTTAAATTTTGTTTTTTCTGTTCCCGAAATTTATGCTTGCTCTCATTTGCACGAACTTTACCCAAAAAGCAAAGAAACAGAGCTATTGTTGGAAGAATTCCAACCAATTGTAGTGCGGAATGTAAGAAAAGATAAACTCACCGTAACGTCCAATTGAAAATATCTATTATTAATTATACAAAATTTCAGAATACGTAAAAATAAGTCCTTTTCTATGTTAGTGTGTTCTTCTTTCTTATGCCATTGCTCCTCGATTATATCTACAGCAAGATCTATATATATATATAGCAATATATATTTATAGCAAAACTTTAAACTTAATTGAATGTATTATTACGAATTGCAAGCTTGTCCGCTCTTAATGTTTTTCTATATTCACCTTTTTTATTTGTAAGGCAATTTTCACAACTCGATATAACCGGAAAGACAAAAAAAATGTAACCACAACGGAGCAAATGCAAAACATGATAAATTTTATTAACAAAATGGGCCTAAAATGCGCAGTTTTTAGTTACGTGCAAAAACTTCTTTATCGCGTTTCAGGTACTTCAAAAAAGGTAAAATCTAACCCGAAAAAGGCTAAGTTGGCATCACTGTTGAAATATTACAACGAAAATAATAATTGAAAAAAAAACGGAAAATGTTATCAGTCACTTAATAAATTAATCACTTAATTGATAACCCTTTATTCGAATGAAATTAAACTCGAAAACCTTAATGCAAACTGCAACTGTAATGATTGTTAAATTCATGAATCATTTAGTTGTTTATTATACATCAATTTGAAGTTTGTACGTCAAAGTGGTTTCTTACCCAAAGCGTTAGTTTTATTCCACTTTTGTTTGGATGAAAAAATTAATTTGCGGTTATATTTTTTTAATAAACTTTCTAAATTTAAAATAAAATAAATTTCATATTGTTTATTTATATTTTAAGCATTAATTTGTTCTAAAGTTTTATGCGACAAACAAACAACAAAGGAAAATAACTGTATTAATTAACAAATTATTTAATATCACCACACATTTAACTAATTAAAAAACAAATACGATTTAATTATTTAATTTTTATTAAATATTCTAGAAAAATTCTCAGAAAGAATCTTTTTCACTTGATCTTTTTTTAATTTCTATCATCACAAACATACACGATTTTGTTTTTTATAAAATTTTGTATGTTTTCTTTTCTTCTTTTTTTAAATAATAAAATGAGAGAATCAAACGAAACGCATCCGTTGAATGTCGCGCCAACTGTTATAGTGGACTTGCCGTAAAAAATTCTAAACAATTTATTTATTTAGTCACGCAAACAAATCCAACACATGGTGGCTGGCGGTTGAATAACTGCTGCTGCAGCGGAAAAGCTTTTCAGTTTGTGAGTTTGCAGACTGGTCGCCTGCGATTTTCTTTTCCCTCTGTATTGATTGTAATTGTTATTAATGTGTTTGTGTGTGTGTATATGAATCTGCAAACAAGTCATTTTGTAAACAATATTTCCAGTGTTTGTTTTTTTAGATCGGCCAACACTAAAAACAAGATAAGAAAATCAAAACAATCAATTATTATGTACTTAATCGTACATTGTCTGAATTCACACGCTCTGCTTTGCTTTTTAATATAAAAGCTTTTTTTTGTTAAAAGGATGAGGTTTGTTAAATAACACACCTCCCTATAGATATTATTCCACGAAATATGTTCGTCCTATTTTTTTAATAAATGGCTTTGTTTGTTTGTGATTCCTTCAAGCAAACCGATATATGTTGGGCACTCTCCTCCATTTTCGAAATAACGGTATGTCTCGAAAACAAGATATAACCTAAAAAAAACGGTAAGCACCACTAGATTCAGCGTGCCCGAATTATGTTAAAACGCTAAGTGCCCGGCTTGTCTGTTTTTTTGCAACTAAAACAGTGTACTTATTGCTAAAAATTACAATATTAAAAGTCTTTTTTAAAATTATTTTTTAAAGGTTGCGAAAGAAAAAAAATCATATCTTAAAAAAGAGAAAAAACACTTCCTTCAAAGTTTAATGAATTTTAACGAACGGTTTGAAGATTAAAAAAAAATCAGCCAAATAAAAAAATAAGTTTTTGACTTAGTCCGTTTTTAAAATTGTATATTTTGCAAATATTACATTTAAAAAAATTTTTTTTTCAATATACTGTTAGTAGCCCCAAGTATTCTCTTTAAAATGACTAAAAATCATCTTCGTAGGTAAAGTAGTTTTCAAGATATTGAAGGAATAAGATCAACGCATTTGGCAAATTCGGCGAAATTATGAGATTTTGAATATGACAACTTTTGAAAAAAAATTTTTAAAATTTTTTTTGTTCATATATATTCCTAATAGGATAAAAGGAACCTTCTCATCAAATTTCATTAAAATCAAAAGGGGTCGTGTCCCACTCTTGGTCGATTTGACATGGAATAACCCATATAATATGTTTGTTCATAAATTTGTATGTACAAAGTAGAGTTGTCAATTATTCGCATTTCAACTTTGTTCGAATAATTCAAATGATTGTTTTTGTTTGTTCGATCAAACGAATTAATCTATAAAATTATTCGATTATTCGATGAGAATAATGAATACTTTGGCGTTAGCAGACCTGCCATCTTCAGCTTAACTTTTGCATACAATTTCTTTTATAAAGCATCCGCTGTGTTACTTTATGTATTTTTCCATTGGACCAATATCGACATGTCGTTAGATTATCTTCCACTATCTAGATCGTTTTCAACGGTAATATTGTGACACTAACGCAAATGGTAAAAATATTTCTGTGGCATTTTGACAAAACATCTTAAGTCGAGATAACATAGCAAAAATGCTTTTAAAAAAACTCGCTGAAAAAATCATTTTTATCAAATAATAAAAAAACCAAATTAAAGAAAAATTTCGTTTATAATACAAAATTTTAAAAATGTAAACAAAAATGTTTTTTGAATGAAAATTCGTATGATTAACAACATTTTTTTCAAGTTTTTGAATTTGACTTAAGATGTTTTGTCAAAATCCCACAGATATATAATTTAAAAAAAGGATAATACAATAACAACATTTTCTACTTTCATAATATGATTTGTATAAGTTAATCAATTTTTTATTGTTTTAGCTTTTTGTTTATTTCTAAGTTTTTCATCCAATATTGAAAAACCCCCTTTCTTGAAATTTTTTAACGTTTGATTTAAAAAGGAAAAAGTTAATTCAATTTTTTTTCATAGATTTGTTCAATAAGAACATCAAATACATTTTTGAAATACGATGAGTACTCAACAGGATTTTTGCTTAATAAATATTTGAGGCCATTTTAAAATTATTCGAACAAGAGTTTGGTTTTATTTGGTCGATTAATCGAATTATTCTTAATCGGCTGACAACTCTAGTACAAAGATAAATTAAATTTTTTATTTGGTAATAGTTTCAGCAAAATACATTCGATACATCGATATTTTTGAAATAATATATATCGATACTCTTTAAAAAAATATCGATTCGGTATATATCGAACAGGTCATAGTGGGCGCCGAGCTGGTCAGAGCACAAAGCTGATTGAATGCGAGAAAGCAGTTCCAAAGCGTTCTTCAGCGCCGAAAACATTGTTTATGTTATGTTTTTATGATTTCAACTTGTTTGGAAAACATTTAAAAAAATTAAAAACAAAAATTTAAATAAAAAGTAAATAAAACATACAATCAAACAATTAAAAAAATAATAAAAATTAAAAATGACGAAAGAACCAAATTATCTTTTTGAACGTTTACAGTTTGCGACCTTGGAATAGGGGAAACTACATTATACAAATCCGTCACCGCGGCCATGCTTCTGAGCGTCAATTTTTTATTCTTACCATTCGTCTCTGGAACCGACTACATAGGGATACTCAACGCACAAGCAACGCAATACATTTTAGGGAATTGTTGTTTAAACATTTTTCGTAATTTTGTTTTAATTTTTTGTCTTAATTATTATTAAATGCTTATTTTTGGTTATTATGATTTTAATATTGTTCAAAGCCTTTTGATTCTCAAATTTGTAATTCAATTTAACTTAGTTTTAAGTAGAATTAAGTTATTTATTTGCAATGTTCTGTTTAACTTGTCTGATTCTAATACTGTAATTTATAAGATATTAAGGGTCCTCATGATATCGTTTATAAGTCTCGTAATCTGTGCAAACTGTGCATTTTTACGCCCTCGTAAATGAACTGTCAAAAATTGTATGAGAATTCATTTACACAAACTTAGTAAATTTGCCCAACAATTTTGTCTCGTAAACTTGCGCTGTTCAATTGTGCATTTATACAAACAGATCTTTTAATGATTTTAACGTCGTTTTCAATGAAAAATCCAAGTGTCTATAAATCACAAACAATAAATTCTAGCAATAATTTCAGTAAATTGGTCTTTTGGCTTTCTTTGAGCATTTTTAAAAGCAAATTTCTCATACATATTAATCACAAATTTTAACACAAATTTTTATATTTTTGAATTTTAATTTTTAATATATTTTTGTATTGACAAACTGACATTAATTGTTTAAAATTACACAAAAGTAAAAAAAGGGGCTTCATGAAACAAGACTCGTAAGTTTGCGCATTTGCACAAATGGCAATTTTAAGCGACATCATGAGGACCCTTATTGTATCTTGTTGTATTAGAAATTCAAATTAATAAATACAAATACAAAATACAAAAAGAAAATACAAATTAAAAAATAAAATAAAAATTAAACAAAAAAATTAATATTCAAATAAAAAATAAAAATTAAATTAAATTATAACAATTATAAAAAACTTAGAGGGAGTTTACACGGTGTCTGTTTTTGACATTTTTTTTTGAACATGCTACCAAAACCCTATTGTCTTTTCACGATGTCTTTCCAAACATGTCTGTTTTTTTTTGTATAATTGTTTAATATTCTTTATATACAAAAACAAAAACACGATTAACCCCTCTTTCTTCTCCACCCCGATCGCCTACAAACAAAACAAAAATGTTTATTAGACATGTCTGAAAAGACGCCGTGTGAAGTTCCTCTTATAAACAAAATTTAATGACAATTTCAAGAATAATTGAAGAAATGCGTTAATAAGTAAAATTTTAAAACTCAATGTCATTTTTTTTTCTCAACAAAACAAAACTCAAATCATAATTACAGTAGACGCTCGTAAATAAGAACCACTTTGTTCCTGGGGTAGTTTTAATTTTCGAAAAATTCAAATTTCCAAAGGTTTTTTTAAATAAAAAGTATCATAAAAGTGTATCTTCGTTTAGAAAATGCACCAAAAAGACAGTCATACAAATGACTTTCCATTTTTGATTATTATTTCCGAAGGATTCGTATTGGTACGAGTTCTAATAATAGATAAGAGACAAATAATAGATGAAATATCAGCGCTGATTCTCTCATCCACTATGCACACTCAAACTTGTTTCTCGCATGAACAAGTTCTCGCAATATGCGTCAGTCGGCTCGGCTCGGCTACAAGCGGCCACTCTGTACGCGCCTTAAGAAGTGACGCAAGTGGTGTAGGGTTTCATATCGTCTACCTAAATAGAAATATTTATTTATTTATTAAGAGTAACAAATACAATTACAACATATCTAACTTAATTAGCCGAGCTTTAGTAACTTTCAGCCCATTGTAGTAAAATAACCGGACCATAGACTCTGGCGGAAATCGAACCCGCAGCCCACGCACTAACGGACTAGCTCACTATCAAATAGTCTACCTACTAATATAAGCGGGGCTTTTCCGAAATAAACAACATTACTTGAGTTTCGGATCGATTAATGAACCTTAACATTGTTTTGATTTTAAATAAATTATAAACAAATAAATATTCATGCAGTTGTTTACATTAGTTTGTTAATATTACATCACACATTTTTTTTAAATGCATTATCAGCAACCTTTACATATAAATAGGGACCGTTTGTAAATGAATCACTGAAAGAAAACTGTCGGGATAAATCAGGTTTTTTATGATTAAGGACGAGTCATACTCAAAAATTCAAGTACGGAAACACTAAAACGTACTCAAAACATTCCTAAATGGGATAATTTTCGAAAATCAATCCCGGAATTTCTTGAAATTGGTATTATTATCAAAATATATAACTTTTCGTTGTATACACATTGAAAAAGGTCTGGCCAGACTTATGTGTTCCACGAAGGGTTTAAAAGTAAATTTGAACTCTTGCTTCTCATTTTTGGTTAAATATGTACATAAGATTTCTAAAGTAAAAACCATTTCGGTGTAATACGAGTGTTTTACTTACTAATCATTATAACTTTTTCTTTCTAATTTGGGATAAAATCAACTTAATAATACTTGAATCAAGCTCATTTTGAGATTGATTCAATCTTAGTTTTACTTAAATTAATCTCATTTTCGTATTATTTTAAGTACGAAATCGGAATTTTAGGTTTGAAAATCCGTACTTGAATCAATCATTCTGTGCTTGATGGGTTGTTATTGGAGGGGTTCAATTGACTCCATTTGGCCGGTCACACATCTATTCTCAATGAACGTGTTTAGGTCAGTTACTACAATGTAGTATTATTTAAATACAACAAGTCCTACAATTAAATTCAAGAAAGTCACAAAATATGTGTTGCAGCACCGCTGAAGACTGTACTGTTTTTGTTCTTCATAAACCAGTTAAATTATTGGTTCTCCTTTCACTTGTCTTGAGTTTTTCTTTTTGTACTTGTTCTATTTTCACAAATCCCAGGACCAGTCTGCTGGACCAATTGACACAAATTTCCCGCAGGGGAAGTACCTAGTCAATAGTACCAACGTCAATAGTAGATTTTCAGTGACACGCACATGTTTAATGTCTATAGTAAAAAACATGGTCAGGGTATAAAAAGTCATTAGTACTGGTGACTGTGTCAGTAGTGAATCCGTACAAATTTACTAGTGACATTTCCTGCAGGGTATGTATGTTAGACTATTATGCGTGAAAACAGGCATGTTTGTAAAGACATCGTGAGAAGACAAAATGTTGTTGTTAGCATGTTCAAAAGACAATCGGCCTTATTGTGGTTGTCGTTGTCGTATACGACTGTGAAATAGATTAAAGTAATACTCAAGATGTGTTCTTTAATCTACTACAAAAAACGGCACGTTTGTTTACGAAAACGACAACCACAATAATGCTGAATGTATAAAACAGACATGTACGGAAAAACATCGTGTAAATTCCTCCTAAGTTGCAAAATTTTTTTGGCGTGTATTAATTAATAATATTTTTAATAACAATATAAGTTAAAAAAAAAATAGTATGTGGAAAAACGGTTACACGCAGGAAAAAAATATAGCTGTGGTGAAAGTTTTTCTTCCAAAGCAGTTGTGTTAGCAGTGACCATTGGAAAACACTTAATAAGTATATAATCTTACTGCCTGTTTAACGATTTCGAACGTCAACGTTCTCATAGAAAATTATATTTAAAACAAAATCAAAATTCCAAATCTTTTTATAACGAGAAGGGCAGGATTTTACATGTACTGAAGTAATAAGGGTAGGGCCGATGTTGATTTTGCACAAAACACAAATTATTAAGGAAATTATTGCCATTTCTTTTCATTATGATAATATTGGTATAGTTCAATCATGTATGGTCCACACCCAAAAGTCTTCAAGCTTTGTAGGACCCACTCTTATGGTAAACTACACCTTTCAAAATAAAAATTAAGGGGGTAGGTGCAGAATGAAGCAATAAATCTATGTACAAAAAATTCTCGTGTCATGGTGTTTGTAATTGAAATCCTCCGAAACGGCTTAACCGATTTTTATCAAATTTTGTATGTGTATTTGTTAGGTATAAGGATAGGTCGTAAGGTATATTTCATATCACAATAGGGCGTGAAATGGAGCAAGAGGGCTAAAAGCTCCCCCTGACTATATCTTCTTAACTAAACAACCGGTATTTTTAAAATTTGGCATGCAGACACTGTAACATCCAAAAGAAAAGAGGAAATAGGGCGTTAAGTAGGGCAACCTATTTTCTTGAAATTTGGCGGGAAAATAGTGTTACATCTGGAAGGCACTATAGCCTACAACTTTTATTATTTAGGACGTGAAATAGGGCAAGAGGGGTAAAATCAACTGTTTTTTTTAAATTTGGCATACAGACACTGTAACATATGAAAGGAAATAGGGAATAGGGAGTGAAATAGGGCAAGATGGGTAAAAGCACCCCATCCCTATATCTTCTTAACTTCTCAACCGGTTTTTTTAATTTGGCATGCAGATACTGCAGCATCTGAATGAAATAAGTTACACGGCAAAACAACGTTTGCCAGGTCAGCTAGTTATATAAAAGTGCGTACTGAAACGATTTTCTTGAAATTTTCCCAATAATTTTTTTATCACCCGGCGCATAGGCTATTAATATCTTTTAGGTGGATTTGGCTCCTCCCATACAATGGCAATAAATATTTCTAAATACATATTTTGAGTACTATTACAAAAGTATTCCAATTTTGTAAAAGTAGATTAGATAATTATACACAACATCTTAAAAATAGTAGGTTCAATTTCTGTATATCTGTAGAATGGTTACTGTAAAAGCATTTAAATTTGGTACAAAATACTTTGTTATCAATACACGAGATCTCTTTAAAAATAATTTTACTAATTTTATTTCGATGGAGGTAGCAAAGCTCACCGGGTTAAGCTAGTCTAAAATTAAATAAGAAATAAGCTTTCACATAATTCTGTAAATACTAATTCGTTACTTTAGTCCTATGTATATTCAAAACAGTGGAGATGTCACGGCACGATTTCGGTGAACGAATAATTTCTTTAATATCCCTGCGGGAAATTTGTGTCAATTGGTCTAACAGACGGGTCCAGAGATTTGTGAAAATAGAACAAGTACAAAAAGAAAGGACTCATGACCAGTGAAGGAAGAACCAACCCCTTAACTGGTTTATGAAGAACAAAAAGGTAGAAAAAGTAATGAATTACAGTACAGTCTTCAACGGTGCTGTGACACATTTTTTGATACTTTCTAATATTTGGTTCTTGAATTTAATTCTAGGACTTGTTTTATTGAAACAATACTTTATTCATTGTATTGACATAATACTACATTTTAGTACCTGACACTAAGCACGTTCATTGAGAAAAGATCTGTGACTGGTCAAATTGGTGACGTACGCATACGAATAATTGCTATTGCAAAGAATTGTTGTTGCAATTTAATCAAAGAAATTAACATACAAAATATTTCGTATACATACACATACTCCAAACTCGCATTAAAAAAAAACAAGACTGCGGCTGTGCCAAATCTTTGATACCCTTCACCGACAAGTTAGAATATTTTAGGAGTGCGCTCTATAAATTATTAACCAATCTTAGAAAAAATCGGACGTCAGTATTAAAACTGGGTGCGGGTTAGACATATCGTCAGCTCAGAATTGGTTTGCCACATATTATGGTCATTTAACCGTCCGACCATCAGAGAGCAAAATGTAATATAAAAACAAAATATGGCAAAAGTAACGGCACTTTCCCTAAAACTATTTGGCTAGAGTTCAGTTCAATAATTTGATAATAAGTAGAAAACAAATCATTAAACGAATAAGAAGGGCGTAAGTTGATTTGTAAATTTTGTAAAAATAATCCTCATAAAAGATAATTGAAAAATCTTTTGTTTTTAAGACAGTAAAAGCTTTCGAAAGTAAAAAACCGTTTAATAGAAAACGACGATCCGGTAAAAACTTTTGATACAATGCAACCAAACTCGCGCTATGTTGAAGGAAGAAATTGCCGGATATATGTACTTCGAAATCTTACCATGCGTTGGCAAATAAATGAAGAGTTAAAAATTAGAAGTACGTAACAAGTAGTCAAATATGAAACGAAAGAGTATTCATATATGAAAAAGAGTCAGTTATCATCAAAAATCTAATACGGGTTTTTGATTTGTGGTTGAACGTGTAGTAGAATTTATATGAAGTGCACTCATTTTTTTGAGTGCTTTTCATACAAATTTTACTACTCGTTCAATCACTTGTGTTGTGAAAACAGCACATAAGCCGTACTAAAATGATTTTCAGAAGAATTTATATTCGAATTTTAAACCAATCATCAAAAAATACTGTAGAGTGGTTTTTTGGTATTAAAAAACCTACATAAATTAAATCTATCATATTTAATACAGTAGTAAAATTTGTTTAAGCCTTTTTCAGTAGGCTGCTTTATATGGGAACTGTGAACAGGGAACAGTACCTAGTAGGTATAATTACCATAAAAAACTTAATTGATATTTCTAATTTACAACTTCAGAGTTCTTCATCTACTTACCATTATTTTACAAAAATAGCTGCTAACTCACAATCGTTATTTTATTTTTTATATTAAAATATTTAAAGGGGCTTTTTTTAGAAAAATAAATTCTTGGAAAAAGAAAAGTTAATTCAATTACATAGAAACCTGTACTTCCTTCAAGTCAATAATAAAAAAAAATAAAGTATCAACACAATTCGAAACGTTTTACGAATAAGAAGAAATAGAAATAAAAACAAAAATAAAATAATAAAAATTAAAACAACAATTAAATTAAAAAAATTAAAACCGGTTTCACATTTAACTTATTAATATGTATTTATTTACCTATTTGTATGAATATTTTATTCTGTGTAACAGAGTTGCCAGTAGTTGACTGTATGTGTTTAAACAACAATTGCCAGTTTTTTTTAAACAATTGCAAATTTTTTTATAAATATTTCTTTTAAGATGTTTAAAACAAATTAAAAAAAATCCTTGCGAAAACGAGTTGTTAAGGTATGTTCACATGGAAAAATTTCAAAAAAGGCAATTAAATTGATCTACTTTTAAATTTCGTTTTATGATTACTGAAAACAAAAAAATTAAAGAATAATGTCAATAAGTATTAAAATGTTCAATGTTGTTTCATCTATCAAACGTTACGCAAATCAAACAAATATTTAATAAAAATAGTGGTTGCGTGTGGGGCGTAAAATGTGTGTTAAAAAATATCTTTAGTTTGATATTTAAAACTTCACAGTGATCGTATCAAAACGAAAAAGAAGTAGAATAAGTTTCATTTAACTCAGTGTTGCCAGTGGTGCATTTAATTTTTTGTTTTTTTAACCTATTCTAAATGCTCAGATACCTATACCATTGGTCTGAAATTGGTTTAGGGCGACATGTATTTAGCAGTGCGCTTGTCAAATTTCCCACGGCAAAATACATGCATGTCGTGTAAAAGAAAGAAAAAAAAAGAAAAAAATAATTGCTTCTGTTAATTTTAGCTAACATCAGCTGTTTTGCAAGTCAGTTATTTGTGGCGGCACATATACATTAAAATCTATCTACTTATCTATTTAAGTACTACGGCTTAAGGAAAAACGCATTTTAATTAACTGAAGTACAATTAAAAGTGAATTGAAATAAAAATACTTGAATAATTTACTGTTGTAAACGATGTTATTATAACATGTCAGATGAAACCAAAAACTAAGGTATGAAAGCAAAAATGATATGAATGATGTATTTGCTAATGCTGAAAGACATGCGCAGTTACATATCGTCGTCGAAAATCCAAAAGTACGTAACATCACTTTTACTAATTTTACAGGAGAGGCAAAAAACGTTATAAAATAAAAAATAGTTCAGATATAGAAAGAATTGATGGAATATGAAATTAAAACAGAACAACTAAACTAATTCAAGAGCAAAAACTATATTTTTCGAAATATTTTTTAAGTTACATTTGTAACGTTCTTTTGTATTTGTGTTTTCTGAAACAAAAATCATAAATATTTTTTAAATAGATGTGAAAAAGTTAAAAATCTGAAATGATTTGTTTATTCCTTTTAATAACGCTTTAAGATTAATTAAAGATTAAATGCATTCTGTTTTTTTTTAATTATTACCTTTTGAAAAGAGGAATGAAGTTTCACTAAATTAAATACTAACAATTAAAGTAATAATTTAAATAATACAAAACACAATTATGTATGAATTTCAAGTTCATAAAAAATTAGTAAACAGAAAGGAAAATAATCCAATGTTCCAATGGGATTATCGTCAAAATAATGACAGTCCGAAGGAAGCAAAAATTTAAGGCACTGTAAATGGTACCTTTTCTTTTTAGAAATTTTTATTCTTTCAGGATGCAAGAGGTTACGATGGGTGAATTTTTTGTCTGTCTTCTTTAATATCAGTTTTAAAATAAATGGTTCCCGATGGATCTTTACCTTAAGCACGGATCATATTAACCGTAGGCTCTCCAATTTTTTTCCTAAATTTTTAAAAAAAATTGTTTAAAGTTAAAAGTTTTTAATTCATAATGCATACTTTACTTGGTCGAATCGATAAGTATTTCTTAGGAACAGCTTCATAATCAAGAATATAATCATGTTTAAGGTGGCCAACATTAAGAGGCAATGGGGTTTTACGAGAATCTTCTATTAGGTCAACAAATTGTAAGGGTAGATTTATTTTCTTGTTATTTATTCTTTGTTAAATAAGAGAGTGTGTCGAATCGCACTCCATTTGCGTTTGCCCTACGATTAAATATTTATGTTCAATAATGTTGTTTTTTCAACACTAATGGAAATCAAAGCGTTGGATAACAATATATTGCGATTTTGATAAAAGCGTACGGAGGACTTCGTTTCCTCAATATTTTATGGTCATAGTCGACGCAACAAGGTTTCCTTCAGTTTCAGCGACAATCACAATAGTAAGGGAAAATCAATGATTGCTTTGTTATTTAAAAACTCAAATATTTTATGTTCCCTTCTTATCCCAAGTTTGATGATACGTTCACTTGACTTGTGAAAATAATGCACATGTAATACGTTATTTTGAATTATGGATATAAAAGCGCTAATTTTGGTCGCAAAAATCTAAAAGTTGGTAGGGACGTCTAAGATAACCTAACGAATAACAATCAATCAAAAGCTTGATTTTGATTTTCATGATGATACGTACTTTTGGATTTTAGACGACGATATGGATTTTAGATCTGACAAAGCCACTACAAAATACATATCGTGTAAAAGTAGCATTACAATACAAAGCTTAACATGGCGTTTACATTATAATTTCCTAGCTTATCCCGCGAAGTTTTATGCTTGTCTGCAGGAAAGAAACCAGAGTCTGCAATTAGCTCCTTTTTGAATGAATTTGCCAGTACCTTGCAAATAATAGGACCAGTACAAACACGCGTGTAAAGAGTAGCCCACAAGGGACTAGGACTAGTCCAAAAGTAACCCAAACGTATGGAAAAAACATGGTATATTTAACATTACGATGTCCTAGGGCAGGACCATATAACCCATCTTTGGATTACAACGGAGTAGTTTTCAAACTACTCAATTTTATACACAAGAGGGTTAGTTTTAACTTCGTTTAAAAACGAAAACATGTCGTTAAAAAACGAAGACATGCCGTCTCACTACAAACACTTTTTAACAATGGCATGGTCCATGCTTGCATTACATCGGACCAGTCCATGGAGTAGTCCATTTCATGAAATTGGATCAGGTGGTCCAATAATATTTGCAGCAGGGTAGCGGCAAGACAGTAGCAATACATGCTAAATTGTTCACTAATACATGCACACTTTTCCAACTGTCTTGTATTCTGGGTAGCAAATTTTATTATGTTTGCTAACACTATATAATTACCCTGCAAATAATAGGACCAGTCCAAACACGCGTGTAAAGGGTAGTCCACAAGGGACTAGGACTAGTCCAAAAGTAACCCAAACGTATGGAAAAAACATGGTCTATTTAACATTACGATGTCCTAGGGCAGGACCATATAACCCATCTTTGGACTACAACGGAGTAGTTTTCAAACTACTCCATTTTATACACAAGAGGGTTAGTTTTAACTTCGTTTAAAAACGAAAACATGTCGTTAAAAAACGAAGACATGTCGTCTCACTACAAACACTTTTTAACAATGACATGGTCCATGCTTGCATTACATCGGACTAGTCCATGGAGTAGTCCATTTTATCAAAATGGATCAGGTGGTCCAATATTATTTGTAGGGTATTTAAAGCTATTTTTAAATTTGTTTAGTTCATATATAACACTCTTATCTTATCACTGCAACATTCACATTTCACATATTTTTAAAAGTGAACTGTCTTAACTTCTGTCTGGACGCCTACGTCACGAAGACAGTTAGTAGTGTTTTTGGCAACTAATACTTATTTTCTTACTGTCTTGCCAGTACTGTCAAATGTAAACGCTCTGTTAAGGTTCTTACAAATCATTTTCTAACGAAATTAGTATAAACATCAGGCTTGGAAAATTCAGAATTCAGTTTTTTTTTTAGACAAATTTAAAACGTTTTTTTTTTATTTATTACGAAAATTTTAATAAATGTAATCGAAAGGCAATATTTATTCTAATACAAACATCGAAATAAAAAATAAATTTAAAGTTCATTTCAGTAAAAGTAAGGTTTAGCCAAAGAAGGGAATAAAGGGGCCTTAAATATTTTTCGTTCACTAAAAATAAAAAAAGTTCTAAAAATATTGCAATACTACAGCAAATACCAAATAATTTTCATATTTGTTTACATGCAACACATTTTGGTAATAATATGGCAACCTTAAATGCATAACTTAGCCTTAAGTTAAAAGTTAAAGGTAAGATTATTTTCCTTTTAGCTATCGTTAACGCTCACTTTTAGCTTAAAGTTATAAAAATGTAAAACGAATTAACTGCCTGATAGCATTCTTACTTTTACTATCGGCATTCATGTTGTAATAATGGCCCTTAAGAGGCAGAAAACTGCATTAATGTCATCTTAGCATTTTCAGCGATATATTAAGCATTTTGGCTTACAAGAATGCAATAAGAATGGTTTAAAAAAAGGCTAAAGCTACGGTCACACTTGTCAAATATTTGACGAAAAAAACGGAACCAACAAGCAAAATTAATAATTATTTCCTTTATTTCCAATATTTATTTTGATTATAATTCCACATCTTACAGACAACAGTTTTTTGCAATGTCTAGCAGTATAATAAGCTTTATTTTGTGATATTAAGAGTTTGTTAAATCTCACTAACTACTAACAAAAGTAGTGGTTACGCTTATTTGGTCAAATATTTAATAAGTGTGACCGTAGCTTAAGTGGTATTTTAGCATAATATTTTTGGAAGAACAATTTATTTCTTAGAAAAATTTTGTTTATTATTTTAAGAAAAAACAAAAACATACAGTGGGATCTCGTTTGAACGGGTCGCCGAAGAGACCGTTAAAATGTGTTCGTACAAGAGGAATATTCTCATAAAAGAACCCAGTGCCTTCTTTTAGAACACTGCCGGGTGGAGGTAATAGTGTCCGTCGAAAGGGAGCGGACGCTAAAGAAAACTAAAATCCAATGAAATGTCGTTATAGTAAGTCACCTATAATCGAATTCAGTGTTGCACATAAGGCTGGTTCAAAACGCCGTTTTGTATGGCTACATTTTTGTCACGTCTAATCTGAGTTTTAAGGGAGATAAAACTTTATACGTAATATTGTAATCTTCTATTGGTGTTTTTAATTAAATAGACAAATAAATCTTTAGTTTCAAATGTTATTATTAAGAAGAATAATGACTTTATTTCAAATCTATGCGTTGTTTTGGAAAATTTGTAAACCTTTGTATTAACTTTAAGAAAGTTGCTACAAAAAAAAACAAATTGTTTTTAAAAAAAAATAGTTTTTTGGGCATTCTAACACTTTATAAAATGCACTTCTTGGCAACACTGGTGAGCTGTGTGAAAGAATAGTGAAAAAGATTACAACAGTGGCGGTTTTGGGAATTCCCGGACTTATGCTGCCACTAAACAAACTTTTTATCAATATTATATATAAAGTAGGTACATAGTTTAATTTAAATATTTTATTGTTGTTGTTTTAATGTGATGCGATCACCATTATTGGTTTGTCGTCAATGTTAACTACTGCATATTGAGCAAATTGGGAAATTACGAAAATAAATAACAAAACACAGGGGAAAATAAACGAAACGCGTCTTTTCTTAGAATGAGAGACACGTCAATATTGTATTTTTTTTACCGATAAAACTTTGATTATTATTAATTCAAGAGAGTAGATCAAGTAAACGTATTGTTGGATGGATTAATCATTTTTCGTTTTTCTTTATTTTAATTTTTATTTTTTCGTGTTACTTTTGTATGCTTGAAACGTACGTAAAATACAAAGTTAATAACAAGTTTTAACTTTCATTACTTTTCACAACGGTGTGTTTTAGCTTCAACTTAATTTTTTCTTTTTTTTTAATGTCAACTACTTATATTCATTTATTAGCGATTTATTTTAAAGAAAACTTCCGTTATTTGTACTCGTAATATAAATTACAGCGACGTTTTAACTCCTTTTTTCTTGTTATAGGAAATCGCACTTGATTCTAAGCAATTAATTACTTTAGATTACGAAATTTTAAGGCAACTTATTATATTCAAGTCATTACAACGCAAAACACTAATTAAAAAAAATCAAATAACATCAACAAAACAAAAAGAAAATAGTAGAGTAGGTATGTACTTTAAAATAATTTCAGGCACACGCACTATTCAAACCCGTTTAAAATCCGCTTTCTACCACGATTTATCACGAATGCTAAACACTGACTAACAGCATTTGGCGGAATAAAGTGTGAAGCAAATGAAAATTAAAAAAAACTCAAAAACTCACTCAATCGCTTACAAACACACACCCATAAAAAACTTGAAATAATTATTTCAAACATTTGTTATCGACGATCGTTACGTTTTGAAGTCAACTTGAATTGTTTTCCGACCCACAATAACGATTTGCCTAACGATCAACAGAATAACAGATCAGTGTTGCCAGATGAGAGCACTTTTCCTTCAACAATAAAAAAAAATACGCAATTCGCCTGATACAAATTTGCCAATCCGTCAATAAGTTTGTTAACAACTTTCAAAGACCCACAATAAAATTAAGGTTGACACTTCAGGCCATGTCAGATAAAACGTTTGCTTCGCGTTGCGTTAGAGATTCGCTTTGACATCCAAGATGAAATATTCATACTTATACCAAACATGTCACATAAATAACTTTTAACGCAGAGCGAAAAGTTAGGCAACTCTCATCTTTTTGCGCGCTTTGACAGTCTGCTAGTATAATTTTTTTTATTTATTTATTTTTAGCAAACAATTCGTGTGTGTTGTCAAAGTGTTTATTGTGACATACACCTTTTGCGTCACGCTTTTCTGTCAAAGTTAGAAACGTCACGCAAAGCGAAGAAGAAGAATAAAGCAAATGTTGGCAAACGAATCTATAGGGCCAATAAACTGCACTAACAGCTTAGCAAACATGCATTCTGTTTTTTTCATATTTACCCTCGTTAATTTCGTATGTTTCTCCTTCATCACTCTGCAAAATTTTCACTACAATTATTTAATTAAGCACTAGGCAGCGCAAACAGTTCGGCATATACGAAAATCTAAAATTTTTAATTTACCTGCAAACATCCCAGTAAATACGTTTGTCAAGTACCTTAATTAACAACGCCAAAGGTTTGTACAAACTAAAACGTTTCCCAAACCGTTTGTCCCAACTTTCCAGATTTTATACCATATTCCCGATTTCATACCCAAAATAGCTAATTTCTTATTCCCGAAAATCCCAACCGTTTTAAACATTTTAACGCCACAAGTTATGAGGCGTTTAAAATTTTAAAAAGCAATGTGAATTTCTTTAGAAAGCAGCAACAAAATTACGAAATATTGATGACTTTGTTTCTGCTTTCAATGTAATTCTTTGGCGTTGCGTTGCGTTTTACATAAATTCATTTCCGTAATTTATAATATTCAGTATATTTATCACAACCAGCGTTGCCAAATGTGCAGATTTATTTGCTTTTTGCAGTTTTTTTAAGTGCAATTTAAATGAAATATTTAACTTATGTTTGTACTCTTCATTTTATATAGATATGTATGTGGTTCCTTATTTACCCAGTAAAAACTTCGCCTTAAAATTATGTGTTAAGAAATCAGGAAAAAGCAAAAATACAACTTCCAATTCTATTGAAAGAACCAATGAATTTTACAACGGATGTCCCAAAATGAACGCATTTTATTCTAAGTCATTATTTGTATACCCTTCACCGAAGGTAAAAGGGGTATAAATAACTTTGTCATTCCATTTGTAATTTCTACAATATTGATAAAGTATATATATTCTGGGTCCTTATGAAAAGCGAAGTTCAAAACCAGTTGTCCGTCTGTCGGACTGTCTATTGAAATGGGTTTTTCGAAGCCCCAGATATGATGACTTGGTTGGGGTATCTTTATGTCAGGTATTCTTATTTTAATTTTGCTATTGAAATTCAGCCAGATCGGTCCAACAATGGCTGAGATATGAGCAAAAAATCACAAATACCTCTAATTTTTCCAAAAAATCCCTAGTTGTTGTTGTATGTATTTTTATTACTTCTTCCTCTGGAGAACGGCAAGAGCCAAATTAGGTACAAACATTGAGGTTATAAATACACACCATCCCACAAAAATATCAAAAATTGTATAAAAATCTGAATTTTTTTTACTGTAATATGGCGTATGGTTTCGCTTTATCGGGAACCATAGATCTTTCCGAGTCCAACTTTTATAGCAAAAATTAATGGAACACGTCGGTATATAAATCTGACAATTCGGTGAGACAATGGGCAATTTATGAGCAAAATACTCCAAAAATGGGCTAAAAAACATCAAAATTTTTGTACAAACCTACATTTTAGGGCTGTCATATGACCTATGGAAACGATTTATATATCAAAACATCGGCAATTTTTAGTAGAACATATTTTCTAAAAAACTCGGAAAAATCGGTTCAGATACAAAAAAGTTTTGCCCAAAATTAAATTTTTTTTTTAAATACCCACTTCGGGGAACTATAGATCCTCCCGAGTCCAAGCTTTATAACTCAAGTAAATGGTAAATTTCTTCTTAAACACGTCAGTATATAAATGTGTCAAATCGGTTATAAAAATGGCTGAGTGATAACCGAAATACTGAATTCCCAAAAATTACTCCTTTTTTATACCCACACCACAATAGTGGAGAGGGCATTATGCATTTGTGCTGATGTGTGATTCGAACTAAAAATGTCCGTCCGGCTGGCTGGCTGTCCATGTAACCTTGTGCGCAAAGTACAGGTTGCAATTTAGGAGATAATTACCATAATAAAATTTGGGACATATGTAGGTTCTTCTTGGCACAAGGACCAAGCCTATTGAAAATGGGCCTAATCGTAGGACCACGAAGAAAGATAGAGGAAATTTCTTCCTCTCAGAAACAATCAAACCGATTTTAATAAAATTTAAAACATAGATAGAACCATATCTATATGGACACAAAAGGTATGCATTTTTAATAAAATAGGACCACGAGGGGAGATAGGGGCAATTTCTGCCTATCATACCGATTTTAATGAAATTTAAAACATAGATAGATCCATATTTATATGGAGACATATGCTTGAATTCAGCAAGATCGGTCCAAAAATGGCGGAGATATGAGCAAAAAACCACGACTGCCTCTAAATTTTTCCAAAAATCCCTTGTTGTTGTTGTATTTTATTTATTTCTGTATATCTTGAGAACAGCAAGAGCCAAAGTTTTCAAATTGGGTACAATCATTTAGATTATCAATATACAGCATCCCACAAAATGTGGGCGGGATTAGAGAAATGGGCGTGGTATCTCCCGCACAAAAAATATCAAAAATTGCATATAAACCTGAATTTTTGGACTGTCATATGACCTATGGCTACGCCTTATATATCAAAAGATCGGAAATCTTTAGTAGAAAAATCGGTTCAAATACAAAAAAGTGAAGTCATATCGTCATAATATCCTAAATAATATTTTACAATGGCTTAAAATAAATATAAATAAAAATGTTAATGCTGTGTTCATTGATTCGTCATAACTGTAGAGTAGATATCTAAATTGTTAGCGGTAGCCCACAACAGTCATGTCGTCGACTTTATATGCAAACCTGCTAACTCACTTTCAGCACATTTTACATGAGAGATAAAAAACTTGTTAATTTCCCTATTTGCAGCTTGATAAAAAATTACAAATACAGTTAGATTTTCGCACTTCAAGACTTAAATAGAAGAAAAACTACATGATGGTCGACGAGGCGTATCTTTCTCTACCACACGGCATCAAAATCTTAATTTACATAAAATGTGGATCCAACCGGTTTGCATATTAAACCGAATATATATATTTCTTGTAATTATTTTAAGACATAAAACCTTATTCTACCTTGTGAATCCCCCAAATATGTATTTATAAAATAAATAGTTATTTCAATAGTTAAAAGAGATCTTATAAAATAATCTTTTAGAAAAGTAATTTGGTTTAAATGTTTTAGTTAAAAGCGATTCTTTTCTTTAGTTTAGACAAAACTTGACTTGGAAAAAATTCTTTTACATATCGTAGATGAATACCTAATTTCTCAATCCTTTTCCAGGATTTCTCTAATCATATAAAATGCTCCATTATGCCATAAGAGTTTTTTTTAAATTTGGAACACTTCTAATTGTTTCGGTTGATTCTGTTAAATACTGATATAAGAAGAAACAAATAACTAAGCACATATGTACATATAAATGAAAAGTACGTGAAACAAAATAAAGGTGTTGACAATCAAACATTTAACCAATTTTTCGCCACACTCCTGTTGATCGATGATGAAGATAAAAAACATTGTAATTTTAGTCACCGGTCAGCGGAAAATTGGTTAAAATGAATATCACTGAACACCTTCTTTGTTTGTATGAAAAAATATTTTCTAATCGCATATATTTTGTATATGAGTCGAAAAAGCCTGATGATCATTGTTTATGTTCTTTTTAGTTTTCAAAAGTTGTTTACATTTTGCTTACATGTGCATACGTTTGTTAACTTCACACATACACGTTTTTTCCTTTTGCTTTGTATATGTGGTAGTAAATTTTTGACAACTAAAAAGAATCGTATTTTGTTTTTGTACAAGTAAGCAGACCTGATAGATGGGCCTTGAAACAAATAATTAAAAACACAAAAAAATATTTTATAATACTACAAAATATTGAAAATTTTGTTACATCGGTTAATCGACTGAAATTAACCGGTTTAATCGTTAATTGAAAAAAACCAATTTGAAATTAACCGATCAGTTAATCGGATTAATCGGCAACATCTTCTCTGTAGTTGCCCGGCATACGGAGATTCAAGACTCGAAATGTTTGGTCGAAAAGCCCTTGGGGACAAAACTTGCTTCTCTTATGTTGATGTAAACAGGATCCACTCCTTTATTGAATCGACCGGATGGCTGCATGGGAATACTAGCAGCCAGATAACATAGGACCCATGGGAGACGGTGTGACATGGTAACACAACGGGACCTAATTAATGGACACACGTGAGCTGTGCTTAATCACGGCTGCCAATGGAACCTAACCTAACCTAATCGGATAGTAATTTATCGGTTAACAGATTGTCGGTGAACCGAATGAATACCCTAATAAGTATGTATAATATAATAGAAACTTCGTTTTTTTTTGTTTGCTTCAATAAAAGTGAATTAAATTATGTACGTTTATGGTTTTTTAATTTTTTAAGGAGCAGTTTTTCTCAGTTTTTTTTTGTTGGAAATTTTGTGTTTTTTTAACTATATATGGCAACACTGAATAATTACACTTGTTCACTTTGTGCGCCTTTTACCCATTTTATCCCATGATTCATTAACTGCACTTAAATTTACTAGATAATTTTTTTTGATGCCCTTACGTTTAAAATATATGTTTCAAGTTTGCTCAAAATAATTTATAAAAAGTTAAAAAGTATCAAAAGTATTTACGAATTCTTAACAAATTTCGCCCTGAAAGCTTGCGCAAAAGTTATTTTGAAGAAACCCGTGTTTACAAAAAGTACGAATGGTTACCAAGTCTAATTTTGGTCGGTTTTAGAAAATGTACAACATGTGTATATTAATTATAACAAATTTAGAACACAGGTCGCAAAGCAAACAAGTGCAAATCTGTTAGCTTGTTTGCCAAACAAATTATTTTTTAATTGCTGATGAAACTGACAATGAATTAAAATGTATTCCGGTAATGGCAAGTTACTTTGAAGGTGTTAGTTTAATAAACCATAGTTTTGTCACCTTATTTGAGCTTGCCAAGTCAGATGCCGGTTGCATTTTTCTTTTTATAAAAAACTTTTCATAAACAAGCAATATTCCTTTAAAATATTTGATCGGATTGGCAACAAACCGCGCTACCGCCATGACTGGTGGTAATATTTAAACAGCCGTAGTTATAACAAAAAGTTAGCCAGTTTGTACACTGCGTACAACGAGCTGCTTACTAGAATGCCGATTAAGCCTAGCAGCTTGTAAGCACAGAGTTTATTCATAACCAACTTTTGCCCATCAGCTAACTTTTAAAAAATCAACTCTGAGTTTTAATGATGCCATATTATATTACTCAAAAATGCCACACGTTTGCATTAATAATCGCTGGCTTTGTAATTTTTATGTATTTTTTTTTGTTTTTTCCTTCACATATATCAGTTTTAAAAAGTTTTTAAAATTAAAAAAAAATAAAAAAGATAGAAAAATAAAATTTAACAGTAATTTAAATAAAACCAACCAAATTGTTCAACATTAAACAGATGTTTTTCACAAGTTGGCAAACGTTTGGCAACTCGTTAACAAGAGTTTAGCAAATCGTTAGCCAGAGTTTGGTAAGTGTATTGTTCATGCCTAAATTCATGTGCTAAATTGATGCCAAATTTTCATTATGAATACGGCTGAAATTTTTTTCTTCGCTCCTAAAATTTTTTTTAAAATGATGATAGTCTCTTTTGCATTTTTATTACGATATACTTGTTTTTGAATATTACAAAAATTTGGTCGGTTTAAAAGGATTTTGGTAGGTTTTGCAAACAATTTTGGTCGGATAATAATTTTCAAACGGCAACCCTGGTCAGTACTAGTCACAGAGTAGACACAGAGGTGACACGAGACGAAAGATATTAAGCCTTATTACTGTTGTCGTTGTCTTAAACTACTGTGTCATTTTTTGATAAAGATTAAAGTAACACACGTTAATCTACTATAAAAAAATACGGAAACATATTATCGTCACCGGCAACCATATAAATGAGAGTTAGATGGTTAAGAAATTCTAAGAAAAGAATCGCCATAAGATTCTACTGAATACATCTGAAATCATTTTTTAGCTCAGAAGTACATTTAGTATATTTTTTGACTTATACCAAACGCCTTTTCAAAAAATTCAAAAAAAATGTTGGGGCCATATTTTGGGAACCCGAGCTAACTTTGCAAAACCCTTTGGCAGATTTGCTCTACTAGTAGTCTACTTTCATTTCGCATTGCAAGTGTTGATGCTGGCGGCGATGACCCGAATTTTCGCACAGTGTTACTGGTGCAAAATCGAAAGAGTGTAAATGCAAATGAAATATGTATATGTGTATACCGAAACATCATATCTAATAATATATGTATTAGTAAGGCACGTTTCTAACAACCCACAATTTTCTAGCACGACATGAAACTTGCAATGAGTCAGACACAAAAAATAATGAATGAGTAACAAATTCCTAAACATTTGTTGGTCGTAGTAAGCTTTTGTCTGCAAACCAAACAAAAGCTTTTGTCAATGAAAAGCTTTAGTAGTAAGTGAAAGGAGCCGAAATGTCTTGTGCATTACAAAAGTTGTATAAACTAAGGTCCTGCCTCCTCTTCATGTACTCGTTCACAGAACAAACATTGAATTGTGATTCAGTGATTATTTCTAGGAATTGTTGCTGATGGCATTCGTTTGGGCCATAAACTTTCGCTCTATTTTATTTTCATTGCCATGGTCGTGACTCATTGCCAAACAGGACAATATTCCACGCAAATCAATGAAGAAATTTAAACTTTTGCTTGTGTACTTTTCGCTAGGCAAATGTAATTCATGTGCAAACAGCGTAACTACCACCCATTCCAAATTTTCAGTACGAATAAAATGTAAAGTTCTTTGTGCTACACAACCTGTCTGTCGTTAGAAACGACTTTGATTAGTATCTTATTAATTATTTCGGAGAATATCCTTACGAATACTAAGCTAAGTATGTACTTTTAATGGTAACAATTTACAGTGGTGTTAAAGAGAAATCAAATGAAATTATGTAAATTGAAGCAAAAAAATACAAAAATCGATTCACATATTAAGAAGGATTTGCACGCTATAGATAAATGAATATGTACATAAGTATGTCTGTCATACTGCAGGTGCTATTTAAATTTTACAACTCCGTATATGGGCATTTCCACAAAAAAATCTGCTTTTTGTCACGTTTTTCCACCAAACAGATTTAATGGTTTCAAGAAAAATGTATATAACATATTTTTTTGTATTAATTATCTTAAGTTTAATTCCGATTGATGGCGCTGTTGTCGTGATATTTAATTTGTTTTATTTATGGTGCGATTTGTTTCAAGGCGAATTCACACAGGTGACATTTTCGAGCCTTCTGTTTATTGTTTATTTGTTTGAGTGTATACGAAATGTCAAGTTTTGTTTACATTTTGTGAAAAAATTATTTAAAATTCAAAAAAAATCTAAATACCTACTTGAAAAAAACTTATAAACGCAAGGATTTAAAAGGACAAAATAAGTGGAGCCACAATAAATTTGCAATACAGAAAAAGATTTTCCTTCTAAAGCAATTGTGTATGCATATTTTCAACAACTAATTTTGACATTCACTCTAACTTTATACAAAAACAAAATGCCTACATAGTATTTTTAAAAGAAAAGGGATAGCTAGTATAGCTCTATCTCATGATGCGGTCACCTTTATGAATTCTTCTTGATTTTTCTGAAATTCCCAAAATATATTTATTATTATTATTTATTTTTATTATGTCCCGTGGTTCCTATAACTCCACGTCTACAACTGACATCATTTGCTGTTATAACATTATGTTATAAAAGCGTTGTTAAAACATTTGCATTAACAACCGTGTTATAACATGAGAAAACCTCTAACATGATGAGTCTATACTTAACACTAACATCATATCAGTGTTAATGTTAAACATTTCATGTCAGTTGTAGACTGCATGTAAGGAATACAGTAGAGAGCGCTGATATCAAGTCATTATCAAATTTCTCCAGTATTTATTTTTTCTTATTTTTATTTAGAAAAAAATAAAAATAGTGTATATTTCATAGTGTTATGGTTGCAGGGTTAAGTAAATTATTTCTCAATATACCTATGGAGCACTAGCAGATGTAGTGAAAGCTAAAACAAGCAAAATGTTTAATATTTCTTGTTGGAAGTTGAATATTTTTCTGGTATTATTTAAATAAAAGTGCATGTTATATTAAAACAGAAAAGCCATTTTCCGACCCTGGCATACACGAATGATTTTTGTTCATAAAGCAAGTACTTTAAAAAACAAAGAAATATTGAAATATTTTGCAAAAGCTTTCTGTTTAAACCATCAATAGAAGTTTAAAAACAAAATCGATCAAACAATTTTTGTCGAATTCTTACGATAATCTACATACCTACAATTTATACTTTTTATTTACAAAGAATTCTTAGAAATTTGTGAAAATATGTGTATGTAGGTACCCTGCAAATAATAGGACTAGTTCAAACACGCGTATAAAATGTAGCCCACAAGGGACTAGGACTAGTCCAAAAGTAACCCAAACGCATGGAAAAAACATGGTTTTATAATTATTTCTTTAAAGCCTTCACGTAAAACAAAAACCATTTTGTGATGAATAAATGAAACTTAAAATCGAGGAGATCTGAAAAAAAAATAAAAAAGTTATCCGCAATTTATTGGAAAACACCGATTTTATTTCCCATTCAAAAGTTATTTTAATAAAAAAAATTTTATGCTCTGGGTGTGTGTGAAACGGTAGCAAAGTTCTATGGTTGATTAAAATTGTCAAGAATTTTAACGCTAATGTCAAAATGTATACTGAGCACTCAGGGATAGAGAAATTTTATTCATCTCAACAGTGTTAAAATTTAACTTCCATGAATACTTTGCTACCGTTTCACACACACCCAGAGTATAACATTTGTTTTTATTAAAATAACTTTTGTATGGGAAATAAAATCGGCTTTTTCCACTTAATGGCTTATAACTTTCCTAGTTTTAGTCTAAAGGCCATGTCAGATAAAACTTTTGCTTCGCGTTGTGTAAGAGATTCGCTTTGACATCCAACATGAAATATTCATACTTATACGAAACATGTCACATAAATAACTTTTAACGCAGAGCGAAAAGTTAGGCAACTCTCATCTTATTGCGCGCATTGACAGTCCGCTGGTTTAATTTTTTTATTTTTAATAAACAATTCGTGTGTGTTGTCAAAGTGTTTATTGTGACATACAAGTTTTGCGTTACGCTTTTCTATCAAAGTTAGAAACGTCACGCAAAGCGATGAAGTTTTATCTGACATGTCCTTGATGTTGTTTTCTTTTCTACAAAAAAAAATACCACATTTTAAAAGGTGCATGTATAAAATGTCTGGCCGAACATACTGCAATTTTTTATTTGACGAGAACAAAACACAAAATTGGATCGCCCTGTTTTTAACAGCAGACAAAAAGTTTGTTTTTCAATATATAAAAAAAATATGTACATATGCAAATGAAAAAGTGTGTTCTTCAAAACATAAAAAAAATATACCCAAATTTCTTAATAGATTGATATTAAATAAATAAATGAATGACGAAATTACAATGTCTTTAGTTTGTTTCTCATAAAATATGTAAAGAAGAAAATACCTTTGCTAGATTGCCGATGTATTAACAGCAAGTTTTTACGATTTCTTGATTTGACGTTTTTTTTTCAAAAATAATTTTATATCAACGAATTCATTTAAATTTTATACCACTGACAACCTACCATTAACAATGTAATGCTTTCTTTTGTTTTTACTATAAAATAATAGTAAAAATAACTATTAAAACTTGAAATTTTTACTGTCCTGATTAGAGGCGATTTTTTCCTAACTTCATCTGGTAGCCCCATATATAAAAAGAAGCCACCTCTTTACAGGGCATTATCAACACTCTCGATTTAAGGGTGAATTTTTTTTAAAATAAAACAGGCTGCTCTATTAGGGCACAAAGCATTTTTATAAAACGAACACCACATTACATTTTTTTTAAAAAATGTTACATTTTTGTAGAAAAAAAACACGATAAGTTTACAAATTTTATACATCGTGGAATCGTCTCAAAATTATCTTCGAAATGCTGGCTGAAAGCAATTTAAAACATTAAAATTTCAAATAAATTTTTTGGGCTTGTTTCCAATTTTGCATTTTTTTTTTTTTTTGCGAAAAAAGCCGCCAATAGTATTTTTCTTTACCACACGGAAAGAAGTTCATTTTCAAATGTAAGCAATTTCGTTTCATATTAATTAAAATTTTTCGTCTTTTATAAATAAAATCAAAAGTTGTTAGCAGATTATCATTTATACTTGTTTTGTTAGCAACTTCGTTTTTTATATGTCTGCAAAAAATTAGAAGCATAGCTGCATTTTCCAATTTTTAATGAATTTTTAAAAACCAACAATATTAAAATGTTGCGTAAATATTATTTTTTTTTTGCCAAAAAAAATAATGTTTTTGAAAAGACTTTCGGTTTTTTTAGTTATTTCAATAAACTGAACCCTTTTTGAGTTACGCGAATATATGTTGTGCACCTCCTCCATAATAAATAACTGTAGATCTCGAAAACAAGAGCTAACCTTAAAAACTGCTAGCTCCACTACATTCAGTGTACTCGAATTATGTTAAAACGCCATGTGCCCGGCTTGTCTGAAAAAAAGTGTCAAATTCTAGCACAGTGTTATTAAAGAAAAATCAATAGTGGCCCTATGTTCCATAAAGGAACTTTAATATATAACAAGAAATCACGGGGATCAAAGAAAAGTGAAGCGTACACATAGCCACGCTTTCTCAGCTGCCAACTTCACCCACTGTACTCTAAGGGCTTGGTGTCCCCTGTTTGAACTAACGAGGCCCACGCACTGCATCGGCCTGGAAGCCTGCTGGCAGCCCCAGCACCACGATCGGAAGCTCTAGCCTAATCAGCTATTTATCCGAAACTATTTCGATTGCCAAAACCACTACCGAAAATTAAAAAGGTGGCCCTTTGTTCCTTATAGAAACTACAGAATATGATATATAACGAGAAATCATGTGACTGCAAACTTTAACAGCTCTGGCCCATTGCTAATCTGCATACATATATTTTGTAATATGTAATTGTTTTTTAAACTTTAAACATTACCATAATTTTTAGTTCGTTTCCATCTTCGGTTTTTGCACGTGCGACACACTGCACTCAACTTTGAATTTTGGGGGGTTTTTGTTTTGCTATTGATTTCCTCGTGATGTTATGGCAACGAACTCAGCAAACATGCCTGCCTCCTTTTTTCCTAGAATTTTTTGTAACCCATCGATTTTCAACTCTTTCTATTACGTGCGCTTGGTGGTCGCTGAAGGGTGTTTGCGAGTAGTCTGGGATTGTGTGCACTCTGCAAAAGGTGTCCTTGACTTCACCGAAAAGTAAAAGTAGGAAACTTTGTTTGAGTTTGTTCCACCTTGCAAATTATTGGTAACGACACGTAAATATGAAATGTGAATTCACCTTAAATAAAAATTGTAGAACTTTACCCAATTAGAGCCAACGTAGCCTTTAAAGAAGTCAACGTGTATTAAAGTGGTTTGAAGATTAGAGTTGGCATTTAATCAGATATTTTCTAAATTCGCATGCTGCATAGTTTTTGTAAACTTTGCGAAATAAACAAATCTTCCAATGAAGGAATTAATATATTAAAAAAAAATTATAATCTATTACATTTTTGGGTTAAATGCACAGAAAAAATAAAAATTGATTTCATTAATTTCAACATTATAGTTAGCAGTAAGATGTTACGTCTTAATCTGTAAGAAATAGATTGGCCTTAGTTTTGTACGGTAAGGAAAAGTTACTGTTAAGCTGGTGGTCCATTTTGGTAGTTGGTTGTTCCTTGAATTTTTAACGGTTTGCTACCTATGGACCTGAACAGGGGAAAAGGTAAAAAGTATATATATGGTTATTTTTTTCGTGTTGTACTGTGCTTGTCGCGCAAAAGAGCCATTATTTCGTTAGCTATGTATGTGGGAAGTGGCATCGTCCTGTTGAAACCACATATCGATCACATACAAATCTTCCAATTCGGGCCATAAAAAGTTCATTATCATCTCACGATAGCGAACACCATTCACAGTAACTGCCTGACCGGCCTCATTTTGGAAAAACACGTCACTCTTTGTGGGTGCATTGGTTTTTCGACAATCACTCTTGGATTATCATTCGCCCAAATGCGGCAATTCTGCTTACTGACGAATCCACTGAGGTGAAAATGTGCCTCATCACTGAAGACGATTTTCTTCGAAAATTGTTCATCCACTGTTGCCATTTCTTGCCACTATTCTGACCATTGACCACGTTTGGAATGTTTGAGAGGCTTTAGTTCTTGAGTCAATTGTACCTTGCAAGCTTGTAATTGCAAGTCTTTATGCATAATGCTCATCAACGACGAGCGTGTGAGGTGCAATTGTTGGGCACGACGTCGAGTTGAGGTGGACAGCTCTTTAGCCTCACTATCGCGAACATCAGCAATATTTTCTGCAGTGCCAGCTGTACGAGCATGCACTGGTGTTTTCACATCTTCTACTGACCCGGTTTGCTCAAATTTTTGCACGATTTTTCCGATTGTACGCACATCTGGACGATTAAATTGACCGAAAAAATCACGAAGTGCACGATATGCTTTTTGATCTGAACGCCCATTTTCATAATAAGCCTGAATAACTTTAACGCGTTCCATGGTTCAAATTGATTTAGTCTGAAAGTGAGAAATGTCAAATGAAATGCAGAAAAAAACTTGACGTTTAGGTGTGGTTCACATTCAACATCGGCAGTTTTTGTACGTTTGGTATTGAAATTTATTATTTTTTATTTATTTATTTATTTTAATATTTATTATAATTAAAAATTACAATAATTATACAATTTAAGCACTAGCATCTAAGGCTATCGGCTCTCGTTATATAAAATATTAGTTAACTAAATTTAGGCCCGTATTCCTAACTCACCGATAGCTAAAGGTCGGTTTTTTCGGCCGTATAAAAAGTGTTCCATTATTAGAACTTTACTTTAACCTGCCAGGTATGGTTAATTTGTAGTAATGCAAAACCTTTTTTACGGCCGAAAAAATCCTTCCTTTAGTTATCATTACATTGTGAAAACGGGTCTTAGATGTATACATATAAAAATGAAAAATGTTTATGTGTTTGTTTGTATGTTGGCTTATAGACTCCTAAACTACTGAACCGATTTTCCTGATTTTTACAGTAACACCACGTGTGCCCTAAAAATAAAATAGGTTACTTATTTTTTCGATCTTAAGAGCCGCTGCACGCATTTTGTTGAACTTTTGTTAGAAGGATCTTCTGAGCTTCAAAATTGAAATAAAATAGCAGCGGGGGAAGTGGTACCCCCCATAGGACGCCAATATTTAATATCGCATATCTTAAGAACTGTTATAGTAAGAATGTTCAAACTTTGTAAAAGTCGCTCTTATGGTATACTACACTATTGAAAAAAAAAATAAAGCAGGTAGGCGCTGGGGGGGAAATACCTCTCATAGGATACATATATTAAATATCGCTCAACTGAAGAACTATTAAAGGGAGAGTCATCAAACGTGGTTAAAGCTACTATTATGGCAAATTTTAAATTTCAATATAGTAATGGGCGGGGTAGACAGAGGAGGAGCAGTTCCCCTCATAGATAGAAATATTAAAAGGAGCCGCTGCAAGTTTTTTGTTGAACTTTTAGTAGTAGGATCCTCTGAGCCCAAAAATTGAAATAAAATAGCAACGGGGGAAGTGTTACCCCCCATAGGACGCCAATGTTTAATATCGCATATCTTAAGAACTGTTATAGTGATAAAGTTCAAACTGTGTAGAAGTCACTTTGAAAATAAAAATAAAGCGGGTAGGCGCAGGGGGGAACTACCTTCCATAGGATGCATATATTAAATATCTCTCAACCGATAAAGTGGTTAAAGCAGTGTAGCGAAGCGCACCGGGTTAAGCTAGTTTAGATATAATTTTGTAACTAAATACACTTTAAAAAAATCATAGACTTTGTCAACGTTGTCTTCTGATGTTTTAATTAGTAGACTTATGATGTTTGTTGTTGTTATTGAAAGAAAGAGAGAAGGCATACAAAATGACTCAAAGTTGTAAAACATAATTTTTATTCTATGGACACGAATGCAGTTTCAAAAGAGAATTGAAGAAAGTTTTTGCAACAAAAGTTTCCTAATATGGATTGGGACTATGAAAATTATATTATTTATTTGGTTTTTACCATTGAACTCTTTTTTTTTATTCGAAACCCTGTTAATAATAAAACTATTACAAATTTTCCAAAAATAATTTGTCAAATATTTTTTAATACCCAAATAAAATTTAGTACCGAAATAAAATTTGTTTGTAAAGCTAAAAAAATTATTTGTATTTTAGAAAGATTTTTCGCAAGCGTTTTAGTTTAAAGTATAATAATATTTATTTATTTTCGCAAAATGTTTTTTAATCAGTCAAGTTCCTGTATAAATTCTATAAATAATAGAAATTTAAGATCGGAATACCAAATTTTCACAAATGATGAAATCTGTGGCGATAATATCCATAATTTTGGAAGACGTTATAAGCAACACGATTCTCAAAAAATGGCTGCTTTAAAAATATTTGCATTTCTAATACTCCAAAGGTGGCGTAAAACCAAAACCGAACTTAAAGATTTGAATCAATCCTTGAAGCATCTTAGAAAGTCAGTAAGTATCTAAGCTGAAATCAAAAAAAGGACTTAATTACATATTTATAAAATAAATCTCACGGATCTAGAACACTTGCACAGAAAATCAACTTTGTGTCTACAAAAATTTAATAAGAATGGAACAAATTCGAAATGATGATTTGATTGCACAACTTAAAAGAACTCTGAATAACTTGAAGCGCAAAATGGAATCCTGTAGAACATTTTCAAAGACAATATACAATTTAAAAACAAACCATACTCTATTGGAACAAGAACTCGATACGAAATACAAGGAACACGATGCTCTGCATGAAGTTTTAGCACAAACTAATAAAAAGCTTATTCAATCTAGAATGGAGCAAAAAAGCTTGCAAAAGCAATTAAAGCAGAGTCAACGATTCGTACAATCTTTGGAAGGTGAAAAGAATGTTCTCATAACGGAGGTAAACTTTTGACTTTTAAGTGAAAAAAACTAGCAAACTTATTAAATGCTTAATTATATTAAAGCTTTCCAAACTTAATCAGAAACATCGAGAAATGGAAAGAAATTTTATGAAACAATTGAAAGATAAAAACCTTCAAGTTGTTGAAGCAGAAAAGTTCTTGATAAGATCTCAAACAAGTACTTTTATTAATGTTCGGTAAGACATTTTTTTTTTTTATCAAATTTACACTAATTCCTAATCTGAAACAAGTCGGAAAGTATAGTTAGGGAATGCAAATTAAACTAATAAGAAAGCGCATTTTTAAGATCAGAGAACCTACTTTCAAATATACATTAAAACCGAAGCTAAAACCGGCGTTCACACTGATTAATCTTAAGTCCACATTCGTATGGTTTGATTGAGTGTTTTCTTTAAATTTGAAACGTGAATGTACGGAAAATCACGGGATTTCAAATCACGTGCTTTTGAAATCTTACGTGTCATTTTGTGGTGTTCTGAAAGTCACCAATTGAAGATCACACAAAAACGCGACACTAAAATATCACACGTTATTTTAGTAGGCACATGTGATTTTAAATTGCACGTGATTTGAGCAAAAGTGATTTGCAGAACAGAGTTGTTTTTAACCATATTTAAATTTTCTTAACCAGGTTTTTCAAAAGTAACTGTTTGCTCGTGTTATTCGAATGCACGGGTTTTCAGTGCTTACATTGCATTTAAAACAAAAACTATTTTTTGAATTTTGTTTTTGTTTTAAATATAATTTTCTATGCGAACGTTTACGTTCGAAATCGTTAAACAGCATTTTGAATATTTTTTTATTTTAGGGATGCCACATTTTAATGTTAATTTTAATAATAAAATCTGGAGTTAATTGGGTATGTTCTGTAAATCGAAGTGAAGTGGATTTCGAAACGAACAAATTTTGAAAACGAGCCTGTAAAGAAAGTTTATATAAAATATTGCTTTTTATATACTTCATTCTTTTTTATTTGTAAGAACAGCTCTTAAAAAGAGGAACAACTATAGTAATTTTGCCAATAATTGAAATCAAAAACTCGTTCGATTTCAATTTCATTTCATTTTGATAACTCTTTATTAGGCGGCAAATCTACGATGATTTTTAAGACATGTCTTTAAGACGTGTTTTTTAATTGTAGATGAATCCGGTAGAGAAGAAAAAGGGGTAAAAAGACTTGGTTTTTCTTTACTTACTGTCATTTCAAATGTTGTTATTACGTTTTATTTTCATTCTTTTTTTCGATACGGGAGAGTACGGCCTGAGGGAGGACTATTTCTACGTGCTGTTGCTACTCAATAGCTACTGGTAGTATATTTCCAAAAGCATCGAAGGTAAAATAGCTCCAGCTTCTAAGCAGGGGGTGAGTTAATAATCTTATCGGAAAATGTACTCCAACTTCTACCTGGTTGAGCTGGTTGAGCTGGGTGCTCTCACACACAGGCAAGGTTGCTTGTAACTAGAGTTTTTCTTTTCCCGGGAAAGCGGGATTTAGTTTTCAATTTCCCGGGATCCTGAGAATTACCGCTCAATACAAATCGATTCAAAATATTATTTAATTTTATTTTGACCCAATAACATTTTCTGAGATCAATTAAATAAGTTTTTAAATACATTGAACTTTTTTATTTCTGTGGCAAAAAGGAAAAAGTGCTTAATATCACCTTAAAATCTTCATGTTTAAAAGTACAAAACTTCATTTATTTTTATTTTTAAGGAAGTTATAGCAAAATTACTTTTTGGTTATCTTTTTTCAATGTGCAATAACATTTGAAATAATAAAAACTGTACATTTTTACTCTTTTTCTTTCAAAACTTCCAAGCATTTAACATTCTCAGATATGAATTGATATTTCTTTGGTTTGTGAAAAATGTCTTGAGTCAGAAACTGTAGTTTTTCGTTATGTTAAATTGAAAAATATTTATTTAGTGTATTTCCTTAAGATTAGAAGCAGTTGTGCTAGACTTAAGTGATTTACACCAAACAAAAGAGAAAATAAATTGAATTAAAGCCAATCAAAAACTCAAAATGTGACTTTTTGACATACGGCTAAGATATATTTCATGACACAACTTATTTACAATTATACATATCAGCAGTAAAGTTGCAAAAATTAAATAAAAAAATCCCGGGAATTCACGCACAAAATTTCCCGGGATTTTTTTCCCGAAAATTTACGGGAATCTCGGGATTTTTTTCCGGGAAATCCCGTATGAAAAACACTACTTGTAACCCAATGGATAAAATCCTCTATACAGTAAATTTTTTTCACATCTGTTCCAAAGTACACTAAGAAAGTTAATGTTACATGCACAATAAGCACACTGTGCATCGTTTTACCTGAAAATACTTGTTAAATTTGACTGCAAAGTATTCTGGTGTTTTGGACCTCAGCCCTTAAATTTAGTCTGGTGCTTGTTTGTAGAAGTTGGAAGGAGCTCTGGATGGGAATTTGTTAATTATTCTCTGAGCCGATCGAATAAACAAAATAATTTATTTATTTTGTTTACTCAGAATTTGCCAAAAGCGCAAGAGGAAATATTTGCAATAATGAGAATAGAAATACGAAATAAAACAAGTTTTAGGATTTTGGATAAATAAAGTAAATTTATTAATTAGATTTCTGTGGCGTTTACCTTTCGCTACAGCTGCTAAAAAAAACAAGAAGATAAAATCGTTAAGGAAAAACGGAAACAGCATTTTTTGACATTACCCAGCAAATAAAATTGGACCACCTGACCCATTTTCATAAAATGGACTACTCCATGGACTGGTCCGATGTAATGCAAGCATGGACCATGTCATTGTTAAAAAGTGTTTGTAGTGAGACGACATGTCTTCGTTTTTTAACGACGTGCTTTCGTGTTTAAACGACTTCAAAACTAATCCTCTTGAGTATACCATGGAGTAGTTTTAAAACTACTCCTTAGTGGTCCAAAGGTGGGTTTTATACCATGGAGTAGTTTTAAAACTACTCCTTAGTGGTCCAAAGGTGGGTTATATGATCCTCTCCTAGGACATCGTAATGTTAAATAGACCAGGTTTTTTCCATACGTTTGGGTTACTTATGGACTAGTCCTGGTCCTTTGTGGACTACTCTTTACACGCGTGTTTGGACTGGTCCTATTATTTGCAGGGTAAGTCCAAATTGACGGACGATTTAGGCATTATGTGCAAGTGAGAAAGAATGAATATTCGTAGCATTCAGGCCTTATATACGTTAACTACAAAGGGAAAAACTTTGTACAGAAACTTTAACTGCCAGGCCCTCAATGTCGGCAACACATTGCTTTCGCATATGTTTATTGAAAACAATAATAAAAAACTAAAATTTGTTTTTGTTTTCAATATAAAAATACGAAAGAAACGTTCTTATCAACATCGTGGGCCAAGCTGTTAAAGGCCAGTTTACACGGTAATACAATCAGCCTTATTTCGGTTCTCGATGTCGGTAACACCGTAAGTCGAATTTTGTAGTAGATTAAAGAACTTTAATTTACTTTAATCTAATACTGAGTCGTTTTCGACATCGAGAACCGAAATAAGGCTGAATGTCGAAAAATTATGTTGAATGAGAATAATCGTATCATGTAAAAGCAGAATGTATTGAGTATGAGAGAATACGGATACAAAATCTGGCAAGCGGTCGGTAAATGTTTTTTTCTAAACCATTTTAGAATCTTATGTATTTCCATCACACCAGAGATGTATTTTAACGGAGTATATTGAAGTTGGTAGCATTTTCATACAATTAAAAAAACAACTCAAGAAATGTTCTTGTTGTTTTTGTAAAAATTGTAAAGGAAGAAGTACATAACACGCGTTCATTCGTCGACGTTTGTCATGCGTTTAAAAACTTTAGCGCATGAAAAATTGCAAGTTACACAACACGCGTTACAAAAGCCGTTCCTGTCAGCTGTTTTTTATTTGTTTACTTATTTGTGCATTGAAAACGGGTTCGAAAGTATATCAAGATTTATTTATTTTATTGAATTTATTCTTTTTATATAAATATTGTAGGTATGTTTTTGAAGCTCTTCAATAAATTTTTCTTTCGCGATTCGCAAATTTGTAAAAATTTTTTTTATTGTCAGCTGATTACTTGTCAAAAATACACAACGCGTTAAAAAGTTCAAAGTTAACCAACTTTCTGGCGCTAACGCGTCAAAATATTTAGCATGTAGCTTGTTCTATTAAAATACACTAGCTTAACTTAACACTAACGCATGTTATGTACTTCTACCCTAACACTGCTTTTTTGCTATTATTTTTTATTTTACTTATACCATCCGTGTAAACATGAAATATACTAACGGCACTGCTACACGTTCAATAAATATCGTGATATTTGGATCGCGATCCATTTTAAAATATTGATGGATCACGAGCGTATGCTACATGTTCAATATTTATCGCGTCAATATTGATGTTATTTTTGTGCTGTGCGGGTCGTTTATCAATGTCGCGTGAAAACCAAAAGAAAGCCTGTTTAGCTATTTTGCTTGCTTTTTCATTAAAGAAAAAAGTGGAAAGAAAAATTTTGAGCAAAAAGCCAAAATTTGTTCACTGGTTAAACCCGATTCCACCAGCAGAACTCACTCGCTTTCACTGTCTTCTGCTATAACCCTTTATTACAATAAACTTTACACAAATGTTGTCAATTGTTTTACATTGTTTAATTGTTTCAACTACGAATTTTATTTCATTTCTTTTATTTGTCACTTTTTACTGACGTATCATGATTGATTATCATGAAAATGCTACACGTTCAATTTTTATCACGCGATCCACGATTCGCGATATGGATTTCATATTTTAGGCCATTCTGCGATATGGATCGCGATCCATCAATATTGCCTTACAACTTTTTTTCTTTTAAACACGGAGAGAATTTCATATTATTTTGATTCTACAAAGTCGTAATACATTTGGTGAAAACCAAAAATTCTCCAACATTTTGAGATCAGTTACTGCTGAATTGCGTTGCGAAATAGTCGAGGAGTTAATACAGCCGATTGATTGTGGAAACCGAGATTTATAAGCGAACTTTAATTGTATCTTAAACTGGCAAGCATTTTTAAACGAAAGAAATTTTTTTTTTCAGACACGTAAATGATGAAATTAAAAAAAGTTTTGAATCTGGAAAACACGAGCTGTCATTTTCGCAACTACAAGCAACGAATGCACAAAATAATTTAAACAATTCAATCGGTCAACGTTTTAGAATGTGCTGGAGCCGATTCATGGAGTACCCAAAATATACCCTTAATTGTGCCCATTTACTGTCCTACTACCTATTGCCTGCTGTGCCGTCTCCTTTACCAAAGTTTACATAAAAAAATAATGATTTTATGTAAATTTTTATACTTTTGCGCCCTTGTTCATAAAAAATATTTTAGATTTAGAAAAACCTGAAATATTTTTAATGAATAAGGCTTTTAGTAACTAAGTTTGGTTATCTGGCTGTTTTTGGAAAATTAAAAGAAAATTTCGTGTGAGAAATTATATTGAAAACAACTATAAAATACGAAAATTTTCTTTTGGTTTTCGGTATAATTTCTCATATGAGCTTATCTGGGTTTGATATTGCACGCTCTAATACGAAAATCTTTATTTTTGCACTGGAATTAAGTTATTTGTTTAGCTTGTAACATCAAAAACAGCAAAATTCGACTTAATTAAGGAAATAATCTACTAATGTAAAACTAAAAATTGAACAATAAAAAGAATTTTTGACCAGAATGTAATTAAAATATCCAGCATAAATGCAAATTGGTAAATTTTGTTAAATAAAATGTATAATTATTGCTAATTTTAACTTGTAACTATTTATTTCCATATTTATTACATTACGTGAGTTTTTTTGAAGGAAAGGGTTAGCTGTCAAACGAACTGCTATACTGCGCGCAGTATTCTGTCGACAATCGATTGTTATAGCTTCGCGAATCTTTAAGATCATTAAAAATATATTGTAATGACAGCTTAGCGGCATTTAATTCGTACTGCTCATGGTAAAAGAGCATGTGATGGTATTGGAGCAAACCTCAAACGAAAGTATAGCCAGCGCTTTCATCAAGATCGCATCTTAGGTGCTACAGCTTTAATCCATTGGGCAAAGAATTATTTTGGTTAAACCCAAATAGTTTTAAGTAGCAAAGAAGAGCATGAGGAAACATGGTAAACACTGAAGAACAGATTCGATGCTGCGGTAAGAGTCGATGGCACCGCTCAATATCATGCCTTTATACTGCTTGTCGATGCAGGCATATTGTCAAAAACACAAGATTTTAAATCACTTGTAATTTAAAAATCACCTCAGCTACCATAGTGAGGCACACTAAATTTGATGTGCGGAACTCTAAGAACAAACTGCATGTTCCATAAAAATCTTGGAGGTTTAGGAAGGGGCAGACCGAAACCCCTTCATAGAAATTTTTTTTTTTCTTGTGTGTATCTGAATAGCTGTGCACAGTGTTTTTTCCTTTATTTTGGCATAAACTCTAATTTTAAAGCTATTGAATTTGAAATTTGGTTTGTATACATTTTTTATGCTCCCAAGATAACCTACCAAGTTTCATATGATTTGGGGCACTATTTCATATAGCCGCCATGTAACCGATATGGCCGACATTCAACTAGGTTTTTGACGTTTCCATTAAAAATATTATTTTTAAATTTTCTATTCACCCTTATCGTGGTTGGCGAACTTAAAATACGCCTGCGACTGTTTGGTATGTAATAGATTAAAGGAAATAAGTTCACGTTCTCTTTAATCTATTACCAAACAGTCGCAGGCGTATTTAAAATTCGCCAACCACGATGAGGGTGATTATATTTAATGAAAAAAAAAAATAATAATTATACAATTTCAAATTTCAGTACTCTTTCCTATTATTGTCAGGCGATTAGTCCTTCATTCTGAAAGAAAAGAAACATTTTACCAAATCTTAAATAAGTTTGTTTGTGGTTACTTACTATAGAATATACTCAATTTTCTTCTAGTTCAAAATATTCATCTTCTGAAGCAATAACCTTCATCGGTATCAACAAGATCTTCAAACTTTATTCTATTACTTAAAGTTGGTTGAATAAAATTCTGAAGCCATCTAATCAGGCCACCATCTTGTTTCTACTGGCTGCGGTGGAAGGGGTATCATTCAAAAATTATCGAATTGGCTTCTAAGCAAGTAGCTTGTAACAGTTTTGGATTAAATATTTTCAACCCATTGGAAGCTTGAAAATGTTAGGTGCTGCATCGGTTTAAAAAAGAAACATCTTTTGTCGAAATCTTGAAAATCGTATAATTAAAGCAAATATCCAAAAGAAATAATTTATTATTTAAAAATTTATTTAGTGTATTTAAAATTTTTTTAAGAACTTTTTTTATAATATGGAAATTAAAAAAAAATCCCTCAAAAATGTCAAAATATGCATTTAAAACTAAAATATGCAAATATATGCAACACTATCCAAAAACAAATCGATGCCATTTTAACGCAAATTTAATGATTCCCTAATAATCAGTATACTCTGGAAAATTATCATTAATTGGTTCAAGCGTCAACAACGCTTCCAAATAATACAATTTTACTTTAAAAGTTTCGGTGTTTTCTGTTCTACACAAAAATATAGCATGTATAAAATGCTATTTATAATGCCTGTAATAATGCTATTTGTTATATGCCGACAACAAAACACAAGTTATACAAAAGCGGAATGCCCTGTTCTTGACACCTGACAAAAAATGTTTCTTCATCATAACTGCCCGTCTACCACTGACATGATTTGCTGTTATAACTTGAAGTCATAAAAGCGTTGTTAAATCATTTGCATTAACAACCGTGTTATAACATGAGAAAACTTCTAAGTGCCCATTCACATTATAGTATTCTTACCTCATAGACAAGTATATTCTTCGATTCATTTTGTTCGCTCATTCGTTCTCTCATTTGACGAAAAATGTATTGAAGTTCGATTGTAAGAAAAAAGTCGTAACGACAAAAATCGTACAATGTAAACACCAGACCGACTTCAAAGAGGAAACGACAAAAATCGTATAATGTGAATTGGGACTAACATGACATAACACTAACGTAATATTTGTGTTAAAGTTAAGCATTTTATGGCAGTTGTAGACTGCACGTTATAGCTCATTTTTAACGATTTTTTTTTTGTTTTAACCGATTTTTGTTATATAGCTATTTCAAATATTGTATTCCCAAAAATTGATATTACTTTTTGATAATATTTCAAATAAATTTTTGGTTTGTTTCCAATTTTGCAATTTTTCACGAATTTTAGCCATGTTCGCGATAGAAGCGATTTTTCTTGTAATTTCCGTTAACATAGCAATTTTTACCAAATTTTCGCTATTCCTTGTAGTTTAAGGCACTTTAAATCAATTTAATGGCTTGTTTGAAATATTAAAAATTGTCGCGAAATTTTGCTAATTTTACAAACTTATCCGAATTTTTGCACATTTCGCGTAATTTTGTTTCTCTTTGAGATAATCTTCGCCACTAAAAAAAACTCCCATATAAAACCGAAGTTGCCTATTTATACCACCCACACCACAATAGCTGGGAGGGTATTATGCATTTGCGCTGATGTGTGTTACGCCTTAAAATATGGGTCCTGGACCCACCTTAAAGTATACCGATCGATTCAGATGTAACCTTGGGCGCAAAGTACAGGTTGCAATTTTGAAGATAATTTGATAAAATTCGGCTTATATATTCTTATTGGCACAAGGGCCAAGCATATTGAAAATGGACAACGTAGGAACTGGGGGGGGGGGGGGGGTGAGCTAGGACGCAATTTCTCCCTCTCAGAAACTATCAAACCGATTTTAATGAAATTTAAAACAAAGATAGATCCATATTTATATGGACAGATAAGCATGATGCTACATGGCTCCCGAATATTGTGGTAACGGTATCATATAGTCGGGCTTGGCCGACTGTACTCTCTTACTTGTTTAAAGGGCACTATCAACGCTGTCGATTTATTCGGGGCGAAAAGTTCAAGGCTTTTAGAATAAAACATGCTTTCCTTTTAGAGCACAAAACATCTTTCATTGGTTTTCCAAGTGAATATTATACCATGTTCACACGGACAGCAATATTCGTGTTTCGCTCTCTTATTCCTGTTTCGCGCCCCAAACATGATTGAAACGACTTGTTTTCCCATACAAAATTTTGAGAGCGAAACAGGTCGTTTCATTTTGAAACAGGCTGCGAAACAGGAAAAATGCACTATCATCTCCAATTTTGATAACAGTTATCGTTAGTTTATCTGAACTAGCCCTCAAAAAATATCAAAACAAAGAAAAAAATAAAATAAATATTGATCTTTAATAAAATAAAGTGATAATTATAATATAATAATATTAATAACAGTATTAAATAATATTTTCCTTAGTTTTATTTACTTTTTTATCTATTTAAAAAAAAATCACACTAACAACACAAAAAAAATGTCAAAGTGAAACGGGAATAAATCGTATGAACAGCATGTTTGGCTATCTAGTTTCAGAGAGCGAAACCAGTGGTTTCTATCGTCGTATGAACATAGCATTAATAAAATCAATCGTATAAAATATAATTCATAGCGTATACTCAATTTTAAATACAAATAAAGTGGAAAATAAACAATACATTTTTTTTATTTTAACAGCTTATTTTCATGTTTTTAAAAGCTTTTTTTAAGAGCTTAAAACTGTTTTTTAGTGCTTTTTTTTTTTGGTTGCCCTACTTATTTCATTCTTATCTTCCACAGATTTTTTACTTAAATCTTTTGCAAACAATTTTCCATTGAAATATTTTCATCGGAATTGAAAATTACATCATTAACTTTTTCTTGTACGTATGAGTGTGTCTCATTCAGAATATTGAAAAAAAAACACCAATAAAAATAAGCAAGGCGAATTCATTTTTCAGGTGGCGTTGAAAGCATAGCTGTGCTATTTTTTTTTTTCTTAATTTGACTTGAGGGTTACACGATCAAGTTTTGCCTATCAAGTTTTAATACACTCACACTTTTTTACCAATACACTCATACTTTTAAAAATTGATACAAACTTGCCTCCAAAATTATCTTGCCAGTGAGTGTATCAATTTTCGTTCAAGAAAACAGCTGATTACAATTCTTTTGAAGTTGTTTTTGTTTGTTTTTCAGAAATATTTTGCCGGCAAAAACTGAAGTTCTTTTTTTTACAAATTGTTGCGGGAATTTTTAAATTTTAACTAAAAACCTAAAAAAATAGTGAAATATGTTTATTAATAAAATTTATAAGCAAAATGATGTTATTTATTTCTTCCAAAACTTTAAGTGAGGCAAACATTTTGAGTTGTTTTCTCGGCGACGACATCTTGAAAAAGTAAATTGCTTTCAACTTGCGTGCAGCCTACGTCACAGCTGTCAACTTGCATATTTTGACAATCAGTATATGTAAAAGACTATCAAGAAAATCTTGATCGTGTGGCTCCACTGTGAGAGAGGAATGGCAAACGTTACATGTGTTTTTGGCATATTGACCAACGAAAGCAACAAAAAAATACATTGTTGTGATTTTGGTGTTGTTGCTTGTTGTAGTATCGACACCACCGTTTTCATGAATTCGCCTTGAAAATAAGTTTTCATTTTTGTTTATTTTTTCATTTCAATTTCTAGAACATGCCCGAAACACTTTTTTTCTTTCTGACTTGAACGCCACAATGCAAAAATACATGAAAAGGCACTTATGTATATTGGAAGGATGGTTAAAATAAAACCTTGTTCCAGAACTTGTTATTTAATTATTTAGTAAATTTTTTTCAAAAAACGTCATTTGAATTGCAAAAATTTAAGTTAAGAACTTAAGTGGCTTTCAAAACATTTACAACTTTTTATGGTCTTTTTAAAGAAGTTTATTTTGCAAATGTTATAAAACCTTTGGATTACATTCCCACGTGCAGCGGTTATCCATTTGAGAATTGCTTTATTTGTTTCTCGAAAAATGCAGGTTTAAAGGCTCTTGCGTTTACTGCCATATTCCATTCATTCTACATTTTAAGAATAAAGGTTGCTTTAGTCGATCGTAAATGTAGTACAATGCAATGTAACGTACCGTAAGGTACTATATTTTCTGTAATGGATAGTTATTATTTTACAATTTTGAGTCTCTTGAATAAAAACTTATATTGCACGAATCAATTTCAAAAATGTTTAAGGTGTGTGCTCGCATTTTTAGGTCAAGTAATAATTGGCACATTAGTGGTCTGGAGCATTATTTATTACTAGGCCAGTTCTAAACCGATTTGGATTTTTATTCCATTTTGATAATTGTATGTTAATTTCGGAATTTCGGAATTTTAATAATCTTAACTAAAAACTTTTACAACATTTAAAAAAATTTAACAAAAACTTTTTTATGCTTTGTACTCACTACTCGTATACTTACTTTACCCAATCGTCACAAAACTGCATATTAAATTTTTTATGTACAAAGGAACCAATAAGCCCATTCATTGGCTTTAAATTTCACTTAAATTTTTTTAAACACCTCTTATACACATGAAGTTGCCCAGAAAAATGCAAATTTTAGACTTTTTGTACAAAATCGAATTATTGACAGATTAACTTCAAACTTATCAGATAATTTTTTTGCCAGGTGCTTATTGATATTAAGTGATGTAGCAAAAATGGCCACCCTAATGTGTATGTGTGCATTAAACTTAGGTGTCTTTGATAGAAAAATCAAGCTCATATTTTTTATTTCCCCAAAAAAATCCTAAGTTTTTTTATAATAACCCCAATGCAAATCCCTAATTAAAATTTCTGTCCCTTTTAGCAACAAGATAACCCCTAATTTGGGGTCAAAGCCCCAAAACTGGCAGACCTGTTATCAATCAATATTGACAAAAATATTAAAAATCTGAGCCAGAATGTGACCTCACAAGCGCAGCAGTTTGCAGTGATTTTCTTCATGGTGTGACTTTTAGTGTCTTTTTTCTTGTTTATTTAAATTTTTTAATAAGGCATTTTGACATTTGCCTCCTCAATTCTTCTAGCAACAAAATGCCTGTTGTTTTTTCTATTGTTGCATTGTTGTAGTATTGAGGTCACTTTATTAATACATTTTGATCTGAGCCATGTTTTTCTTCTGACATTTCTGCAATGCCTACTCTCCTATTTTTGTTTTCTTTTTTAATTCAGCTCAAAATAGAGCTGAAACAACGGGGACAGAAAAATAACATTTAGTTTGCCATTGACCCATATACGTATATGGGTAATTCCAAAGTGTTGAACGTGACAGTCGTACGGATCGAAAATGCAATAACATTTTAAGCAACAAATATTTTTCCGTTCTTTTAACATTATTATATCACTAAGAGGGCATTGTTATCTATGCTAAAGTTTATGGATGGCGCGATTCTAGGTTAAAGATATTGGCAAAAGAAGTAGCGGTTCGCACGTGAAAAAAATAGAAGTAGTTTTTGTGGCCATGTATAAAAAGCCGTAATTCAGCGAAACCTGGAACAATTTTTTAGTCAAACTACTTTCAGAATTTTACGTAGCAATGTAACATTAAAATGTCTTTGGTTTGATTCCAAAATCTTCTGTATTTTTTTTTTAACCAAAATCTGGGTCGATACGTGACATTTCGAACGTGAAATTTTTTCCATAATAATTAAACTGAATAATGATTAAAACAAAATAAAAATGTACCGGTTATCCGAATGACATTTTTCTCTTCGAACTCTCCTTAGATTTATGGTTAAATTTATGGGTAAATTAATAAAATTAGTAAAATCTAAATATTTCTTTATAACAATATCGTAAAATAATCAGCTTTTAACAACTTTTAAATTTTTGGTCACGGTGGACCTTTTGACGGAAATGCCCATATACATATGTATGTATGTTCATTCCTACATACATATATGTGACCTTCCCCGAAAAAAGGGAACTAGTGTGTGAAAATGAAGTTTTGAGAAAAACGCATTTCATCTTATTCTACACCCTTTTAGGTACCAGAATCCACTCATAAGTCCAAACCCGTTTTTTCACACTAGGTCCCTTTTCTCGGAGAAGGTCACATATAGTATTAAAACCCCTTATTTATGTATGTTTATTTAATTGCTATATATTGTGCTCACAATAAAACTTACCTCTTCATTTTTATTAAGCTGTTTTCTGATTTTTAATGTAAAACTAAAATTGTTTTGCTTCTCCAGAAAATCTTTAAATTTTGAGTTAATACATAATTCTTGAACAAGCAGTTGTGACAATTAAACACTGCCAATATTTAATTGGTTCGTGTCCTCAATAATTATTTTGTAGTGGCGCCATCAGGTGGAAAATAGTAAATACACGAATTTTTTTTAATCTAACCCATTCAGAACCATGAATGGCCATTTTTTAATAGGAAATATAAAAAATTTCCTCTCAAAATTCCCTTTCCATATTTTTGTTTGGCAGTACGCTTCACAAGGAGTTAAGTTAGAATTTGTGTGTATATTTTTGAAAAATATTTTTATTTGATTTTTGGTTGCAACCATGGTAGAATAAGTACAAGGTATAGTCATTAGAAATTGTTTTCTCTATTTCAAACCCGATATAACGTCAAACAAAAGAAAATATCAAAAAAATTAAAACAAGCGTCAAAAATCAAACATATTAATTTGACATTACATGGGTAAATAATGAAAACTCTCCCTAATGAACATACCTGGTACTTATTATACTATGGTTGCAACAAAAACAAAGATTTATTTGAGTTCGGTAATGCGCATTGTGCCTATGAAAACTGTTGTGATTTTTAGACAGATCTCCTCAGAATTTGCTAGTTAGCAAAAAATTAGGTGCGTTGGAGGACTTTAACAGTAAACTGTTGTAAATAAGAAAACTGAAAAATTTACTTTCAAAAGAAGCTGTTGCACAAAAAACTCCGCAAACAGAAAATTTGTAAAAATTCGTAAAATTTGGGGAGCCGATAGCAAATAAATGTAATATGTATAGTGATGACTCCTTTTTTATCAATACCTGACTAATTACTTTTTTTAATACGAACATTTTACGAAAATACAAAAAAAAAATATTTTATAAAATCTTTCCTATTTTTTTTTTAAGTTTATTTGATTTTGACAATTATGCCTGCATTCATCATAAATTTTTAAATATTATAAAGGTTTAAGGAACAAATTTACTATGAAAATTATCCTTAATAAACGTTTGTTAAATTTAATAATCGTTTATGAATACGAGGGTTAGTGTCTGGCCAAATTCATTTAAAAGTATGTATATACATGCATATGTATTTATGTATATACATATGTATACCTATATATTGATATTGCTTATTTAAAAAAAAGTGCAGTAGGTACAAAGTATTAAAATAATTTACGCTTTTACAACTCCGCAAGATTGCCATAACAACAACAATAAAAGTTCCAAGCGAAATTTAGAGTACGAACTGTATCCTCTTGTTAAAACGCAACTTAGTTTTCAATACAATTTAAAAATTCTTGGATTTCAAGCAATTTATCAAGAATAAAAAGGTACCAGATCTAATTTTAGTAAAAGTAAAAAAACCTACACTAAACTAATTTTTTGTCCATTCTCCGATTCGTATCTACTAATTTTGTCGACAAATAATATTAAAACGAAGAAATGTCAATATGCCTAATGAAAAGTATATACATTAAAACATATTTACGTAAATGCCACTTAATTTTATTTGTCAAATAAATTTAACAAATATTAAGACAATAAAATTATAATAATTCAAAAACAATTTAAAAAAAAACATTTGCTAAATCAAGCCTCATTGTTGTTTTACACTTCAAAAATTTAACGTAAATAGGAGTCAATTGTTTTTGATATAAATAACCAGACTCGCGGGTTAACATTTACATTTTGTTTTTAATTAGGAGTTTTGTTAAGGTGACTTTACACTTTTATACTTTAAATGTTAATACATGTCAAAAAATCAATTAATATCCCAACAAACACGGAGGTTTGATTTCAAGTTGAAACTGATTTGAAATCAAACCTTTTCTCAAACGGCAAACGTTTGATAATGATTTGAAAATCATAGCATTCTCAACAAAAAGGGGAAATTATTTTCAAATTGAGAAACGTTATTCTCAAATGTGGATTTTAACACAGTACAAAACATAAATAAATTTAATTTAAATTCATTATACATACATACATACATATAAATAAACTGTGAGATAAACATTCGACACCATAGCTAAGAGATGAAATAGTGTTCTTTCCGTCAATAATTCTTGGAAAGACAAAATACTTGGCTATTTTTTGTTTTTAGCAGCCGTATTCCGTAATTCGCTGAAGCTAAATCTCTATCGCGAAAAATCTATAAAGTTAATTTAGCAATTTTTGGCTAAGAATGCAATTCTGTAACGTGCATTTTTAAATTTGGCAGTGCCATAACATTTTTATTAGCCCTAATTCAAGCTTTTAGTGTCATCGCTAAAATTTTTAAATTTTGTGTTCTCTAAGGTATTTTAGCGATCGAGATTAAGCTTTAGCTGAGCGTATTACAGAATACAGCTGCAGGATTGTCATGACGTAGCACCGCGTCTGTATAACAAATAGCGATGCCAAATAGGACCAGGTTTTTGAAACCCGGGATTCGGGATTTTTAATTTAAAAAACGGGATCCCGGGACGGATCGGGATTTTTCTTAAATATAAATACATATATGCAAGTATTAATCTAATAAAATAAACAGTTCTATTATCATTCACTTTGAAAAAAATGCAACACCGTTCGGTGTTTTGGTATCAGTGGTACATACAAAATGCATTGCATGTAGCATTTATTGACTTGCGAATTCTTTTTGTAACGAGTTAAAAATTATATTCATTGCCAGTATGATTTAATAATAAATTTTTTAAGTTATTTTTAACACGGTGACTCAAGTTTATTTTAATATAGTTGTATTTGATAAAAAAAATTAGCACATTTTTATTAAACTCTAAATCGTTTTACATAAAAATCCAGGTATTCGAGACTAAAATTTTTAGAATAATCCCGGGATTTCGGTATTCGGGATTGGCATCCCTAATAACAAACTTATATTTTCTTTACTTTCCCTTTTTATATCCTTCACCGAAGGTAAAAGGGTTTATATAAGTTTGTCATTCCGTTTGTAATTTATACAATATTGATCCTACACCCTTTAAAGTACATATCGTCCCCTTAATATAACAATAGCGTATGTGCTTTTATTGCATATTAAGAATCTCCATCATTGATTCTATGTCTGGTCAAAATTTCGTAAAATTCTACTTCCAAAAAGTGGGTCAAAATGTCGTTGGAAAACATAGTGTATAATTTCTTGTTCAAAATTTTCCTTCAATAAGTGTGAAAGCTCATATGCGCTATTTTACTTGAAATTGCCAATCCAAAATTGTTAAAAGAATAATAGTGTATACGCATTATACTCCATTTTAGTCTGTAGAAAAAAATACAATTTATGAAAACTTTAACTCATAAAATAGCTTATAATAATATTCACTATTGTTTGAGAAATAGTTTCATTTCGACAATCGAAAGCTGCATGATCTCCAAAATTTGTGCAAGAAGAATGTAATTCGTCGTGGCTCGCAGGAATTTTTTTATAACTTACAAGGTGAAAAGAGGCGCAATTATCGTTCATTTGTGTCTTATTAAAAATAAATCATCAAAAGCCGATGATATTGCTTAAACTTTGTTTACTAATCAATTGTTTTTGTATTAATCATATGTTTTTAATTGGCTGTTTATTCTGTTAATTCTGGAACTGTATGATCGACTCTGACTATATTGTGGTTTGTGTATTTGATAAGCTGTAATAGAGCATTACCATTTTTACCAATAAACTTCCTGTGTTGTCAAACCTTTTTTACTAATTATGGAATGTTCAAACGTAAGCTGCCAAATAACTGGAAATGATCGTATGGTGTCCTGCTGGCTGTGCGTGGGGTGTTATCATTTGAAATGCTGTGGCCTAAAAGCACGCGATGCTGACGCTCTTGCTGACCCTCAAAAATCTCTGCACTGGACATGCCCAAATTGCAGAACTATTAGTGTTGAATTTTATAACCTTTTTAAAAACTCTAGAGATGAATTTAATAAAATCAATAAGGAATTTCTGCTGCTGCAAACTCAACTAAATAAATTTGGAGAATTATTTACCAAATACCCTAATTTGGAAAAATTTACATCTTCAGCGAATGTTTCGTCTCCTAAACGGAAGAAGACAAACTCCAGCTCTGTTGCACCACATATAACCTCCTCAAAAGCTGCCGGATCTACATCCTGGTCCGATGTCGATACAAATGTAACTGTCGGTTATACCAATACAAACTTCAACATTAATCCCTCTGTTTCTGCTGATGTAAATATCCTTCCATCAGAAATTTACCCTTGTTCTCCTATGGAATCTACAAGTATAAATACGATACCTGCTAACACTGAAACATCAGTTATCCCTATTACGTCTGAAATTCCGCCTGTTGTTATTCATCAAACTCTGAACACTAATAATATTCATCCTCTTAGAGTTATTTCGCCTAAAAAAAATATTTTTATATCCCGTTTTGCTTTTGACACTTCAACTGAAGATATTGAATATTATATAAAAAATAAATTAAATTTTGATGCTGAATTAGTAATCCATAAGTTTAAATTTTCTCAGCCGAGAACTATTGCATCATTTAAAGTTATGGCTCCATCTGAAATATTTGACCATTTGATTGATCCTAGATTCTGGCCTAAAAATGCATTGATTCGTGAATATGTTTACAGAGACAATCAAAGACCAACTAACACTGTTCACTTACCATCCCGCTCAACTAATGTTTCAAAAAACTAATTAACAACTGCGATAATCAATAAAACATCATATATCAAAATGTAAATGGTATTAAATCTAAAATATCTAACCTGTATATCGATAGTTTTGATCTAAACCATCAAATACTTGTATTTTCTGAAACTTGGCTCAATAGCAATATTTTGGATTCTGAAATACTCTGCAATAAATATTTAATTTTTAGACGTGACAGAGTCACAAATACTACTGGTGGTGGAGTTTTGATTGCTGTAGCTAAATGTTTGGAAACCGTCAAAGTTGATAACATTCCCATAGACAATATTGAATTTATTGCAGTCAAAATAAAATTAAACTGCAAAAATATTTTAGTAACGTGTTCTTATATCCCTCCGAATTCGGAACAGATAACATATCTACAACATTTAACTGCATTAAAATCCGTTCTTTCTTCGATTAACCCTGAAGATTTGGTCCTCGTCTTTGGTGATTTTAATTTACCGTTTTTGTCTTGGAAATTTTTAACTGATTCGTTATGTTATTCTCCAACTAATATAAACAATTTTATCGAAGAATTCTTAAACAACATATCGGACTTATGTCTTTTTCAAATAAATGGTGTATTAAATGATTCTAAAAATCTGCTTGATTTGGTATTTGTAAATGAACCTAAAGACTGTACTTTGACTCGTCACCATCCTATTACCAGGCCTGAAGATCGTCATCATCCAACTATTGAAGTCAACTGTTATTATCCATTTTCTGTGAAAAAAAATAAAAAATTCAATAATGTAAAAACTTACTGTTTTAAGAAGACTAACTACAGCGATTTAAATTTCTTTTTATCTAATACAAACTGGCTTGAAATTTTGTCATTATCCAGTAGTACTCCGGCAGCAATCGATGTAACTCTTAATTCGTTTTATAATACTTTGTTTCATTATATCGATGATTGTGTACCTAAATACGCAGTTGTTAATAAATCTGGCCCTCCATGGAATTCAAGTTCTCTATCGAGATTAAAGAATATAAAAAATAAATTTTATAAGAAGTATAAACAAACTGGACGACTGATTGATTACTCCAAATATTCTTTATACCGTGCTAAATACAATTTACTCAACCATAACCTTTATACAAATTATTTAAATACGATGAAATTGAACCTAAAACGCGATCCGAAAACATTTTATAAATTTGTTAACTCGAAAAGAAAATCCGTCGGATTTCCATCTTCGATGAAATACCTCACCACCGAGTCTTCTGATCATATAGAAACAAGTAATATGTTTGCGGATTTTTTTGCTTCAACCTACTCTATTGAGGAATATGATACATTGAAAAGCTATCCGTTTTATATCCCTGAACAACAACCAATTTCATTTCCATTCGTCACTACTGCCAATATGACAACATTATTATTAAAACTAAAATCATCGTTTTATAGTGGACCTGATGGTATTCCTAGCTGCCTTCTTATAAATTGTGCGCATAATTTATCTATACCTTTAGCAATTTTATTCAATATGTCCATAAAGCATGGCTACTTCCCGAAATTATGGAAAAAATCTTTTATTATTCCACTATTTAAATCAGGGAATAAATCGAACATAGTGAACTACAGAGGTATTGCCAAATTAAGTGTCATTCCCAAACTTTTTGAACAATATCTTACTGAATATTTAAGTAAACAAGTCTCTTCCATACTTACACCTTTCCAACATGGTTTTCGTAAAGGATGTTCAACTACGACTAATTTATTAGAATTGACAACAATAATTAATAATGGCTTTAAAAACGGATGCTATACCGATGTTATATACACTGATTTTAGTAAGGCTTTTGACAGAGTTAACCATAAACTTCTATTGCATAAGCTGTATTTAATGGGATTTACGAATTGCTGTTTGAATTGGTTAAAATCTTATCTTTTACGTCGTGAACAGCGTGTGTGTTTTAATAATACATTATCTAAACATATTATAGTCAACTCTGGTGTTCCACAAGGTAGTCATCTCGGACCAATACTTTTCTTATTATATATCAACGATCTACCTACCACAATAAAATTTTCCAATATACTTATGTATGCTGACGATGTAAAAATTTTTTCAAGTTGTGCTGACTCCATTGTTCAACCCTACTTACAACAGGATTTAAATTTATTCTTCAACTGGTGCCAAATAAACTTATTGGATATAAATTTAAAAAAATGCAAACATATACGTTTTTCCAGAAAAACTAGACCTATTGGCTGCTATTTTATTGGTGATCACAAATTGGAAGTTGTTAATGCTTTCTTGGATCTCGGTGTATTATTTGACACTAAGTTATCTTTTTTAGAACATATTAACATGTGTACTAATAAAGCTCGTGGTGTATTTGGATTTATTAAACGTTGGTCAAAGGAATTCTCTGACAGATCTATAACAAAACAGTTGTATATAGCACTTGTCAGACCTATAATCGAATATGGCTCAATAATTTGGGATCCATATTACAACGTTCATAGTGATCGCATTGAGTCTGTCCAAAAACAATTTCTGCTATTCATATTACGGAGCACTTACCCAAATCCATCTATATATCTTCCTCCATATAGAACCAGGTTATTGGAGATTCATTTACCAACTTTAAAAAGCCGCCGAACAATGCTGAATGTCATATTTGTTATCAATCTAATTAAAGGCAATATTTGCTCGGAGTTCCTGTTAAACAGTTTATTTTTTAATGTTCCCCAACGCCCTACACGTTATTACCAGCCGTTATCAATTGAATACTTTCAACAAAATTATGCAAATGCTGACCCTTTTCGTCGAATATGTGTAAACTTTAATGATCTGTACAGTATTATTGATATGAATTTGAATATTAATACTATCAAACTGAATTTAATTTTATATTTAAATAGATGATGTTAAATTTTGTAATTTTTGTCTGAAAGGAGGTAATCCATAGACTAAATAAATAAATAAATAAATAAATAAAATTGCTTAAATGAGCCAGATGAAGCAGAGGAAGAGAAAGAAGACGAATGAACTTCTAGTTATTTTTGATTTACGCAATGTATACCTTAATTTGTCATAATTTTTTGTTTTTAATACCCCAAATTGAAAAGTAATGAATATATGCCACTGAATAACCAAAACTATGAATTAATCACTGTTTTATAATGTTACGAATTGATATTTTTGAGATCAAATATTTAAATAAAAACACCGTAAAATAATTGAATAAAACAGCGTATACCATACAAAATAAAATAGTGTATCAGATTCATCATACGAACTCCTTAAAAAATAAAATAGCCTAAATGGAGGACTTGCACTTTGAATGTCATAAGGATGGTCTTAAAGGATGCGTAGAATAAAAAAAATTAGTCAATTTAAAGACAAGAAACGGTATTATGTATTCGTCGAAAAATCCAATATGAAGAATTTTTATTTACCGCAATATTGAGGTTTTAATAGACATCCGATTTGACAAAAACTTTAAACACGATTTTCTCAAAACCCCAAAAAAATTATACGCTATTGTTATATTGAGGGACGATATATTCTGGGTCCTTATGAAAAGCGAAGTTCAAATCCGGTTATCTCTTATTTCCCCCCTCCCCCCTTTGGATTTCTTTACATATATTTGCATAATGCCCAATATGATTTTCATTATCACCCTTCTTTATTATTTCATATTTAACGAAATAATTTTAACAAATAGAAACGGGGAATTTTTGATTATTTTTGCTACGTAAAAACTCGTCAAAAAAGGTAAATCGATGGTAAGACAACAATGCCTATACTAAAAGAAACAAACACACACACATACATGGTACAAACCATTTTGGTGAATATTACGGTTCAGAACTCAAATATGTTGAATTGTAATATTTGTATTATGGTTTACAACTTTGCTGAGTTGAGTTGTGAAAAATAAAACGGGCCATATTTCGTTTTAATGATATTCATACAACGTTCGTTTATGGTTCAGTCGTCTAAGGGGTTGAGTTTAGAAACTGTGAGTCCTCTGGTTCAATCTTGGTTCTTCAAAGCGAATTTTTTTTTTATTTTTTTTTTTTAATTTTTATGTTCTAAAAACGATTTTAAAAAAATATTTACCAGTTTTAGATTTTTAAATTTAATTTAGAATGAAGTTTTTAGAATTGTGAATATGTAAAAATAATTTAGTTTTTGTCTAGTTGCTCTGTATTCTGCTCGCACAAAGGTGAAGGGTATATAAGATTCGGCACAGCCGAATATAGCACTCTTACTTGTTTTTTAATCACATCCTTAAACTGTGTTATTAATTTGTTATCCACACATACAATTTATAGTTTTTGACAAGAAATTAAGGTATTTTTAAAGGCGAATTCACTTTACGTAATATGTAACTTTTCTTTAATTGTGCAACACAGTGATGGAAAATTTAAATATTTAGATGGTGCTGAGCACCAAGCAAAAGAGTACTTTTTTCAGCATTTTGGAACTTTTTAAAGACGTTTTTTTTTTTTGCTCATATCTCAGCCATTTATGGACCGGAACGAGCTGGCTAAATTTCAACAGCAAAATTCTGATGAGGATATCTGAAATTCATTACCATCAAGCAGTGTTCCCATTACTTTTTGATAGTAATAAATTTTGTATAGGCAATGTTGTAAATAGTGCTGTGAAAACGAAGCTGTAGGATCGGAGTTAAATTTTTTGTACCGGATTCCGAGTCGTTGTACCCACAAAAATTTCGCGACTCCGACTCCAAAATTTTTCGGAATAAAACAATTTAACAAAATATTCTGATAATTTCCAAAATAGATTTTGGGAATTTATTTCTCATGTTGAGTAACATGTATTCTAAGTCAAATTACAATCCTCAAAAGCTTTTATACTTTAATAGTCTTTTTCCTTCAATATTTTCCAGGAATAGTTTGTATGCACTGCCACCTGCCCATAATTTGGGGGATGGTGTGTATTGGTAACCTTACTGTTTGTACCTAACTTGGAAACTTTGGCTCTTGCCGTTCTCCAGTTATAAAAAAAATATAAAAAACAACAACAAGGGATTTTTGGACCGATCTGGCTAAATTTCAATAGAATACTTAAACGGAATATATGTGACATAAAAATAAACTCACCTAGTCCCCATCATTTCTGGTGTCTTCGGAAAATCCATTTCAACATACACACGGACAGACGGACAACCGGATTTGAACTTCGCTTTTCATAAGGACCCAGAAAATATATACTTTATAGGGTGTACGATCAATATTGTGGAGCTTACAAACTGAATGACAAAGTTATATATACCCTCTTACCTTCGGCGAAGGGTATAAAAAGATTACTTAGTCTGAATTTACACGTTTCATCTTTTGATGCTCAACTTCTTTTCAATTCCCTTTTAAAGATGCCAATATATTCACACGCAGCAATCGGTTTCAACTTTTTTCGGTGCAACACAACAACAATTTTATTCATAGCGAATCAAAGAAAAAGAAAAGAAAAAAAATTACATGCAGCCATCGTTGTACATATACCAACGAATAAAAACACAAAGCGTACTGACCGAGTACAGGCATCTCCGTACTAACCCCCTTTCTTCTTTCTTCTCTCACCTTAAAACATAAGAGTTGAGCATCAAAAGATGAAACGTGTGAAAGCAGACTTACAACAAAAGAGGTTGTAGCATTTTGAAATCAAATAGTCGCTCATTATGTCATGTCTAACTACAAACAAATGAATGAATTGAAATGAAAACTTTTTTTTAGGCAAATTTTCATACAAAATTCGTTTCGTAAACCTTTATTAAATTTAAGATTTTTTTATAAATACGGGCGCTAGTCTTTATAATATAAATATGAAGTCAGAATGGTCAAAAGTAGAACAGATACTTAAAAAAAAACTTTATTTATTTTTTAAAACATCATGCAAGAGAGCTTAAAAAATCGAAATTCTACGCCAAAAAGTACATTTGGAAAAAAATTTTAAATAGTAAAATAATTTTTAAATTTGAACGGATGCTGCAAAACGGATAGGCGACATAAATTGACTAACACGTTAGATTTCTAAATAATTCTGAATAGTTAAAGTTTAATTACCTAAAGTTTGCAACTAAATTTAAAAAATGGATGTATGAGGTAAATGGTTAAAAAACTAGTACGCAGTTATTTTTTTTTTTGTGTAAAACTTGCAGTATGTTGCCTGTTAATTTATTGCCGGTATGTTATCCTTTTAAAAATGTGAGAAATAATAAAAGATTAAATTTATGTTTAAAAAAGGGTTTTTATGTTTCGAAGATTTTTTTAAAAACTTCTGTAAAGAGTAAAAAAATGGATGCATTCGGAAAAATATTGAAATGATGGAAACACCGCAAAAAGATTATTTTCCGCCCCAGAAACTGCAGCATTTTTCACAGGAGCACATTATGAATAAACAAGACGATTCCAAATCACATTACAAGTTAAGGCAAATTAAAAGCTAACATCCCACCTAACGAGCAAAAAAACAATCACATAAAAAATACAGATCCAGTCAAAAGTTATGGAATTTTGACCGCCTTCTCGTAAAATTTCCCACTGTGCGCCGCAACTAGATAAATTTCCTCAAAAAAGGGATATTTTTATAAAAAAAAATTTTAAATTTCCTCAGAGAAACTAATTGTTTTGCGTTAATAAGTGTTTCTTTTTACGTGAACGATCGATGTCTTTTAAATTAATTTGCATAATCTGAAACGTGTGTGAGCCAATATTTAAAATACAAAAATCGTATTTCATAATACGCAATTAACATAATCGTCTACTGAAATGACGGTAGTAATTTTCGCAGTCAGAGAAAACAAAATATTAAACTTAAACAAATGATTCAAAAACAATAGCGCACACAATAATAAAAACGAGGCATGTCAAAAAACAATTAAAAATTCAATTCAAGTGCCGCTTGCTAGAGACTGTAAAATCAAAACATTAAATTTGCTTTAACGCGAGAATATGCGCCTTCAACTTGAGATTTAATTTGCAAGCCGCTAAAAACGCTAAATATTTAAATTATTAAAAACCTAAACATTTTCAAAACTTTTCAGGGGTGTGCTTGAAATCGCAAACGCAAAACGCAAGAATTTGGAAGTTGTTTTTAATAAACTTTAAACCTAATTGTTATAATTTTTTGTTTAAAATCCTGTTTAATAGGGAAATATTTGTATAATATTTGTCATCAAATTCTTTAATTACAGAAATCTTATTTAAAAACAACTTTTAAAATTCTTGCGTTTTGCGTTATCGATTTCCAGCAAACCCCTGTTTATATAAATCTGGATTTAGGTTGCCATTTCATAGGTATATGACTATCAAATTACGTTACTCAGGTTTCAAACTTCCCCAGCTATTTTATTCGCAATAATCGTTGATAACCTACAAGTAATTTATGGTCTTATAAAACTATGGCTGGCCAAATTTTATTATAATAGAACACAGATTAAGACCGTTACGAATTTACGCGTACTAAAGTTTTTTTCCGAGAGAAGGCTTTACATGGGGGCAATGGTAGGGTATCGACCTATTGGAACGAAAGTTGACAGTGTGATTTTTAGTCATATAAAACTGTTACGTACCAAATGTATTACATGAGCATTATTTGTTACGGTCTAATGCGTACTTAGATGTTTTCCGAGAATGAGCTTTATATGGAGCATATGGTAAATTATGCACTGATAATCACGAAAATTTACAGTGTGATTTCTAGTCATATAAAGCTGTTTTTTGAGAGTGGGCTTTATAATGGGCCCATCACTAAAATTGGACCGATCTCCACGAAATTTCACAGTATGGGTTTTAGACATATAAAAAATCTAATATCAATATGTGCATTCCGCCACTAGTTATGCTAGTTTTTGGAGCAAAATTATTTTTAAGGGTTGTTGTTTCACATTTCGATTTATAACTCTTTTCCTATTGATTTTGCTGAATTTCAATCCCAAACTGCTTAGAAGAACTAGAAACAATTTCATACCAATATTTATGTTTTCATTTAGAGTCGTTCGAAAGTGAGCGTGATTTCAACAGACGGACATTGTTTAATCGACTTAGAATTACTCAAGGGCCCATAATAAATTATGGGGTCTAAGATGAATAATAAAAAAGTTTCACCCGGAATGACAAACTTAGTAGTATACCCTTATTACAACTAGTTGTGGTGGATGGTATAACAATTTCTTTATAAAACGCAAAAGAGTTTAAAACATTAACGCTATTTGTGGTTTTAAGCAATTAGATTAAATTAGTTAGATAAAAGTGAGTGTAATATATTGCTTGCGATCTATCGATACAATTAAGATCAATACCTTACCCTTTGTTTCAAGCTTAGTTGTGAATTGAAAGCCCTAACATTAAACTAACTGAAAATCGAAAAAAAATGTCACATACAATCTTCAGTTCACTAAAACCGCAAAAGTCAGTAGGACCGTGAACATAAACTAGAACTTTTAAGCTTGAAAAACAAAAATAAATTAATAAAAAAAAGTATAAAATCTGTATATTTTAAATTTAAGAAAGGTTTTTGAAATTGAAAATTGATGTTTGAAAATCCCCAGATTTCCCGCTTACCGCTTAAACTTACTTTTTCCCGCTAGATTCAGCAGAGAAATCTCTAAATTGGCAACAGTAATGCCGACAAACATTAATTTTTTAAAAGAGTCGTATGCAGGGCTGCCAGATAAATTTGTGAGGAAAACGTCAATTTCCTGAGAAAAAATAAAAATATCGTCTCTCACGTTTCGAAAAATCGTCAAAAAATCGGACAACTTAAAATTTAGATTTTTTTAACAATTTTTGTTCGATTTTTATAAAAAAAATCTTTTTCATTTTGAAACAAGTGAGTCGCATGAAAAGCGTCTTTGATCGTCGATGACCGCATTGGTAGCAAACATCAAATATTTCATTAACGTAGTTGGAACACAAAATATTTTTGAGTGTCAAATAAAATAACAGCTGATTTTGAGCAAATAAAAGTATTTGCCGGCAAACAAATATTTGTCCAATGTGAACGTAGTGTGAACACAAAAAATCAAATATTTTAGTAAGTTTTGGGCAAACATTTATTTGATATTACAAAAAATTGTATGAGCAAACAACGACAAATTATTTTAGCCCTGTTCCCGATAGAAGCAATTTTTCTGTAAGTGTTTGGACTCTTAACAGTTTTAAAGATTTTTAACAATTATTAAACTTTGCTATCATGCCACTATTAGAAAATTTAAGCGAATTTCCGCTAATTTCCTTCCCAAACCTTATTTTCCTGATCAACACAATGCACTGCATATATAGGGGGCATCCCCTGAGTGTTGGTTTATCGCTAAAAAAAAAAAAAAAAAAAAAATTTAGTAATTTTTATCGAATTTTTGCCATTCCTTATAGTTTTAGGTACATTTAATAAATTGTATGGCTTGTTTGAAATATTAAAATTGTTCGCGAATTTTCGCTATTTTTGCAACTTTTGTTTTGTTTTTTTCCCCAACATTTTGTGTTTTAACCACTTTAGCTATTTCAAATATATTTTAGGGTTTATTTTGCAATTTTTCGCAAATTTAAGCCATGTTCCCGTTACTCATTGTCTTCCAGTTTTTTTTCTTTTACATTCTCCGGTTCTAACACTATAAGAGAATGCTGTTCCACAGAATAAAACAAATAAATTGGCTTCTGCGCTCATTTTTACTATTTGTGAAATATATTTTTATTTTTGAACACTTTCATTAAATAATTATTTGATGCAAATATTTGTTTTGGTTTGAACGCTTGGCAAACATTATTTAAATTATTTTATTTGACATTTTTTTCCAACTGTCAAATATTTGAGGTTAGTTTGAAAATTAAACAAAATACTTTTTTGTTTCACACAGCTTGAAGCAAATTTTCGTCAAATATTTAATTAGTCTGAACGTACCTTTAGTTTCCTAATTTAGTTTAATTTAGTTGTATGAGACTAGAATTAACATCGCCAAATTGCCTTTATCCCTTTATTTGTAATTTTAATCCTCTTGTACTTTTTAAACTGCTGTTCTCGCTCTTCCGTACAATAAAACCATACAAGTTTCAATATTTTGCATCAAAATGTTAATTTTTAGTTTTTGTATGTGCTGTTTTCACAACACAAGTGACTGAACGTAAAAAGTAATTTTATTAATTTAATTTTTAGTTTTGACAATTTGTTCAAATATTTATTTTTAGGCAAATATTTTTATATGTATGTGAACACAGGGCAAACATGTTTTCCCATGTTTTATTTGAAGGTATTTAATATCTGTTTGAACAAACAAAAATGGGCAAATAAATGTGCGTAGTATGACCAGCAAATAAAAATTTTATTTTTTTTCTACAAATTTTTTAAATATGCCGGCAAACAAAATTTGACAATTGTTTGCCACATGTGACCGTACCTTTACTGTCGCAATTGTGGAGATAATTTGTAGAAATTTGGCACATAGGTTCTAATTGGCACAAGAACCAAGCCTATTTAAAATGGGGTGAATCGGTCTATAATTTCATATCCCCTATAGAAACATAAGCCATCTTATTACGTTGGTATTTAAATTACATTTGGCTCAAACTTATTTTATTTTAATCAAAATTATCTTTCAAAATTTTATTGGAGTCGTACTTATCCCAAAAATAGTTGTTAGTGCCACAACTTCCCTATAAATGTTTGTACTTACATAAAAATTAGCGAAAATTACTTTTACGATAGTTATGACAAAATGTTGTACTGGTGGGTCCAAAATTAACAATAGGTCCCATATAAACCCCCTTCCTAAAATCATTTAACGACAAACAAATTTCAAAAAGATGAAGATATCCAAAAGGAACACAACAGAGTATGAACGTAACGTAACTTTCAATGCCGTCGTAAACGTATTTTGTTTATTTTTAAAAACAATATTAAAAAATTAAAAATTTATTGAAATGATTGTTTAATTTTCCATATATCCTCTTATTTTGTTATCAAATATATAATCTCCCAATCGGAGACGTAGATACGATTTTACTTTGACGCCAGCTATTGTGTGTCTTTGTATTAAATATTATACTTTTTAACTTGACAACGTGTCTACATCGTACGCTACTACGTTCGTACGATGCAAATGTGGTCCTCGTTTTATATGAATCTTAAGCTCAATTGCATAACCCCCAAATAGGGTCCCAAATACATAACTAAGCAAATTTTATTAACTATAATTCAATTCACTATAATCAGGGGTGTCATGGGAATCGAAAACGTAAAACGAAAGAATTTAGCATTTATTTTGATTAAACTTTTAATCTAATTTTTGCAATTTTTGTTAAAGAATTCTGTTTAATAGAGCATTATTTGTACAATAATTATTATTATAATTGTCATAAAATTTTATTTATTTGAGAAACTTTATTCAAAAACTACTCTTTAAGTTCTTTCGTTTTACGTTTTCGATTTCCTCGACACCCCTGTAAGTTTAGAAATTATAGAAATTGCTTGTCACAACTAAATAAAAACAAGTAAGAAAGTACAGTCACTCAAGCCCGACAATATGATACCCTACACCACAGTTTTTAAAACACATTAATAAGAGTGCATCCTATTCGGGACCCATGGAGAATCATGCTTATGTGTCCATATAAATATGGATCTATCTATGTTTTTAATTTCATTAAAATCGGTAAGATAGTTTGTAAGAGGCAGAAATTGACTCCTAACTCCCCTTATGTTCCTACGATTCGGCCCATTTTCAATAGGCTTGGTCCTTGTACCAATAAGAACCTATTCCAAATTTTATCAAATTATCTCCAGAATTGCGACCTGTACTTTTCACCAACCTGCCGTATGTACAGGTTGTACGCGTTTACTTTCTTTCTTGAATTTTATGTTTCTAGGTCCAATACTTACGAAAATTCAAAAAGTACCAGTTAAGGAACAAAAAAGTACCAAAAAGTTCGCTCATAGATTCGTATCCCCTTAGGACACATCATGTTGAATTTTATGTTTAAGGTCCAATATTAACGATGATTAAAAAATACCAGTTGTAGAACCAAAAAGCTGAAGAAAGATTAAATTTCCCGTATTTCCCATTTCGGTACATTAAATTATCAAAAATTGCAGTATTTAAGTGGGTGCCCATAGTTAAGTACGAATATTTCAATGAATGAAGCAAAATGTTTTGTAAAAAAGTACGAAAAATAGTTACTATATTCAACCCTTAAGCGTTTGAATTTCGAAAAAGTACCAAACTTGTATTCGTACTTTTTGCTAAGTTTCGAATGTGGTATAAACTTTATTTCTAGGTTTATTGCTGACGTCAGTGCTGCCGCAACCAATAAAATTTTTACAACTAAAATTTTTGAAAAAGTTACCAAGTGTGAAAAAATATAGCCAAATTAAAAATGCCGTTTATAAATTGATAATATCATTAAAATTTATTTTTAGTTGCATTGTAATACAAAGGTTATTTGCACTTTTATTTATTTTATTTTTATTTATTTATTAATTGAATTGCTCCATACACAAGACTAAGGGTCTTATTTTGCAGTATGGAACTGAGAATATGTTAAACTTAAAATTATTAATTAATAACTTAATAACTTACTACAATTTTTATATAAGTAAGCAAAAAACAATTAAATTTAAACAATAAAAAAAAATTAAGATAATTTAATTTAAATATTTAAAAAAAGCATAAAAGAATATATTTTAATAATCAAAAAATTTAGATAATTTTATACATTTTATCTCAAGTAATTATGTTTCAAAGTGCTATGCTGAAAACAGTTTAAAAATATTATAAATCAAGAAAACAAAACAAGAAATGTAATTCTCTTATATATTAAAACAATAACGAGAAAATTAATTAAAAGTTTTTATTTATTTGAGATTTTTTTCGTAAAAAAAATATTTTTATTTTACATGAGTTAAACCCATAAAATGTCCATATAAAATTCAGTAAATTGAATGTAAATAAATTGATTAGTTTTTCATATGCCAGTAATAAATAGCAAAAATGGAAATATTGTTTTTCGCATTTTATCTGTTATTTGCAGTACTCTCAAATGTGTCGATTTCTTAATCCTTTTGTCGAAATTTACGTTTGGCGAAAAGCGAAATGCATTTTATGTAAATATTTTCTAATTTACATATATATAAAATTTTATTTCAAATTTATAATTCTTAATATAAATTATTGTTTTAAAGTTGTTCTATTTGAAATATTTTGTTAATCATTGTTACCTTTCGTAACGTACATTCAATTCGATTCCGCATGATTTTACGCACTTCCTACTTTAAGTACTACTTATCTTTAATACTCTTAAAATCAAGAAAAACTACGCTCACTTAAAAAAAAATTTAAAATCTTCATTAATTCAAACTTCATTTGTTTTCGATTTTAGAACGTTTTTAATATAAAAATCACAAATGACAATATTTTTTTTAGCAAAAATCTTAAAAAAAAATTATTTGGTTGATGATTTGAAAGAGATAAAGAAATTATAATTATAAAAAACTTCCGTTCATTGGTAACAAATAATAAAAAAATCGTTGTACACAGTACAAATTATTCGAGCTCGTAAATAATTGTATCAAAAATAACATATTCGTACGTATTATTATTTTAGAAAAAAGTAACCAAAATTAAAAAATATTCACATCTCCACATTGAAAAAAAATATAACCGATTTTGGTAAGAAATAACCAAAAACGGCAGCTCTGGCTGACGTACCAAAATTCAGGATTTACCCGTTTTCACCCTAAAAGAGCCGAATTTCAAAAAAGTACCAGACACCTGTCCCATTATTTTTCAAAAGAACAACGACAAGTATTACAGTTGTTATGTAAATCTTTTAGTTTTGGAGATAAAAGGTTTCCGAATTTACCCTTTTTACCCCCTAAACATTCGATTTTCCAAAAATCCCGTTTTAGAAGACCGTTTTGAGGAGAGACCCACCTCCGGTCCAAATTTAAAGTTTAAAGCTTCAGGCGTTTAGGCTGTGCGATGATGAATCACTGAGTCAGTAACGTTACAATTTTATATACAGAGATTACAGTCTAATAAGGAAAAAGTGATTAACAACTGTAAGAAATGTTTTCAGAAAAAATTGATAGCAATCGAATTATCAAAAAACACTTAAATGCGACTAAAACCATATAGAATATTGTTATTTTTCATATGTCTAATAAAAAGCCTCATCCTCCACACTATTCGACAATCGAAAAATCAACATTTTGAGAAAACTAAGAAACTGAGCATATTCAATATCTCTCTCTCTCAATAACATAAACGATTCCAGAAATATCAAAGTCATGGTATCATGATACTCGGTATTAAATGAAATGTATCGTAATTTCAGATGATAGCATTCGATATCGAGTTTTTATTCGATCTGTCAGCGTCTATCGTATTATCGTTTGCAGAAAAATACGATAGTTAACTCGATATCGAATGAGGTGATTGGACCCCTGGTTTCGACCTTTTTAAACCACAAATATATTCCGTTATCTTGGAAAGCTTTTAATGTAGAAATGATAAATAACGCTGATAAAAATACCATTGCAATTCCGTCTTATCGGCAAATTTCTTTACTATCGATCGAAATTTTGAAACTTACAGGGGTGTGCTGGAAATCGAAAACGTAAAACGCTAGAATTTTAAAAGTCGATTTTTAATAAGATTTCTGTTATATAAGAATTGTATAACAAATATTTCTCTATTAAACAGAATTTTATAACAAAAATTAAAATTTTTTTTTATTCTTGCGTTTTACGTTTCCGTTACGTTGCGTGCAATAAAACCTTTTGTAAATCTTAGATATTTTTTCGAATAAACGTAAATACTACCCGAGTTCGAGCCCCAGCTCAGCCAAGAATAAAAATTATCAATAAATTTTAATTAATTTCATGTTGTAAAATTCCTTCCTACAGTAAAAATAATTTATTGAAAATTAAATTTGATGAACTCAAGCCCAACTAAATATCAAAATGTTAAAGAAAAAATATTAAAAGTTGTTTTTTATTTTTATTAGAAAAATTTACAATAATATATTTTATACGTGTTTAAATCTTAAAATTTCTGTATTGTATATCGATAATAACTTACAAAAGTTTTTTACAAAAATCCCGTTTTATTCAACATTAAAAAAAGACATTTTGTTTTTTTAACTGGCATCTTTAACACAAAGAAATACACTATTTATCGATCACGATTATATCAGGCGTCGCGACGTCTGAACAAAAGCTAGTAACTGCCCATCAAGAAAAAAAATTTTTTTGTTTTCTTTTTAATTTTTATTTGTTAAATGTCAAGTCAACATACATTTTTGTTTTTTTTTTTACTCATTTACAAATTTTTTTAATTTTGTTTACCTGCAGGCAAGCTAATGGCTTTGCAAGGTACACACATTATAACATATGTACATACATACATACATAAATTTGTTCCTCTATACATAACAAAGCTTTCTATTCGACACATTTTTGATACATTTTTCTTTATTTAAAATTCAATATTACTGATAGGTCAAAGCAGTGTTTCCAAAACTTGGAGACCAAAAATGGCTAAATTTACGGAAAAAAATGGCTAAAAATGGGCTAAAAAATGGCTAAAAGCGTTTTTAAATATAAACACATTAAAATTCAATAACAAAACAGAAATAATTCATTTAAAGTTGTTTACGATGAAATTGTAAGTTAAGATCAATTTCTTAAATAAGAACAAACGTTATTTAATATTTTGAAAGATATTAAAAAAAAAATATATCATCGATAAATTTTATGTCGTTATTGTTCATCTAATAGGAATAGGGTGTTCAATTAATCGGGTTTTATTTTTATTCGATTGAACAATTAATCGATACTTGTCAATTTTAACTTATTCGATTAAACGAATAAAATTTAAAAATTATTCGATTAATCGAATAATTCTAAATCCAGAATTTTTTCGATAATTTTAGAAAAAAATTTGTACTTGAGTAAATAAGCAATTTTTTTTTATACCCTGTTCATCGATTTCGAATGTCAACGTTCGCAAAGAAAATTATATTTAAAACAAAAACAAAATTCTAAAATTTGTTTACGTTCCAAATCGTTAGACAGGCAGTTAATAAAACTTTTCATGTTGAAGAACATTAGAACCGAACTGAAGTCCTTTCTAAAAATTCTTAAATTTTTGATAGTACTAATTGGATTTTATTTCTAATTTTACTTTTATTATAATTTTCTGTTTAAAAATTATATTTTTTTTAAAGAAATAGAATAAATAAATGTTTTCAACAATAAAATTTATCAATATTATTGTCGGTGATATCCTTTTAAGGATAGAAACAAGTATACGTCTTTCAGACGTGTCGTTATCTTTTCAGTACAAAAATAACGTTATCTTTCTAGGGTTAACAGAAATGCTATATATTATTATTATTCGAGTAATCGGTATGAATTCTTCGATTAGTCCTTTAATCGAAATTAGCAATTTTAAATTATTCGAACAGATAATCGACTAAAATTGTTTAATTAATCGAACAAAAATTAATCGACTGAACACCCTACATAGGAATTACTCGTGCGTAATAGTTTAAAATAATTTGAAGGTAAATCATAATCACGACAACATTTACCCAACCTTTTGATTCCAGATCTACAATAAAAAACAAGTAAGAAAATATAGTCGATCAACCCCGACTATATGATACCCTACATCTCATTAGAACCTGTGTACCAAATTTTATGAAATGATCTGCAAATTTGCGATCTCGTCTTTACGCAAAAGGTTTACATGGACAGCCAGCCAGCCAGCCAGCCGGACAAACATTGTTAATTCGACTCAGAAAGTGGTTCTGAATCAATCGGTATACGAAAAGGTGGGCTTAGGACCAATATTTTAAGGTGTTACAAACATCAAACAAACGCATAGTACCCTCTTCACTATTGTGGTGTTGGTATAAATATTTCATTGATTAAATCGAACGATGTTTACTTGGCGAAATACCCTCTTTACTTCATCATTAGACCATGGAAGTGAGAGCAACTTTATAGTAAATTCTGAAATTTCTAAAAAAATTTGTTGCCACCTGCATCTCTTTATTGAAATACTTGCAACCAAAAAGAAACACCGATGTTTATGTTGATCCATTTTATAAATTAATTATTGGAATACTGTTCCTTTATTTTGAAAGATGTTTCATCATCATCGTTTATAGCGATTTTCAACATTTTCAACATTTGTAAAAGTTGTGATTTAAATTAAAGGCGTTTTAATTGTTAAAAATTTTTATTTTGTTTTTATAAATTTTTATAATAAAATAAAAATTATTTTTTTAGAAGAAAAACGGCAGGAAAAATTATAATTATTATGGCTAAACAAGTTGAAAAATGGCTAAATCTAGCCACTAAATGGCTAAATTGGCAACACTGGGTCAAAGAAATGTAATAATGCAACACTTTTTATACGGCCGATAAAATACCACCTTAAGCTATCGGTTAGTTGTGAAAACAGGCCTAAATCGATAAAATTTAATTTAAAAATTAATTTTTTTCGTTTCTGTCATAACCACGTAAGCGCCATATTTTCGAAATTGACTTTTTGATTTTTATGGTAGAAAATAACATTTTCTACTCTGCTCATACAAAGTTATGAGCAAAAAAAAAATAAGCTACATATTTTGTAAACCTTGGAATGGAATGGTTTTTATATTTAAAAATGGAAATGTTAAAGTCTCACCAACCCATTTTTTTTGTGAGTTACAAATATTTGAAAAGTTTAAGGCCAATCGGAGGCATTTGTGATGCGGTTCCAGAACTCAAAAATCAGAAACTTACATACACTCGAAAGAAAAATCAGACCATCCGTACTCAAATCAATCCGGAGCGGTATTTATAATCACCCCTATTGTGTTTGGCGTATTTTAAATACGCCTACGACTGTTTGGTAATAGATTAAAGAAAATGCGTTCACGTTCTCTTTAATCTATTACTAAACAGTCGTAGGCGCATCTTAAATACGCCAAACACAATAAGGGTGAATAGTACGGTCAGTACGGATTTTCTTGAAGCAAGTAAAGAAAGATTGATTTAAGTACGGATTTTCAATCGCAAAATACTTAAATTTTCCATATTCAATCCCGATTTCGTACTTGGAATAATCCGAAAATGACATTGATTTAAGTAAAACTAAGATTGAATCAATCTCAAAATGCGCTTGATTCAAGTATTATAAAGTTAATTTTATCCCGAATTATAAAGAAAAAATGTTTATGATTGATTTACTTACCAGTATTACACCTTACAGAATGATAAAACACAAACATCATGCCCGATATGGTTTTACTTAAGAAATCTTATGCACATATTTAACCAAAAATATAAACTAAATGAGAAGCAAGAGTTAAAATTTACTTTCTAACCCTTCGTGGTACACATGAGTCTGGCGAGACCATTTTTCAATGTGTATAGAGGGTTAAACACAACGAAAAGTTTAATTGTTTTTTACTTGACTTAAGAATTTTATACTTATTTCAAGAAATTCCGGGATTGATTTTCGAAAGTAATTCCATTTATAATTGTTTTGAGTACGCTTTAGTCTTATTCGTACTTGAATATTTGAGTACGACGTATAAAAAATCTTTTAATTCAGTTGATGAAGTGTGAGGCCAAGCATCAATTCAGTTGAAAGACTCAGTTGACAATTGAATTGAAACGTGTATGTATGTGACGCATAAATTTCATGGTCACATAAGGTACCGTTACGATTTTATAGCAAAAACAATTGTATCTCAAGCAACAACCTTCATACAAAGTTATTATGAAATAAAATACAAAAACCTTCTCCAGTAAAATTAATTTTGTTTTTGTCGCTTAAGCTCGATATCAAGAAAAACTTTGATATCTAATATGCATGTGGCAGTGTAAATAAACTGAACTGGCAAAATAAAATAAAGTAATTTGTTTTTATTTTTGTTTTTTCTTTACCCACTTACAACTACATTAAGAGTTGACAAAAAATCAACCAATTGTAGTCGGGACTGTAAGAAAAGATAAACTCACTGTTTATTGTTGTTGTTTTTGTTTAAGCTTTGATATTGTTACATGTAAGATTGAGGTTTATAATTCTTATTCGCTTAACAGTCTTATTTGTATAATATCTTTAGCTTTTCTAAAATCTTTGGATGAAGTTTCCTAAATTGCGCATATTCATATCTTATCCCATCAACAATAAATTTCAGTTTATCAATAGTATGAAATGGGAATTTAGCTCATTTAAAAGAAACCTTGTTGAAATTTATTCTTGTTTAAGATATCTTAAAGATTTTTATGATTTTCGCTATTTTTGACGTTAACTACTTCCTTATTCCGGAACTCTTTCTACCTTGCAGTGTAGAAGTTTTTGCAAAGACTTCTCCCTTTCTGTCTATCTTGTGCCGTTGTTTTGGCTGTCCTATGCTCGATTCTTTGTTCTATCAGGGGCCTGATTCTGGCAGTCGTGATCGACTACTTTCTCGATTCAAAAGCAATTGAATATCTAATTATTTCAGTTAATACTTAACGAATCGGAATTATTTTTTCATTGTTATACAGCATTAATTGGAGTTTCACAATACTGAAAAAATAATTAAGATTCGTTAAGTATCGACTGAAATTAAATTGCTTTCAAATCGAGAAAGTACTCGATCACGACTACCAGAATTAGGTCCCAGAATATTGTTGATTTTGTCTTACCAAGTTACTCTTTTTCTTCCTCTGGTTCTAGCACCGATCGGTCTTGCTTCTAATACTCGTCTCGAGAGGCGGTACTCTGGAATTCTGGCAACATGACCAAAACATCTTAGCTTTTGTCCTTCGGTCCTGTTATTCAAAGGTTCTTTCGATAGGCTTGCTCGTATTGTTTCGTTTCGTATCCTGTCCCGCCGAGTTCTAAATATATATTTCATCTGCGAACTTCGTCATTTGCCAATCCCAAGCCCAGATGATAAAGGAGGAGGAAACTTAGCAGTGGAATAATATAAAACTTTCATGGAAACAACGACGTGCAAGTATGCGTTAGGTTTATCCTGGGGAACCTTATATGGGAGCAGCCCTCTCAACCAGGATAGGAGACAGTAGGCCAATCACTCACTTCTCCGAACACCAACAGAACTATCCCAGCAAAAAATTAGACATTATCAAAAGAACGGCTTGCCACATAATGACTTACCTTTTTGGTTGCAAAGTTTTATCGCTCGATTACGAACGCATTACATTAGTTCATAAAAATAATAAAAGAACTAATTTTCTAAACATTTGGGGTATTCATTAGGTGTGCTATCATGTTATATTGTCATAATGGTCAAACTTTTTACAATGGTTTACAAATATTGTTGTTGCATTGTAAACAAAAAGTGTCTTAAATTAATAGAACTTTGCTTGCTATGTTTACTGCGCTGCCGTAATTATTCAAAAGAGACCTGGGCTGAGCCGAGCCGCATTAGTTTTTGAAGCCGTGGCCGTTAATGCTAAAGTTTTATCCGGCTAATATCCGAATTTAACCTGCGGCTAGTAATTTTTGCAACAAAACACTTCCGGCGTCAAATTATAACGGCTTAGGACTCTGATGTTAGATAAACAAACAAAATAAAATTTATTTGTGATTTGTGTCTAAAAAATGCAAAATAGTCACGAAAGATCTAATTTAATTTATTAATTAATGGATTAGAATTAAAACATATTTTGATTGTAGGAAAATATTTATTGTTTTATATTTTTTTTAAATTAGCTGATTTAAATTTAAAAAAGCACACTGTTGTTCACAACAGACGTATTTTTTCATGTTATTATTTTAAGACTTATGACTTTATGACACCTTGTGAATCCCCCAAATATAAGAATGACTGAAAAAGTTAAGCTGTAAAGGTAATTATAAAAAGAAAATATACGGATATCTGAATTACCTACGTTTTTATTTTGTAAAAAAAAATTCTCTCGCAAAATCTACTGTTTAACACTACCAAATGTGACGAAGGAATTACAAATTTCGTAGATAATCGAAAATGACTCTGCCAATTGCTTGAAGGGATCTAACAAATAAAAGTGTTTGAATTACATGCAGTGGTGTTCATACATATACAAATGTGCACACATACATACATTTCCCACTGGATCATCAAAACTTAAAAATGTTCAGTAAAAAAATATAACAATTTTTATTATTAATACGATTTCCGTATGACGTGCTAAATTCCCAGTTTTTTCATATATGATAAATACACTGAAATTTGATGTTGAGGGAAAGCTATCTTCTATGCGCATTTCACTGGTTGCTTAGGCCAGCTCATCAGGAAACCTCTTCCAAAGATTTAAGAAAAGCCAAAAATGTTATATAAATAAAACCCTAAAGCGAATAAGAATTATAAAAACTCCAAAGTCTTACTTGTAACAATATCAAAGCTTAAACAAAACACCAACAATAAACAGTGAGTTTATCTGTTATTTCCGTCCTTTCCTTCCCGATAAAGCGGGGAGGTTCCCCCTAATAGCGGCAGGTACCGCGACCAGGTAAGGTCTATTGTACCCACTCCCCTTTAGTTGGCCAAAAGACCCTCTGCTTCCCAGAGGAACCGAATCAGTTCTTATGCCGATATAGCACCGATTTGGGACGCACCCACTGTGCTTTGCTCCAAAATGCCTCCTTCTGGCCCATGCCAGCACCGGGTAGTCACATAGTATGTGCTTCGTCGACTCGTCTTCGTCTAGACACAGTCTGCATTCCTGGTCCTCTGCCTGGCCCATCCGATACAGGTGATACTTGATCGTGTGGTGACCAGTCAGGTAAGCCGCCAACAGTCGCAGATCCCGTCTGCCGAGACCATTCGTCATCATTACATTTCCGGGAGAGATGAATTCCCTTGCCTTATCTGAGTGGGAAAAAGAAAAAACAAAATTAAAACTGGGCATTTTAATTAATAATAAATTTTGTATTCCCGAAAATAACTTTGATAAAATACATAATTGCATGTGCCAGTGCAAAAAACTGAATTGGTAAATTGGTTTTTATTTTTTGTTGTTTTCTTACGAAGACAGTAGAATGAAGCAGTTTGTATTTTCTTTTTACCCACTTACAACTACAATTCGAGACGAAAAGAACCCAACCAATTGTATGGGAATGTAAGAAAAGATAAACTCAATTTTTTAAAATAGAACCAGTGCATTATCCTTAGATGACTCTTTTTTGTCGGGCCATTTTGTATTATTATGTATAATAATGAGCTGACTAATTGCCATATTTTTACAAAATTAAATAGGTTTAAATTGTTTTCGGTTATATTTTCTGTACAAATTTTTCTAAAAATACATTATAAATCCATTAATTTCTAAGGAATAAGAACGTCGAAAGTCCATCTAAATAATGAAGTTTCATTGAAAGTAATAAAATTCTAATATGAAGCTATGAAGCTCCTACGTCATATGAAATCTTAAGGGTTGTTAATTTAATATTTTATATTTTTATTCGATGTAATATAGAAGATATTTTGATAAAATTCTATTTAAATGTATTTTTCTTAATTAATTCTTAATGGAATAGTTAAACACTTACAATATGTACATATGTATATACAAACTTTGTTTAAAAATTATCATATTTATATATGGACGGTGGAATTTTCAAACTAAAAGCTTCTTAATTTTCATTAGTTTTACCTTTTGGTACTAAATACTTGGTTTTTTGTTCCTTAATATATGAAACTTTATAATAATACGGGTTTTCTTTTCACAAAGAATTTCTTTCATCAATATTCTCAAAATTAACAACCGCTAATCTAAAGGCCCAACCATAATGTGCTTAATTTGGTTTAAGCAAATGTGCGAATACATGTTAATTATATGAGGCAAACCATATTGAACTTAATGAAACTTTTTGCTAAGTTTAATGAAACTGTCATTTGCTTAAGCAAGGTACGAATCTAATCGCACATTCCGTACGGAATCAAATGTTTTTTTATTTTGTTTTTGTTTTTTTAAATACATTTGAGAGACTTTCTGTTAATGTTTGACAGCAGCCCAACAAACACGGAGGTTTGATTTCAAATTGAAAATGATTTGAAATCAAACGTTTGATAACGATTTGAAAATCATAGTGTTCTCAACAAAAAGGGGAAATTATTTTCAAATTGAGAAATGCCTTTATTTTCAACTTGCTTTCAAGCATAATTCTCAAATGTTTTTCAAATGTGGATTATAATACAATGTGGGATATAAATAAAACTATTTAATTTTTTTAATTTAAATTTATTATTTATTTAAATGAACTTTGAGATAAACATTCGGTACCATAGCTAAAAGATGAAATAGTGTTCTTTCCGTCCTCTAATTCTTGGAAAGACAAAATACTTGGCTCCCTTTTATTTTGAGGATTGTAGCACCGCGATCGTTCAAAAAACTTTCTTCACTTTCCCGTTTTATTATTTTTCGTATTTTTAATCATTGTAATTTCTCACAAATAATTTTTATTTTTCACAAGAAATAAACTGTTCACTTTATATTAAAATTTATTTTTAATAGTAAAACACATGTAACCACAAGGAAAAAAAAGTAACTTTAATCGCCATTTTTAATGCTTACGTTTATTTTTCGCTTTAGTATTGCCAAGTTTATTTTTGATTTGATTTTAACATTTGACATCAAATTGATAAAACATTTGATATCATATCGAGGGTTATTTTTCAAAAAGTGCTATCTGAAAAATCACAATTTTACAGGAGAGCGAAAAAACTGAGTTTTCCGATAACTCTAGGAGTAATGACTAAACTTTATTTTACAATGTTATTAAAAATAAACGTCTAAATCATACATATATAAATTTTTTTTTAATTCCAGATATTCGCGCTTATATGTCTGATAGCACTATTTACACATTAAAATTTTATCGACTTGAACATTGAAATAAGCAGATAGCACTATTTGAACAAAAATAAAATGAGCTGTAATGAATACTTTTTGAGACTTTAATTAAGTTACACGAATGTTTATTAAAATAATTAGTTTTTAATAACAAAACAATATTTAATGAAAAAGTAAATTATTAAGAAACGCGTGATCATACTAATATTACTCGAATTTATAGTTTATTAATTTTACATTATCCTACATTCGAAAGCAATAAAAAATTAATCCTTATCCGAATGTTTTAAATTATCATAAAAAGAATGATATTCTTGCGGAATAACAGGCTTCAATGCTTGCTAATGCTTCCATTTGCTTAGTTGAATAGGACGTGGGCCAGATTGTATGGGAATCGCTTCTATATGACCACTGTGTGTTTTAATTTTGGTCGGAAGGTTTTTGTATTCGGCATCAAAACTAACTTAATAAATAATGTCATCACTTGGTAGGTGGATGAGAGATTTTATTTGTGATACGGTGGGATCACTTTTTTGTCGACTAGGTCTAATCGATGTAAAACGAATAAGTTTTTTGTTTATATAGTCTTTAAAAAAATCATAATTCAGATAAAGAGTATCAAAAGGCATTTTAACAATTTTATTATCAATTTTGATCGTCTTTCTGGCATCTGTTGTTATTTTAACATAATCATTGGGTAAATAAATTGCCTGATTTTTCAGCTTCATCTCAATCTTAGCATGTGCACTGTCGCACTCCATTTGAGTATGCCCCTTCTCTAAGTAATTCTGCTCAATTTTCATATTATTTTATATAGAAAAACTGACAGTGCATTCGATAAATAGTGGTTACGATTTTGATAGCCACAACCATCGGAATATATTATTATTGGTGACGTATCTGACAAACAATAGATCTTTAAATAATGTATAATACATGAAATAAACGTTGATGCGGACAGATCCCCATTACTTTCATTCCACCAGTGATTTGAACATTGATGGGCTGCGAGGTTATAAATTGTAAAGTTGTGTACTTGAAGGCGCTGTTTATACATAGTAAATAGCGGATGCGTTTATATCGGGACAAAGTTCTACTGCTTGTGTATCCATGGTAAGCACATGACATCTTCCTTCTTGAGCTTTAACTTTGTCCCGTCGTTTTTCCAATTGTGCACGTTCTTTTTTCAAAATATGTGTGTTATATTCGTGTAATCCAACTTGTTTGGCCCTAAATCCTTGTCTTTACGAGGCTTATAAAGAGCCATATTTTATTGGTGGAAAAAACTGTAAAACTTAATTTGTGATACAGGCCGAACCTTATTCTCCAAACATTTGGAATTATAGTCATTATAAATATCGGCTTTATTTTTGAACGTTACTGCTATGTACTATATCTTACTACTGTCTTTGCGGCAATAATGACTTTCCATTTTGTCCAGTTTTTCAAAATATTTCTTTAAGTATGTTGTACAGCCTGTGTTCAAAAAATTTTTAGTACTCTGTCTTTTATTAGGAGCCGATGAAACTGGGATTTTTTTGACTAATCAATATCTTAACATGCCTCTATTTGAAGCAAGAGTGGTTGTAAGGAAGTTTATACATAGATAAAGATATTCCATTTTCTAGAATTTTCCACAGAACGTGTTTTTATGGAAAGTGCTACAAGGGTCTTTACAAAAACTTGCTTACTTTCCCAAGACTTAATCCAAAACTTTTTAAAAATTTCTTTTCTAGTAGCGTCATCAAATTTTTGGCAATGTCTTATAGAACTTTTTATGCATGTTTTCGATAAACATGTGGTTCCAATTTCTCTATGTCTTCTTATTATATTTTGTTCGGATTTCGAAAATCCTAAATATTGCTGCCCCTCCACACGTTATTTTCTAGCCTATTTTTTGAAGCCGAAAAACGGACTCGTTTTTTTCTTCTCTGAATCAAGAATACATTTTTGGTTGAAATTATAGCTATGACGAATTTTGAACAACAAACCTGTTATAAATAATATCGCCCTTATCTTCATTAGATGAAGTATAATCGATTGCAATGCGCTGTAGGGAGTTCATTATGTTGATTGATCACAAATTTCAATTTATATTCATACAAACACAGTTTTTATTATATTATATACTCAAATATTTTTTATGCAGATAGCACTTTTTAACCATAAAAAGCGTCTGCACAATACAAGTTTTGTAAAAACATAAAGTTTTGCAAATACTCATCGAAAAATTTCATTTTTTTTCAAAATTTCTACAACGAATTTTAAAATTATATTAGTTTATGAAATCTAGACACAATTCCCAACCCTTTGATATATAATATGTCTACTTTTTAATAACACTTTTTATCATTTTATTATATGAAGTAATATTTTTTATGTAGATAGCACTTTTTTACAAAAAAAAAACGTCTGTGTTAGATAGCACAAAAGAATATTTATGAAAAAAAACGTTTTGGGAAATTTTTTTTTTCAAATTTAAATGACAGATGACCCTTCCGTCAGTGAGCTCGTTTCTATAAAAAACACTTTTTTGAAAAATTTCAGATAGCACTATTTGGAAAATAACCCTCGATATGTTTATTTTCAAATCATTATCAATTTGAATTTAAATGTTAAATCAAACATTTGAAAAAGTTTGAGAATTGCGTTTGATGTCAAATGATAAAGTCATTTCATATCAAAGGTTTGACTTCGTGTTTGTTAGGAGGTTAAGCAAGGCTAATTTACTGTTTAATAAAATTGTGTATATTGTACAATCAAACTTTAAGCAAATCATTATTTTTAAAAATAAAAAAATCATAATTTAAATGGTATTTTTGTCCAAAAACCAATCGAAAATATGATCAAATCGTCATTTTGGCAACGCTGTTTACATTATACATTCAAACAAAAGAAAACAAAACGTTATTAAACTTTGTGTGTCTAAACACCGAACAAAGTTTAAAAGAGGATTCAAAAAACTTTGTCAAAGTACACTTTGCCTGTCTAAAAGGGGACTAACCAAAAATTACAAAACAACACAAATTGTACGCAAAAACACAAGAGAAAACCCTACAAGAAATGAATGAGCGAGTAGTCACATTTTTCATTTTCTTAACGCCAAAATGAAAAATGTGACTACTCGCTTATTTATTTACTGTAGGGAAGTAAATAAGAAAATTCTTGCTTGCATAAAAAAGTACTTAACGCAGATGCAAAAAAGGATATTATCTCACACTCAATTATAACTGGGGTAAGAAATGGAACAAATGTGCGTATAAAAATAAGCCGAATCGAATGCCCCGGTAGGCAAGCTGGGAGTAAGCTCGCGTATTATTGCCGGAGTTGCGGTTTCGATTCCCGCTAGAGACTCTGGTCTCTTGCAGACAAGCGTAGATTAGTTTAGGGAAAAAGTTGAATGTGTTTGCAATTTTTGGCGTTGAGGTTGCGTTTTACAGAATTAGGACCTAAGTCTCGCTTTACTTGTTGCATCACAACTTGAAAAAACTTCACAGGCATAAGTTAAGGTGGGTTTTTGCAAGCAGCAGCCTGATTTTAAGTGGTGTACGGTATTGTGTGGGCCATAGAGTACGAAGCATAAAGAATGTTTTTCTACAGGCATTTATGACATGATCTGCCAAGAGGGGCTACTCTCTATTGCGATGTGAAAGAAAATGGTAGCAAATCTGGCGATTGGTACTCTTTAATGCGTTTGCGCATTTGTTGTTCGCATCCATTAAATTTTTTTCTTTTCGCAAATCACACTATTTATTTTTTTTAATTTTCCAATTTCCATATTTTAGCATATCATTGCTGTTAATCTGCGCCGTCTTTCATTTTTGTTGCCAGTATTGCTCTTTTCAAATAATTTTGTGAAAGTAATAGAGGTTACCAAGTTGGCATTTATCTTTCGCATCGAAATTGTTTTCACATCGCAATAGAGAGTAGCCCCCCAGGTTAACGTGCTATTGAAGATAACTCCTAGGTTCTTAGCTCTACTCACTGCTTCTATTCGATGGTTATTAACGTAAACTTGTGGTATTTCAATGGCGCGCTGTGTTCGTTTATGTAATAGGATGCAATTTGATTTGTTTGGGTTAAGGCTAAAGCCATTGATAGAAGCCCACAGTGAAATACTTTTTAAGTCTTCGTGTAACTTATCCTCAAAGTTTCTTTTTTTAATTATTAATATACAGTTGAACATCATCCGCATATATTCTGATATTGCAGTGTTGCAACAAATCTGGCAAGTCGTTAGCATAAATTGACATTAGAAGTAAAGGTCCAAGAATTAAGCCCTGCGGTACTCCTCTAGTGACTGGAAGAAAGGAGGATGTTAACGACGGTTTGGTTTCTACACACTGTTGTCCCCAGTAAGTTATGATCGCATTTTTTCGAAGACGTAGGAGAAAAATTTATCATTTTTTCAAGTTTTTGTATTAAAACAACATGCTCTATGACCACCATCTAGCTCTTTTCTAAGATCTTCAGCTACGTCAATGAGAGCAGTGGTACAACTCTGCTTGGCACGAAATCCAGACTGTTTTGATATAAGTAGGTTGAAATTATTGAGGTATTTAGTTATTTGTGTATGGAGTAATTTTTCAAAAGCCTTAGATAGATACGGTAGTATATCAATAGCCGGTATTCGAAAGATGATTTTGGAATGGGATGGACTTTGGCCCGTTTCCAACTTTTGGCATAGTTACTATCTATGTGCTTATAAGTTTAGTTTTCAAAATCAGCAAAATCGTCCAATAATTTCACCTAGTGACCAAACGAATTTGCTGTCGGTATAAGTATTTTCACACGATAGCGTCAAAACCATATGACCTAGGGAATAATTGGTTTTTCATTACTATGGCGAAGGGTATATATGATTCGGCCTAGCCAAATATAAGACTTTTTCTTGTGTAATAGAAAACCTGTTGTATTTATATTGAAATGCCATTTGTTTTTCCATAATATAATACTCCCAAAGTTATACTGAAATTAACATACTAAAATATGTATGCTTTTAAATAAATTTTACAAATGCTTCATTATGTTCCAAATAAACTTTATGTTAATATACATAAATCGCTTTAAAATTTAAAAAAAGATATTTAAAATTAAGTAACACATTTCGTTATTAAATTTATGTATAGATTTTGCTAATTTAAAATGTGTTTATGTTTAAAATTTTATGGTTACTCCCAGCTAGCATTTTGTAGCATAATCTAATCATTTAGGAATCAGCTTCAATAACAAAATTCCCATATGTGAGCTCATTTTTCAATCATAAATTATACTCTCGTTGTGAGAAAATGGTGCCCTACCGATGAATAACCTGAAAGAATCATTTGTGATACAATTTTCTGATTGATCTGAAAAGAATCATTTGGTTGAGTTTTACAAAAAATAATCAGCCAAATGCTAGCAGGGCTTTCATTTATTAATTTATGTGTTAATATTTTTGTTTTTTTCTAATACAAATGTTATTAATATTTGTCAAGCACATCAAAAAAAATTTACGTCAGAGAAAAACTGAAAACGGATTTGAACTTAGCGCTTTAAGTCTTTATATTCCATATATTTTTATTTACAACGATTTTTGCTTCAAAAAATAGTAACTGGCACAAATATTAACTTTGATATTAATCTTAACCTCATAACATAATTTTGTTTTGACAGGTCCATGTGTACCAAAAATGGTACACTTTTGAAAATGTTTCTGTAAATACTGTGGTGTAATATGGTTTTTTTTTTGTTTGTTTCTGATTTATAAACTCTTTACCCCAGTACCCATGTTCTGTAACTTTAGTGAGAACTTCTCGCATCGAAAAGATGTGAAACAAAATATTCCATGGTTTCTCGAAAAGTGAGAAAAAACTGTGTCTGTAACTCATGTCGAAAACTATCAAAAGAGATTACGTCGTTACGTTATAAATGTCATAACATTGCACCCGAAGCCGCTGTGACATTGCAGACGCTAAGCACGTCAGTAACACATATCGTTGACGGCGACAAAAATTTACTCAAATTGAACATTTTTTAACGACGGCGGCGAAAATACAACCGTCGGCTATACCAAATAATGTTAAGTGCGACTTTAATGTTTGTTGTTTGCAAACGAGCTTTGAAAAAAGTCGTATATTTTGTAAAAATTTTAAAAGCAAAATAATTTAACAATGGAAAAATGTGCCAAGAACAAAATGTTATTATTATTATTCTTTGCATTTTAATTTTTAATTGTTTTTTAGTGTTAACATTTTTTCTCGCCCCATTTTTATTCGTGAGTCTTTTGACAGTTCAAAGCGGGAACTTTTCTCACAAAAATGTTACAGGCACACTTTTTCAGTAAATTGGCGAGTAATTTCCTTACGTGACAGCTAGTACTCGCCAAAAAAGTTACAGACACAGTTTAGTAAGAAAAACAGCTGTTTGTTTCAATTTTAGGCATTTTTGTTTCATTTGACACATTTAAATCGAAAAGTTTATCGACGCGAGAGTTACAGAACATGGGCATAGGTCTACACTAAAGATAAATATCTTAGCATACTTACAAGTTGGCTGTGCGCAGCGCTCAGGAGCAAAACTCACTTGCATTTAAATTTTACAAACTCAATAATTTCTGGTGGTTTCCATACCAAAAAGTATGTAACACAATTTATTTTTTAATATTCATCCTACATAATTGTTAAAACTTAATTTAGGAATTTTAATACATATAAGTACACATTATAAACTAAATTTTGTGTGTTTTATTCAGAAGTTACACTGAATTATACGAAATTACACCTGATATGTATAAGATTAAAGTTTTGTTTGATAAAAAGACATTTACAAAGAAGCAAAAAACAAAAAACTCATTGAAAGAAGATTAATATTAGTCAAACACATTTCTAGAGAAGGTTAAAAAGGCTCTTTGCCATTCCTTTTTGCTCAGGCACATCATCATGAATAGATTCATGCTTGAACAACGCAACCAAATTTACTTTGAAAATCAGGCATCGATTTTCGCAAATTATAGGCGACTTTATGATTTAATTTTAAATTAAGCCGATGTGTTCATTTAGAGAAAATAAACTGTCAATTAGACTTCAACGCCGTGTGATGTGAAACCTCTTGATTGTAAAGTCACTGGCTTGTGCTGATAAACCAACAACAATAGACGTTTTAGAGTTCAACATTGTTAATTTTATTGGTGACATGCAGCCAGAAATGCTCGAAAAAGAGGAACTAAACTGGACGTCTGCAATGCATTTCGTCAAGGTGAGGAGGCGCGGTGCCTATTTGTTTGAAATCAGTTTCAATTGGTAATGCCGTGTATTAATTTTTGATTAAAATTAATTTATTTGTGTTGTCTACCATATTAAGTTTCATGGTAGACAAAATGCCTGCAGGGTTTTATACAACCGTCCCTTTCATAATTCAGTTTTACAACTTTTAAGGGCGTTAAATATTCTTCAAACAAAAGCATTCGAAAGTTGCCAGATAAAAATAAAATTATTTGGTCTATTTTCTTCGAACTTTTAATTTTATTTCTCCAATATATTTTGCACAACTTGACCTTAGCTTGACCTAAAAATTAGAAGAAATCAAAATAAAATTAATAATATGTTGGCATATTGGAAAGAATTTTCCTCCAGGCTAGTTTATAGTTGGAATAACTTTTTTCAATAGACCTCATGTTCTAAATCACTATGATAGTCATCTTATACAAATCTAAGAGATCATCTTGCGACATTCATTGTCGAACCTTTTAAAATATATATTAAATGATTGAAGACTTTTCTTAAAAAGAAAATAATTTAAAAGAAATAAATGTCATCACTGATATTAAATCTTGATTTTATTTGGGTATCTGAAGTAAGAATTTTAAATTACACCTGAATTACACCTAAGAAAAATTACCCACGCTCTTCCTACGGCAGCAAAAATTATACCAAATTCGGGTAATTACCCACAAAGTGGCAACACTGTAAGCTATACAGTTTGGCAAAATCCATCATAAGTAATTTATTTAATTATAAATAATAATTATCAAAATAATCACCAAAATAAAAAATCTAAAAAAAATGTTATTGTAACTCTACTGCACTAAAAAAATGCAACCTCTGGCCCTTGCAAATATTGGGGCTTGAAAGTCTACGGGCCAAAGGTTTTCAATTTTTAAAAAAATCTAAGCTGAAAAGCTATTTACAAATGTGAGATGTTAATACAATTAAAACTTATGAAAAAATACATCAAAACACCTTTTTTACTTGTCTTAACATAAAACGTTTATACAAAAACTCGAAAAAAAATATAAAATGTATTCTTAACCGTTCATAACTTTTTTTGATATTATTCGATTTTTAAGATTGAAAATACAAATTAAAGCTTAAAGTACCACCTATTTAACAAAAAAATACTCATCCATTCAAAAGTTACAGATTTTTGATCAACAAATGACAAAAATGTTCCACTGTGCATGGGGGAGGGTATATAAGATTCGACATAGCCGAGTATGGCACTCTTACTTGTTTTTAATTGAAATGGATTTATGACAAGTTTACAAATTTTTTTATTAATTTTCTCTAATTATTTTGCTTCTTATAACCGCTTTGGTATTTAGTTACCCTTTAAATTCTTTATAATTAAATTGTAACTTGTGCCGTGCCGTTTTAACCTATTTTCGGATGTACTGTAGGTAAAAAAAAATAATGACTTACTTTGTAAGTATCATTTAGCTTCATTCTTGTAAAATTAATGCATGAAATGAACCCATGGGTTCTTTGAGTAGAACTGTAAGTAGTAGTCTAACATTTTTTTCTGTTAACGCAACACACAATTTTTTAGGCAAAGTTTTTACTGGGTTAGGCCCGTTTCACAACTTAACGATAGCTAAAAGTAGAATTTAACCGGCCTTTTAAAAAGTGTTTCATTATTAAAACTTTACTTTAACCTAAAGTGAGCGATAAACTAAATTAAGGTTTATCCTACCTGGTAGGTTAAAGTAAAGTTACAATAATGGAAAAAATTTAATACGTCCTATAAAATCCTACCTTTAGCTATCGGTGAGTTGTGAAAACGGGCCTAAGTATTACAAAATCGTAATCAAGCCTGTAAATAATGTATGACTGGCCTGATTATCTGAGTAAATGTTTGAATAACTGTAAGACGTTGAACCCCAATTAACACTTGCAACCACAGAAACCCATCATTTTCCATGTTGATTCTTGTTGGAGCCACAAATTGCTTTCTCTCAAATTTAAATAAAAACGTGTAGGCAAATAAATAAAAATAAAAAAGGCAAATATTTTTAAATGCTAAAAATTGTTGTTAAATCACAGAGAGCAGACTGTTTTCTTTTTCTTTTTTTTTTCATTAAATGTTTGTTAAATAAAATTACAAAATCATTCAAAAATGTAGTAAAAATTTCATTTACATATCGTTACCTGTAACGCAAAGGCCCTAACTAACGAAAAATTGAAAATCAACGTTTTCATTGCTTCTGATGTATTGCATCAACACAAATGTCCACAAAAAAATTTTGGAATCTTTTGACTAAAATTTGCGATTTTATTATCAAAAAACAAAAGGCCCTATCTACAAAAGATACTATGGTAAACGCAAAAAGGCGCAACTGACAGTTTGCATAATAAGCAACATTTTCAATTGTCAAAACAACTGGAAGGTTTTACAAGAAAAATAAAAGAAAATTTAATTATAAACAGTTTAAGGCGATTTATTAGTTTATAATTTTGAATAGTTTTTAAATCTGCTGTGAAATTTTCAAAATGTTAGATAGGGCCTTTTGCGTTTTAGGGAACGAAATTTTCTATTTATTAGCTATTTTAATTTTGACTTAGTCCGAGTGTTAATTTTTAAATTGTTTGAATACAATTGACTAATTTATTTATTTTGGGCATAAAACTTCATTTACTTTTGACCATTTATGAAATCAACTGGAGTGAAATACTTGTTGCATGTGTTATTTATTTAAATTGTTAATTATTTTGAACTGGTTGCACGGTTTTATTTGTAACAAGTAAGAGTGCTATATTCGGCTATGCCGAATCTTAAATACCCTGCTCCGACAGTTCGAAAACTGTTTGGCGTGGGCTTTACATGATGTCTTTGAATTATAAAACCTGGCCTCACATTATCATAATAAGTTGCATAATTTAAATAAAATATCATGATTTGTTTTAGAAATATTATTAGGCGTATTAAAATGATTTTCAGGAGGGGACTTTTTATTGGACCAAACTTAAATTTTTGTTCATCAAAAAATTCGGCAGAGAGGGTTTTAGTATTAAAACAACTTAAATGAAACCAAATTTAAATACAGTAATACATTTTTTTAGAATATAATGGTTCTTAAAAAGCTTTTGGGAAGACCACTTTATAATGGGCCTATTATGAATTATAGACCGATTATCACAAAATTACATTTCTAACCATACAAAGCTTAATGGGATCAAATATTACCACAGTATCTTTATTGGCTACGGTTTTAGTCGTATTTAAATTATTTCCCAGAGTGTGCTTTATATGGACCGATCTTAACAAAATGGGGCCGAGTGAGTTCTAATCTTTTAAAACTATGACAGACTAGCATTTACTAAAATGTACGTACTAAAGTGTTTTAGGCGTACTAAAGTGTATTGAGATAGTGAACTTTATATGTGGTATATAGTTAGTTATGGACCACTGTTGCCAACTTTTTTTACATTTCCCGCCAAGTCGGATTTCAAAACCGCTAGATGCCGCTTAACATTTAAACTAGCGGGATTTTTTGTAAAAATATCGCTACAACTTAAACATTTTGAAAAGTTTTATAAAAACTAGATATAAGCTGCTTTTTCAAAAGTATATGATTCTTAAAAACGTTACATACTAGGTATTCCAAGTTTCCTAGCTATTTTATTCCAAAAAAAAATTTTTTAGAGAGATGAATTGTGCTGTGCCGAATCATTCATACCTTCCACCTACAGTTACAATATTTCCGATGGTTTTTATATGGGACCTATGGTAAATTATGGACTGATCTGCACGAACGTTGATAGTGTAATTTCTAGTCATATAAATCTGTGACAGACCAAAATTTATTACAATAGCATTATTTGTTACGGATTTAGGCGTACTATGTGCATTCCGTGTTTGTCGTGCTTAATTCCCAATGACAAGTGCTAAACTAAATTGGCAACATGCTTTATTTTTTGCAAAACCAATAATGCAAATTGGTTATGTTTTCATTTGTTTTTTCTTAACCTACTTACAGCTACAATTAATGTTCCAACCAATTGTACTGGGGGAAAGTAAGAAAAGTAAACTCGCTGTTTATTGTTGTGGTTTTTGATTAAACTTTGATATTTTTACAAGTAGAGCTGCTGCTTATAATTCTTATTCGCTTAACAGTTTTGTTTGTTTAATATCTTTAGTTTTTCTAAACTTTTCCTGACGATCTGGCCTAAGCAACCAGTGAAATGCGCATTGGAATAGATTATCCCATCAACGATAAATAAATAAATAAATAAAAAAACAAAAGTTGGGAATTTATCACGACAAACCAAATCTTGTAAATTTAAAATTTTGTATTCCCATAAGAAATTACTTTGATAGTAAAATTATAAATTTTTTGGGTGTTTGATCCACATTTTAATTCATAACTCTTTTCCTACTGAACCAATTTTGACGGATTTCAATCCCAAACTTACTAACTGCCCGTCTACAACTGATATGACTTGCTGTTATAACTTGAAGTTATAAAAGCGTTGTTAAAACATTTGCATTAACAACCGTGTTATAACATGAGAAAACTTCTAACATGATGAGTCTATACTTAACACTAACCAGTGTTACCGTTATGCGACTAAAGTCGCATTTTTGCCCCTTTTTGACTGCCGTGCCACTTTTTTGACCCCTTTGTTTTAAATCCCCTTTTGTATCATTTTGTAGTTTTTTGTGCCCCTTTTGCCCCTTTTTGAACTAAATTTTTTTTATACTGTCAATCAATGAATCCGAGCTCAATTTGAAGAGAAAATAGCATCTAATTTGGAAAAAATTTAAATAATTCAGGAAGGGCTATTATTAACAATAAAATTTATTTTCAAAGCGAATCATCACAAATTATATATTTAGTTTCATCCACGAAAGATATTGTATTAGAAATTTTTAAAAAGAGTATGTTATGCCAACAAATTGATTTTGTTGATGGTCTGCATAATATGCAGAACATAAAAGAAACTCTTAATATATACATATATCGGCCACGAAGCCGAGCTAGAAATATGTACCAACAACATCTTAAGTAGTGATATTGTAGAAATTAAAAACAACATTTTACTTTTTTACCAAAAGCTGTGCAGAGAAATTTTATCAAGAATTTATAATAGCGATAAGAGGCTGAGTTCATTAAAGGTTTTAGATCCAGTATTTATTAAGTCAGCTGAAGACATAAATTACTTTGAAATTGTTACCGTTTTTATTGATATAATTACTAACCCAGATGATTTTGTAAAAGAGTTCAAACTTTTAGAAACCAGATCAAACGACAAAAGCTATGAAGCAATTTTTAAAATATCGAAGCCTGAAACATTTTGGTACGAAATTGGCAATTAAAAAAACTGTTTGGGTGACAATTTATATCCAAACTTGTATAAATTTGCTTCGTATGGTTTTACTTTACCACATAGTAGTGCATCCGCTGAGCGGATTTTTTCTAAGTTAGCATATTTAAAATTAAAGTGACAAATAGACTGAAAGTAGATACCTGTCAGTCTATGTTATCCGCTTTAAATTTGTATCAAAATGACTTGGAAGATTGGATTCCAAGAGTTGAATTGATTAATAAATATAGATTTACGTTTTCAAAAAAATAGATATTTAATAGTTGAAGAAACAACATAACACTGCAATTTATAAAAAAATGGATCTGTACCTGATATTAACTATCTTCCTATCAATACTTTTATATGCTATTTCCTCGAGGTTTTTTCGTAACTTAATTTTTTTGGTAAAAAAGTAAAATAATCCAAGTGACAAATATTTATATATATATACATACTTACATATATACATATCTCTATCTATTTAAATGTAAACTTTTTTTGTATCAAATCATATTATAAACTATTTTTTGTTTTTGTAAGTATTGTTATTACACTTTTTTAAGCTCGTTTTATTTACAAGTAATTAGTAACTGTTTTTGTATAAATAATTGAAATAAAAATTTTATGCAACAGTTCATTATCGTTTACTTGCAAACAAGACATGTATTTTCATGATATATGTATATATGTGTTTTTCCCAAACAATTTGTATTATATACCTATAATGTATTTTTTTATAAATATGAAGTTTATTTTTTGTTATGTTTGGTTTTCGATGAAAATAATTTAATAAATACATACGTTTTTTTTTTAAATTTTCCTGTTTTTAAAGTTGCCCCTTTTTTTCTCAGAATTCCCCTTTTTGTGACACTTTTTTTTTGAAAATCCCCTTTTTATGCCCCTTTTTAAAAATTTTGAACGGTAACACTGACACTAACATCATATTAGTGTTAAAGTTAAGCATTTTATGTCAGTTGTAGACTGCATGTTAAGATAGTTGTTCAAAATAGACAAAGATATTTCAAGGCGAATTCAACAAGGTAAACTCTTTAGAACATCTGTTCGTCAGCTGTAAAATGTAACTTTTTAATAAATTTTCTTTTTTAATTATTTTGTTTCTCATTTACAAAAAATTGTGATTGTTTAAATTTACATAAATAAAAAAAAAGAAGTAAAATGCGTGTATGTAAATGAGAAAATCCTTGCGCCCGACCAAAGGCCGGCTATGCGGAAAAGGTTTATTTAGCGAAGCTGGGGTTTATTTGATAAAATGTTTGTTTCCTAGTTCACTTTCGTAACATTTTGATATAAAATTTTGTAAAAACTGTATTAGGAGCCCAAGAGTTAAAAAGTTCTTAATAAATTTAACATTTTCAGATAGATCTGTTCAAAAGCTTTCAAAAGACATTAATATTGGTCACATACGTTCATTTCATTTTTATTCTTATTTTTCAATTTTATATTCCTTTATTAATTTTTTTATTTAGAGCAGCGTTGGTATGCTAGATTTCCAATTTTTTTGCATGTACCGCTTGAGCAATTCTTAGTCTATTTAGCAATGTCCGTCTGTTCAAAACACTCACTTTCAAAAAACTCGAAACAAAATAACAATATTGGTGTAAAATTCTTTCCACTTCTCCTAAGAATTTCGGAATTGAACCCCACCACAATCGGTTTAGTAGGAAACTAGTCAAAAAACCAAATGCGATACGACGTGCCTTAAAAATGTATATATTGATTACAAAAACTAATAAATGTATATGCATGACAGAATGCACCAATTCTAATTAAATCTTCAAAAACACAGAATCCATCAAATTTTGTTAAGATCGGTTATAAACACAACATTTAATTATAAAAAAATCAATAAAATTTTTTATTGTTTACTTTTTAGTCACACTTTTTGTAAACAACTATTTTGACAAATTGGATTTGTTACACTAACAAAATGCCTATTATTATACCCTTCACCACAGGTGGTGAATAGGGTATATATAAGTTTGTCATTCCGTTTGTAATTTCTATAATATCGATGTTAGACCCTATAAAGTATATATATTCTGGGTCGTTATGAAAAGCGAAGTTGATTTAACGATGTCCGTCTGTCTGTTGAAATGAGTTTTCCGAAGACCCCATATATGATGGGGGCCAGGTTATTGTACATTTATGTCACATATGGTCCGGAATTGTTTGCTATTGAAATTCAAAAAGATCGGTCCACAAATGGCTGAGATATGAGTAAAAAACCACGACTACCTCAATTTTTAAAGATCCAATTAGAAGCGACATAACCTTATCAACGCTGCATTACCATAACCACTGTATTACCAAAATGACATAAATCTACGGCTATGATAATTTATTTTATTTTATTTATTTATTTATTTTAATTTAGTTGTATCCCAGCAAAACAAGATAATTATCTTATAAATGATAGTGCTAGGAAATAAGATCAAACTTATAAACACAGTATGTAATTAAGGAAATTATTATGATATAATATTAAAATAAAAACATAACATTAAAAAAAACAGAAAAATATAAAACTGCATCAGACTGGATAGTCAGTGATATGACATAGTAAAACTGATATATTACATAATGCAAAAAAATTTATATAACTCCTTTTTAAACTCATTTGCATTGCCTCAGCATTGTATATAATTAGGTTAAGAATTCCAAAGACTTGTGGTATAAATGAAAAATTGTCGATATGACAAAAGACTCTTATATCTTTGTTGAATAATCTTCCTTCCACGGTTAGATCTAGCAAATTGAACCCTACTGAACAAATATATAGGCTGCTTAGAGGTAATAATCCTATGTAAAAATATAAGGCATTTAAGTTTCAAGAGGTTATCAAACTTAATCTGAAATATCTGATAAGTAGAGTGAAATGTGGTCACGACGTCCTTTAAGAAATACATATCTTGCAATATTGTTGTAAGCTAAGTTGAGTTTTCGTTGATCTTCACTGTCACAGTTCGCAAAAATTTCACAACCGTATAATAGGACAGGAATAAGATGTGTTTTTGCAAGTTTCATACGTATGGGAAATGGTGTTGAATCTATTACTGCCCACAAGTTGCGAAGCATACTATACACTCTACCCACAACGACATTAATATGGTTTGACCAGGTTAGCCGAACATTAAAAATAACTCCAAGGTTCACAGCTATTTTAACATACTTGATTCTATTTCCCTTGATGTTTACTTCCGGTACTTCAAATGCTCTATTAGACTTTGAAAGCAAACTACATTTAGATTTGGCTGGGTTGATGGATAGCCCATTGGCATTAGCCCAGCTGTCAATTTTGTTTAATTCACAATTAATAGAGTTTACACAAGAACGTCATCAGCGTACATATGGACTTTGCTGTCATTCAAAACATCAGGTAGGTCATTAATGTACATACAGAATAAGAGTGGCCCAGTACAGAACCTTGAGGAACTCCTCTTTTAGCATTCAATGAATTTGAAACATTATTATTAAGATGAACACGTTGAGATGAACGTTGAGAAGAACTAGGAAAGCCACCAAGTTTTCATCTAACTTTGATCTGAGGTCTTCAACCACGTCCAGTAGGGCAGTGGCACAGCTTCTAGCTTTCATGAAACCCTATTGCCTATCAGACAGAAGATTATTACTCTCCAAGTACTGATTAATTTGTTTTGCTATGAGGTTTTCCATGACTTTCGATAGGAACGGAAGAATGGCAATCGGCCTGAATTCACTGTTGGTTTTAGGAATAGGGATTATTTTAGATTGCTTCCATGCATCGGGAAAAGTAGACTTCATGAGAACAGAATTGAATAAATATGTATAGTAGGGAAGTAGCCTAGGTGTTAAATATTTTAAAAACATGGGAACTAAATCATCTGAACCAACCGCATTTGATTTTACAGATGACAAACATTCCAAAACTTCAATCTGATTAACGCAACGAAAACTAAAGGGATTTTGTATTGGGACAAAGCAAAAATCATCATTAATGTTACAAGCCGGCGATTGGACATTAACATTTATAAATTGGTCATTCAGAATGTCAACGTCATATTACATGTTTTGTTGAATTTCTGGCCTATTCCAATTTTGCGAATTTCCTTCCATTTGGATTTGTTATCCATTGCTGAAGAAAACTTTCTGTGATAGTATGTAGACTTCGCAAGTTTTACGCGCTTAGTAACCTCCCTACGAGCAACTTTGTGAATTTCCTTCAGATCATCAGTTTTGAATCTCTTCCATCGACTGTAAGCAGCATCACGTCTTTTTATTAATAACATTATTTCGTTATTAAACCAAGGTTGCTGATTGGTTGTGATCCGCTTAGTTTTAATTGGGACACTCATGTCAAATAATAATTGAACATTCTCCTGGATTAGAGAAAGTTGGTCATTTACAGAATCAGTTGTATATATCTGGTCCCAAAAAATGTTATCAATATTCTGGTTTAACACTGTGTGATCGATATTATGCAGATCGCGGTATGAAATATACTTATTCTCATCAGTCATAGACAGTTTATAAGTCAGAAAGAGAATATCATGATTAGAAAACACTGAAGCTGAGATTTGATCATAAAGAAGTACTTTAGGTTTATTATTAACGAATACTAGATCAATCAAACTATTAGATAATGCAGTGTTGGTAATGTGGTTTTTTTGTTGTTTTTTATACCCTTTATATGAGTGGTGGAGTTTATTTTAATGTGTTTAATCAAAGCGAATTCAAATGGTTCAAATCTTGGTTTTTTAAAGGAATTTTTTTTTTAATTTTTATGTTCTAAAAACGATTGTAAAAAAATATTTACCAGTTTAAGATTTTTAAATTTAATTTATAATGAAGTTTTTAGAATTGTGAATATGTATATGTATATGTATATGTAAAAATTATTTAGTTTTTGTCTAGTTGCTCTGTATTCTGCTCGCACAATGGTGAAGGGTATATAAGATTCGGCACAGCCGAATATAGCACTCTTACTTGTTTTTGTTAGAGTTGTAATTGTTGTAGCGACGAGTTTACCTTGTTGAATTCGCCTTGGAATATTTTAATATTGAAAATGTTTCTTTTGTAAGATTTTAGATCAAACTAGGAAGCAGTGTTCAAAAATAAACAGTACATTATTTAGCGTTCGGCTCACACACCCCTTAATACCGTTCGTAACTATTTTCAAGAAAGAACCGAACATTATATAATGTAGTGATACTGTAGACAAACATTATATTTTAATGTTCTATGTTTCTCTTTTACATTGATAATGAAATGAACAAACAAATAATTTTAGCAACGACCGCACCACGAATAGCTTATGTGTGTATTGTGTATATGTTTTGTTTGTGTAATATTATTTAGCTGGCTTTTTGTGTATTTGATTTTGAAAACATGTTTTTTACCAGCCAAAGGGCAGGAATATTAATGAGCCGAACCGAACACAATGAAGTTTGTGGATTTAAAAAAACCCGAACGGAATTAAATGTTCTCATCTTTTGTTGATTTTGATAAAAAGAAGTATTATTTTTGTGTTCGAAACATGACTAACAGGGAAACGTTATTTTTTTTATTGATTTTCTACACAAACACTATTATCGTTTGTGTACTCCACAAATCTACCGAACCGAACACTAAGGAGGGATATTTAGTGTTTATTTTTGAACACTGCTAGGAAGTATTCGAAAATTTATTGCTCTTGGTAACCGCTCGTACGGCCAAAAACCTGCAGATTAGACTGCAGTACACCCACCACTAAAAGTAGCAATATTTAAAAGTTTTTAACGACAGGAACCTTAACAGTAAATGACAATTAGCATGACGGGGTACAACTAATATAAGTTGTACACCATGTTTACCAAAACTACAATGCATTCACAATACTAAAATGATAACGCCAATTGGCGGTCCTCTGAATCTTATTTGAATATGTTACTTACAAGAACTCTGCAAATATGTATAACAAATAAAAATAATGTTTTACTTTTTGCTTTTTTTTAAGACAAGACGTCATAACTATCAAACAGAACTTAGGCAATAGAAAATTTTAATAAAGTACAACTGTCATATGAACTGCTGCCTAGTTGATTCTAGTTCATAAGACATTTTTTCTTTATTTAAATTTTCAATGCGCTTCATAATATTTAATTTTTTACAGAATCCCCTAAATCACTTAACCCTTTCGCTACAAGTTTTTACTGGGTTACTAAAAAAATCCAATTTTTTGGATTTTAATTATAATTGGCCCTAACAACAACAATCAATACTCACATTTGAAAAAAAATGGACCCCAAATATGTTTTTTGGACTGTATCCATGTTTCGGTAATGGCAAAGAAATTTTGTTAAAAAAAAACTAACATAAATAGTGGAATAATGCACGGAATGCTAAAAGATTTTGCAAAAATTCGTTCTATTCGAGCGGAAATCACGCTGTAAAATTTCGTGAAGATCGGACCATAATTTACTTTTAGACCCATATAAGCCATACTCCCGGAAAACAGTTTAAAACAAAAACCTATTGGTGCAAAAAGTTAAAATAAGCCTTTTTCTTCCTGATGGATGCGTTTTTTTTTAAACATGGTCATATATATTTATGGTATTTGAATGATAAAAAAAAACCTTTTTTTCCAAAAAAAAAATTAAATATAAAAAACGTTTTTAATAACGTTTTTTTAATAATGCTATATTTTTCTAAATTTGTAAAAATTCAAGAGTTTTTCATTAAAAGGATTCATAAGATCTTAAAAAACAATAACATGCCGATACCTTACCCAATTCTTTAACCTGGAGATTGTGAGATGCCTCCAAAGTTGAGTGTATCCATATGGATACAATATAGCGAAAGGGTTAATTATCAGCCATGTCACAGAGTACAATTCCGTTCGGAACCGAAGAAAACATATTTGTTCATTGATAGGAAGTGTATTTTGATAGTTTTTTGGCCTTACAGATACAGAAAACTCTCATTCCGTTCATGAAAACAAAAATGGTTTCATTCCGAAAAATTTTTCGTCATTTTCTGAAGCAACAAAATACGGAATGAATTCCGTTTCCGAACGGATTTGTACTCTGTGACATGGCTGTATACCCTTCACCGAAAGTAAAGGGGTAAATTTAAGTTTGTTATTCCGTTTGTTATTTCTACAATATTGATCTTAGACCCTACAAAGTATATTTAATCTGGGTCCTTATGAGTAGGGAAATTGATTTAACGATGTCTGTCTGTACGCGTGTAAGTTGAAATGGGTTTTCCGAAGACCCCAGTAACGATGGTGACTACATTGTTTTATTCTTATATCACATATACTCCGCCTAAGTTTGCTATTGAAATTCCGCCAGATCGGTCCATAAATGTCGCAGACATGAGCAAAAAACCACGACTGCCTCTAATTTTATTTTTTTTATGTATCTGGAGAACTGCAATAGCCAGGGTTTCCAAATTAGGTACAAGCATCTCGGTTATCAATACGAAACCCCTTTAAAAGGGCGGGATTGGGAAAGCGGGAGTATATCTAGAGAACACAGGGTCAATGTTTCCAAATAAGGAACAAACATCGCAGTTATCAACACACATCCCTAAAAAAATATAAGCGAGATTGGAGAAGTAGGCTTGGAACCTTCCGTACAAAGACATTATAGATTTCTGTATATCTTGAGAACTGCAAGAGCCAAAGCTTCCAGATAAGGTACAAGCATCTTGCTTATTAACACACAACATCCGACAAAATGTGGGCGTGATAAATGAATCGGGCGTAACACAAACTAGATTCATTTCTATCTCAAGAACGGTATTTATATTACTTTCTGTGCTAATCGATCCATGGTGAAGGGTGTCATTCACGCCCGACCATACTTTCTTAGTTGTTTTTTAATTATGTTTCTATTTTTCCCACAATCCAATGATCGTTTTTGCTGTAATATACCTCTTTAATAAGATGTTGGGGGAACTCGCCTTCGATGTTTGCAGGTTTAAATTTATTTTCTTTTACTCTTTCTGTCTTAATGACAAACCAAAATAATTTATCGTCGTACATACAAATTGCTTTCGCAAAAAAAATACCGACAGGCAGACGGACATGGATGAGCAAATGTTTTAAATGTCTTTTGCGTTAGACCGACCAACAAGCACCAGTTGTTGACTGTTGCAATTGTTAACAAACCATAGATATTATGCACACCAACACTATTTTGTTTTCTTTTCTATTGACTAAAATCTATCAGTGAATTATCTTTCTTTTCGTTCAGTTTGTAAAGTTGTTGCGGATCAACGATAGTTTTTTAGTCTATTAACGCGACTCAACGCTCAAAGACGTGATACCGCAAAGAAATTAATAAATAAAACGCAAATGAAACGAAAAGAAATTAAATAATTAAAACACGTTGTTGATGTACATACAAACTTACATACATAGTCACTTAAACAATAAAATCAAGAAGTCGGCGAATGTTTTGTAAAAGTTAATAAAAAGTGTCTATTAAAAATTATAAAAAAAAAAAATATTTGAAAAACAGAATTCCATAAACAAAATCCTAAACTTCTTTGGCAAAGTGATTTCTCTTTTAACGACAGTCGTGTGTATAAAACTTAAGTTTTTATTGAAACTACATTTATTTAAATAAAATATTATGCCCAATAAAAAAAGTCAACTTTTACACATGGAAAAACCTGCGCGGGCTATTGTACAATTTCTCTTGGATTTGATTATATTTTCAATAAAATCAATTTATTATATTTTGGAATCACTGTTTTACACAATACTTCCTGATCGTTTTCGTAAACTTAAGGCAAGTGGAAAACATAAAAGTGTTTAATATTAATACATAACTGCTTAAATAGATTTAAGAAAGAATATAACTACAGTAGAGTCCCGATAATTCGTAATCGCAAGGGACTGGCCATTTCTTACGAATTATAGGGGTTTCCGATTTAGCGGCGTTTCGATTTAACGGGGTTAAAATAAAATAAATACGAATTAACGGGGTTTTTCAATTTATCGACTAAAACGATAAAAAAAACATAAAAAACAATTGTTAAAAATAAAATATGTATATAAAAATTTTTTATAAAAATTATTCATGTAACAAACTGATCTTAAGAAAAAAATCACACACGCTAGCAAAACCCCACGCAAAAAATAGAGGTGAACAAAAAATCATTCTTTCCATGTTTCTATTGTTTTTATTGCGAATTATAAGTGGCAGTTAGCAAACAATTACGATTTATAAAAGGCAAAGAAGATTTTATTTAAAAAAAAAATTACAAATTAGCGAGGGGACCAAAATGTATGGAAATTTTACGAATTAACGAGATTTTTTCAAGGGACCGACAGTTTTTTGTTACGCATTATCGGGGTACGAATTATCGGGATTTGACTGTACATAGTAATAAACATAAAACCATATTACATACTTCTAAACAGTGTTGTCAGCAGGCTTGCCAGAAGAATTCAAATTAAAAGTGCTAAATCGACAAAAAAAAAGTGTTTTATGGTTCTACAGTGAAAAACAAAAGTGCTAATTTTGTAACATTGATTTTTATGAATATAATAAAAAATTTACATTTGAAATTTGTTTATATATTCATTTAGTTTATTTTAAACACTTATTATAATGTTACGTTATAATAACATATAATAAATATGTTGCATTAATGTAACATGTTCTTCATTTTTGTGTTCGTTTGTACAAAAAATACAACTGTGGGAAAAAATTTCAAGTTCTTTTGTGAATATGCTGATGAAAAGCATGCAAAAACTGTTGCATATTTTACCCTTACTTTTATTTAAAGTGTTTATATTGCCCTGTTATACAACTTTAGTACTTACTACTTTGTTTGTAAAACCAATATTTTATTTACTTTGTCATAATTCATGCCGCTCATAATTTTGTAAAAAGATTGTTTTAAAATTATTAACATATTATTAACATATTATTATGAAAAAAAGTCTTTGTATATTATAATCGTTTTAATTTGTTACATCCATATTTGTTGCCTAACCGTAATAGCGTGCAGAAACCGCTCAAATAGCTTTTAAAATCGCTCAAGATGTACATTAACGATAAAAGTGTAATAGTTGTAAATAAAACCACCTAATTTTGTACTGTTGAAGTTGTAACACTGAGTGATTAAAGGTAACATTAGAAAGCGTTACATGTACATATATACATATATATATATATATATATACTGTATACTGTAACATATTTTTCTCAGAAATTAAATCGCCATTAAATAAAGTTTTTAAAACTGTATAAAATTTCAATTATGTAATTTTCATCTTCCTCATATACCAACTCATTTTGGTACTTTTCAGATAAACCGATTTTTATACAATATCGTCCGATATGTTTAAAATGTGGCAACAAACGTTGTCTAATTTTGCACCTTCTCTTATGCGTATAACTAAGATAACAGTTATGTTTTCATTCTCGTTCTCAACAAGGTACATCCAATGGGTCTTTGGTTCAATATGAGGTTACCTCGCTGAACTTTCTGAATAGCTGATGGTTTTTTGTCCCAATGTCTGAGAAACATTCATTTGTTTCTCTAAAGCCGGACAATGATTTTTTTAGTGTTGCGAAATTATTTTTGTTGATAGTATGATCAGAAAACCAGACTTCGCTCTAAGCATCACATACAAATTTACAAAAAGCAAATAATTGCAATTGATATTCCGGAATAAGTATAAAAGATAAAAGTGCCTGAATTCCAACGAGCTTTTCTAAGTGCTGGCATTTCTCTAATGCTCTAATTTTATTATAGGGAAAATAATAATTTTTTGAAATGTATTTAAAAGGTTTGGTTAATTCATATAAGTATTGCATATCACACTGGTATCACTTTTTTAAAGCACTAAAAGTGCTTAACTGGCAAGCCTGGTTCTCAGATATTTAAATTTGGGATTTTATTTCTAGAAAGATGTTCGTATGTATGTTAAAATAAACTTTTCAAAGACCGTATTTGTTGAAACCTAGGTTAATGTCTATTAATACCAAATATAGTCTGGAATATATTTAAAGCAATCGGTTAATAAATGGCTGAGGTATGATTAAAAAATGCACTAACATAAGATGTGCTTAGTAAAATATTGGTATACTGAAAAATCAAATCAATCCTTCTCTACTTAATAATACTTTAAATAATCCGAAATTGAGATTAGATTGATTCTAACCTAAACACTTACCCCACTGCAGCAGAGAGAATATTATTATTTTACTTACCCGTTACCATGTTTATTTCACTTTTGTTGTATTCCGCCCTTTGTTTACAGAAGAATTCTCAATTATAAGACACTTGAGACTGTTTTTGGGTTAATCGTTTTATCACTTCTTAAGTTTGTTTTTGCCGTTGGGCAACACTTAGTCCCCTTTTACAATGTGACAGACAGAAGGCAGACAGACAAAGTTTGTTGGCGAGAGAGGAAAAAAGTAAAGTGTGTAACGCATACAGCGTCGCCCCCTTACCAACAAATTCGCCTGTCTTCCTTCTGTCTGTCACATTGTAAAAGGGGACTTTTTAACACAATCAACTGATATGTTTAGCCCAAAATGTGTTTATAAGTGACCTCACTACTACAGCAATGCAACAATAGAAAAAACAAAATGTCAAAATGTCTTTATAAAAAATGCAACTAATCAAAACAAAGACACCAAACGTCAAAACACGAAGAAAAAAATGTATGCCATTTTTTTGTTTTTGTAGAACTGAGGCCTATTTACTATCATCAATTCTTTTAGTTATTTCTGCACTGCTTTCGTTAACATTCTTTCATTCTGTCTTATTGACTTTTCATTATTTCAACTCATATGTATATACTTTTTTCTTTTCTGAAGAGTTCATAGAAATAGCTAAAGTCAATTCGACAAAAAAAAAATTTAAGATTATTATAACGCTTTAATATGTGTATTGTTTTAAAAGAATAGATTACCGATACAAAGAGACGGAGCCCCGGTAGGCTACTTGGTAGTGAGCTAGTCTATCAGTGCGAAGTCTGTATTACTGCAACCGGCTGAATGTCTAAGTTACTATTTCTCGATAAATTAAGTTAGAATATAAATTGTAATTGCATTTGTAACTCTTAAAAAATAAATTAAATAATCATAAAAGAAATACCTACATATTTGAAACGTGTTTTTATGTAAAGCTTTTCTTGCTGGATTTTTTGGCAAAACTTAAAATTTTTGTGTTCGGATGCACAACTTCTCTGATAACATAACACAAACATACATACATATATTTGACGACTATATGCCATCAATTCAATAACTGATATGCCATTGAAATATTTTTTCAGTTTTCTTATGTACTTAACAAATTATTAAAAGTCTTCTAATTAAACTCAAACAAAGTTTATTTTGTTTTTTAATAAAAACAAACGACTCTTTCTTAAAATTTCCTTTCTTGTGACTCTTTTTTTAAATTTTAACGGCAACGCTGGTTGTGAGTTTCATCTCCTTCGTGATAGTCAATAGCTGAAAGACGGACATAGCTAGATCATACCAGAGTTTCACGAGATTAAAATATAATTTGTATGGTCTCCAATGTATTACAATCATTATGACAAAATATTCATACACCCAATTTTTTGTCAGTGGGTAAAAAAATCCCAACACAACGGAAAAATTAAAGCTTTATATTGTTACATGTAACAAACCCTCAGCGACTGATGACTATTTATTTTTGTTTTTATTCATTATACCAAATAACATGTAACACTAAACAGTTAGTTTCATTTCCGTTGCAAAAAACAAGTTTAGAGTTTTCATTATTCGTATTTGTTATAAACAACTTGTGCAACAACTTGTTTTTCATAGAAGCTCTGCTACATGTAAGACTGAACTTCATTGTAGTTGTGGTTGCAGTTATACATTAGAATCAAATTAGTCTGCAATTTTGATATGTACAGTACTCCCTTTTCTAGTGCAAATAATGTAGTAAAAATCAGGTCTAGCATTTTGCGGCCTGCGTTTATCAATTTAACAATATAATGCACAAATAAAACATCTTTGAACAATTATATAGCATATTTACTGAAAATATAGTTTAATTTTATAATAATTTACAAAATCAAATGCATATGTACACACATAGCATATTAATCTTAAGTTTGCCTTATTAATCTTAATTTAATCCTGGATATAATCTCGGAATGAGGTAATGCAAATAGGGTTAATTTTAAACGCGCGACGAATCAACGTTAACTGCCTGTCTATACCAGAGGCGAATTCATCCCAGGTAATCTCGGTACTACAACAAGTACAACTGGTACAAAATCCACAAGCAATTTGTTTTTGTAAAACCATTGTACAATGTCAAAAACAGAAACAAAGATAATAAACAAAATTTTGACATCCAACAATGATTTTAGCTAAAAAAAAAGTAATCAGCAGGGCTTTTAAGACCACCTGTAATAAATTCGCCTTGGCAATAATTGTTAGTCCATTTTCGTTGACAATTATTGCTTACATAAAACGTCAAACCTGGTTGTCAATTGAATAAAAAAGCAAAAAAGAAAAAAAAATCGAAGCAAATTGTATGAGAAAGAAATTTAATTTGTGAAACGGCATTAAATTATAATTGTGGTAAAAGAATTAAATTGATGAATTTAATAAACTCTAAAATAAAAAAAAAATTATTTTTATTGATATAATTTTTTTTAATCGATCTTTATTATTTAAATTTATATTAATTTGTTTAAGTACAGGGTGGCCCAAAATTACCGAAGGGGTTTGAATTGCTTATAACTTTTTTATTATAATTTTTTTCAGTATTTTGTAAAGAAGACTTAGGGAATTAAAAATGGAGCAGTACTCAGTTGATCAACGTGCCCAAATTGTTGAGCTTTATTAAATCATAATTTTATTCATAATTAATTTAATTATGAGCGACGAAGCCCATTTCCAATTAAGTGGGTTCGTTAATAAGCAAAACAGCAGGGTATGGGCTACGGAAAATCCGAGAGTAGTTCAACAACGAGAATTACACCCACATAAGTACGGTTTGGTGCGGTGTTTCATCGGAAAGGATAATTGGTTCTTATTTTTTTGAAAATTAACACGGGTTTGCCGTTTCCGTCAATGGTGTCAGATATCGGACAATGTTGGAAAATTTTTTAAGGTTGACCGTGGAAAACCATCCGCAAGTATGGTTCCAACAAGACGGAGCCACAGCGCACACTGCAAGGGACATAATGGCTCTTTTACGGGACATCTTTGGTGAACGAATTATTTCGCGTACAAGTGATTTTAATTGGTCTCCGCGTTCACCGGATTTAACCGCCCCAGACTGTTTTATTTGGGGTTATTTGAAAGGAAAAGGCTACATTAATAAGCCTAAGCCAGCAATTAAAAAGCAATATACGCGACGAAATAAACAACATAACACCTGAAGTTTTGCGAAAGGTTATGGAAAATGTGTTGGAAAGAGCACGAATTTGCGATGCAGAAAATTACCACTACATGCTAGATATTATTTTTCATAAGACTCCTTTCAGACTCGGCAACTTACCACTGACGTCTACAAATCAAGAGTTTCTCAAGAGACTTGCGCAAGTAACTTTCCGAGTGTGAAAGGGGTCTAACTAAACTAAAAATATTCCCCATTTATATACTGTATTAAAAAAAATGTATAATTCTTTCTTAAATAAAAAGTTATAACGAATTCAAACTCCTTCGTTAATTTTAAGCCACCCTGTATGAGTACTTTTTTATAAAAAAAATATTAATTTTACCTTAACAAAAAAAATTTAAAAAAATCAATATTTTTATATAAAAAAAAGACCTCAAGCTTAAACAAACTAATATACATTTAAATAATAAAGTCGAATAAGAAAGAATTTATATTAATAAAAATAATTTTTGCAGGATAGCACTAGTTTTTAAACCGCTCCTTCTTCCTAGATTTTTTTTAAATTATGAGTAAGTGCCGGTTCACACAAGTCAAGTTTGACTCGTCAAGTCTTGAGTTTTTAGGAGAGAGGGGAAAAGAAATGGCATTCTCTTTTCCCTTCTCTCCTAAAAACTCAAGACTTGACTTGACTTGTGTGAACCGGCACTAAGCAAAAATACGTTTTCCCATCAGTGATGCCAGAAGTGCAGATTTATCTGCATTTTGCAGATTTTATACCCCGAATTGCCAAAATGCAGATTTGAAGATTTTTGGTATATAAACCAGATAACAACCAATCGTTTGTGTACACAAATTTATATGAAAAGCACTCAAAAAACCGAATGATTTTCATATTAGTTTTTCTACATTATCAATTGCCTGTTACCTGGAAACAGCACATTAAATATTAAGAATTCGCATTGTCTTGCCACACTTATATTGCCGGACTTATGTCATCTGATTTAACACGAAATAATATGCATATCTTTGGCATTTTGGCGAAACATCTTAAGTCAAATTTTAAAAGTTGAAAAAGATGTAAATCATACGAATTTTCACTCGAACAAAATTTTTATTTACGTTTTTAAAATTTTACAATCTAAACGCAATTTTTCTTTTATTTTGGTTTATTTTATTATTTGATTGTTTCACCGAGTTTTTTTAACCTTTTTTGCCATCTTATCTCGACTTAAGATGTTTTGTCAAAATGCCACAGATATGTACGTGGTATATGTAGGTATAAATAGTGTAAATTTTTGATATCTCTTGTAAATTTTCAAAAAGACCTTTAATAGTTTAAATAACATGTTAAGCAATTAACTTTTATATTGTTGTTTAAAATAACAAAAATGTGATTAAATAGATATTTTTATGTAATAATATCCAAAAATTATCAGCCATGTTTCGAAAATTGCATTCGAGTGAAATTGAAATCGAACAAATTTCTGTGTTGAAAGTTCAAAAAAATATTTCCTTTTTCATATGTGTATTGAAGATTTTCCTACATTGACTTGATTTTTCGCTGATTTTAACTCTAAAAGTTCTGGCAGCAATGAGTGGGACACACATGAGCACAATCGCTTAGTACAAATTAAGAAAAAAGCAAAAAAAAATCTATTTCTCTTTTTTCTCAAAGGCAGACAATAATGTAGACACTTTGTTGACAGTGTCACCAAAACAATCGACTTAAGTGGCGATATGGAGGCACGTAATCCTAGGCTTCTACAGGGATACGAGTACATATATTCTGTATGTATGTATGTACTTCATATGTTAGTTTATTAGTATTATATCCGAACATTAATTAACAATTATGTATACAATTTTTGGTAGTTTCCCTGTCGGACTTTTATAAGCTAACTCGAAATAAGGCTGACTTTTAACTAACTCATTTTTAACTAACTTCACAAAATAAAATCTGATACAGAAATAAAAAAAAATTAAAAAACATGAACAATACAGTTGAAACTTTTTTTTGTTAAAAAAATATTTTTGTTTTCAGTAATCATTGAAAAATTTGTCAAGTTTTTTCATAAAACTAAAAAAAAATTGGTACTCGTACATACATACATATGTAGATAATACTCAATAATAAAATATAATAAATATTGTAAGAAATAATATAAATATATAAGTAATTAATTAATAACTGTTTTATTTTTGAATCAAGCTCTAGGTCTTTTAAATATTAAATTATTTATTTTCAATATTTCGCTAACCTTTGGTTAGCATCTTCAGGAAATTTAATTTTAATATAAAAAACAATAACAAAATTATGAAAATTTTTTTGTCATAAATTATATTCAAAAACCTATTTGTCATAAAACAATTTCAAAAACCATAATCACAAAAATAAAATATAACTAAAGTATAACAATTCATATAAATTGAAAAAATTTCTTATTTATAAACCTAATTCAAAAACCATATTTGCAATAATAAAAAATATTTTGACTAAAAGAAAAATTCCTATAACATATAACATTTTTTAGCTAAACTTATTTTTATCTTACTAGCTATAATTACTATTATTACTAGCTATATTTTCGGTGTCTGCTTTGAAATTCATTATTTGTGTTGTTGGTGTATTAATTATGTGTAACATTTCTAATATAAATCTGCGTTTGTAGTTTTTTTCATTGTTTAACACTGATGCGTTTTCAAAATTTGAATAGTGATTTACTAGTTCATAACAATGATGAGATAATGCTGTTTTTTAGAGATAATGTTTCTATATTTCTGATCTGATCTATGTCCTGCAACTCTAGTCTTTAATTTATTTTTCGTTGTACCTATACATATATACCTTGTCGCAATTCTCATTATTATTTCCATTACAAGGAATCTTGTAGATAATATTCGACATAGCCCATTTATTAATCCTTAGTCCTGCTATATAAACTATTCAATGTGTTGTAAGCCCTACTTATATGCAACTCTATATTTGTCTGTGTCAAAGATCTTCGATCCTTTAATCCTTTCCGATATGTTAGGTATATACGTTAACGATTGGTATATTCTAGGTTATATTGTTACTCCTGGATTATTGTTACTTCCCTCCTTATATTGATCAATTAATCTATAAATCAGTTTCCTTGGAAAACTGTTGTCCCTTAGTATATTCCTAATTTTAATTATGTTTCTCCTATGAAATAAATAAATAAATAAAATAATCGTCAGCACTCTATTAATTAAATTTCTAGCAGTCCTGTTTACTATGCTTAGAATAAAAATTTATAATTCTTTTTTTTGGGGATTTTTATACATTTTAAATATAATTTTCCCTTCTTAAATTATTTACGATTATTTTTCTTTGTTTCTTACATAAAATATGCAAAAAGTAGCAAAACTTTTACATTACTCTTATCAACAACTAATACAGTGTAAAGGGTCTTAATTAAGATAACCATTTTTGTTAAGTATGCAAAAGGTACTTAATAAACTTATGTTATTATTCTTGAGTGAATGATTTAAAAAGGAAGAATTAAAAAAAGGATCTAAAACCGTTGTCAACATATACAATTTTTGATTTTTTAAAAACAATTTTCAAGCAAATATGTCTTTCCCAAAAATAAGTAAATCGTTAACTAACAAAAAATTAAAAATCAACGTTTTCATTGATTCCAATGTTTTGCATCAACACAAATTTCAACAAAAAAAGTTGGTATCTTTCGACTATAATTTGCGATTTGCGATACTATGGTAAGCGCTAAAAGGTCTAACTGACAGTTTGCATAATATGCAACATTGTCAATTGTCAAAACAACTGGAAGGTTTTACAAGAAAAATAAAAAAAATTTAATTATAAACAGTTTAAGGCGATTTATTGATTTATCATATTGAATAATTTTTGCTTTTGCTGTGAAATTTTCAAAATGTTAGATAGGGCCTTTTGCGTATAAGGTGACGAAATATAAAAGACAATATAAAAAAGTTTGGGAAAATGAATGCTGAGCTAATAAATGACGGATATATGTATTTTTATTGTTGATTTTAAGGATGGCTAAAACCGATTGAACAAGCTCCAAATTTTTATAAATTAGCCCAAATGTCTTCAAAAACAGCATATTGCTCTGCTTGTTATTCCTCACTGGAATCGCATAAAAATGTTTTTAAAAACACGCCGAAACCAGTCGCTACAAACAAAATAAAATAATTTTTTTCCAAAAATTTTTTATTTGGTGATTTTCTTTTAATATTTTTCTTACTTTTTTTAAAAAAAATTACACAATCGCAATAATTTAGTTTTAGTTCAGCTGTGATAAATTACTAATGAAAAACCTGTGATATTTATTTACTTTTTTATTTTTAAATAATTTTAAACAATTTCGTGTTTTATGTTGTAAAACTTGTGTGTTTTTTATTATTAAATGTAAATTTAACAAAGATTAAATGTAAGTTTGGTTATTGTAATGTGGAACTTTATTGTAGTTGTTACTAAATATTATTTTATTTTTGTTTTTGTGTCGTTGCCAGATTTAATAAACTGAAAAATCCCAGATGAAGTTGGAAAATACCAACGAAACGTAGGATGAAAAAATTATAAATAAATAATCTTTTATTTAAATACAAATGACCTTGAAAGCCTGTTTAGATAAATTCTAAGAAAATAATAATTAAAATATTTTAATTAACAAGATTTAAAATTTGTTCAAAAACTAAAACAAAAGAAAATATAAACTTTTTAAGGTTTTGATTTTTAGTTTGGTGATTTTTGAAGACAAGGAAAAATGACCTGGCAGCCCTGGCACTACAAGCTAACTCATAATGAGCTAACTTGTGGTTAGCTGAAACTTATGCAGAGTGAGTGAGTACTGACTCGCTCTGATGACACTACGTGTAAAAACTGAATAGAGTTTAACAATTGAATTGAGCTAGCTTTTTAATCACCTGTGACTCATTTCTGGTTGGCAGTAAGTTAGTTTTAAGTTAACTCAAAGTCCGACAGGGTATCTTTACGGCTGGAAATACATATGTATATTATTAAAAATTTTATTATTGAAAAGTGAGTTAATCCACCTCAAAGAAATGATCAAACTTCGTCGATATTTTGTTTAAATTGTACCAAAATTTGGTACAATTGTACCACAAATCCCATCAGTGGTGCTTCTACTTCTGATATTTCCATATTCTGATAGCTACGTTTTTTGCGATTCTAGTTTTTGGTAGATCAAAATGCAAACAACCAACAATAAACTGATAAAATATATCTTGTAAACAATGTTTTTAAAATACAAAATACTTCCATTTTTTATGTATTTAAAATACAAAATACAAACTACTTCTATTTATTGTATGTATTTAAAATACAAAATACTTGCTGGACTTGTATTTAAAATACCAAATACAAAAAACTTGTACGTCCTGTGTTTTAAATAAGTATTTCAAATACATGTTTTTTAAATACTGCCAGCCCTGCCTATAGATTATTAAAAACGTGTCATATCCATGCAAACAAATTGAAGTTATCCCCTAAGGCAATAGTTTAGCAATATCCCCAAATTGTCATCTAAAAGGAAATAATCAAAGTATTTTTTTATTTTCTAGAAAAAAAAAATTTATAAAACATCTGTACGTCATAAATAAAAAAATAAGAAATATTAAATCTAAAATATTCTGCAAAAGGTAAATAAAAAAATTTAATGAATCTGTAATATATTAATTTGTTTCCTTTTCAGCTTAATCCAGATATTACTCAACCCTCATACTGGATGCAATTTTAAAGGAATTTGTTGGAATCTACATAATTATTTTATTTAACTTTATTTTATTTGTAAGCATAATTTACTACAGATATTATGATTAAAAAATGTATTTTAAATAAAATCTTCTTTTTATCATCCCAATGATATTTTGGCGATATTTTCTTATATATGGTTATCTGGCGATATTGCCAGCTTATCATCTAGCAGAATCGCTTTCGTATTGCTAAGGAGTATTGCTATCGAGACACGATTCTTCCCGAAGGAAATATCTTCCGCAAGACGAAGTCGATTATTGCCGCAATAATATTTTTCATCTAGGCAATACGTTTGGCAATACATAGGGTGTATTTCTGTGTTTGCTGGGATGTTTTTACCATACATAAAAAAAAACTTACCCAATAAACACGGAGGCTTGATTTCAAATTGAAAATGATTTGAAATCAAACGTTTTCTTGAAAGACAAACGTTTGATTATGCTTTGAAAATGTAAATGTCTTTATGTATTAAAATCCACATTTGAGATTAACGTTTGAAAGCAAAATGAAAATTTTAAATGATTTCCCCTTTTTGTTGAGAATGCTATGATTTTCAAGCCAGAATCATACTTTGTCGGTTTAGAAAAGGTTTAATTTCAAATTGAAAGTGATCCGTGTTTGTTTGGGTATACATAAAACAATACACACAGTGATGGGAATTAAATGGTGGCCGCTGCGTAGCAAAAGTACCAAGTGATTTAAATGGTATAAAAACAGCATACATTAGTAACTTAATATGTATTTATATTGCAGATTACATATTAATAAACAAATATGTATTTTAGCATATACATACATATATTGTAAATATTGTGGTTTTGATACCATTTAAAGCCTCATGCTTCACATTTCTATTGTATGTATATGCATTTGTTATTTTATACATCTAAACACATGTACATATGTATATATACTTATATGATATATGTTTTGTAAGTTGTTTTGTCGCAATTCCATAGATATGTATATTGAAAAAAGTTCCAAAAAAAAGAGCTGAAAAAAGTACCAAAAAAGAGCGAAAATGCCATTCTGTTCACGCCCATCATTGTTTAACAAATGTCACGTGAACCGAAAAAAGTTGAAACCGATTACTGCATCTTTAAAATGTATTATTGGCATCTTTAAAAGGGAATTGAAAAGAAGTTGAGCATCAAAAGATGAAACGTGTAAATTTAGACTAAGCAGGTGGCATCGTTACGGCAACAAATACAACATTACAACAAAAATGGAAATTACATCACCGTTTAATTAAAAAAATACTTTAAACAAAAATCAAAGCGTGCCGCTGAATGTGATGAAATAAATAAATTCTTAGCCAATTTTTATTAAATCAAAAACTTTAATCAAATACAATAATAACATCACAAAACGAGGACTTTTTGTAAACATAAGCAAAACTTTGACATAAGATTAGACAAACAGCCTTGGGCAAACAATGCAAGAGCAATAAAATCGTCATCTGGCGTAGTGCTGCCACCTTTATTATTTCACCATGTATCCTTGGGTAAACAAATAAGAAATCAAACAAAAAAAAAACTTTATAATACTATCGTGCAAGGTATATTTACACAAGGTAAACTCGTTGGCCCATATGTGTGTCAGCTGTTTACCTAAGTTGGAACACCAATGTCAAATTCCGTGTATATGAGCCAAAATTTGTACATGTGTGCGTTAAATTTATATGAAGAAAATTTTGACAATTCCGTTCCACTCGGTTATTTTTATAGAGCAGCATGTCTACACTCCCAAATGAGTCTACCTTGTGTAAATATACCTTGCTATCGTGAAGTAAACGAACCATGTACTGACTGCAATGCAAATGAACAATAGCAATACAACTTATGTCGTGTCCTGTCTTATAATGTCGCTAATCTTGCTAAGTGTTAATTTTAGAAATTTTATAACCTATATTAATAAATTTGATATATTTTTTCTATTTGAAACTCATGTTTCGCCAGATAAACAAATGTGGTTCTCTAATTATTTACAAAATTACAATTACAAAGTCAAGAAAATTCACAATGCTGGTCGTGCTAGTGGTGGGTGTTACAAAAAAGAATTAAGAAAATTATTTCATCTAAAATTCTTGAATCTTTCTAATGGTAATGTCGTATTAACTGCTATACTAAATAATGGTCTTTTTACTTTATCCCACGATATCTTAACTGCACACACTGCAATGTTGATTTTGAGTCGTTTGAAAATTTCTTAAATGATCTTTGCCCTACAAATTTTTGCATTGTTGGTGACTTAAATGCTCGCATCGGAGAAGGACAATATATATTGGATACTAAGCTATTAACTAATCTTCCACACGTTAACAAAATCAGATGTTCTAAGGATAAAGTAACAAATAGTCAAGGAAGAAGATTAATGGATTTAATAGAAAGCATAGGTGGTATTGTCATGAATGGCAGGTGTGGTGGATGGTGATGTTGAAGGTGATTAAAGCTTAACTTTCCTAACATCAACAATAATACAATGAGAACTGATTTACGTCCACATAAAATACATTGGAATAAAAATAATAATGAAAGATATATTGAAAAACTTAGTCAGCTAGCATGTACTCCATATTTCGATCAAAAGAATTCAGTTGATAACCTGGTTCTCTCAATTAAGAACAAAATTCTTGATGCTACCGTAAAAACAAAATAAAATTTTAGCTTCGAACCCAAGCAAAAATGGTTCAATTGGAACTGTGCCCGTTCTCGTAGAAAAATGCTTAAAAATCCTAAAAAGTACAGAAAAAAACATTCATCTGCCATTAAACTAAAATATATGTCATCAAAAAGCAAATACTTGAATGTGTGTCAAAAAAGTAAACTGCAACACTACAATTCTAACTTAAATAAATTGAATAATATACGTTGCAGCAAAGAGTGGTGGAAATTGTCTAATGATTTAAAGTCTCGTCCATATTCCATACGTGGTGATTTAAGTGCTGATGATTTTCTTCAACACTTTAGCAGTATTTTACAAAATTCAAATCCAATAACCACATTTCGTTGGTGCATGCCTTACAACATTGATGCATTTCTTGATTCTTCGTTTGAATTATGTGAACTTATCTCTGTTCTAAAAAATTTAAAGGACAATAAATCACCTGGACAGAATGGTATCAGCTACGAATTTTTCAAATGTGCGCCAGTAAACTTTATTATTGAGGTACTTTACATATGTTTTAAATATTATATTTCTTAAGGAAAATATACCAGCTAGTTTTAAAACTGCAATTCTTATTCCACTACTGAAAAAAGGTGATCCAAACATTCCTTCTAATTATCGCGGACTGTCTCTATTAGATACTATATGCAAAACTTTTAATAGCATTACGAGTATAATGAATCTTATATCGTACTGGAATGTCGAACATAATATTTTAAATGAATACCAAGCTGGGTTTAGAAAACAATATTCAACCGTGGATAATGTCTTCAATCTAACAAATATTGTTCATTTAAATAAACTCAATGGTAAAAACACGTAAGCCTTTTTTGTTGATTTTACTTGTGCATTTGATTTGATTCCCAGGAACTCATTGTTTTATAAACTTGCAAATATGGGATTGTCATCAAAAATAATACGAATACTGCAACAATCGTATGATAACACCTCCAGTCAAATATTGTTCGGAAACTCACTCTCCAATTCTTTTAATGTGAACCTTGGTGTCAAGCAGGGTTGCATATTAAACCCAATTCTGTTTGCATTATACTTGATCAATTAATTTACGTGAAAGTAATAAAACTTGACACTTTTTTACTGTTTTGGATTTTTTATGAATTAAAAATAAAAAATTTAAATTTTTTGGGCAAAAAATATTTTTTTTCTTCATACATTTATTTATAATTGCGAAACTGTTGCTTATGTAGCGAAACGTTGTATAAACAGATTAAAGGAATTGTAATTCTTAATTTTTTTCAATTTGTTTCAGCTTATTCGGACTAGTGGTTCTCGAGTTATGACAAGCAAAAGATCCTAAAACTTGACAAATTCCCCTATACAATACTTACTAACTTCAAATTAATTTTTAAATTATTATTTAATGAAGCATGACCAAACTAATGATGCAGAAGTTCTTCTTTTTGGGTCTACTTTCATAACTAATTATCAGAATTGAGTCCCGACATCACGTGTTGTACTGTGTTAGTAAATGAATCTATTAAATAAATAAAAATAAATTAAAACTAAAATATTGCAAATGTTATTTCAAAATAACACTGAATTACAAAAATAGAGATCATCTGGCAAAAAAAAATTTTTCAAAAAATGTTTTATTTTTCTTCCTTAAATGGAGTTATTATTTTGTTTTTCTTATAACTAAATATGTAAAGTTTAATATTGAATTTATATTCTTTATTTGCAGGATGTTTCGGGGCAAGTTGTTTTAATCACCGGAGGTGGTGGAGGAGTAGGACGTCTAATAGCTTTAAAATTTGCAAAATTAAATGCTCGAATTGTAATTTGGGACATAAATCAAGAGGGTAAATATTGTAAAAATGTTTTTATACAGGGTCCGCCAAATAACTTTTTTTTTTTTGAAAATACTATAGAAAAAAAACTACTGAATATTTTCTTAAATTTCTTTTTTATTTGTGTAGAAAAACTCTTTGATGTTTTTTATTTTAATTAATCAAGTTTTTTATTTAAGAAACACACAACTTATCTTTTACAAGTTTAAAACCGGAAGAAGAAAAATTTTGAAAAGGAAAGATAAGAAAAATGTAATAATAAATGTCACAAGATAAATACATTTGAAAAATTTAACAAGTTGGGATGCATTTATTGACATGCAGATGTCAGCATAAACTGGTTTTCAATACCCCTTCTCATTCCAAATTGTTCATAATTTTAAATCGTGATCTTGAATCCTTTATTCTGTGTGATACTAGAGGTTTTGTCAACAAATCAGCTTCCATCTCTTTCGTAGGACAATATTGGCATTTGATGATGTTTTTGGCGACATAATCTTTTACAAAATGATACTTTATGTCGATGTGCTTTGTTCTATTGTTGAATTTAAAACCTTCAACTATTTTTATGCAACTTTGGTTATCCTCGTTTATGATTATAGGTTCGTTGATCCTTTCACCAACATTTCCGAAAAGTTCTTTAAGCCATAGAGCCTCTTTTGATGCTTCAGCAAGTGCAATGAATTCTGCTTCGGTAGACGATAGGGCTACGCATGTTTGTTTATGACACGCCCATGATACAACAGCACCATAAACCTTGAACAAATAACCGCTGTTTGATTTTCTATTTTGTTTATTTTCTCCCCAATTTGCATCCGAATAACCAAGTAAATTTTTTTCATTATCCGGAACGATGTTAAGTTTCAAGTTAATGGTCCCTTTTAAATATTTAACGACTCTTTTCAGTTCTGTCAAGTCTTCTTCATTTGGATTTTTGGTTTTTTGGCTTAAAATACTGATTGCTGCCGTAATATCTGGTCTTGTATTAAGCGCTACATACAATAGGCTTCCCAGAAGTTTTTGGTAATTTTTGTTGTCATTTAAAACATTTGGTTCTACATCAGATTTTCCATAAGAGACATCTATAGGGACTGATGATGCCTCGGAATCTTGAAGTTTGCTTTCTGCTAAAATTTTATTAATATATTTTGATTAGGAAATAGAGTAAAAACCATCGGTTGATCTGTGTACTTCCAAACCAAGATAATGTTTTACTGAATCCAAATCACTAATTGTGAATATAATTTTAAAAATATTTTTTACCTTTGAAATTGTTGATTCGTCTTTAGAACAAATGAGAATATCATCGACGTAGATTAACACGAATGTCAGATCTACCCCTTCTGAACGTATATATAAACATGGGTCCATGTTGCTTTGTCGGAAACAAGATTTAATCAAAACATTGTGGATTGTTTGATTCCATGACCTAGCGGACTGTTTAAGCCCATAGACGGATTTTTTTTGATAGACAAACATTATTCTCACCTTCATTTGTTGTAAAGCCTTTTGGTTGCTAAATAAAAATTTTTTCGTTGAGACTACTATTTAAAAAAGCTGTTTTACAATCAATGTGATGTATTTTGAGATTCCGTTTTCCACTTATAGCAAATAACGTTCTTAACGTTGTATGTGATACGACTGGTGCAAACACTTCTTCGTAATCGATACCATACTGTTGTGCGAATCCTCTCGCATCCAGTCACGCTTTGAATTGTGTTTCTTCACAGTTTTGTTTTTTCTTAAACACCCACTTACATCCGATTATATTATAATCTTTTGGCCTTTCAACAAGTATCCAGGTGTTATTTGTTTTTTTTCATTGAATCAATTTCATTTTTCATAGCAGTAAGCCGTTTTTCTTTTTCGTCACAGGATATTGTTTCTTCATATGTTGTAGGGACGTAATCCTTTAAAAGATTTAAATAACGTTCTGGAACCTTGCCTTGAGTTACACGTTGTTACCTTCTTATTTCTGGACTATTTAATTTATCGTCTTGCACGTCTATATTAGATGCTTCTAAATTTGGGCTTTCTTCATCAAAATTAAGCGTGTCATAAAACTCTTCATCATTATTACTTTCAAGTTGATCTTTCAAATCATTGGTCTTAAATGTTATTTTAACCTTATCATTAGAATCACAACTATTTTCTCCATCTATTAAGCCATACATTTTTCCTTTGAATTTGACATCTCTGGATATATGTATGTATTTTATAATTTTCATCAAGCATACGATACGCCTTACTGAGCTACCTAAATAAGAGCGGCAAGCGTCTGTTTTATGTCAAAACTTTTAATTTTCACACAGTATATACGAAACAAACCTGTATATCGCGAATTTAACACCACCCGGCTGGAAAATATTATTTGATACATCGCTAGGTCGTTTTATTTTATTTAAAATGTATTGGCAATAGTATTTTCATGTTTAAAAAAACGCTTGCCGCTCTTATTTAGGTAGCTCAGTTAGCATTCTGATCATATCCGACAAAAATCATCTTTTCAGATTTTTTACCTCGGTGAGCACGCACCTGACCATTTCAATAAGAGAACGATTTTTGCGTTCTGCAACGCCGTTTTGTTCTGGGCTGTACCCGGCTGTGTATTGTATACGAACACCTGCTTGCTCTAAGAAGGTAGTTGTTTCCTTATTTATATATTCTTTGCCACGATCCGACCTTATTATTTTAGGCGTCTTTCCAAAGTTGTTGTATATTAGTGAAATGTAACTTTTTAATTTGACAGCAACTTCATATTTGTTTTTAATTAAATAAATGTGACAATATCGACTGTAGTCATCTATAATAGTTAATACGTATTTATTTCCACTAGGTGTACATGTTTGCATGGGTCCGCAAAGATCTGAGTGTATTAATTCGAACGATTCTCTTGCACTTACACCAGTCGTTTTGGGAAATTTTCTTCTAGACGATTTTCCAAGTGGACAAATTTCGCAGCAGTCATCTTTATTACACGATTTTATATTTAAACCTTTTGCTAGTTGTTTTGAATTCATAAATTTAATGGCGTCCGCATTTCTGTGGCGTACAACTCTGTGCCAGTAATGTATACAACTATTTCCGCACCCACCAGAAAATTTCAAGCATTCCTCAATTTTGCATACATATAAGTGCCGGTTCACACACGTCAAGTTTGTCTCGTCAAGTCTTGAGTTTTTAGGAGAGAGGGGAAAAGAAATGGCCTTCTCTTAACATACCTACATAAATACTACTTTTTTGAAATTTTATTTCTTTATTTAGAAATAAGTTCCTCACAGGGAAGCCAGTCTTCTATATCTTTGTCTATTAAATTTAAAGCTGACAGCATTGAATTGCCTGTTTTTACTTTTAATTTATTCGTTAATTTATTTTTAAGCATTCTTTCTGCACAAGCGCTGCTGTGAAGTAAAAGTTTGTACAAATTACGAAACATTGGTTCGTTCAGCGAATTTTTTAAATTACCAATTTTATGCCAAAATTTTTCAACATTTTTAATTTCAAAAAAGTGTTCATAATGTTTATTATTTGCTTTACTTTCTAATAATTTGTACTCACTTATGAAATCTTCAAAAGTGGTAAAAAAAATCAGGTTGCAAATACCTTAAAATATTAAGTTTTTTATCATCAAAATTTATCCTTTTCAATATTTCATCGCAAAGCCTTTGATAAAAATTTAAGATATGTCGTTTAATAATTTTCAGATATATTTTGATCATTTATGCCACCACCTTGAACTGAATTCGCCTCAAATACGTTGTATACATGACAAGGTTGCAAAAATGTGATAAAAGTGTTGCCAAAGAACAATAATTTATGAATTGTTTTTAAATTTTGACGACGCTTTTTAATTTTGAATAAGAAAATTTATAATATACTGCAAATTGAATGTTTTGTAAGAATCTTAACAAAAAGGGTAAAAAGTAGCAACAAAATTAAAATAGTCACAAAAGTCGGTGATAAAAAAAAGTCTCACAAAAAGTCGCAGACCGCTGAAAAATGGTCAAATTGCGACTTTGGTCGGGCGGACGGTAACACTGCTGGGGTGTATAAAACGTTTTCTAAACTTATGATGGTGAATTCATTTTCATTTTTCTTGAGGTTGACTTTAATCGTTCCTTCCCCATTTGATAATATGGCTATATTATTTGCAAGAATTGTTGTTTTCTTTATATTTGTGTTTAAATTTACGAATGCATTTTTGTCATTGCAAATATGGCGTGGCGCACCGGAGTCAACTATCCATTTTTTAAAACCACCTGTTGTAACAAAAATAGAATTGTTATTTGTTGCCAATAGACAGACATCATCAGCCGTTATAGCGTTAACATTTTGCTGTTTCTTTTTCCATTCATTGTATCGCGTACCAGTTTTTCTTTAAATGCCCTTTTTTGTGACAGAAGAAACATTCAATAGTTGGTTTGGGATTTTTGTTCGTCACTATCAAAGCCTTTTGTGGGTCAACTTTATCCCTTTTACGCCTGATAAATTCTTCTATTAGCTTTGATTCCACATACACAAGAGTAAGAGTTTCTTCAGTGTGAGATTCAAGTGCTGTAATTAAATTGTTATACCTGTTTGGTAGGCTGCTTAAAAGCATTCCTATATTCCACTTCTCGTCAAAAGCATTTTTTCCTAGATTTTGTAGTTTTAAAATCAGATTCCTCATAAAACCAATGTGCACCTTTACATCGTCGTTTTCACCAAGTTTCATACTGCAAATCTGCCTCATCACGCTAACCCTGTTGCTTAATGTTTTTCATTCGTGATAATTTTGCAGATTCTGCCACATTTCAGCAGCCGTATTATATTGCCCGATAAGGTGAAGTTGATCGTCCTCTACAGATAGTGATATAGTTGCTCTAGCAGTGTTGTCACTTTTTATCCACGTATCTGCGTTTGCTCCTGGTTTTGGTGTACTTAATATATCCCAAACGCCCTCCTTAATTAGTAGCATCTCAAGCTTAAACTTCCACGTGAAGTAGTTTTCATTATTGAGTTTAGCCACTGTTGTCATTAGTTCTGTCATTTTTCTTTACAAATTTTCTTTACTACTATTTAAAATGTTTTAACTAAAGTGTCTGGACCCATAACCTGTAGAAAAACTCTTTGATGTTTTTTATTTTAATTAATCAAGTTTTTTATTTAAGAAAAATTTTGAAAAGGAAAGATAAGAAAAATGTAATAATAAATGTCACAAGATAAATACAGTTGAAAAATTTAACAAGTTGGGATGCATTTATTGACATGCAGATGTCAACATAAGCTAGTTTTCAATAATTTGAAAGTACAATCCTTTCGGTTAATAATGGAAAATAATTTCATTCAAATGGCTGCCTCGGCTGGCCATGCAGTAGCCTACACGATCGGTCCAATTTTTAAGCACATTATCGATTGTGTGCAGCTGTATTTCACCAATGGCTTCACGAATATTGTCCTTTAAAGCGTCAATTGTCTCTGGCTTATCGGCGTAACACTTATCTTTGATGGCACCCCACAAATAATAGTCCAACGGTGTCAAATAGAAGCTCCGAGGTGGCCAAACGACATCAGCTCTGCGGCTGATAATGCGACCTTCAAAAACAGAGCGCAAAACATCGAGTGTAGCTTCGTTCGGCTGTGTGGCACGTAGCGCAGTCCTGTTGAAACCAAATGTTGCCAATATCCTCCTCTTCAATTTTTGTTAACAAAAACTCGTTCAACATGGCCCGATAACGATCGCCATTGATTGTAACGGCCACTCCTTGTCCATTTTCGAAGAAAAATGGCCCAATTATGCCTCTGGACCAAAATCCGCACCAAACAGTGACGCGTTTTGGGTGCAACGGCTTTTCAATGTATGCGTGCGAGTTTTCTGTGCCCCAAATGCGACAATTTTGCTTGTTTACATATCCGCCAAGATCAAAATGAGCTTCATCTGAAAAGACGATTTTTTTTTGGCAAAATCGGCATCTTCTGTAAGTCGATCGCAGGCCCACTTAGCGAAGCGAAAACGCATATTTCCCAGCGTTGTTCAAGCGTATACACAACCATATTCGCTCAGCGGAAGGATAAAACTAATTATCTGTCAAATCAGTCATGAGATAAGTGTTACCATTCGCGAAATAAGCACTAGTTAAAAATAAAACGTTAGATGGCGGACCCGTTATTAAATATAGAACCCTTAAGATTTCATATGACGTAGGAGCTTCATATTATAATTTTATTACTTTTAATGAAACTTCATTATTTAGAAAGACTTTTCGACGTTCTTATTCCTTAAAAATAAATGGATTTATAATGTATTTTACGAAAAATTTGTATAGAAAATATAACCGAAAACAATTTAAACCTATTTAATTTTGTAAAAATATGGCAATTAGTCAGCTCATTATTATACACAATAATACATAATAGACCGACAAAAAGAGACATCTAAGAAAGTAATAAGTGCATGGGTTCCAAGGATAATGCACTGTTTTTTTTAGGCGAAACATGCAAGATTTTTACATTAGCGTGTCATTGGCGAGAATGGGTTCGCATTAGTTAAACGGCTCGTCATTAAAAGTTTTAGGGATGAATTAGGATTTTCATTGATATGAAATATTCATTTGAATGAGTGCGAATTAAAACCAATGAAGTTCAATGATTCTAATACGTATTTTCATTAGTGGGCAATATTAATTTTTATATGCATTATCAATTGTATTATAAATTAATTAAAAAGAAACATGAGAATACAAAAAAAATAAGGCATATTGTGCATTTTTAAATTGTTTATTAAAGCTTTAAACTTTTCATTTTTAAAAAGTTCAAAAATCAAAATAAATAATAATGTTATTTTTTATTAAAGAAACAGCTTCAAACATTAAAAGATATAGAACAATTTTTTTAAATGTGATATTGATACAAAATTATACATAACTAGCATTTAACCCGCTACTTCGTTAGTGTCTCCTTTTCCTTCGTGGACATATTTTTATGCCAAAGTTTATTTTTCTAGATTTTAACTTGTTTAAATTCTAGCATTTAACCCGCTACTTTGTAATCGGGCCTTTTCTTTCATGAACATATTTATATGCAAAAGTTTATGTTCATAGGTTTTAACAAAAAAGTTCCAAAATTTTTCATCTCATGGGTTGATATTTACACAGGACTTTGCACTTATAATTTTGTGTTTCTAAGTTCAATATTATAGAAAATTCAAAAAGTACCACTCGTAGAACACTGTAGAAAAATGTAAGAAAGTTAAATTCCCGTATTATCCTTTTTGATAATTTGTTCACCCCATTTATGTATCACAGTAACTTTACAATTTTATATTATATAGATACATAGAGAAAAATGTTGTGAAAAAGTAACAAAATTAGGAACGATTTTTACAACTTTAACGTTTGAATTTCAAAAAAGGTCCAAATTAGTTTTGTATTTTTTAGATAAGCTACGAATGTGATATAATTTTTATTTGTCCTTTTACACCCCTAAAAAGCCGTCCCTCAAAAGAGTACCATACACCTGTTCGTTTATTTTTTTAATGAACAATAATAAGTATTCAATTTTTTGTATCTTATGAAGTTAGCGAATTTTTCTAATGAACAACAATAACTGTTAATGTTTTTGAAGTCTTTTAGTTTAGGAGGTATTACACGCAGAGAAAAAATATGGTTGGGCATGGTTAGGGAAACAACACTATGTTGTATATAACAATATATTGTTGTCGTACACAAATAATTGTTACTTTTCTTTAATATCAACAATATTATAGTTACTGTAAACATATCAACGTTTATCGCAATTATAAATTTGAGTATTGTTGATCGAAAAATAATTATTTTTCTAACAACTAAATTATGATAACTTTCAAAACATATTATATTACTCACAACCATATAATGATATTTAATAGCCATAACATGGTAACTTTCTGTACATTTATCATATTATGTTTAAGATGCAATCAAACCATTTTTACTCTAATAATATTATGTTAGCGCCATTTGTAAAATAATTTTGTATCAGTTGTGTCGTTAATTTTATATGTGAGCGGTTAAACAATTTATAGATAAATTCCCATAAAAAAAATAAGCTTAAAGAATTTAAAAAAATTAAATATTTGCGGAGTTCATTCAGTTTAGTGATTTAATAGTGCAAATGGAAATTATCGTAGTTTTTTTGTAAAATCCAACAACAAAACACACAGAGATTTCGTTATATTTTATAAAAGTGTTTTGTTATTTCTGTGGTTTTCTTGGGCAACTGCGTATGTCTTAAAACAAAATTTTCAGGAGAGCCGAAACCCCATTCTAGATTAAACTATGGGATAGGTATTGTGCACTACATTAAAAAATCGGAATTAATACATCTTTTTTCAAAAGTTTTTAGAAACATGTAAAGAGCAATTAAAATTAGGCAATATGGCATCAACATCTCAAAATCGGAAAAGAAAAATAAGAAAAAATGGACAAACGCGGTTGCCCATGAAAACCACAGAATTTGGATTTTCTCTTTTGCAAGCCTTATATTGAACTCCGCTATTTGATTTACATTAAGAAAAATTGTAAAAAGCCACAAAATAAAAATCGATGAAAGAAAATTTAAATTTATTTTATATTTGTATGACAGTTATGAAAGGTGCTGCATCATAATATGATTGCTTCTAAATTTATTATGATTAGCATGATAATAGTATGATTATTTCTTAGCTTATAATGATTAACATGACAATAATATGATTGCTTCTTAACTTATTATGATAAACATGACAATAATTTGATTACTTCTTGACTTAGCATGATTTACAGAATAATAATATGATTAAGGGAAAAATATTATGATGTAATATTAAGAGTATATTTTGTCATAATATGTTTCATTAATAATCAAAATATGGTGACTACAATCATTAATCTTATCATAATATGTTGCTCTTAGAATATGTTTACCACAACCATGTTTTTTCTCTGCGTGTAGGTGAGCAGGATCAATTTGGCGAGAGGCCAGCCTTCGGTCCAAATGTTAACCTTTTAGCTTCATACGTTTATGCTCTGCGGTGAAAGATAAATAGATGGAGAAAAAATCTTTTGAAAAAAGTTACAAACATGTACAATTTTCATCCCTATATTATAATACGTTCGAATTTCGAAAAAGTAACAAATATAAATTTGTATTTTTTAGATAAGTTACAAATATAATATAACTTTTTTTTCCATGCGTATTGGTTTAAAAGCTAGATGGTGGACAAAAAAGTTCCAAAATACAGATTTTACCCGTTTACGACATAAAACGGCTGAATTTCGTAAAAGTAACAGAGTCCTATTTGCTTTTTATATTTAATGCACAAAAATAAATATTAAATTAAAAAAGTACCAGTTTATTTAAAAAAATAACCAGTACCAAAAATCCTCTTACAGATTCTATTTCGCTAAGGACCTGGCATCTTTGATTTTATGTTTCTAGGTCCAATACTAATTAATTAAAAAAGTACCAGCTGAAGAACAAAAAAGTACCAAGAACATCACTCTCATAGATTCCTATCCACTAATTACATTGCATATGGGCACTTCCAAGATTGTAAACGAGACATTCGCACACGTTTATATTGACAAAACTGTAAAAAACAACCTGATTTTCATTTTTTAAATTAATGATTCTTTTAACTCTCAATTAGCTCTTTTATTTCCGCAAATGAAAATTTTCGCTTACTGTCGTGGTTTCCGAGATAATTGCAAAAAACCAGTGATTGTAAACGGGACAAAAAACGGAAGTGGGGTAACCGTTTAAACAGTGATTTCTGCGAAACCGGACACAATATTTTATTGGGATTAATTTTAAAATGTTGCGTACTAATGTGCCCTAAAAATGGTTTCGATTTCAAAATAAAATATGAATTACATTTTTTTAAATAAATTGTTAAAGAAATTGTAAACGGGACATTGTAAACGGGAAAATTTTTCCACCATGATTTAAAATTTTTTTATGTTGCTATTTATAATCCTTTATATAAGAAACTTAATAAAAAATGTTTTCAGATCATAAATATGCCTTAGATTAGAGTATTGTTGTTCCAAATGCATATTTTCTAATATACACAAGTATGTGCTAAAAGTTGTAGTACTTCGTTTACCATTTATCTTTTTTTCGAATCAATTAATTTATACGCATTAATTAAAAAAATATAAGCAATTCTCTAAATAAATCTTGAAAAGAAAAAATTTTTTTTTCCATTTTTTGTGGTTGACGTTTTTTTGGAAATAGCCATATTGAATTTTATGTTTCTAGTTTCAATAATAACGGAAATTCAAGAGGTACCAGTTAAAAAACAAAGAAGTACCAAAAAGCGCTTTTACAGAGTCTTATTCACTCAGCACCTTGAAAGTTTAATTTTATGTTCATAAGACCAATATTAACGCAAATTAAAAAAAGTACCAGTTAATGAACAAAAAAGTACCAAAAACTTCCCTCTTACAATACTAACGGAAATTCAAAAATACAAGTTGAAGAACAAAAAAGTACCAAAAGTTCTCTCATAGATTCTTACCCACTCAGGACATTGCATGTTAAATTTAATGTTTCTAGGTCCAAAAATAACGGAAATTCAAAAAGTACCAGTTAATGCACAAAAAAGTATCAAAAAGATCCCTCTAACATTTTATCATTCACTCAAGACCTTGCATGTTTAATTTAATGTTTCTAGGTCCAATACTAATGAAAAATCAAAAAGTTCCAGTTAATTAACAAAAAAGTACCACAAACTTCCCTCTTATAGATTCTTATCCACTCAGGGCATTGCATCTTGAATTTTATATTTCTAAGTCCAATAATAACGGATATTCAAAAAGTACCAATTTAAGAACTAAAAAGTACCAATAAGCGCTTTTAGAGATTCTCATTCACTCAGGACCTTGAAGGTTAAATTTTATGTTCATAAGACCAATATTAACGAAAATTAAAAAAAGGACCAGTTAAAAAACGCAAAAGTACTAAAAAGATTTCTCTTACAGATTCTCATTCACTCAGGACCTTGCATGTTTAATTGTATCTTTCGAGGTCCGACGCTAACCCATGTACCATAAATTTCCCTCTTATAGATTCTCATCCCCTCAGGGCATTGCATGTTTATAGGTCCAATACTAACGGATATTCAAAAAGTACCAGTTAATGAACAAAAAAGTACCAAAAAATTTCCCTTATAGATTATTATCCACTCAGGACAGCGCATCTTGGATTTTATGTTTCTAGGTCCAATACTAACGGAAATTCAATAAGTACCAGTAGATTCTTATCTACTTACGACACTACATGTTGAATTTTATGTTTCTAGGTCCAACATTAACTATAATTAAAAAAATACCAGTTGTAGAACCAAAAAGCTAAACAAAAATATCAAATTTCCCGCATTTCCTTTTTTGATACTATTTTCCCCCCATTAAAGTATCAAAAATTTCAGTATTGTAGTATAATTTATTACGAATATGTCAAAGAATTGAGAAAAATGTTTTGTAAAAAAGTACCATAAATAGTTACGATTTTCACCCCTTAAATGTTTGAATTTCGAAAAAGTACCAAATTCGTATTTGTTTTTTTTTTATAAGTTTCGAATGTGGTATCAACTTTGGTTCTATGTTTATTGGTTCAAAAGAGTACCAAAATTCAGATTTTACCCGTCTACTCCCTAAAAGGGTCGAATTTCAAAAAAGTACCAGACACCTGTCCGCTTAATTTTTAGTAAGTATTACATATAAGTAGGGACCGGATTTTTATGCAGTTAAAATCGAGTTTTATGTGCATAAAACATACACTTAAAATAGAAAAATATGCGCTTTAAATTGAAAAAATATGCACTTTAAATTTTTCCTATCACATTTTTTAATCATAAACAAACCATTAAAATAACATAAAAACCCTAAAAATTCAGTCTCGTTAACGAAAATAAGGTACACCAAAAAAGCAGAAGTAAAAATATAGTAAACCACAAAATATTAGGTAAAACAATAAAGTAAATTAAGTAACTTGTTAGATAGATATGCGAACCTTCATATAAAATTTGCATATACATTCATTTTCTAATACGCTGTTTTCGTAAAAATTTAAATTAAATATGCCAGCAGTTTGTGTTATTGTTTTGTGTCCTTCTTATTTCTAAAAACTTTATCAAGTTTGATACGAATTTGTATACTTAAGTTTCCCTTAACTGCATATTAATTTAATTTGCATTCTCAATGGATTTGATTTCTCTAATTTTACAATAGTCTTAGAGATAAATCCGTAATTTGTAGACTTAAAAATTTTCCGAAATTTTATACTTTGTAAATTTGTTATTTTTTTTTTTTTTTTTTTGGTACTGCATAACCATCGTTCCATCACATCCTTGAATTGTTCAAAATTTTCAGCATAATACACAAGTGATTTCAACCACATTGTTGTTATAGGATACTTCTCCCAATATGCGACAACCGCGATGTGCTTTGCAAAATATTTTTCCCCATTTTTTCCCAAAAATGCACCAAAAATATGCAATGTCAGCAATATATGCAAAAATATGCATTTAAAGCATAATATGCAAAAATATGCACTAAGAAATCGATGCCATTTTATTTAAAATTTCTTGATTCAAAAAGATATTAAGTTTCTGTTGATCTCAGACTGACGACAACAAATATGCATTTGCATAAAAATCCGGTCCTTGCATATAAGTATTACATTTTTTTTGTAACTCTTTTAGTTTTGGAGATATAAGGCTACCGTATTTTCCCGTTTGTACCCTTTTTACCCCCTAAACATTTAAATTTCCAAAAATCCCGTCTTAGTGGATCGATTTGGAGAGTGACCAATCTCTGGTCCAAATTTTAAGTTATTAGCTTCAGGCGTTTAGGCTGTGCGATGATGAATCAGTGAGTCAGTCAGTAACGTTTCAATTTAATACATGTGGGGCTCAGAACTGAAGCAAACCAAGTCAAAAAAGAAAATTCGAAAATATATTGAGTAAGTAAATTGCCATTAATTACTGGAGCCACTGACTTGGGTTTATTACCGTTACCTTAGGAACGAAACTGTTTTTGATTTACCCCATTACAGAACTGGAGTTAAATTTTGCGGAGATTTTCGCACCAGATTTCAAATACATATACGTGATATATTTTTTGAATTGGTTCGGTTCAGCTCTGAGCCCTCCATATATAGATGAACAAATCAAAAGTTGATTAGTTATACGGTGTTTTTTTAAATCTTCGTATAATTAACAAACAGCAAATGCGTTTTCTTAAATCCACTAAGTTGTCAAACCTTTTTCGACTTCTTTTTTTAAAAAAACTATTAAGTATTAAAATTAAATGTATAAATTAAATAAATCTAACTCAACTATTAATTATAATTGCATAAAATATTCTTCCCGTTTCAATCGTAAAAGAATTCATACCAAATTATAGTGAAATATTGCAATTCATACATGAGAGTTGAATGGGAATTAAAGACCTGCACGAGTGTATCAGTAAGTATTGTTGAAAAAGATACACCAGATATTTATCTGTTACTACTGATATAAATGAGAGAATGAGTGTAACTGATATTGTATGGTTTTGCTTTTGCCCACTCACCATATCTTAAAAACCAAAACAGTTGCTTATGGTTTTGGATTGAGTATGCAACATTTTTTTTTACTTAAAAATATCTGTTGTCACCATAAGTATTTCTACAATATCTGTGGTTATCTGTTGTATTTTAAAATATTGTTGGCGAGTTGATGAAAATAAGAAAGTTTATAAAAACTTGTATACGATCTCAACCAGGGGTGCCAGATGGTTTTGGTAAGAAATCGGCATATTTTCAAAAACAAATCAGAAATTAAATTAAATAAAAAAATCGGCAAATTACTATTACAATTTTAAACACAATAAAACATTGACAAAAATAAAAAAGCAAAACAATTAACCATTACCTAATGCTTTAAAAAATTAAACTTTTTAGAAATAAATTTTAGTTAATTAAAAAATCGCAAGGACCGTAAATAAGAGTTATCCATAAAATTTTAGCTTAAAAACGGAGTCATCCAATAGGTTTGTTCTAAAGTTCTCTTTAAGAACCTATGGTGATCTAGAAAAAAAAATCTCAACTCCACAGTTAAAAATCATTTTTCAACGAAAAAATAAAAGTTTGGATGAACTCTTAAAAAGAGAGTTTTATTTCGCAATCATAAAATATTCGCCCTAAAATAGAAATCACACCATCAACAAATACAACTCTTTTAAGGATTTTAATTTTTACGTCTAAACACTCATTATGTTTTTCTTCTTTTTTTATTTTTACGTTGAAATTGTAGTGATCTGACCAGCGCTTTGGTTGTTAATGTATAAATAATTAGTTTAATAAAATGCTGGTTAAAATCAAACTCCTGAAATGAGTTTTATTTTTTGACGGCTGAATAAAATTCTCGTTTTAACAGTTTTATTCGATATTTTATTCCTCAATTGAGTTTTAATTTATGACGGCTTAATAAAACTCTCTTTTTAATAGTTAAATTTGACCTTTTATTTTTACGTTGAAAAATAACTGTTTTATATGGACTTGTTTGTTTTTAAATCAAAAAATAACTCAGGGATTGAAAATAATTACTGCATATTATTATTTTTTGTAAAGGTAACGAGAAATATTGCTTTATTTTCAATTGGGAATATTTAACCATTATCGTTATATATATTTTATTTTGTTTGTGGTAACCAATGAAAGTAAAATTTATTTTTTTTGGTTAATGATAACCAAATTGGTTACAAATATCTATTGGAAAAAATATATATTTTTCTGGTTATATTTTTTTATTTTTTGGATACAAATATCCAACCTCCTCCATTTTCGAAATAACGGTATATCTCTAAAACCAGAGCCAATCTAAAAAAAAACGGCGAGTACCACTGGATTCAGTGTAGCCGAATTATTATTTTAAAACGCCATGTGCCCGGCTTGTCTGTTTTTCCAACTAGCGTAGTGTAATTTATATAAAACAAACCAAAAATTACCGTGTTGTAAGTATTTCTCAAAAAATATGCACTTTGATAATTTAGAGGAAAATATCGCCAAAATGCCTAAAAATCGTGATATATGGCCTGATAACAACGATTCTCGCTTGTGTTGCTGTTGTTGCTCGGCAATTTGTACTGCCACAGCACAGCACAACACACAGTGCGTGTGTGTGCGACATGTCTGTTTTTTTGTTGGCTTTTTGTTATGTATACCCTCCGCCACAACTAGCTGGGAATACTTAGTTTGTCATTCCGTGTGAAACATTTTTATTATTCGAGCCTTAACCGCGAAAATAACGTAAGCACCAAAATCAATTTTATAGGTGAGAGTTTTTTTTATTCTAATACATATAAATTTTGTATTAAATTTGTCGCTCACGATAAAAAACATAATGGTTATTGTATTTTATTTAAGTTTACTGGAAAATTCCTTTTATTTTCATTTGGTTATTTTTAACCATTATCGTTACATATATTTTATATTGGTTATCGTAACCAATTACAGTAAAAAATATTTTTTTTTGTTATACATATGTAAATAACCATTACTTCAACCACAAATTTTTTTTGGTTACAAACAACTATAAAACCAAATAATTAATTTTTTGGTTACAAATAACCATTTTAACAAATAATTAATTTATTTGGTTTCAAATAACCATTTAAACAAGCAATTTTTTTTTAACAACAACAGGTTAAAAATTTTCTTCGGATATTTTTTTCTGTGCATATGTATTTATATGCAGTGTTGCCAATTTAGCCATTTTTCACCCTGTTTAGCCATTAAAAAATGAGTTTAGCCATTTATCAACTTGTTTAGCCATAAAATTTTTTTTGCCGATTTTCTTTTAAAAGAATAATTTTTATTTTATTATAAAAATTTATAAAAGTAAATTAAACATTTTAAACAATTAAAACGCCTTTAAATTAAATCAGAACTTATATAAATGTTGAAAATCGCTATAAACGATGTTGATGAAACATCTTTCAAAATAAACGAACAGTATTCCAATATTAAATTTATAAAATGGTACAACACAAACATTGGTGTTTCTTTTTTTAGAAATTTCAGAATTGATTAAAGTTGATCTTACTTCCATGGACTAATGCTAAAGTAGAGAGTGTACTTAGACAAGTAAACATCGGTTAAACTTTAAAGTAATTTGAGAAATAGGTTACATTAAGCAACCATTAATTCGATTTTATCAATTAGGTAAATATTTTTACTATTACAATAAAATATTTATACCCCCCCCACAATAGTGGTGAGGGTACTATACGTTAGTGCTGATGCCTGTAACACCTTCAAATATTGGTTTTAGGCCCACCTTTAAGTATACCGATTGACTAAGAATCACTTTCTGAGTCGAATTACATAACTATGTTTGTCCGGCTGTCTGACTGGCTGTACATGTAAACCTTGTGCGCAAAGTACAGGGGCCTAATTCTGGCAGTCGTGCTCGAGTAATTTCTCGATTCGAAAGCAATTTATTATTTAATTATTTCAGTCAATACTGAACGAATCGGAATAATTTTTTCAGTGTTATAAAGCATTAATTTTAGTTTCACAATACTGAAAAAATAATTTCGATTCGTTAAGTATCGACTGAAATAAAATTGCTTTCGAATCGAGGAAGTACTCGATCACGACTGCCAGAATTAGGCCCCAAGTCGCAGTTTTGAAGATTATTTGATAAAATTTGGTACTTAGGTGCTAATGTGGTCAGGTTTGACCGACTATACTTTCTGACTTGTTTTTTTATTGTAGATCTGGATTCAAAACGTTGGGTAAATATTGTCGTGATTATGATTTACCTCAAATTTTTTAGAACTAATAAACACGAGTGATTTAAGATATTTTAAATATCTATCAAAATATTAATTAACGTTTATTCTTATTTAACAAACTTAACTTACAATTTCATCGCAAACAAATTTAAATGAATTATTTCTGTTAGTTATTAATTTTAATATGTTTTTATTTAAAAAAGCTTTTAGCCATTTTTTAGCCCATTTTTAGCCATTTTTCCCCGTAAATTTAGCCATTTTTGGTCACAAAGTTTTGGCAACACTGTTTATATGTATGATTATTTCCGTGCATTTATTATTTCGATGACTAAGAAGAAGGAGTGAACGTGTCAACTGTTGTGCGTGACTTGAGAGGCAATTCTAAACCGCTAGAATCACCGTCTGTACTTAAAACCAGTTTTTTTGCTTTTGCCGGAAAAAATATTGCCCATGGGTCCCAAATAGTAACCGACTATACTTTCTTACTTATGTATAATTTATATTTGTAACCAAAAAATAATTTACTTGTTTTAATGGTTATTTGTAACCAAATTAATTTATTATTTGTTAAAATGGTTATTTGTAACCAAAAAATTAATTATTTGGTTTAATAGTTGTTTGTAACCAAAAAAATTTTTTAGGTGAATTAATGGTTATTTATGAAGGTATAACCAAAAAAATGTTTTTTTCTTTAATTGGTTACGATAACCAGAATAAAATATATATATTAAATGATAATTGTAATTTTTAACCTTTACCTATAATTAATCAATATTAATGGTTATATTTATATGATTTTTTGTCGTTTCCTTAAAAGGGGTCCCTGAATAAAATTGTTTTTGCTATAAAATCGTTAAAGTCATTTATTTAGAAAAAAACAAAAATCTAAAATGATGCCGCTTACGTTATTTTCGCGGTTAGGGCTCAAATTCAACTGTTAGTCAAACAATTCTTTTCAAAATAAAAATATTTCAAAACGTTAATATGAATTTTCTATTTTTTTCTACATAATACGGTTATATTAAATAAAAAACCTAAAGTATAACTTATTAAATTTTCGAGCTTAAGGGTTGTTTTTGATATAAAATTTATTTAAATCAATATTTCAGCACTCCTTTGAGTGTCTTCTTCAGGGTTTTTTTCTTGATTGTTTGCTATTTTTTTAAATTTCGGTGCGTTTTTTAATTTTTCTAACCCAACAATTATACTTACTGTAACATTTGCATTTATGTATGTAGGTTATTTCCACATAAAATGTAGCATACTTCTTTTTTAATGTTTTCAAATGTGTTTACCCTGCAAATAATAGGACCAGTCCAAACACGCGTGTAAAGAGTAGTCCACAAAGGACCAGGACTAGTCCAAAAGTAACCCAAACGTATGGAAAAAACCTGGTCTATTTAACATTACGATGTCCTAGGAGAGGATCATATAACCCACCTTTGGACCACTAAGGAGTAGTTTTAAAACTACTCCATGGTATATAACCCACCTTTGGACCACTAAGGAGTAGTTTTAAAACTACTCCATGGTATACTCAAGAGGATTAGTTTTGAAGTCGTTTAAAAACGAAAGCACGTCGTTAAAAAACGAAGACATGTCGTCTCACTACAAACACTTTTTAACAATGACATGGTCCATGCTTGCATTACATCGGACCAGTCCATGGAGTAGTCAATTTTATCAAAATGGGTCAGGTGGTCCAATTTTATTTGCTGGGTACCTACATATTTAAGAAAAGTGCTTTAAACGAAAAAATAGTTTTGGTTGGTAAAAACCCAAGTTTTTTTACAAAAACAAATTCAGTTCTTTCAGTAATTTTTTTTACAATAATTTTTGTCTACATGTCTTTTTAACAAAAACAACCATAGGCATCAAAGAATTTAAGAAAAAAAATATTACCGTTACTAAAATTTTCAAAAATGTTTGCTTTAAAAAAAAGCAGCATACACATTTTTACAAGAACAAATCATGTACGCAGCAGACACAAAGGCTAATCGTGCTGCTCATCAAGAAAAATTGCAAGCGCTTCCACTTGTATTTTCGTCGTAGGTATAATACGTAACTAGTAGTGTTGTTGTTGCTTGGCAATTTGTACGACCATAGTATTTTGTTTTTGTAAAATTTTTTGTTTGGCTTTTTTTTCGCTCGTAATACATGCACGATCTTTTTCGTTGAAAAATAATTGAAAATAACGGCATCGTACAATAAGTAACTTATTGTATTCCGTCAGTATCCACTAGTATCTGCTTTTGCGAAACAGATATTAACAGATATGATACTCTCTTTCGCTTTTGTATCAACTTACATCCACTCTTTTACAAATCATATCAATATCAACTCATATCAGAAACACAAGAGCACTCATCCATACGCATCCACTTTAGAAAAAACACAGAAACAGATATAAACAGATACATCTGTGCAGGTCTTTAATGGGAATATGCATGAAACCCGATAAAAAAACTAGTTAAACTTTTCCTGTGCCCATGTTATGTAACTCTCGCGTCTAAAAACTTTTCGATTGAAATGTGTGAAATGAAACAAAAATGCCATATATTGAAACAAACAGCTGTTTTTCTCACTAAACTATTTCTGTAACTTTTTTGGCGCGTACTAGCTGTCACGTAAGGAAATTACTCGCCAATTTACAGAAAAAGTGTGTCTTTTGTTCTTGGCACATTTTTCCATTGTTTAATTATTTTGCTTTTAAAATTTTTACAATATAAACGAATTTGTTCAAAGCTCGTTTGCAAACAACAAACGTTTAAGCCGCACTTTACATTATTTGGTATAGCCGACGGTTGTATTTTCGCCGCCGTCGTTGAAAAATTTTCAATTTTAGTAAATTTTTGTCGCCGTCAACGATATGTGTTACTGACGTTGTCAACGTCTGCAATGTCATAGCGGCTTCGGGTGCATTGTTATGACAGTTATAACGTAACGACGTAATCTCTTTTGATAGTTTTCGACATGAGTTACAGACACAGTTTTTTCTCACTTTTCGAGAAACGATGGAATATTTTGTTTCACATCTTTTCGATGCGAGAAGTTTACAATAAAGTTACAGAACATGGGTACTGCACAACTACAAACACATTCAGTCGATAGTAATATCGATAGTATCCCAGCACTAATATAAACATATATCGAGCCCTAACCGATAAAAAGACTCAAGCGCCAAAAAGTAAAATTTACAGGAGAAGAATTTGTTTAAATATCTTTGGATCTCTAAGGATTTCGGTGAAATTTGTTTTGTAAACATTGCTACTTCTGAGCAATATATTGCATTTGATTGATTTTGCATATCTCCAAGATAACAGCTATTTATGGCGCCAAAGTCCTTTTTGCTGTCACGCTGGATAGGTCTTTACAAATGTTAAGGCGGTTAAGCCCTAGTGATTTTATTAAAGCACAGCTTTCAGTTTTAATTTTTATTTTATTTTTTAAAATTATTTTTGTGTATAAAATTAAACATAACGTTAAATTAACCTTAAATCCAGTAGTTTTTATAAAAAATTTAATGGTTTTTGTTTTTAATATGAATAGAAAATTACTTCAGAATCCTAAATAAAAGTACCTATATAGGTAAAAAAGTTTTAACAGAAATAACTTTAAGGTAAATATTATATGACTTACTGATCAGTTTCAGGTAGCGAATCTTTAATAGTTTCATCGTACATACTTATTTTAAATTTAAAAATTCGTTGTGAAATTTTGCAGGAATAATGTTTTTATCACAAAGTGTTTTGATCATGAATAATAAAATGTAATAATAAAACGAAAATCGTCTATCATGTCGCTACAGCCCTTTTGGCGGTTATGGCTCGATATGGATGTATATCTACGTAAACATATTCGGGTATGTTCTGTAAATCGAAATGAAGTGGATTTAAAACCGAACAAATTTAGAAAACGAAAAGAAGAATGTTCATAAAAATATTCCTTTTTATATACTTCATACTTTGAGTATCAATTATATTTACAGGAACAGCTATTAAAAACAGGAAAAATTACAGTAATTTTGTAAATAATTGAAATTAAAATCTGGTTCGATTTCAATTCCACTTCATATCGATTTGTAGAACATACCCGATATAAACGTATATACGTTTTTGGATTTTAAAAAGACTTTTTCTTATAAGCGGATTTTTCTCACACGAGATTTTCTTATTATATTCTTTTATTCTTATAAATTACAATTTTAAACGTAGTAGGTATCTCACAATATGATATTAATTTACAATTTCAAACATAATTTCAAATGCTAATTATTTTAATAAATAAAATATACATACATACGTTTAAGTAAATATTAAGTCAACGGTGCATTTCATTATCACTTAGTTTTTTTATTTATTTTTTTAATAATTAATTTACAGTTATTGCCTTAAACGTAAACGAAATGAAGCTAATAAGTGGTTTTCTATTTTTCAGCGATAAAAACGACCACTAATCTGTTGGCTCTGAATGGTCATCACAATTTAAAGGGGTATGTTGTGGATATTTCAAATCGTGATGAAGTATATGAGAGGGCTGCTCAAACAATAACCGAAGTTGGTCATGTCGACATTCTCGTCAATAACGCTGGCATTGTATGTTGTAAGCCGTTTTGGGATCTGCCCGATCGGGTCATTCAAAGTACATACAACATTAATGTTATATCGCACTATTGGACTGTGAAGGCATTCTTGCCACACATGATGCAAAACAATCGTGGTCACATTGTTACCGTTGGTTCAGTGACTGGAATGTTGGGTACTTACGGTTGCTCTGATTATAGTGCAACAAAATATGCCTGCATTGGTTTTCACGAAAGCCTTTTAACCGATCTCAAGACCCATGGTTACGATAATATACATATGACATTAATTTGTCCCTATTACATAAATACGGGTATGTTTGCGGGTGTGCAACCTCGCATGTTTCCCATGTTGGAGCCCGATTATGTGGCCGATCAAATTACATTAGCTGTCCGCAAAAATGAAACATGGTGCGTTTTGCCAAATTCTATACGAACGTTTACGCCCTTAAAATGGTAAAAAAAAAATTTAATAAATTTAAATTATTTTTTGCTGAAAAGATTAAATATTGACTTTGCTGTGTCTATTTTAGTTTACTGCCTGCAAAAATGTGCTGGGAGCTAATGTCTAGAGTTATTCGAGGACCGGAATCAATGATGAAGTTTCAAGGACGTGGTCGTGTAGCAGCTGGTTAAACAATTTTTAAGCAAAACTATTTATTATTTCTTTTTATTATTAATTTTAAATAAATTTTTACAAATTGAAAATTTATTACAATTTTTGCTCAAATAAATGCAATTTTATGTATTCTATTAATATTAACCCTTAAATGCATTGCATACCATATGTGGTACACGTTTTATGACTAATGTAAAGCTAACCAATTAAACTTAAATTGTATACTAAACAAAACAATCGACTCGCTTGCAATTTATTTTAGTTGTCAATAAGCTGGCAAAGTTGACGGATGCGGTATTTGCTTATAGTTTTTGAAGTGATTTTATTAAGTAAAAAAAGTACTTATAATAATAAGTACAGTACTTTTCGTTCATAGTCACTACCGCTTATAGTCACATTAGCGATATAGTCCATTTTATCTGTCTATTTTGCCGCTATAAGTTAATTTTATATAAGCACATTTGCTGTATATGCCATTTATAAACACTCGTCAAAGGGAAAAATTAAGCAAATTAATGGCGTTATAGTCACATTAGAAAAATTTGCTAAATTCTTTTCAGTTTTTGAATCCACAATCCATCTAAAGAAAGAATGAATTAAATTTTTTAATTTTTGTTATCAACTCTCTACTCGTAAAAAATTAGTTTTTGCCGTTGGCATCAGTTATGAAATATCTTGCTAATATTTTTACTATTTTTTATACAGTATGCAACTCTGTTGCAAAACAATAAGCCTGATGTCGTTGTAATTTATATGAATATTTTTTTTTCTTTATTCCCATAACTTGATTATATTCGAATTCGGTAATATGCCTCATAGTGGCAAATTGTGAATTAGCCTTATAGTCACATTAGCGATAAATTCCCCGGGATTGTTTTCCCTTTCCTCATTTTTTCTATTTAAATTCAATTGTAAAAATGGGAAAAGGGAATAAACTCCAGGTGAATATTTATTCATAATTGGTCTGCTAATTAATTTTATTTTTATCTGGCAACTTTCAAATGCTTTAGTTTGAAGAATATTAAAGTTAGAAACCCAAAAACTTTTTTAGGTAGAAGTACATACCACGCGTTAGTGCGCGAGCCCTCTGTACACTTCTGTCAAAAAAAGTTAAACTAGTGTATTTTAATAGAACAAGCTACATGCAAAATATGTTGACGCGTTAACGCCAGAAAGTTGGTTAACTTTGAACTTTTTAACGCGTTGTGTATTTTTGACAAGTAATCAGTTGACAATAAAAACAAAAATTTAACAAATTTGCGAATCGTGAAAGAAAAATTTATTGAAGAGCTTAAAAAACATAAAATATTTATATAAAAGAATAAAATAAATAAATCTTGATACACTTTCGAATCCGTTTTCAATGCACAAATAAGTGCCGGTTCACACACGTCAAGTTTCTCTCGTCAAGTCTTGAGTTTTAAGGAGAGAGGGGAAAAGAAATGGCCTTCTCTTTTCCCTTCTCTTCTAAATGCTCAAGACTTGACGAGTCAAACTTGACGTGTGTGAACCAGCACTAAGTAAGCAAATAAAAAACAGCTGACAGGAACGGCTTTTATAACGCGTGTTGTGTAACTTGCAATTTTTCATGCGCTAAAGTTTTTAAACGCTCGAAAAACGTCGACGAATAAACGCGTGTTATGTACTTCTACCTTAACAGTTGTAACACTGAATTACGAAAGAGACAGTTGTATAAAACCCTACAGGCATTTTGTTTTCTAAATAAGGTATAAAGGGTATTTTTAAGACAATGAAACTAAAATTGGTAGACAATACAAACAATGTTTTTTTAATTACAGATTAATATACGGCATTACTAATGAAAACTTATTTCAAACAAATAATGGTCTTTACGAAATGCATTTCAGACGTCCAATTTTGTTTATTTTTTTAAGCATTTCTGGCTGCATGTCACCTATGTATTAAATGAACAATGTTGAACTCCAAGACGTCAGTTGTTGCTGGCTTATCAGCATAGTGCTGGTTCACACACGTCAAGTTTGACTCGTCAAGTCTTGAGTTTTTAGGAGAGAGGGGAAAAGAAATGGCATTCTCTCTTCCCTTCCCTTCTAAAAGTTCAAGACTTGACGAGTCAAACTTGACGTGTGTGAACTAGCACTATGCTGATAAGCCAGCAACAACTGACGTCTTGGAGTTCAACATTGTTCATTTAATTGGTGACATGCAGCCAGAAATGCTCGAAAAAAATAAACAAAATTGGACGTCTGAAATGCATTTCGTTAAGAACATTAAAAAAAATTGTTTGTATTGTCTACCATTTTAAGTTTCATGGTCTTAAAAATACCCTTTATACCTTATTTAGTAAACAAAATGCCTGCAGGGTTTTATACAACTGTCTCTTTCGTAATTCAGTTTTACAACTGTTAACGGCGTTTAATATTCTTCAAACTAAAGCATTTGAAAGTTGCCAGATAAAAATAAAATTAATTAATGATAAAACAATTATGAATAAAAATTCACCTGGAGCTTATTCCCTTTCCCCGTTTTTACAATTGAATTTAAATAGAAAAAATGAGAATAATTGGGCTGTAAATGTTGGAATATTGGAAACATTTCTTCCCCCAGGCTAGTTTTTAATTGGAATAACTTTTTTCAATAGACCTTAGGTTCTAAATCACAGAGTTCATCTACATTCATAATCGAACTTTTGATAATATATATTAAATGATTGAAGACTTTTCTTAAAAAGCAACTGAGACTTTGACTGTACATTTTTTATCAACAATATTTAAAAAGAAATAAATTTTTTTTTTTATTTTTTTTTTTAATTTCCTAAGCTATTCCCGCGAAGCTCTTCGCTTGTCTGCAGGACAGAAACCAGAGTCTCTGGCGGGAATCGAACCCGCAACCCCGGCGCTGATAGACTAGCTCGCTACCAGCTAGCCTACCGGGGCACCCATGTCATCACTGATATCGAATCTTGATTTTATTTGGATATGTTAAGAAAGACTTTTAAATTACACCTGAATTACACCTAAGAGAAATTACCCACGCTCTACCCACGACAAATTCGGGTAATTACCCACAAAGTGGCAACACTGATCCGAAGTCACTTATTTTACAGGGCACTTTCAACACTGTCGATTTATACGCGGCAAAAATTTCAATGAACTATGCGATTAGAAAGGGAAATTTTTTTAGAATAAGACATGCTTCCCTTTTGGAGAGCAAAACATGTTTAAGAAACGAACACCAAATTGCATTTTTTAAATAAAATGTCACATTTTTTGTTGACAAGAAAGCCCATGTTATTCAATCAATACAAAAAATATATGTATATAAAATAACAAATATGTATGTATGTATGAGCTATGTTTGCTAATAGAGAAATTGTAGTTACTTTAATTTGTAATTTTCTATACAAAGTCTAATTTAGAAGTTTAAAATTTAAATTTAAAATTTGTATTTAAAATTTTTATTTAAAACTAGCTTCGCTCGGTAGCTGAATACTAATGGTCAATGGATCCGATTTCTGATCAATGGATCCGTTTTCTCATCAATGGATCCATTTTCTGATCGTCAGAAACAAAAAATTTTTCAAATCTGTCCAGCCGTTCTCAAGTTATGCGATTAGCAACACACAACATTTTATTTTTACTATAGGTATAGATATTTATTGATTAATTATAAAAAGTATAATTTTTTTGTATTAAAAATATAACAATAAAACAGTATTTTACAGTTCAGGGTTTTTAGAAAAAATAAATCACCCTTATTTCATTTAGCGTCATCAATACGAAACGATAACGTTTTGTGTCGATTCTTGCAAATCGGTATGCCCATTGTCAATATCAAGTTTTATTGATAAGCGCCGATGTATTTTTGATATGCCGTACGCAACGTTAACGATAGCATCGATATAAATTGACTCTGATTTTGTCGACAGTCTTATTGGTGTCGAAACAGTTTTATTCCAATAATAATACCGTTAAATTAAAAAATGGAAAATGAGCAACAAAGCTACGCAAAAATTCGCGAAAATTTTTAATATTTCAAACAAGCCATAAAATTGATAAAAAGTCCCTAAAACTATAAGGAATAGCAAAAATTTTTTTAACAGAAACAAGAACGCACAATCATTGCTTGCCGGTTAATAGACAAAAAATTATTATTTTATATACATAATTTGAGGCAACCAAAGGCAGATCGCACAATCGATTCAGCTAGGTCTGAAAGGAATAAATGTCTAAATTAGCGAAAATTCGCGAATTTAAGCCATGTGTCTGATAGACGAAACTTTTCGTCTAAGTTTTCTGATTCTATAGAGCTTAAACGATTTTTAATAGATATCAAACTTTTCTATCATACCTACCGCTATTTTTGCGAATTTCCGCTAATTTTGCCATTTTTATCGAATATTTGTAATTTCTTATAGTCTTAGGAATTGTTTATCAATTTTATGGCTTTTTTAAAATATTGAAAACTTTTACGAATTTTTGCAAATTTTTATTTTTTTGTATTGTTCCGACATTATGTTTTTAACCGATTTAACGAGTTTAAATAAATGTTTGTGGTTTGGTTTCATGTTTGTAATTTTTCGCGAATTTTAGCCATGTTCGCGAAAGAAGTGATTTTTTCGTGTGATTCTTTACAGCTTTAAGGTTTTTTAATAAATATTAAATTTTGCTATAATACCGCAATTAGTAAATTTTCGCGAATTTCCGAAGATTTAGCCATTTTTATGGAACTTGTGCCATTCCTTATGTTTTTAGGGACTTTAAATCAATTTTATTGCTTGTTTGAAATATTAAAAAATTTCGCGAATTTCCGCTATTTCTGCAAATTTTCCGAATGTTTGCAATTTTCGCGTAACTTTTTGTCGCTCTTTTTGGCAATCGTCGCCGTTATAAAGATAGCTCCATATATAAACCGAAGTCTGTTTTTTACAGCGCACAATCAACACTGTCGATTTATACGGGGCATTAGTAATTAGAATAAATCAAGCTTCCTTTTTTAGAGCACAACATTTTTAAGAAATTACCATCAAATTGCATTTTTTTTTTATAAAAACTTAAAACTAAACAAACCAACTGCCTAAGTTATTAGAGATGTGCTTTAAAAAACGATAAACAACCGACATCGTTAAACTGCTGTTATAGAAAACAAGTTTTGTATCGAATTGATGACGACGTCGATGAAAATTGATGTTGATAATTAATTGATGACGACGACGACGACGACGTTAAATGGAATAAAGGTGAATAAAACTTAACAAGAAATAAAAAAAACTAAACAAAACTTTGATAACTAATATGCATGTGGCAGAGTAAAAAAACTGAACTGGCAAAATAAAATAAAGTAATTTGTTTTTATTTTTGTTTTTTCTTAACCCACTTACAACTACATTTAGAGTTGACAAAAAATCAACCAATTGTGGTCGGGACTGTAAGAAAAGATAAACTCACTGTTTATTGTTGTTGTTTTTGTTTAAGCTTTGATATAACAACAAGTAAAACTGAGGTTTATAATTCTTATTCGCTTAACAGTTTTATTTGTATAATTTCTTTAGCTTTTCTAAAATCTTTGAATAAAGTTTCCTGACGATCTGTCTAGCAAATTTTGCAGACAGTATAATTGGACAGTGATTTAACATTTGCTAACAGTAATCTTAAGCTGTGTGCGCATCGGGGTGAATATTTCAAGATCGGATTCAAATTGTACTGCTAATGGTATGATATCTTTTTTGCATTTAAATAGTTAATTTTTTGTAAAATTTCAAAATTAGAAGGCAGTCTGGCCCGAATCATTGTGATTTCTAGTCCTTTAGAACTGCGATGTATTATTTATTACGGCTTTATGAGTACTGGACTCTTTTCCGAGAGGAGGCTTTATATGAGGTCTAATGTAAGAATAAGATTTCTAGTCATATTTAACAAATTTGTCCAAAATCTTATATCAAACCGTGCATTATACCTACATACCATCATTTACATATGTTATGGTGTTTTCTTTTCTACATAAAAAATACCACATTTTAAAAGGTGCATGTATAAAATGTCTTGCCGAACATGTAATACTGTAATTTCTTATATGACGAGAACAAAACACAAAATAGGATCGCCCTGTTTTAAACAGCTGACAAATCAAAAAGTGTGTTCTTCAAAATATAAAAAAAAAATATACATAAGCCCAAAATTGTTAGTAGATTTATATTAAATAAATAAATAAATGAACAAAATGAATAACGAAATTCCAATTTCTTTAGTTTATTTTTCATAAAATATGTAAACAAGAAAATGCCTTTGCCAGTTGCCAAACTATTAACACCAAGTTTTTACTATTTCTTAATTTGACGTTTTTTTCAAAAACAATTTTATAACACCGAATCCATTTAAATTTTATATCACTGATAACCTACCATTAACAATGTAATGCTTTCTTTTGTTTTTACTATAAAATAATAGAAAAATAACTATAAAAACTTGACATTTTTTCTGTCCTGATTAAAGGCGATTTTTCCCAACTTCGCATGGTAGCCCCATATATAAACAGAAGCCATCTTTTTACAGGGCATTATCAACACTCTTGATTTAAACGGGGCGTAAAGTAGAGTTGTGTCGGTCATGAACGAACTCGTTCAATTGAACGGATCAGTCAGATGAACGGCCGTTCAGTTTCATCGGTCAATTTCGTTCACTTGGGTCTTTTTAGTCAGTCGGTCACTTGTTTACCGAACAACTGGTTGAAAAGAAACAACAATACCAAGGCGAATTCAACTACAGGTGGTGTCGCAACTACAACAATCCAAAAGCAACAGAAACAACAAAGGGGGTTTTGAATTGCATTGTTAGTGTTTACGGCTCGAAATGTCAACCATTCTTAGTAAAACACTAACAAATCAAAACAAATAGGCTCGAACTGTCAAAATCAGAAGGCGATTCGACACCACCTGTAGTTAATTCGCCTTGAACAATACTATTTTGGTCTATATGCAGGGTTGTTAGATGTGACGATTTTTCGTCATTTTGACGATTTTTTTGAGAAAATACAGTGAAATGACGATTGACGATTTTTAAACTAAAAGTAATAGTGTTATGACGATTTTCTGGCATCAATAAAATACTTACAAGAAATAGAAATATTTACAATTATATTGGGAACAGTCCAAAACGTAAAAATCTATTTTTCGAAATACAAAAATTATTGGAAATTAAACAAAAAAAAAAATTCTTCCCCCATCACAAAACAGGTGGCTTTTATTAGAAGCATTAGAAATTCTACAATAATATAAATGCCATCGATAATGCAAAAAATATACACTAGAGCACCGCTTTGCGTCTGACCTATTTAGTCCGATTTTTATAAATTGATTAAATCCGCTTTGCGTTTTTATGATTTCGATTTTTACATACGATTGAATTTTTCCATGCAGTCATAATCACTTGTGAAGAAGTTTTCTATTTGCGTGTAAAAAGAGTTCCCATTTAATTCTGTTAGGTAAGTTATTCTATTTAAGTATAGTTGCGTGCTAGGAAGTAAGAAGTTAGTTCTTAATAAGAAGTTATGTAGAAAAATGAGCGCAAAGAAAAGACAATGCATTAGTTTGGAACTAAAATTGGAAGTAATAAAACTTTTCAAGTCGGGTAAAAAGGCTGTTGATACAGAACCCTTGGCTTAGCACCTACAAGAGTAAAACCAATTGATAGCGCTAAAAATTAATCAATTAAAGATATCTCGAGTTAATAGCAAATGAGATTTTATTTTTTATTTAATGTTTTAGTGAATATGGATAAATGAAATAAATAAATTTTTGCTATGTATTTAAGAAAATATATTTTTTCTTATGCATTTCTTTTCAAATCATAAATATATTTCAGCCCACTTACTGAAATAAATAGAATAAAACTTAACCATATCACTTTCTTCATCATAAATAGAATTTCTTGCTAAAAATTTATATTTTTGAAGCAATCAATCCAACAAATTGTCTCTAAGTTGTTAAATTTAAGTATTTGACGATTTTGTTAAATGTTCGTGACGATTTTGACGAATTTTATTAAAACTTTTGACGATTTTTTATGAAAAAAGCCTAACAACCCTGTTTGTATGTACATGTAATTTTTTCTTTTCTTTTTCTCTTTGATTCGCTATTAATAAAATTGTTGTTGTTTTGTACTGAAAAAAGTTGAAACCGATTGCTGCGTGTGAATATATTGGCATCTTTAAAAGGGAATTGAAAAGGAGTTGAGCATTAAAAGATGAAACGTGTAAATTCATACTTATAGCCTTTTCACACTTGTCAACATTTAACATTTAACATTCATTTGCGAAGATGTTGGAATTTTCCCATAAGAAATACATAGGGCTAAAAATCAAAATTTTTCAACATTTTTACAGAATGTTACTATCTCATTTTGTTCCCTTTTACATTTTGCGATATTTTTAGTGTCTTCACTAGCTAAACTGACATTGAAAATAACATTTAAGTTCCATCACTAACAAAACTGACATTTATTGTCAACAATAAATATTTTAACAAACATAATGAGCGGCGGTACATGTTTTTTTTTTAATTTAATTTTTTGTAATATATTTATAAAATATGTTTCCAATTTCAGGTTATCTTCAGAAAGATTTTCAATAGTTGCGCTTTTCTAACGGTATAGCTCTTCTAAAACGTGTGTCTTTTTTTTCGCATAACTTCTAACTGTTGTACAAGTACTGAACACATTTTTCTTTCGACTCGGAAGCATTCCTTAAAGAAATCGTCATTATTATTTGGGATATCTCTTTCCCACAAATTTCCATAGCGATTCTTAAAAAAAAATTTGTTTATATTAAAATAAAAGTTTTGATTACTCGTTTACATGCAAACATCCACACGTTCCTTGAAATAGGCATGTGAGTATCTAGTAAGACGACCTCATCATCATCTTCATCTGCTATAGAATCCATTATTATCTCTATAAAGTGCGATAATAACTGGGTATGCTCTTGCCAACGTATATTTAATCCAATTACTAAATCTTTTTTAAAATTCATTTTAATTTTTAAAAGCGGCGTGGTGTTTGTTTATTTTGACAACTGAGATAATGTTAAATGTTAAATGTTGCAAGTGTGAATGTCTGTTTCACAATTTCAACATATTCCATGCGTTCCTCCGAAATGTATGAAAGTGTACAAAGGGTATTACTCATTGTTTTACACATTTTCATAATACGGTCAGGGTTGTCAAGTTTCTTTGCGAATTTGGCGACATGGCGACATGCGTTCCTCCGAAATGTATGAAAGTGTACAAAGGGTATTACTCATTGTTTTACACATTTTCATAATACGGTCAGGGTTGTCAAGTTTCTTTGCGAATTTGGCGACATGGCGATATTTTGGCGGCTTATAAAATAAATGGCGATTTTGTTGGTTTTTTTGATAATGCTATGTTCACACTTGGGTTTTTAGACGCTCTTAAGCAAAATGTTATTACATATGTATGAGATGAATAAGATGACAGATGATTAGAAAAAACCCCAACAAACAAATTTATATTTCTTTAAAGTATTAAAAATGGATACAAATACTTTTATAAAGTTATCTGAAGATTATTTTAAACATATTAATAATGAAATTGTGAAAATTTATGAATTATTTAAGGAAAAACACTAAGCAGAAATCGTGGTCGGTTGTACTCGTTCATGTTGGCTGATTCTACATTGAACTCAGTTTGAAGTGATTAACAAATAACTTCAATGTATGGGTAATCATCTCGATTTTGATGTGATTAGACTCTAACCCCTCTCATTGACTTTAACTTCCTGCGAGACTTCTGGTCTACTGCGAGCCTGCAAGTCTCCCTTGGTTTTCTTTATAACCAAGTGAAGCTATCAGCTTCCACTGGCTCGTATCGAGGCCCCCATTCGGGTTGGCTAGTACCCCCAGTTTGACATCCAACGGTTTAGGAGGTGGATTTATCAGCCGCAAGTTTAACGTCCAATATGGCTTTGGGACAATTTAAATTAAAAGTAAAAAATATTAAAAAAAAACAATCTTTTATTTAAAAGCTCTAAAAAGAAAAAAATATAATTTTACTTAAAAACTTTTACTATCAACTTATAACGACGTTACACAATTTATACGATTTAAAGCTTGTCGCGAGATTTACTTGTGTAAAAAAACAAGTAAATTAAAAACTTGCGGCCAATTTCAGCAAGTTTGGCTATGATTTACTTTTACTTTAACTTCCAGTTTGCAGTTTGTTTTTGACAGTTATAGCTGATAGTTAATTATAACTGAACTTGGTGAAATTGACCGTTGATGTGACTATTGGAATTTTTTAAATCTCGCGACAAGCTTTCATATTTAAAAAAATTGCGTATTGACAAGCAACATGCTTTTATATCATATAAATTGTTTAATGAAGTTATAAGCAGTGTTTAAAATTCAGTCGCCAGTTTTTCTTTTAACAGGCAACTATACTGAAAATAGTTCGACGCATCAATTTTCATTCACACTCATACTTAAATCAGCTGAACTGTATGCGCACAGTTACTGAAAAAACAGTAACACTCCATTTAATGCCCACACACTGCTTAACTTGCGACTGAAACACAGCAGTTGATGTGTTTACAGTTGACGTAAACTCTGTTTTTTAGTTTTCTAAACAACGTACATAGCTTGAAACTGTCTGTATAGTCGCGTAACACAAATTGGCTGGTGACTATATTGAGTTCTGTATAGTTGAAAAACACATCCCAGCTAGCATTTTTTAATATTTTTAATCATAATCGAGTCTTTTTTGACTCTTCAAAGCGATTAAAAAATCAGAATATGCGCTCATTTTCTGATCATAAATGATACTTTTGTCGGGAGAAAATGGTACCCTACCCGCGACTCTTCTAGTTGAGTCATTTCTGATTCGTTTTTTTTTTTAGTTTAGAGTAATTTTAGACTATTTTCTAATGGTATTTATGATTATTTTCAAATAATTTTCTAGTCATTTATCAATCTTTTTTAACTTCTTTTATGCGTCTTTTTCGATTCATATATAAGACATATTCCTAATCGGCTATGAGTCATTTATCAATAGTTTTTTTTTGTTATTTGGGAGTCTTTTTATACAAATTTATCAGTCATTTAAGAGCCTTTTCTATGTTTTTTGCGATCGTTTTTCGAGTCATTTTTCAGTCTTATTTCGCTTCATATGCGAGTCATTTTCGAATCATTTATCGAGCCATTTATTAGGTCATTTCTTTTAATTTAAGAGTCATTTCTACATAGATTGTGGTTGATTTTCGTGTCATTTATCAGTGGTACTGGTAATCGTATTTGATTTCTTTCAGTTCTTTTTTCTTAATAAAAATAAAACAATAAATAAATTTTAAATATGTACATTTAAGTTTATTACAAATGAAATATTTAAAAGAAGCACAAAAAGTTTAATAATTTAATCATTTACACAGCAAGGTAACATTTAAATACAATAAATTAATCAAACAAAAACAAATAATAATAATAATAATAACAACAACAATAACAACAATAATAATAATGATAGTAATGATAATAATAATAATAGTAATAATAGTAATAATAATAACAATAATACAAATGTAATTATACTAAAAAAATAAACATATTCTAATATAATAATACTAATAAAAGTGGAAAATCTAATTTTTTCTTTTTGCCACCCTATCTTTAGCATGAACAAAATGCTTTTGAGAGAATGCCATTCATTTCTTTGTCGGGGCTCTTAAATTTAAGATGACAAATATCTAAAACGAAAAATATTTGTAAATTTTTTTCAATAACATAATTGTATACCTACTTTTAATTGTTGTTACAAGAAAACACTGCTCGGCGCTAGGCTTAGTGCTGGTCCCTTTCCAACTATGCAAAGAAGCTAAATCATCTGAAAATACTCTCCTAACTGCAGCTCTTAAAAATTCTACACCATCGGATTTTACAATATATTCTTTCTGAAAATGTAAAAGTTTATTAACAAATTAGTATGACTATTAAGCTAGTATAATTGTTTGTTTGTTTTTTTTAAATTTTATATATATTAAAAAAATTGTTGCAACTTTTCCTCCTCTTCTTGCACTAAAACATCAAAGGTATTTAATTCCTTCATATCTTTAAATGGAAGTTTTTTCGCGTCTTTAAATTCATCTAGTAATATATTGTTGCTGTGGTGTTTTCTACCCTCTAGTTTAACAGCAATAACTTCTTCTGTCAATTTTATAAAAGACCGCTTACTTTCGTCTTTAATTTCATTTACTTCTTTTTTTAAATCTAATACTGTAGTTTTTAATAATGCTACTTCATTGCGCAATTCAATAATTAATGATTTAATGCTGTCGCATTGAGGGACGGCAACGTTTTGCACTAGAAATAAGATTTTTTACATTAAGAGGAAAAATTAATAAATCGATGTTAAACGTATGTACATGTTGTTAAATAATTTGATGGGGTATATTGGAACTCTTCGGAGACAAAAATATTATCTTGCGACATTGCTGATTACTAATTAATTTTAAAATCTTACTTACACTTTTTATATATATATGTATGTAGTTTTAGTTTTTTACATAATTTCAAATTACAATTCAATGTAAACACTTATTTAGTTACAATTTTAAGAAGACACAAGTTAACTATCACTTCGGTTGAAATTTTATAATGAAAAAAAAATTTAATTTTTAGACATTAAACAAAAAAATTTCCAGTTAACACTTACATAACAAGTACTTTTTAAATATCCAAGCAGTTTTCAATCTTCTAGGTGCGTAAAATTTGATTATAAATTACGTTTGAAATACTCACATTTTAAGCACCTGGATGATTCGTTGGAGATTGCTATACAAAAAAATAACAAACGCTTTTTAATTATCCATCTGCGCAAAATATGATCATAAATAACAAAAAAAGTAATCACTTTTCGAACGCATGCATAATCAGTTTGTGAGGAAACAGTTTACAACAGATTTCAAGCTCTAATAAATGGACTATTAAATAAAAAATTAAAACGATGCAGTTGAATAAAAAACATTTTATGGACACGAAAATTCCTGCTGGGAACGTTAAAAGCAATTTTAGCCAATGTCAATATTATGTTTTATAAACGCATATATGTATGTATGTATATTAGACTGTCCCAGGAAATTTTTTTTTCGAATTCAGATATGAGTACCCTCCAAATTTTTTCCTCTTGATCCGAATAACCGAAATATGAAATATTATTGTGTTCGGATAACGTTTACCATTGCCGACTTGAAGTCAAAGTTTGAGATAAAGGCCAGTGTGAAAGCCATAGAATAATCTTGGAATTTAAAACCATCTTTTAATTTTACTTGTGTAATATACATTTATTAAAAATATGCTAATATTCAGTGTTTTCTGAATCCCCTAACCACGCCCACTACAACCCCCCCCCCCCATGCTGGTACTGTACTGTTGCCCTGCCACAAGTCCTAAGTTCCTGCCTAAGACCATCTGGACATGGTAAGTGATATAATGTAGACAAAAAAATATATATATACATATATTAATTTTAAAGTTTTAGATTTTATTATCTTTATTCATTAAATTTTCTTTTTAAAGTTTGTTTATTACAGTCCGGATACATCTGTCTGTGTTTTTGTACACAACGTAGTAAATATGTATTGCTTTTGCTCCTCTTCAGCTGTAATTAAGCCATGAAAATCCTTTACTAACTTAACCGCTCTTTCAGCAGTATCATTAACCGCTCTCAGTGCATTAACTTTCTCTTTACTTTGTTGAAATGATGCATTAGTTTGCCACGTAGTGGGACATGCGCTTAGAAAACTGTCGTCGATTTTAAAAAATTTAAAATTCGGCCCCTGGCGCCATGCACCAAGCTCGATGGATGGCAAGGGCAATTTATTCATTAAAAATTAAAACTTTTGCAACGTTGCTTTTGAAAGGCATTTGTCAATATTTTCATAAGCTTTCAAAGCCTTCAAAAAACACATATCTTGGTAAGGTGCTTTTACAGCTAAAATACATTTTACCCAAGGTTTGACGTATGTTGTTGCGATGAAAAGGCAGACATCTAACAAAGCCTCCTTATCTCGCTTTGATATTTTAAACTGAGAGCTAAGTAATACTATTTTTAATGAATAAATTGCCCTTGCCATCCATCGAGCTTGGTGCATGGCGCCAGGAGGCCGAATTTTAATTTTTTTAAAACCGACGACAGCGAATGTCCCACAACGTGGCAAACTAATGCATCATTTCAACAAAGTAAAGAGAAAGTTAATGCACTGAGAGCGGTTAATGATACTGCTGAAAGAGCGGTTAAGTTAGTAAAGGATTTGCATGGCTTAATTACAGCTGAAGAGGAGCAAAAGCAATATTTACTACGTTGTGTACAAGAACACAGACAGATGTATCCGGACTGTAATAAACAAACTTTAAAAAGAAAATTTAATGAATAAAGATAATAAAATCTAAAACTTTAAAATTAATATATGTATATATATATTTTTTTGTCTACATTATATCACTTACCATGTCCAGATGGTCTTAGGCAGGAACTTAGGACTTGTGGCAGGGCAACAGTACAGTACCAGCATGGGGGGGGGGTTGTAGTGGGCGTGGTTAGGGGATTCAGAAAACACTGAATATTAGCATATTTTTAATAAATAAATGTGTATTACACAAGTAAAATTAAAAGATGGTTATAAATTCCAAGATTATTCTATGGCTTTCACACTGGCATTTATCTCAAACTTTGACTTCAAGTCGGCAATGGTAAACGTTATCCGATCACAATAATATTTCATATTTCGGTTATTCGGATCAAAAGGAAAAAATTTGGAGGGTACTCATATCTGAATTCGAAAAAAAAAATTCCCCATACAAGCTTGGGACAGTCTAATGTATATACTTTATTATTAGGGCCCGCACTTTTGTACATCGCGTTTTATAAGCAAAAAAAATGTCCTAAAAATATAAATATTTGGGCTAAATATTTAAAAAATATGCACTTGAAATTTTTTTAACATATTTATTAGTGATAAAAAACATAAATAGAACAAGAAAAATAAAATAAAAACGTAAAAATTCATTCTTATAAACGTATGTAAGGCAAAATAACTTCAAAAGTAGAAGTTAAAACAAAGAAAAACACAAAAATATGAAGAAAACCCAAAACTGAAACAATCATAAATATTAAGTCACTTGTTATAACAAGTTTATATATTTAAACCTACATATACATAAAATGAACTAAGAACATAAAATTTGTTTAATTATTTTCAAAACTAAAGTTTACTGCCTGTTTTTCAAAAGAAAATAAAACTGAAGTTATTGGTGCATGATTAAATTCTTATATGTAGTTCCTGTGTGGTATATTCATTTTAACCACGCTGTTTTCGTAAAAATTTTAATAAAATAAAATAAGCCAGCAGTTTGTTTTAGTGAAATATTTTTGAAACATTGTTATTTTGTAATATTTTCACGTGATGAAAATTTTTCAATTGTATTTTTAAATTATAAGTTCTTGACGATAATTAGAATTGTGGTTATTTTGTTGAACTATTTATGGTTTTTAATGCCACAAAATTTTTTTTGCAACTGTTGCTAACGAAAACTAGTTTGTTTTTGTTACATAGAATGCTCGCAGCTTTTCTATAATTCTATCATTCTCTTTATAACTCTCTCTTGGTTTAAAAATTAAACAAAATCTTTGGAAAAGGTTTCCTGATGAGCTGGCCTAAGCAACCAGTGAAATGCGCATAGAAGCTAGCTTTCCCTCAACAATAAATTTCAGTGTATTTATCAAATATGAAAAACTGGGAGTTTAGCACGTCATACGGAAATCGTATTAATAATAAATTTTGTATTCCCGAAAATAACTTTGATAAAAAAAAGGGTGCTTTTCAAATAAAACGTCTCATTCAAAATTTCTTCGACTAAGGAGGCATTATAAGCTTTGAATGGCCTCCTTTTTGATATAATTCCAGAAACTATTGAGGATCATATCCTAAAAGGGTCTATAAAAGTTAAAAGCTTCAATTACTGAATATTTTTCTTAAATGTTATGCACTCTTAATTACCTTTTACTTATTTGCAAAGACTGAAATAATTTGTTTCTTTTAATTTATATTATTTTTCCTGAAGTACCTTTATGTTGTTTTATTAATAAATAACAAATGAAAAGATTATTTTAATTTTTTTTAAAGTTTTGGTTGTAAAAATAGGACATTGTGTGAATCGCACTTATGGACCACTTCTGTGGCACTTATGGGCCACTTCTGTGGCTGGTAAACGAATCTGTTAACTGCCAATTTTTGGCAGTTAAAAAATTTAACTTAAGTGCCATTTTGACTTACCTGCCACAAAATGCGTGCAAAACACAATGTGGCAGTTAAGTCAAAAGTACTGTATTATACTTACACAACGGGGATTGGCATTATAAAATCTTTACTAATGTAAAACACATGTGTATCGCTACTTAAAACAATAAAGCATTTTTATTATTTATAGGAATCTTTCTGGGCTTTTATTGTAAATAATACATGGTGTCAGGTGTTCGTGTAGACTCAACTAGTTGAAGATGGCTGATCAAGAGTTTTTTAAAAACCAAATGCTGCTGATGCAACAAATGATGGAGCATTTTACCACGCTACAGCAAAATGCTGCGAGTCCCACAGAGGCGCAAGTGCCATTCCCAAGACCGTTGCAAGTCACTGGAAAAATGTGTGATAATTTTCAGCTTTTTAAAAACAACTGGATAGCATATGCAGAGGCAACTGGCGCTGCAAAATGGCCTGCACAAAACGAGGCGAAGAAAGTTAACATTTTGTGGTCATTAATAGGCGATGAAGCCAAGTTAAGGTATGACAATTTTGGTGTACAGGATGAAGACAAGAGTTCGTGCGATTTGTTGCTTATGATAATAGAATTGTGTGTCACGGTGAGTAAGCACACTCTGTTTGAAAGGTGGGCCTTTCACACATGTAACCAGATAGAGGCAGAGACGTTCGAAGAATATTTGCGGCGATAAAATAAGCTGGCAGAATGTTGCGATTTTGACACTGTTACACCAAACACGGTTAAGAGAGTTATGATCCGCGATAGATTGATATTGGAAGATAAAAGCAGTTACCTGACCACGTTCTGTAGCGCGATTCACTAACTTTTATAACGATAATCGTATCGATAAAATAAATATAACGAAATTTTATCGAATATGGTATTCAGTAACATTTTTAACGATATTCGCTGTCGTTAAAAGTCAGCTGTTACTTTTAGCAAATGTTTGTCGATATTTTAGCGACAATAATTTAAGTTGTGTTTATTTAATCGATAAAATGTATTTTATGTTTAAAATAACTTACATACATACAAAGATATATTCATATGTATATGTTTGAACAAAAACAAAATCTTAAATTTAAAATCTACAAAATAAGGAAATTAGGAACAAAAACAAAATTCTAAATGTAAAATTCATAAAAAAAATATAAAACCACAAATTAACCCTTCGTATTACTCATGAGTTTGGCCAGACCTTTTTCAATGTATTTTGAATGAAAAAACATGTGTAACACGGGGGGTTAAGAACAATTTCATTTGTTTTTATTTTATTCTCTTTTGTGCTTTTCGTTTTTTTTTAACATTTTGTAGACAGAGATGTTACAAAAAAACAGCTGTTAACAATCGTTAAAAATAAGTTACAGAATCACACTATCGTTACTGTAAGCGATTGTCGGATCGTTAAAATTTAGTGAATCGCACCACTGGACTCCATTTGGCAGATATCGGCGGAAACGTTTGCCCTTTGGGGTCTCGCCAGCTCCGGAATTGTTTCAATTGAAGCTATATCTCAATTTCCGCTCCCAACAAATAAAGCTGAACTCCAAAGATTTCTTGGAATGGTAAATTATTACAGCCGTTTTATTCCAAATCTAACCATGAAAAATGTTGAACTGAGAAAACTTCTTTTGGAAAAACTCCATGGGTATGGTCGGAGATGGAAGAATCAGAATTTAGGGCATTACAGCAGATTATTACAAATACCGAAGGTCTACAATATTACAGGGTCGGAGAACCCATTGAGATTCAATGTGATGCATCTTCTATTGGCATAGGCGCCGCAGTGTTTCAGGATAATAAGCCGGTTGCATTTGCCTCTAGGCAGTTAACAAGAGCAGAACAAAATTACGCCATGATAGAAAAGGAGCTTTTGGTTATGGTGTTTGCGTGTGTTCGGTTTGATCAGCTCATCGTGGGAAATCCGTTGGTAACGTTAGTAACAGATCACAAACCTTTACTGAATGTTAATACCAAAATGCACTATTGTGCCCTTTGCATTAACAACTGAGATGAGCAGTTTTCCCCCCTTTTTGAAATATATATTTAAGCTGAAAGTTATTAAAATAGTCCTTTCTCTTTCCCGTATAATGCCTAAATCCTAATGTCAAACGGCGAGAATGCAAAAGATTTTGTTTCCGGTTTAACAATACATTTTTTTTACTCACTTACTTTTTTAGCAGCGATAAAATAAGGTAAACATAAGTGAAATAAATTAATAAAATTCCTTTTATCCAAATTCTAAAATATTTGTTTTTTCATTTGTCTTTTTACAACCTTAATATTCCAATTGGGGTTTTGCGTTTTTGGATACAACAAATTAAATTGATTAATTTGTTGTATTAATTCATCACTCGGAGATTAATTTGTATTTCCAATATCCAAGGCTTTCTAAATTAGTTCTACACTCCAACATTTGGTCCCATTCGAACCGGATTGGAAGAAGACAAAACTATTCTCTGAGACACTGTGGTCATACATAAGAAGACAAACCTACATAAACATACGTTCGAGTTTTTGCATTGTTCTTTATTCCAAAAACACATAAAAAAGGTACGTTTTGTTTTTTGCTTTTATCGTGGTTTCAGTGTATAAAGTGCATTTAGATAAACAAATAATTTATATTCGCGTGATTAATTTTTTTTCTTTCGGTAAAATTCTTTAACATACATACATAAGTTATGTAAAATATGCCAAAAGAAATTTAAGTGAAGTGAAATACCTAGAATAAAGTTTAAAAAAGAAATTATTAACAACATAGCTAGTGTATATTTATATAAACAGAGTTTTTAAAGAAAAGTGCTACATTAGAAGGGATAAATAGCAGATTTCACTAATAGAGAAGGTTTTCATCGATCACTATCATTTCCAGTAAGTCAATAATTAGCTTTATTGTTTGCCAATTTCATATCTTTTTGTTAAAAAAAAAAAAACGTGCGATTTCTTTGAATACCGTGTGAAGTGCGTTACATATCGGTGTAGGGTATTTTCTCTTTTTTTGTTGTCGGTATTATCGCGCGCTTTTATTTCAGATATTCCGCAATATACGTATGTATATATGTATATGCATGTATGTTAAATTTATTCCCCTTTTCAGCTCTTGTTTAATTTCTTAGTGTTTAATTACTCTTTTGTTAAATCGCGGCTTTAATTGTTCGTTCTCTTTTTTCCGATTTCCCCGTGTCCCAGTAATTTTGTGGGTCTTCATTTAACTTCATCCCTCATTTCGTATACTTTTATATGAGCATTCTCTTAATTTTTCCTTTCAACTTACATTTGCATATATGCTCTTTCTTAATTTTATAAGTTCTTTATCTGATCGTATTCCAACAAGTTACGACTCTTGAAACCCAGTTTTCCCCTCCAAATTACTTACGAACATCTCTTTATAAGATTGTCTCGTAAGAGATTGCTGTTTTTGTAAATTAGCGCTCTCATGTACAAACGTTCCAGTTGTGTTTTTAATTAACAGTGTTGCCAGTGATTCAATTCGATTGGTTTGTGTCGGCTAATTGTTAAAATCCGCCTTTCTATAAAATCTATTTTTATAGTATATTTAATTAAAGGAACCAAGATATCGAACAAAATTACATAAATTAATTTTATTTTAATTGGTTTAAGCTGTAATTCGAGCAGAACCCCACCTAAATTAATTTATTTTCTAACATAACATATACATTCTGAAACGAACAAAGAGCTCTAGTTTCTGTAGCTTACTGAATTTAATTTAAATATTTCCGGATTGTAGGATTTATTAATTAAGTTTTCATTACAGTTTAATTATTAAATTTTACCCACAAAACAAAAAAAAAACAAATTTAAATCCCAGTTCGTCTAAAGTTTTTGTGGCAACATTGTTTTGTTTTGAGAGACTCTCTTTTCCTAATATTGGGGAATATTTGGAAAATTTCATAAAATTTTGGAAATTTTCCAATTTGAAATAGGTTGCTTCGGGACAATTTGTTTTTAAATTTGTTTGTATGGAAAATATTTTATAAATATACATACTTATTTATCATAGATGTAAATTTAATATCTGTATATTTAATTTGTTTTGACCCAATTGCCACAAAATTAATACTTATGGTCGTTTGCTAGTATTTCACTCCCGCTTTGTTTAAAAATTTTCTATATTTTATGCTTTCAAAATTATTCCTGGCTGCATTTCGAAAAAGTATCTTCGTAAATACATACATATTTATTTTAATTAGAATTGTGGTTATTTATTTTAAATAAAAATTAATAATGGTATTCTTGAAAATTTTCGGCCGTTTTTTGAACAACCTATGTATGTGAACGAACCTATTATTCGCCAACTTCCTGGAAGATTTACTTGTTTTCCCATTGGTAAAAGGTTAATGACCTTTTTATAAATTTATTCCCGTGAACAGCTGATCCACATTTCATGCACCTAAATAAGTGCATTCATTTTAGTATCAGAGGCTGAAATGTATGAATTGTTTTTTCGTGTTTTTATTTAGATACAATATTTTTGAGCGACCGTAAAGCGCAAAAAGTAAACTCAAAATATTATGTGGTTAAAGGAAACCTGAAAATTTATTTAAAAAAAAACGGATCATTTAAAACAAATGACTTTAACATAAATTTTTTTTAAAATTTTTATTTATTAAACTGCATATTCCTTAAAATTAAATAAAAAAAAAAATATTTTTTAGCCGACAACCAGCAAACTAAATAAACAAACAAAATAAATACGATTAAACACTATTTTTTGGCAGTTTGTTTTTTTTTAATAACAAACATAAAGGTTTAAAAATAAAATTATTCGTAAAATAACTATATTTTTATTCAGTTTTAACAGTACGGAGAAAGAATTTAATAACCCACAATCAGTTACGGTAGTAATTTTATGAGTGTAATTTATAGGTGCTGCTTATAATTGTTTTGCATTTTTTTTGTACTTTTAAATTTTTTACACATTATTGGGGTCTTTATTGGTACAAACTGAGCAAAGTACTTTTTACTCTAATTTTTGTTTGCTTCTTATATCCGAGTAAATATACAGTGTTTTGTTATTTTTAATGTAAAAAAAATCCAACAAGTCAACTCATTTATTAGTTTGTCAATTAGTTCAGTTTTTTCTACTTACATATTTCGTCATGTCGTTGGATCAATTTATACGCCTGGCTGATAGCATCGTTGAGTTCGAAGCTGACCTTAACGATAATCAGTACCCAGTAACCTCAATACATTCGCTCGAGGTTCACCGCTGTGAGCTTCGGTCAGACTGGAGTAGAGTTAAGGCAGCTTACGACACATTTTTGCTAGAAGCTGACAAGGAAACTGATAAAGACGAAGACCCAATCGATGTAGAATCATTTAAACTTAAATATAAAACACTTATACTACGTACTGCAAGTGTTTAACCAGATTGTCTGAACTTTCTGATGCTTTACTATTAGCATCGCCTACACAGCATGAGGCGGCACCACATGCAAATACAAACCCTTCTGTTCCTACTTCCTTAAATTTACGTAGTCTTCACTTGCCTCCTATTGAAATTCAAACGTTCCATGGCGATTATGCTTCCTGGCCAACATTCCGTGACATGTTTTCCGCTGTGGTATCAAACTCTAGGTCTAGTAACGTGGAGAAATTGTTTTACTTAACTCAAAAAACCAAGGGTGAAGCTAGGGAGATAGTGGGAAAATGTCCACTTACACACCAAGGGTTCGATATGGCATGGGAAAACTTATGTTTGAGGTACGATAACCGCCGTGTTTTAGTGAATGGTCAGTTGAAAATCCTTTTCAACCTCCAGACTATCATTGCTGAATCAGGCAAGGCTTTGAAAGGATTACAAAGAGACATTAATTCCTGCATTTCGGTGCTAAGACTCCACAATATTGAAGTCGCTAGCTGGGATCCAATTTTCGTGTTTATCTGCACAGATAAACTTCCGGAAAATACGTTGACACTTTGGGAACAACAATTAAGGGATAAAACAGCTATTCCGAAATGGTCCGAATTGGATGAATTCCTCACCCACCGGCATAGAACACTAGAGTCCGTCTCCGAAATTCGCGGCACTAACCATGCTAGGAATAGTGAGACCAAGTCCAAATCAAATTCGAATTCCAGTTCTAATAAGAAGGTTCATAGCTTTCAAGTAAAAGTTTCAGGTCCGAAATGTCAATTATGCCCTCAAGAAATCCATCCAATCCGAAAATGTCCTAAATTTCTTAAGATGGACTATCAACATCGATTAGACGAAATAAAAAAAGAAAATGTCCTAAATTTCTTAAGATGGACTATCAACATCGATTAGACGAAATAAAAAAAGAGGGCTTATGCCTTAACTGTTTTTCAAAAACGCATGGCGTAAGGAATTGCCCAAGTAAACACAGTTGCTTCAAGTGTCTCAAAAAACACAACACTCTTTTACATAAAGAAGTGGAAAATCAAAGTCCACCTCTTCCAACTCCTAGTACAAGTAGTGCTACAATTCTTAATCCGAATTCAGCTTCATTTTCCAGATCCAATTCAAATAATATACAGTCCACTATTAGTTCGAATAGAGTTCAGTCTTGTTTTGCAACTCATTCCAAGAGTGTTTTATTGGGAACAGCATGGGTAAACATCTGTCATTTAGGTACCAAATACCAGGTTCGTGCATTAATAGACTCTGGGTCGGAAGGAACTTTCATTACGGAACGTATTTTTAAGTTACTTAAACTTCCCTCTGAGTCAGTTAATGCACAAATTTCTGGCTTAAATCGCAGTGTTTCCGCCAATGTTCAGCATCAGTGTTCTTTGGTACTTGGTTCACATGTGCACGACGATCTGGATATTTCGGTTACAGCACTTGTAGTTCCCCACTTGTCAAACAGCCTCCCATCCCAGACCATCTCAAATTCAAAATTTTCAAACCTTCCAGAAATCCCATTAGCAGATCCAAAATTCTACTCCAGTTCTAAAATTGATATGTTGATTGGTGGTGGCATTTTTCCTTCAATTGTTTGTTCAGGGATAAGACATAATGTTTGCGGTTCCCTTATTGCTCAAGAAACCATTTTCGGATGGATTCTTACAGGCCCAGTTTCAGATAGTTCGAATTCCCGTCGCACCATCGTATCAAATTTTGGGAGGTGGAGAATCTTCCAAGGAAGAACTTTATGTCTCCATCCGATCAATTTTGTGAGGATCTGTTTATCCGCACTACCAAAAGGAATCATGAGGGTAGATATATAGTGTCACTTCCTTTTAAGGAAGGATTCCCGAACTCACTAGCATTAGGTAATTCTAGGTCTAGCGCAATGGCACAGTTTTTGAGAAACGAGGCCAAGTTAGCTCGAACCCCGGATTTCAAATGTGATTACGATTCAGTTGTCGAGGAATATGAGGAATTGTCTCACATGTCTAGGGTATCTCCACCGGATATGTCCCGGGTTTCAAATTTTTATTATTTACCACATCATGCGGTTATAAAACCCGAAAGTAGCTCCACAAAAGTTCGAGTAGTTTTTAATGCTTCTGCTCCTTCATCCAATGGACAAAGCTTGAATTCATTGCTTCACGTCGGACCAATTCTGCAGAATGACCTTACAATTTTGATTCTTAAATGGCGATTTTTCCGATTCGTATTTAATGCTGATATTCAGAAAATGTATAGGCAGATCCTAGTCAATCCTGACCATACTCCATTACAACGAATTCTTTTCCGAAGTAATCCGAATTCCCCTATTTGCGATTACGAACTAAAAACAGTTACCTTTGGGGTCAGTTGCGCACCGTATCTTGCTATTCGAACACTGTTACAACTAGCCGATGATGTCCAACACCGTTATCCAATTGCTAGCACGATTCTCCGGAAATCAATGTATGTTGATGACGTCCTTGCAGGATTCCATACGAAGCAAGATTCTATTAAGGCAAAAAACGAGCTTATCCAAGCTTTAGATTCCGCTGGGTTTTCGCTGAGAAAGTGGACATCAAACTCTGTGGACATACTTTCCGATGTTCCACCAGACCATCGACTTCATGAAGATTTCTTAAAATTTGAAGACAGCAGCTCTGCGAAAACTTTAGGCATTCGATGGAACGCGTGTTCGGATGACTTTTACTTTGTAGCGGAGTCATTCCCAGAGAATTCTTTATACACCAAAAGGGAAGTTTTGTCCAGAATTGCAAAATTATTTGATCCTGCTGGGTGGCTATCTCCTTGTATAATTGTGGCTAAAATCCTGATGCAAAAGATATGGGTAGATGGTACTGGTTGGGATGAAATCCTTTCTACTGATGCGCTCAGTCAGTGGAAAACCTTTGAGTCTAATTACTCCGCTATCAATACCATTCGAATCCCTCGATGGATTGATTATTGTCCAAATGCAAAAATCCAATTCCATGGATTCTGTGATGCTTCAGAAAAAGCATACGCAGCGGCATTATATGTACGAATAGTTGGTCCTGGTTCTATTTCAACACACCTTATATCGTCCAAAACAAAAGTTGCTCCTATCAAGACATTGTCAATTCCAAGATTGGAACTTTGTGGAGCGGTCCTTTTAGCAGAAATGATAGACAATATTTTGCCACAATTAGAAATAGACAATTTTTCTGTGTTTTGCTGGACCGATTCCTCCATTGTACTTTCTTGGCTAGCTAAACCTCCTTGTAGTTGGCTTACATTCGTCGCCAATCGAGTCTCGAAAATTATTCAAATAGTGAACTATACACAGTGGAGACACGTAAGTTCTGAGGATAATCCCGCAGATATTGCTAGTAGAGGTATTTGTCCACAAGATTTACATAGTAATGATTTATGGTGGTTCGGTCCCCACTGGCTCAAGGGACATGAAGTACAGTGGCCAAAAACTGATGTGTCTACCATTTCTCGGACTATCATGGAAGTGAAACCGATAAAGGTGCATTTACTTATTTTACGAACTTTGAAGATGTCTTGGAACGGTTTTCCTCTTACAATAAGGCAATGCGAGTCATGGCATATGTATATCGTTTTTTCTATAGAACCCATCCTAGATACCGATATAGTTTCTTCAAGGATTCCATTTCGTTGTCCAATTCCGAAATAAGCTCCATTCGAAACCAACTGATTTCCGTGTGTCAAAAGGCGTTCTATCCTAATGAATATAAATGTCTTTCCACTAGACGAATTATACCTAAATCTAGTAGCATTTTAAACTTAAATCCCTTTTTGGATGCAGAGGGAATTATTCGTTCCAGTGGTCGGCTAGAGTCCTCCCATGGTTTAACCTACGACGAGAAACACCCTATCATTATTCCATACAGTTCGCAGTTTTCCAGGATTTTGGTAAAATTTATTCATGACATTAGCCTTCACGGAGGAAACCAATTAGTTCTTCGATTACTCAGAACACAGTACTGGATCCCAAAAGCAAAAAATCTAATAAAAACAACAATAAATAAATGTAAGGTTTGCGTCATTTACAAAAGAAAATGACAGCAGCAGATAATGGCGGCTTTACCACCTGAGCGATCGGAAATAACTCGTCCGTTCCTACACACTGGTCTAGACTTCGCGGGTCCTTTAGATGTCAAGAGTTACTCCGGTCGAGCTTGTCGCATTACCAAAGGATATGTGCGCGTGTTTGTGTGCTTTTCAACCAAGGCAATACATTTAGAAGCAACATCTGATTTGTCCACTGAAACGTTTATGGCTGCTTTTAACCGATTTGTTTCTCGTCGAGGATGTCCCTTGCACCTTCACTCTGACAACGGAACCACCTTCGTAGGTGCTTCAAGAGTCCTAGCACGACAATTCCTCCAAACCACACAACAACGCATCCTCGCTAATTATTCACATCAAAACATTTCCTGGCATTTCATTCCAGCAGGAGCTCCGCATATGGGAGGACTGTGGGAAGCCGGCGTGAAAAGTTTTAAGAATCATTTCAGAAAGATTGCAGGTTGCTACAAATACACATTTGAAGAGCTTGCGACGCTTCTGTCCAAAATTGAAGCGTGTCTGAACTCCAGACCAATCTCTCCTATTTCGACTGATCCAAATGACCTTTGCGCACTTACCCCAGGGCATTTTCTTATTGGTACTCCAATTCTAGCACCTGTAGAGCCGCAGGTTAACGATTCACCAACTTCGGTTATCAATCGATGGCAGAAACTTAAGTTAATCCACCAAAAGTTTTGCTTCCGCTGGAAAAATGAGTACTTAAAAGAAATGAGCAAGAGAGTCAAATGGCGACGACCTGAGGTAGATATACAAGTAGGGGCAATGGTAGTGGTCAAAGATGAAAACCTCCCACCGAATTCGTGGCGGCTAGGTAGAGTTGTTAAGACTTTCTCGGGTTCAGATAATCGAGTACGTGTAGCGGAAGTAAAGACACAACGGGGCTTATTGACTCGTCCAATTGTCAAATTAATATTATTGCCCGTTGAGTCCTAAAAAAAAAAATTCGTTAGAAAACTTCTTATTTTATTCTATAATACTTATTATTTTCCAGATCAGCATGCCTAAAATTTCCTCAAACTCAAAATCGTCCTCCGAGAGCCACGTCAAAACATCTAAAGCATATACATGCCGTATTTGTAAACGTCCTCATCCGCTCCGAACGTGCCGCAAATTTCTGGCAATGAACATGTCCGATCGTATTCGTGCAGTCCGTGCCAACAAATATTGTTCGAACTGTCTTGCCCATGATCATTCCCAGGGTACGTGTATTTCCAAGCACGGATGCAAACAGTGCCATAAATCTCACCACACATTACTGCATGTAAATCCCCGGCTTGTCAAAGACTTGTTGCCTTCACGTTCCCGATCCCGCTCACGTTCACCGATTCCGCGAGCTTCAACAGCATCTTCGGCATCCTTATCAGCGATCCTAAAACAAAACACCTTGGTTTTGCTCCCAACAGCGTTGGTCAAAATTGGATCAACGACGTCACATGCGCGATGCCTGTTGGACTCGGGATCGCCAATCAGTCGCGTGTCGAAGCGGTTAGTCGATAAGCTGGATCTGACCGCTTACACGCTACGGGAAGAAACAATTTGTCCAATTGTTTTAAAGTCTCGGTTTGATTCGTCGTCCAAAATCGAGGGCACATTCCGTGTTGACAATCGGATTTCATTGCAAACTCCGGCGCATTCGCTTCCAGAGTCCTACAAAAAGAATTTTCGCGATCTGTTTCTCGCCGATTCTAAATTTTATGAATCCGCCTCGATTGATATTGTAGTTGGCGTGGATCTGTATCCCAAGGTAATGTGTCAGGGAGTATTTTCTAGGACTGGCTTTCCGACAGCCCAGAGTACAATTTTCGGTTGGACTATCTATGGTCCTTGTATGTTATAGATAAATGCACTTTTTAGGCCAAATAGCAAAAAACATAACGTAATAAATTTTCCAATCCTATTTTTCTACTTACTATGTATATACCTTTTTTTCCATGAATTACAAAAAAAAAAAAAAAACAGAATTGAATTATAGACCCATTTTCGAAGGTTAATTTTTTAATTTTATTATGCAATTATTATTAAGGTTAAGTTCTTAGTTCTATTCGGAAATAAAATCTTTGACATAAAAATAGGACACATATTTGTTTCCTTCTTTGCATATCCTGCAAGGCGGGCGGCAATGTTAATGCCAAAATGCACTATTGTGCCCTTTGCATTAACAACTGAGATGAGCAGTTTTCCCCCCTTTTTGAAATATATATTTAAGCTGAAAGTTATTAAAATAGTCCTTTCTCTTTCCCGTATAATGCCTAAATCCTAATGTCAAACGGCGAGAATGCAAAAGATTTTGTTTCCGGTTTAACAATACATTTTTTTTACTCACTTACTTTTTTAGCAGCGATACAATAAGGTAAACATAAGTGAAATAAATTAATAAAATTCCTTTTATCCAAATTCTAAAATATTTGTTTTTTCATTTGTCTTTTTACAACCTTAATATTCCAATTGGGGTTTTGCGTTTTTGGATACAACAAATTAAATTGATTAATTTGTTGTATTAATTCATCACTCGGAGATTAATTTGTATTTCCAATATCCAAGGCTTCCTAAATTAGTTCTACACTCCAACACTGAATATTTTTAAAAAACCTTTGCTGAAGGCGCCTAAAAGGTTGCAGTTAATGCTTATGATACTCCAAAGATACTCGTTTGATGTAAAGTTTGTACATGGTAAAGAAAACACCGTTGCAGACACGCTTTCAAGAGCCGCAATGAAATTGGATGATGACGAGCTTAAGAAACAGATGATAAAAAACAACATTTTCTCTATTAAAACCATAAGCAAACAAAAACTTATCAAAGATGTGAGCATTTCAGATAATACGTTAGAAACACTCCGGCATGAAACGGAAAAGGATGAACTATTTCGGATTCTGAAATCATATATTACTGAAGGGTGGCCATCATACATACAGGATGTCAATAATCATCTGAAATGTTTCTTTAAATTTAAACATGAGCTGACTTATCAGGATGGGTTAGTTTTTCGTCTGCAGCAGGTGGTAATACCTCAAAATTTACGTAAAGCAATGATCGATAGGTCTCACACCAGTCACTCTGGCATTGAAAACTCCATAAGATTTGCAAAGGAGAATATATTTTGGCCAGGAATGTCACAGCAAATAGAAGAAAAAGTTCGAAACTGTGGAATATGTGCTGAATTTGCAGATTTACAACAAAAACTACCAATGAAATCACATGAGATACCTATTTATGCATGGCAGATAGTCTCAATGGACGTATTTTTTGTTAAGTATAAAGGTAAACAAGAAAAGATGCTTGTGATTGTCGACCATTTTTCGGATTTTTTCGAGTGTTGTAGGTTGTCCGATTTAACTCCACACTCGGTGATCGTGAATATGAAGGAACAATTTGCCAGATACGGGGTACCGGAAAAAGTGATTTCCGATAACGGCACTCATTTCATAAACAGAGAAATGAAGCTTTTCGCCTTAAAAAATGGCTTTAGACATATAACTTCGTTGCCTTATCACCAGGTTGGTCAAGGTGTTAGAGTACAGCTTAGGCCTGATACGGTAAAAACATGGTCTAAAGGGGTCATAAGAGATAAGTTATCGGATCGTTCATACGTCGTTGATGTGAACGGTACTCCATATAGGCGGGATCGGGTACATATAAAACCGTCGCCACCTCTTAGGCCCTCAGAGGCTAATTTGGATTCTGAAACAAATAATTAACCTGAAACTACTGCTACAACATACCTTTCAAAGAACTTTCCAGATGACAACACAGATGAGACTACTTCCAGACGGTTATCTACAGAGGAAAATACTCTGCAAAATTTTCATCCGGAAAGACCGAAGAGGAAGGTCGGACCACCAATACGACTAGCAGACTATGACTGCTCGGGGGTCTAATATTTCGGATTTTAAAAGAGGGAGGATGTTATATATACATAGACGAATCTGGCAACCAATAACATGGTAATCGAGATGGCAACACAATGATGAAAGACGTTTGTATTATACATACATACATACACAACGTTGATTGGCATTATAAAATCTTTACTAATTTAAAACACATGTGTATCGCTACTTAAAACAATAAAGCATTTTTATTATTTATAGGAATCTTTCTGGGCTTTTATTGTAAATAATACACATATGAATAATAATAATTACATTTGCTATTTGTTCATTGCTTTTTTATCCTTAATTATTTTTATTTTTTAAAGTCTTTTGTTCTTTAAATACCACATCCATTTTAAATTTTTAGTTATTTTCTTAAGCCTATAGTACACGGAATGTAAAAAGCTACATGCGCATTAGGTTCTGACGTAATTTTGTCGTCATCACACAACACGAACTTGCTATTGTGGCTTTGTAGCGTTGTCAAAATTACGTCAGCACCTCATGCGCATGTAGCTTTTTACATTCCGTGTACATTATTTTTGTTTATATTTTGAAAAATTGCGCTCTGCGAATTTGGGTACACTCAAAAAGTTTTATAGTAACTGAGTGCAATTAACTAAAATTATTTTCTGTAAAGTTAAAAATTAATGAAATTTTTGTTATTTTATAATTAAACAAATTCTTCAACTGTTTCAACATGTTGTTCCAAAAACAAATATGTTCAGTTATTTTTATGCATAAAATAAAACTGAAATACTTAAGTGCAAAGTTATCTTAAATTATTTTATTATTTACATACCTATGTACATGCATGTGCACATAAATAAAAAACAAAAATATTTCGCTGATTTGGTGCACTCACAATATTCTGTAAGTAAAATTAACTGAAATGGTTATATAAAATAAATAAAAATTCAGTTAAAAATGGTCTTCATACTTATTTTTCAATTATTTTTAACAAAAAGTTCATTTTATTTTTACTTTCAAAAATTCAACCCCATGTTCCGTAAAAACAAATGAATTTTCAGTTATTTTATATAAATTAACTACATATTCCGTACAAAAACAAAGGAATATTCAATTATTTTATATAAATTACCGTAAAAAATTGACTATATATTCCGTAAAAACATTTTATATTTTATATAATTTAGGTGTAGGTAGTAATGGCAGGTAAAAATACTATTTTAGCAGGCTTAGTATGTAATTTAAATTGAGTTAAAATTAACTGAAAAGCCTTTTGAATGGATTTTTTGTAGTTGGTATAGGTATATTAAATTAAAAATAAGAGACAAATGAAGTCATTTTTATAGAATTTCTTCGTTTTAAAATAAACATTAAAAAATAGCCGTACGATTCCTTTGTTTTAAATGAAATTAGTCGTTTAAATAATTACATTTCAGTTATTCAAACTTTATATTCTTTTGAATTTACCTACATAATATTTTGAGTGTAACATCACAAAAGTATGCTATACTTGTTTCTTTTAACACATTGCCGTATTCAATCAATTGTGAATAAATGAACGAAAACCACAAAAGACCGACTGACACAAAAGATCAACTGACCCAAAATACCAAGTGACCTGAAATGAACGATTGAACGAACTCGCTCATTGTTTTGAATTGAACCATAATGACCGGTCACCTAAATGAACGATTAAGCCCAAGACTAGCGTAAAGTGCCTTATGACATTTAAGGGTGAATTTTTTTAGAATAAAACACGCTGCCCTTTTAGAGAGCAAAGCCAAATTGCATTTTTTTAAATAAAATGTGACATTTTTTGTAGAAAAGAAAACACCATTAGTTTTTGTAACAAAAATGGGTATTAGTTTCACATTTGGATTCATAACTCTTATCCTAAGGCACGTTTTGGCTGGATTTCAATTCCAAGCTGCATAGGGTAACGACAAGAAATTTGACGCCAACAGTGTTCCTTTCATTTGAGTTTTTCGAAAGTGAGCGTTTTCAACAGACGGAAACACGGACCGACGAACATGGCTAAATCGACTTAGAATTACTCAAGGAGACAGAATATATGTACTTTATGGGGACTGAGATAAATAATAAACAAGTTTCACACGGAATGACAAACTTTCTTCTTCTTACTTACTTCACAACTAATTGTGGTGGAGGGTATACAAAAAGTTAAATAAATTGTGTTATTGTTATTATAACTAAATGGTCTCATCAATGCGAATTCAACAAGGTAAACTCGTCGCTACAACAATTACAACTCTAACAAAAATAACAGGGGGGTTACCGCGTATTTCAATTCGAAAGAAATAATTTACGAGTTCGAACAATTCGTACTGTGTATTACGATTTTCTTACTATTTGTTTCGAATGAACGGAAGTTGTTAATACCTTTTCGAAAACAAAAATTTCCTTTCGTAACGGCAACTCTCTATTTCGAACAATAAAAATCCTTTTCGAAACTCCAACTCCGTATTACGAAAACGAGCGTGTAAAAAGCGTTAGGAAATTGTTCGAAAGTTATTTTGTTAGTGACAAAGTGCAAATTACAGAGTTCAAGATAAATAATAGTGTAAAACAAACAAATTAAACCTTATAATATTATAATTGATATAAAATTAATGTATACTAACGTTATTATTTGATGGGTCTGCTTGATCAGGGTATTTCTCTCGGGAGAATTTCGGATCATATGACTATGACCCTGGACTTCGGCGCAACACCACCGGTGGAGTTCCCGGATAGGGAAGTTTGGAGTGGATCCAATGGACTGTTTGAGGGGTGGGCAGTATTTACGGATGGATCCAAGATGGAAACCGGCACTGGTGCCGGTGTATATATAGCGGACACCGAGGTGAAGAGGTCATTCAGACTCCCCGATGAGTGCAGTGTCTTCCAGGCTGAGATCCTAGCGATCTGGAGGGCGACGGAGGTGATACTGGAACACATCGTGGGTGGATCTGGGGGGTTATTATGTAATTCGATTCGAAACGAAAATAATTTCGAAAGAAATTTCCGTATCGAAAATAAAATGGTATTTTCTAATCCGTTCGAAAGCCCCACAGATTTGTATTTGTTAAAAAAAGGGAAAAGCAAAGTGCTGCCAAATTTATAGCCGATAAATTTGACAGTACCTGTCAATATTGACAGACATTTTTTGAATAACAAGCGTTAATTAAAAAACGTTACATTTTCCGCAAAATGTAAATATAAGTGAAAACTAAACACAACCCAAATTTTAAAAAATTACTATGTATAAAAATTTTCAGACTAAAAACAAGGAGTTGTGACAACAAACACAGTATAAATTTTGATTTCAAGTCACTCACAGTTCTGAATATAGAGGAAATCGTATGTTTGAAATTATATTTTACACTTTTTGTAAAAAGTTTTATTTATGCCCGTAATTTCTACAAACAGATATCTGGCTGTGTATAGATATCTATGGTGTAATGAATTTTTAATAATTTTAACACGTATGTCTTACCTACTGGCTAAACTGTAGTGTATTTACACCATCGATTTTTGACAGTTAATTTAAAAAATTAATAAAAATACCAATGTTGCCATATTTTAAAAGAAAAATTAAAGGAAAAAACACGTAGGCAAAATTAATGTTGAAATTACCCAAATAGTTTTACCGGATAGGTAAAGATAACTGTTAGGTACGAACACGAACAGATATCTGTTTGTAGAAATTACGGGCATTAATTACTTACATTTTTAAATTTTTTATTGTTTTCGCAAGCACAGCACCTTTCGATTAATTTACGAAAAATTTAAATGAACTGACATTTGCTTTCGTATTATATAGTTGCAATTGTAAAAGGGTAATTTATAATTTACGAAAAGGGGTAAAAAAAATCCAACAAAAAGAAAATATTTCCGAACGTTCGAAAATAAATTTTCGAAAAACGTACTACATAATACAATTTGTACGAATTCGTAAATCTTTTCTTTCGAATCGTATTACATAATAACCCCCCTGTGGTGACAATTTACGTCGATAGTCAGGCGGCGCTTAGGGCATTGACGAATTATACGGTGCGATCGTGCCTGGTCGCTCGGTGTAGGAATGCTCTTGGTGGACTCATGGGGGCATTCAATGTGAGGCTGTGTTGGGTACCTGGACACTGCATGGTTGAGGGAAATGAGGTAGCGGACGAACTCGCGAAAGGGGGTTCGAGTCTGGACTTAGTGGTAAGGGACAGGGGGGTAAAGCCTCCCCTATGTTACTACTATGGTGTGATACGGGAGAAATTCCGTGATGACGTTAACCGATCCTGGGGGGACAGAGTGGATTGCAGGGTGTCTAGGGCATTATGGACCGGATTGGACGCGGGGGCAACCAGGGTTCTACTGGGATTGGATAGGAGTAGTCTTAGAACGCTTATAGGGTTCTTGACGGGTCATAGTCCGGTCAGGGCTTTTGTGGGCAGATGGGACAACGCCACACCGGACTTCTGCAGATTGTGCGAGGATTCGGAGGAGCTGGAGACGATCGAGCATGTACTTTGCCATTGTCCCAGGATGCAGAGTCTCAGACAGAAGTGGCTAGGAAATAGGTTTCACGACGAACTGGGGTGCATCGCTGGATGTAGTCCAGCTGATCTACTGGGGTTTGTCAGGGAAATAGTGCGGTTGTTTCTGTTGAGGGGACGGTAGAGGGGGAATTTGTTCTTCACGATACCTACTCACACTTTCAAAAGTCTGTCTTCAGTCAGTCCAATCAATTAGACTGGTCGTTTTTATTGCCCTTAATAAATTGACACAAAACGGTTAATTCTTCGGCTGCATTAGGCAAAAATCGTCGGAAAAATTCCTCATAAGGTAGAGGTGGAGGGCATGTATGTAAATGCATCACTGCGCTGCATCCAAAATCAAACTTTTTTAATAATTATATTTTTTTTTTATTGGGTGACTATTATTTTTGGTCCACATCTACTTTACTGACATACCTATCAGGGGTGTGCTGGAAATCGTAAACGTAAAACGCCAGAATTTATAAGTTGTTTTTTAAACACTTTAATATAAAATTTGGTTTTGTTTTTAATATAAATAAACGAAAGAAATGTTCTTGTCGACATCATGGGCCAGGCAGTTAATCTAATTTTTGCTATAAAATTCTGTTTTATAGAGAAATATTTGTATATTTGTCATAAAAATCTTTTATTTCAGAAATCTCATTAAAAACTGACTTAAAATTCTTGCGTTTTACGTTTTCGATTTTGAGCACACCCCTGTATAAAACATTTGAAATCACTGATGCAGCGCAGTAATGAATTTACGAACATGCCCTTAATCATGAAACGACCTACCTACAATAACTGCATTAAAGAAAAAAGTAAATAATTTTTTTTTATTAAAAATTGCATTAAAACTATTTTAGGTATTTTATTTACTTACATTAAAAAAAAACATTTTGAATAAAACATTTATTAGCGAGTCATACGCTATACACCCAGAAACGATCTTTTTTTAGTGATTGTGTATTAATAGCAGGGACCGAAAATAAGAGTTATTTTTCAATTTTTAAAGAAATAAATCATACATAAATGAACATCGTAGAAAACTTTTAATTACACCATCATGATTTTTAGGCGAAATGCATCCAAAATATTGCATGATATTTAAATTTTTGATTTTTATTTTAACAATCAAAAATAAGAGTTATTTTTGATTTTTATTTTTTTAAATGAAAAATAAAAGTTATTTTTGATTTTTACATTTTTAAATGAAAAATAAAAGTTATTTTTGATTTTTATATTTTTAAATCAAGAAATAAGAGTTATTTTTGATTTTTATATTTGTATATCAATAATAAAAATCAATTCAAAAAATAACTTATAAGTTTTGGCTGCCATTCAAGTCAGTGTTAAGAGGTCGATTTCAGGTGTTAAATTTTACCATCATAATTGATTTTAAATGTTCCTCAGATAAATTATGTCTCAAATCTCCCAATATTAATCTGAGTGCTGAAAATTACCTTTCTACACTGACTTGCGTGGCAGCCAAAACTTATAAGCTATTTCTATGCATTCATGTTTTTATAGCTGATAATGGATAAGTCGCATAATATATTATATTCATATAGAAAGAAATTTGAATGAAGCAGCATATTATAATACATACGGCATCAACAAATAAATAAGAGTTTTGAATTGATTTTTATTATTGATATAAAAATAACTCTTATTTCTTGATTTTTTTTGATAAAAGTCATAACAGTTACGGTCCCTGATTAATAGACAAACTTCAATACCGTTCATAACTATTTTTAAGAAAGTAGCGTACAAGTTATAGTGTTCTGTTCTACGTTATAAAACAGAATAATTGTAGTGGTTCTGTAGACATACATTATATTTTAATGTTCTGTGGAGGATTTTACATAGAACAAACAAAAATTTTTAGGAACGACCGCAGCACAAATAGCTTGTGTGTTTATTGTGAACATGTTTTGTTCGTGTTAAATTTATTTGCTGGCTTAATGTTTTTTTCCTATATGTATTTTGTGCGCTAAGCACAACTAAACCGAAACAACATTAATGTGCTGAACCAAACAAAACGAAGTTTGTGGTTAAAAACATAGAACGCAATAAAATCTCAATTTTGTTGTTGAGTTGGTTAGGTAAAGTAATATTTTTGTGTTAGAAAATCACTAACACAAACCCCTTAAGAACAGTATATAATGTAAGTTTAACAAGTGAGTTTTACGCTCGTTAACAATTAACGATGGTAAGTTCTTTTCCTTCCTTTGTAAAGTAATAAAAAATCGAGTAACGCCTTTTTCATGCATCATGTATATTCTTTGGTATAACAGATACACAATTTAAAACGATTTTTTGTAGATGACCAGTTCTCATATTGAATCTAAAATTAAAGAAAAAATGTATCAATTAATATATGCACAAATAATTTGCTTTTGAAAAAGAATGAATTTAAAATCAGTTTACGGAAACATTTGATAAATCATTCATTTTAATTCAGATGTCCCTATCATGGTAATCATCATACATATTGATTAAAAGGCCCAGTGCTGTTCAAATTTTATTCCCAAATTGTACATTTTTATCCCCACAAATACCCATTCATTTGTTTATTTTATTTGACATATAATTTATACATCAACTTAATAAATGTAAGTTTGATGAACAAAGTGAAATAGTTTTTAATTTATCATCCTGCTCAAATTTTCTGTACAAGTTGGCTTACTTTTAAAATGGGTATTTATTCGTTTTAATGATTCAAGCAACTTGTAATACAGTTTATTTATCTTTTAACTCATGGTTCACTGTCGAAAAACCCCGTTCAACACAAGTAGTACTTATTAGTACACAAAGCAGTATTAATACCAACTTGACTAAATCTTCAAATTAATATTTTTGTGTCTAAAGAATGAAAATAAAACTAAAATAATAAAAAAATATCTTCAAAATTAAAAATCCTAAATCAAATTTTTATCCCACTTTTCAAAATAAAATACGCAATTTGGGGATAAATCCCCAAGGTGCTAACTCAACTTAGTCAAAAAAAGCTTTTTTTCATTTTACAAAAACCTTAATTAAGGAAGTTACCGTTTTACCTTTTATTTACTTTAAATTTGAATAAATGAATATTTGGCTTCATAAACACAGTTGGGGGATCGACAAGGTGTGCTATTAAGACATATCGTCATAATGTTCTTAATAATATTTTACAATTGTTTAAAAAAAATTTGTTGTGTTTTAAACAGAATAAAAAAAATTAATGCTGTGTTTATGATTCGCCTTAACTGTACAGTGGAAATCTAAATTATAAGCGGTTGCCCACAGCAGACATATATATTTTTTGTAATTATTTTAAGACATATGACTTTACAATTTTATAACTATCTTGTGACTCCCCCAAGTGGGTCTGTGGGGCATCACTGCTAATGTCAGCTGTTGGAAAATACATAACAAAAGCAGACATGCGCAAACCTATCATAAACATGCATCACAAAAATGGATGATGCATATTGTGTCAAAAATTTCACCAAACTGGGCAGCCAACAACTATTGGCATCAACTAATTTGCATGAGCATCGCAAAATAATCACAGATGCAGTGCAGTGATGTATTTCCGAACAGGCTGTGTTGCAAAGCATAACTAAAAACAAATGCGTTCACAAAGCATCACATATAAAAACAATTCACTAATTTCGCAACCGTTGTGGAGTGAATGGTTACTATGCAATAGTGAACTCAAGGCATTGTCTCAGAAAAGTTGTGGAGCTTATGGAGCTACTCCTTTCAGTGTTGCATTAATGAAGTTCGCCAATACCAATTTAAAATGTACGTATGCGCAGTAATTCGAAACAATCAGCCAGTCTAGTGAAAAGAAATTCAAACAAATTTTAAAAACCATCCTGTTTTAAAAGTTCTCTGAGTAGAAATCACATTTTTTACAAATCTCGAAATCAAGGAAAACTAATAATAAAAAATAAAAAAATAAACTGATCTTCACCAAAGATTTCAATATCCAGAACATAGCCAGTTTTTTCTTAATGATATGAATTGAAGTAGGTATAATCACTATACCCCCTTATTCAAAAGAGATTGTTAAATTTAACAAACGTTTACCAAGGAAAATTTTGTACAAAATTTGTTTTACAAACATTTATGTGATGTTTTCACAATATAAGTGATTGAACGTGTAGTGAAATTTATATGAAAAGCACTGTTTTTTGAGTTAAAAATATTATATGAATACGTCAGATATTGTTTAAGATTATGGTATACTTGCCTAGTTTGTCTAGTTTATCGGCCATCACAATTTATAACAAGGATATTAATCTGAAATAAAAAAAAGTTAAGTTTCCAAATCCAATAATTGATATTGCTCATATTTATCAATGAATATCAGAATTAAATGTGATAAATCATTCATGGTAATTCAGATGTCCCTATCAAAGGCATCATCATATAAAAATTGTAGAAAAAAAAAATCGACAGAACTAAATATGTAAGTATATACTTACTTGCCATAACGAAAAATATGTTGCATATTAAATCAGTAATGTATAATGTTGCATATTTAATCAGACATGTATAATGTTGCATATTGTCTAAAAAAATAAAAAATTAATCATTTTATTAAAGACGCAGATTTAACAGAAAGATTAACGTATATACAGCTACTCACACTTTAAGTGGGACACATAGAAAAAGACTATTGTTAATATATTTGTATCTCAATATAAAATCCTAAGTTTGAATTAATAATTTTTATTTAATGTTAGGCCTGTTCTGAACATCACTTTTATTTAAATCACGTGATTTCGAACCACATGTGCCTTTAAAAATCACGTGTGATATTCTGGTGTTCCGTTTTTGTGTTTTCATTCAGCCCAATTATGAATACAAATGTCCCGGGAGTTTAACCCATTTTTACAATGGAATTTACATAGAAAAAATGGGAGAAGGGAGAAAACTCCCGTATAAATGAATGCGTTTTTAATAACTGAAAGCACACCGAGAAGCACATAAACGGTGTGAATTTCAGAACACTAAAAAATCACCAAGTTCAGTAAAAATTAACTATTACTTTCACTTCCAGTTAACAATGTGTTTTGACAGCTATTACTGATAATTAATTATAAATGAACTTGGTGAAATTGGGGGTAAGTATTTTGATCAGGTGTTTCACTTATAGTTCAGTAGCTTTAGTAATATACTTTTTAACGATTCATTAAATTTATAATTTTATACTTACAATCCTGTAAATAATTTCATTTGCTTTTCATCTTGAAAGAATGCCTAAAAAAAAGGAACGAATATAAAACTAGTAGATTAACCGCATTTCAAAATTTTTGGTATTTGTAATAAATATATTTTCTGTTACATCAGTCAATTGAAACAATTGATAAATCATTCATTTAAAATCAGTTGTCCCTATCAAATTTATCATCACATAAAAACGCACATAAAAAAATATGAGAAGCATGCCTATGTACATATGAATCGTTCAGTGGATAAAGGGAATGAGTCCATTTTTGGCTTTTTTGAGATTTAGCGTGGATACACTTCCTTTTATGACTAACGATGTATGGTAAAAATTTTGTTTTCGAATTTCAACGGAAACCCCCTTTTAAAGACAAAACATTTTTTGTACGAAACACAAAATTTTTATTTTCAGTGGAAAAAGGGAATAAGTCCACGTTTGCATTTATATTGCATTAATCACTTGTTAACTTTGCTTTTAATCACTCTTATTTGTTTCTATTTCTTGCCTCTCTTCGAGCTTTCGCTACCTGCCAATTTTTTGTGTTATTTAAATGGTTATTGTACTTAGTTAATTGCTGCAAGAGAGCAGCAATCGGAAGCGTAACTTTAATCGAACTTCATGCTTTATTACATATGAATTCGACCTTTGATCGCTGTGGTTAGAAGATTTTCTAATTTAGTAAGTGCAGTGAGCGCAGATCGGTAGTAACCTTCTTCGTAAGTTACAACCTTCCCGGCAGTAGCACGTTATTTCTACAAATAGATATCTAGCTGTGTATAGATATCTATGGTGTAACGAATTTTTATAATTTTAACGCGTGTCTTTTTTTAAATATTATATATATATTAAAATTTACTATTTAAAGTAAGCCAATATTTAGATGGATATTTTTTCTTTTTATTTTCGAACGAATGCTCAAAGTCAAAACATAATTAATTTGCATTTTTACGCTGTCGATTTTAACAACAAAAAATTTGGTGGACTTATTCCCTTTTTCCACTGAAACTCTTATCAATAAAAACGTATTTGTACCATATTAACAGGTTTTGTGAACACATACACTTACATACTAACATTATATATTTACAAATTGTAAAGGAAGCCCTAATAATTAATTATGTAATTTTAGTTTTGAGTTTTATTGTAACAACTAGTTTTAAAGTCAACGTCAACTGTTCTGTCGTTTTTCTCCATTTCAAATTTTTGGACTTATTCCCTTTATCCACTGAACGACTCATATGTACAATATTATTTTTTTATGTTATAAATTTTCATATTCACCCCCATCGTGAATAAAAATTCCTTGGGAGTTTTTTCCATTTTTCCTATGTTTATTCAATTGTAAAAATGGGAACAAGGAAACAACTACCAAGGCATTTTTATTAACGACAGTGGTGATTAATTCGAATGTGTATTCTCAGTAAAATTACAATGTTAAAAGCTTTAATACTTTAATAGTCTTATTCCTTCGTTTTGACTTAGACAACACATTCACATTCACACAAAATTTACAATAGACACTATCCAGTTATAAGATACAAAGAATGCTTGCGAAGGCCGTAGCGGGCCAGAAAATGCATTACATTCTGCTGGTATCTAAAAGTTGTATAAATTTTCAGCACAAAATGTACTTCATTGCTAGCCAAAACATAGCTAAAGTACGAGGCTTACTTACTAGAAACTTACAAACGAAAATTCTGATAGTGCATAGGAAATATTCTTGGAAAATATTGAAGGAATAAGACTATTAAAGTATAAAAGCTTTTAAAATTGTAATTTGACTTAGAATAAAAATTTGAATTAATATAAAAATGTATATTATAAATGTTACTCACCATGAGAAATAAATTCCCAGATTCTAGGTAGTATGTATTTTTTTATTTTATAAAAATTTAGTCAGGAACTTTCTGTATTATATCTATTATACAGAATTTCTAACTAAAAATTTTAAAAATAATTCATAAAAAATGATGACGTACTTACCTATTTCTGCACTCGTTCCGAAAAATGTAACAAGTCACAGCACTCAAATGTAAATTTGAATTATGTAACTCATCTTCCAATGCCCATAAAGACCAAACTCCTCCTCAGTAAGAGGATATACTGGAATTGATAAATAAAAATGTATATTCAAATTAAAACCATTGACATCACATTACAGATGAAAACTATAAGTATGTACATATGCATCATGTTTATTAACATACATAAGAATATATGTGCATACATAGGTAGGTATCAGGCATTTTGGAAACTTGATAAATCAATCATAGAAATTCAGTTGTCCCTATCACATTCGTCATCACAGAATTCAACGTATGTATGTATGTACTCATATTTTAACTTTATAAACGCATAATTACCTCATTTTGTAATATTCCTATATTCAAAACTATTTTTTTTTCATTTTATCATTTTGAAGAACATCCACGTGCACCGAATTAAAAAATATAAGAGAAAGAAAACGTCGAAATTTTTTGACATTTAATAATCATGTTGCCAGATATTTGAAATATGAAAAGAATTGCCAACTACGCAACAATTTACATAATCACTGTAGCCAACTTAAGAAATAGTGGGTTAATGTGTAATGCAGGGCTGCCAGAAATTTTCAGCAAAAATCTTAATTTCACCAAAAAAAATCTTATTTTTGAAGAAAAAATCTTATTTTTGAAGAAAAAATCTTATTTTTGGAAAAAAGTAGTTTATTTTTATTATAAATAATAAAATAAAACAATAAAAACAATTCATATTTTATTTAATACATAAAATAAATATAACAAAAAATTTAATTTCTTTTACTAAATTGTATTATTTAGTTTACAAATTTTAAAATGGGAACAAAGAAGGTTTTTTTATTTGAACCTAACTAGACAAAACAAAAAATCTTGTTTTGGGGAAAAAATCTTAAAATCTTTTTTCGGTTGAAAAATCTTAAAAAATAAGGTAAAATCTTACTTCTGGCAGCACTGGTGTAATGAATTCTACACCACCGATTTTCGTTAGTTAATTCACGTAGGTAAAATTAACGCTAAAATTATCCAAATAGTGATACCGGATAGGTAAAGAAAACTGTTAGGTACGAACTCGACTAGATATCTATTTGTAGAAATTACGGGCATAACTCCAACTCCATTCATTAAAAATTTTTAATTACGACTCCGACTCCTACTCTAACTTTGATTCTCAGTGTATATGAGACCGGTCCTTATATGACTTTAAACTTTTTTTAATGCAGTATATTTTAAATGGTTAGCTATAGCAAGAAAATTATGCTGTAAAAATTTCAAATCGGTATTTTAAATCTAACACGTGCCGTGTCGCAATGAGCTTTAATATAGTTATTTACATATGAGTAGGTGAGATGCAAAACTCGTTCGTTACACTTTATTCGAATTTTGGGAAAATGCAAAAAAAAACATATAGCATCCAATTAAATGGACCAAATTGGTTGAACTATTTTGATTCTGAAGTGTTATGCCATTCTAGATTAATAACTCAACAGTTGAAAAATTTAAACCAACTGAAATATAGGGAAAAAATAAAAATTTAATTTTGGAACGAACGAGTTTTGCTACGAATTTTTGAAAGCAACTGTTTTGCTACAATCAATATGAGATCGAAATAGTTTTGGAACACACGAAACCCCACCAGCAAATTCAATCATTGAGCTTTAGTATATTTTAAAAGTTAAAATTATTCATACAGTGCTAAAAAATAAAACAAAAGTTATGTAGGGGAGGGATAAGTTACACCAATTCACATCTTTTTCAAAATAAGTTTTTTATACTATTGGATTCAAATTTTTTTTTCTCTATTGGTGGGTGGTTTTCTATAAGACCTATCCAATGTAGGGTTAGAGATATAAAAGTTGAAAACAACACCAAATCCAACATGCTTAGAAGTAAAGGGCATCAAGTCTATTTAATGTGGTTTACCACTGAATTTGTAGACAATTTTTATTAAAACATTCAGATGGGCCTTCTGTTGTTACCAGGGGTGCCAGGTGATTTTGGTAAGAAATCGGCATATTTTCAAAAAAAAAATCGGCATTATCGGCACTTAAATTTCAAGAAATCGGCAAACCAAAAATGCCTATTTTATATAGAGTAAAACACTTTTTTTGTAGAAAAAAATATCAAAACAGAACCATTTTGCATTACCTTATGTTAATAGCACAAAAAAATATATTAAAATACAGCAAAAAATAAACGTTTTACAAATAAATTGTAAGTAATTAGAAGCAAAAATGTATATGGGCATTTCCAGCGAAAAGTCTCCTTTTTGTAACGTAACGCCAGAAGTATTTTAAATTGTTTCTCAAAAAATGTCATATGTATGGTTTACTTTTTTATATTTTAGTGTAAAGCGCAACTAGCTCTTCATTAAGTTACAAAAAGGATAACGGTTGAACAACATGGTCCTAAAATACAACGTTATTTGCATTCTGGAGTTACTTTAAAAAAAGAAGACTTTTCGCTGAAAATGCCCACATGTACCTTTATACGAGCAAAGATTTTTAAACTTGATAGCTTGAAAAATAAATCTATATAAGTCCAAAGTTCACTAAAAAAGGTTTTATACAAAACGTCTTGCTCAATTCGCAGTCTTATTCAGTTTTGTAATGCAGGTCAAAATAAACTTCCTTTATTTTACGTCACGCCAGCGCAGATTTTTGCTTACATCTGCAAATCCTTAGCGTAGATTACTGTAATTTTTTTTCTGAATATAGTGCTTCTTCATTACTTTGTATATGGAAATGCCCATATGTATATATATTCTGTACTTTAGGGTAAATTATCTTAAAGTTTTGTACTTTTTGTTATTTTAGATTCATATAAGCTTGAAATTTTTATTAAATCCTTAATTTTAATATCATCATGAAAATATTTTAAAATTTTAAAAAAAATTTTGAATGATGAATTTCTTGCAAAGATTAATTTTGCATGGTACATTAAAATTTCCTTTTATGAATGTTGACTTGGCTAAACATTTCTTCACATTGGCGGAAGAATGTGAATTTGTTGGAAATGAACCAGGAGAATTCTCACTTTTAAATCTAAATTTTGTTGCCAAAAAGTTTGTTAATTTAATTGATTTTCTTACAAAAGATTGGTTATCAGATGTCCTCAAATGTGCTTATAAAAATCATTTTTTGATTTAAGTTTATTCATTAAAAGTGAATTTAGAATTTAGCTTGCATCAACTTTTTTTGTAAGTAAAAATCTATTTCCAAATTCAAATATAAAATACTTTATATTTTTTAATTTAACTTTTTTTCTTCTTTTAGCTTTTGTCAAAGAAATTTGCTGATATTTTTTTGTTTTTGATCAAGTTCTTTTAGACGGGGTTTGCCAGTACTGGCAAGACAGTTGCAATACATGCAAACTTTTTCGCTAATACATGCAAACTTGTCCAACTGTCTTGTCTACTGTCTAGAAAATTTTGCAGACAGTAAAATTGGACAGTGATTTGACATTTGCTAACAGTAATCTAAAGTTTTGTAAGCAAAAGAAAAACAAAAAATCAAAATGTAAAAAAATAAATATATTCTGTTTTGATTTTGAATGGTTTATTTATGTTTGTAAACACTATATAATTATTTTATGTTTTTTTCTTCTATTTGTTTAGTTAATGTAAAGCACCTTTAGCTGGACTTGCACTGCAAAATTCACGTTTGACATATTTTCAAAAGAGAACTGTCTTAACTACTGTCTGGACGCCTACGTCACGAAGACAGTTAGTAGTATTTTTGACGACTTATATGTATATTCCTACTGTCTTGCCAGTACTGTCAAATGTAAACACAGTGTTATTCTTTACTATTGCAACATTTTCAAAAAAAATGTGTAACATACATAACAAACAATGCGCTAAATTAATAACAGTTCTTTCTTTTTAATGAGACAAGTATTTCAATGTTACCCAAAATAATTAACTTGTACTAAATCCAACAAAAAGTTATCAAAAAATCGGCAAATCAGCACTTTAATAATTTAGGGGCAAAAAATCGGAAAATATGGCAGGCCTGGTTGTAACAGTGCAGCCACACGATCAAGATTTTCTTGATAGTCTTTTACTTATAGTGGCGGTTCACACACGTCAAGTTTGACTCGTCAAGTCTTGAGTTTTTAGGAGAGAAGGGAAATGAAATGGCATTCTCTTTACCCTTCTTTCCGAAAAGCTCAAGACTTGACGAGTCAAACTTGACTTGTGTGAACCGGCACATACTGTTTGTCAAAATTTCAAAAAAATTTAAAGTTGTGACTTAGGCTGCATTCAATATTTGAGCAATTTACTTTCAAGATGTCATCATGAAAACAATTTATAAAGGCAATCGAAAATTTTGCTCACTAACCTTGAAATCAGCTGTTTTCTTGAACGTAAATTAAAACTCTCACTGGAAAGAGAATTTTAAAGGCAAGTTCGTATCTATTTTAATAAGTATGAGTGTATTGGTAAAAAAGTGTGGGTGTATTAAAACTTGATAGGCAAACCCTCAAGTTACTTGAATAATTTGTATAGCACATTTCGGAGAAAAGTAAGGTAAAAAAATTGTTGTAAGCCTTGTATTATTTTTGGGAAATAGCAGACCTTTCATTGTTGGACTTGGTGTTGTTTGTCTCAAGAGATTGAACATTACCAATACCGTCATGGGAGGTAAAGAACACCAAGTCCAATTTATTATTTATATAATAAATAAAGATATGTTCCCTTATATGACGTAATTTTTTAAGGATATCATCGACATAAAAAACATATAAGAGTCATATAAAACATGTTTTTCGGTCTGCTATAGTTTTTAAAATGTGGCTTGGTGTAACTTATTTCCCACCTGCAGAGTTAAGGCCTCGTTACTCTTACGTAAACGTATACGTTGCTAATCAGATGTTCCGTTTTCCTTACCAAGCTACTGTGCAAATAGGTACTCTTACGTAAACGTAGCGTTGCGTTGCGGATGAACCTGATAAAATTAAAATTTCTCTCCGTTTTTACGTATCAGCTGTTAAGAATTGTATTTTTGTTATGAAGCAGTGTTGTCAACAAAACTTATTAACCAACGGTTTACTTTTAAATTTTATTACTGAGATTCTCATCAAAACATTAATTTAAATTTGATGTAATGAAATTCAATGTTATGGGTTTGTTGTTCGAACTGAAATAAATGTTGGCTTTATGTGTCACAGAAACCAAAGTTATCGGGTTTTTATTATAAATAAAAGAAGCAGCTTACAGCTCTTGTTTATTTGTTGGAAATAAATATTGTTGTTAAAAGTTTAATGTTTTATTTTATTTTATAAAACAGTTAGATTATTTCCGTAGATAGAAGTAAATAAAATTGATAAATGTTAAAATGGTATTTTTGCATGTTTCCGGCAGCGGGCTGCTGCAAATTTGCAAAAGCCTTTTTCTCACTTTTTCTATGGTCATTTTATTTATTTATAAGTTTGAAACAACAAATGTTTTTGTATTTTAACTAAATTCGCTATATATTTACAAAACAATAAAATTACACAAATATAAACAACAAATGCAAGTTATACAACGATGGCATTTATTTCATATGTACATTTGTATGTTTACTGTTTTTCTACTTCTTATTTTCTTATCTATAAATTTCATTTACATTTACAACACAAGTTTTAACAATATCATAATTTCAAAAATTATTTAATAAAAATTTGATTAAAAGCTGTAAACACATGAGCCAAAACATAAAACAGCTGATTCGAATATTGATTTTATTGTAAAATAATTATTTGCATACATTTTTGACAATGCAAATAGAAAAAAATTAGCGCATAGTTCCGAATATTCGCCTTAACCTTATTATATTAAATATATATATTATTAATTGTTATTTGACCTTTCTTTTTTTATAATTATTTTGAACTATTTAAGCTTGAGGTCTTTTTTAAAAACATACATATATTATATTTATTTATTTTTCTCATTATTGCGCTAACCTTTGGTTAGCATCTTTAGAAAATTAAATTAAGTTTACAATAAAATATTATAAAAAATTTTTTTTTTCAATTTTTGCTTAGACACATTGGTTGTATCAAGTTTCATTTGAAGAGATATTAATAAGGGCTAAAAATATGTTAAGGTCCATAACACCAAAACTAGATTCTCAGGCGCAATAAAAACTAGATAAAAAAATCAAATTTTTTAAAGCAAATTTTGTGCTGGATATGTAAATATATATCTATGGCACTTTGACAAAACATCTTAAGTCAAATTCAAAAAGTCGAAAAAAATTTTGCTAATCATACGAATTTTGATTCAAAAAACATTTTTGTTTACATTTTTAAAATTTTGTATTATAAACGAAATTTTTCTTTAAGTTTGGTTTTTTTTATTATTTGATAAAAATGATTTTTTCATCGAGTTTTTTTTAAAGCTTTTTGCTATCTTATCACGACTTAAGATGTTTTGTCAAAATGCCACAGATATGTATAAGGTATTTCATTTTTTTGTACAAAAGCGCCGGTATCGGTATGTATTGGCGATTTTAAACAAGAATATTAGCAACATGTCTTGCAACAAGGCTGTGAGCAAAATCAAAACAAATAATAATTTACATACATACATATGTACGAGTACACACATACACCTCAACACCATATGACACGTTTAGGTTTTTGTACTAACTACCAACATTTCAAGTCGACCGCAACGTTTACGTATCCGCAACATTTACGTAAGAGTAACGAGGCCTTTAAGGCCTTTAATGTTGCGGATACGTAAACGTTGCGGTCGACTTGAAATGTTGGTAGTTACTACAAAAACGTAAACGTGTCATATGTTGTTGAGGTGTCTGTGTGTACTCGTACATATGTATGTGTGTAAATCATTATTTGTTTTGATTTTGCTCACAGTCTTGTTCCAAAACATGTTGTTAACATTCTTGTTTAAAATCGCCAATACATACCGATACCGGCGCTTTTGTACAAAAAATAAAATACTTTATACATACATATCTGTGGCATTTTGACAAAACATCTTAAGTCGTGATAAGATAGCAAAATGCTTTAAAAAAACTCGCTGAAAAAATCATTTTTATCAAATAAAAAAACATTTAAAAAATCAAACTTAAAGAAAAATTTCGTTTATAATACAAAATTTTAAATATGTAAACAAAAATGTTTTTTGAATGAAAATTCGTATGAGTATGTAATACGTCATAAATTCAATTTGTATTACTGGATAATTCGGATTACACACCTTCGGATAAGCGAGCTGGCACTGTATATTTACATATCCAGCACTAAAATTGCTTCGAAAAATTTAATTTTTTATCTAGTTTTTATTGCGCCTGAGAATCTAGTTTTGGAGTTATAAACCTTAGAATATATTTAGCCGTTATTAATATCTCTTTAAATGAAACTTGATATAACCAATGTGTTAAGCTGCGTTCACAATCAAAAAAACATTTTCACTTGGTGTTCATAATAGAGCAACAATTTCTTTTGTAACTACACACATTTTGCATCAAGAAACCGTTTGCAAATTTTAGCCACAACAATATTAAGCATATATTTTTATTTTTGTAAACATTTTGTTAAAATTTTCATTCAAAACTAAATAAAATTATTTTGAACGTCAGAAACAATTTCATACAAATTGTTGCTGAAGTTCGAGTTGACTCAACTTTAGTTACATTTTTAAAAAATTTTTAGTTAAATTTGTGTTCTAAAACGAAAGGAAAATATATGAAATACTTTTGGAAGAAAAAAGATAGAAGAAAAAACGAAATTGTTTCTCTGATTATAAACAAAGCTTAACCCAAAAATTTAAAAAAAAATTATTTTATTGTAAACTTAATTTCCTAAAGATGCTAACCAAAGGTTAGCGCAATAATGAGAAAAATAAATAAATATACTATATTTTTTTAAAAAAGACCTCAAGCTTAAATAATTCAAAATAATTATGAAAAAAGAAAGGTCAAATAAAAATAAATAATATATATATTTAATATAATAAGGTTAAGGCGAATATTCGGAACTATGCGCTGATTTTTTTTCTATTTGCATTGTCCAAAATGTAGGCAAATAATTATTTTATAATAAAATCAATAATCGAATCAGCTGTTTTATGTTTTGGCTCATGTGTTTACAGCTTTAAATTAAATTTTTATTTAATAATTTTATAAATTATGATTTTGCGTTAAAATATTGTTAAAACTTTTGTTGTAAATATAAATGAAAACTATAGAAAAGAAAATAAGAAGTGGAAATACAGTAAACATACTAATGTGCAATATGAAATAAATACCATCGTTGTATAACTTGCATTTGTTGTTTATATTTGTGTACTTTTATTGTTTTGTAAATATATAAAGCGAATTAAGTTAAAATACGAAAATATTTCTTGTTTCAAACTTATAAATAAATAAATTGAACATAGAAAAAGTGAGAAAAAGGCTTTTGTAAATTTGCAGCAGCCCGCTGCCGAAAAAAAGCAAAAATACTATTTTAACATTTATCAATTTAATTTACTTCCACCTATGGAAATAATCTAACTGTTGGATAAAATAAAATAAAACATTAAACTTTTAACAACAATATTTATTTCCAACAAATAAACAAGAGCTGTAAGCTGCTTCTTTTATTTTCAATAAAAACCCGATAACTTTGGTTTCTGTGACACATAAAGCCAACATTAATTTCAGTTCGAACAAAAAACCAATAACATTGGATTTCATAACATCAAATTTAAATTAACGTTTTGATGAGAATCTCATTAATAAAATTTAAAAGTAAACCGCTGATTAATAAGCTTTGTTGACAACACTGCTTCAAAACAAAAATACAATTCTTAACAGCTGATACGTAAAAACGGAGAGAAATTTTAATTTTATCAGGTTCGTCCGCAACGCAACGTTACGTTTACGTAAGAGTACCTATTTGCACAGTAGCTTGGTAAGGAAAACGGAACAGCTGATTAGCAACGTATACGTTTACGTAAGAGTAACGAGGCCTTTAAAAAATGTGAATTTTAAACAAATAAATTGAAATATTTTGATTCAGCGTACTCGCCATAGTTTTTTCCCATAATTAACATTATTGTTGTCCAAGACCAAAACATAAAATTGCGAGTCTTTATATGCTTTCCAATTTTCCCCAAAGTGAGTTTAAAAGTATTCATAAATCATTTTCGGGTTAACCCCCGCATTGTGGAAGTAAAGCGTGATCCATTTCAAGGTTCCCTACTTTTTTATAGAAGAATTCAAATTTAATGGGAAATGTTTATTATCACTTGAATGAACATTCTTTGGCATTTAATTTTGAAGATTATGTATATCAAATGTTGGCCGTTGCTACGTCGCAGATGGTCCATCCGTCGAGTCCAATTTTCGATGTTCGATAAAAATTTCTATGTTCGATACAATCTATATGTTTATTCTTATAAAGTGCAAAAAGATTTGTCAAAATCAAATGTTATCTCAATTTTTGTAACGAGAGTTGTTTTTAAAGTCAGGAAATAAGGACTTAAAACATTTTTGAAGCAGAATTTCTTAAAATTTTTTTAATTTTGAAAAGTTTTATGCCGAAAAATTTTGGAGTCGGAGTCGCGAGTTTTTGCGAGTACTACGACTCCGACTCCGGTACAAAAACCTCAACTCGGACTCTTTAACTCCGAATCCGACTCCATAGCACTGGTTAAATTTTATTATTGCTTATGAATACGGGGCTTACTTTGTCCAATGTTATATATGGAGTGGTATATATTTAAGGTGTACGACTTTCAAATCTAAATTCCTTTACTATTATATTTCTTGGGAGCATTTTATCTTAAATATAAAACTAGGAAAAAGATTATAACATATCACGGTTCCGGCTCGCTTGCTGAACTCTCAGATGGTTGCAATTTAAATAAATTTGTGTTCCAATAAATTAAATTAAATTCAAAACAATATCATATGTTATATCTCTGTGTACAGCATAACAGTTTTGATTAAGGACGAGTTCCATTTCAAGTGACAAAGTATCTGACATCAGTTTTTTTTAATAACAAAAATATTTGTTACTCCATTATCTACGAAATTGTTCCAAAAACCAGTTCTACTCCACTTTTTAAATTATTTCGTACATACACATGAGAACCAAGAGCATCCATCTTTTTTTTTATCTGTTGAGTTAATTCTCTGCATGGGTCTGGATCTCGTTTAAGGATCTTCTTTATAAAAGTTAATTTGAAATGGAGGTAAACATATTTGTGACTAGGGTTGCCATTTTCGAAATTGGAAAAATCAGTACATCGTAAGAAAAATACCAGTACATTCGGAAAAAAGCCAGTACACAAATTTTGACCCAAAATTTTATTGAATTCATAAGTTTTAAACGATTATTAAAACACAAAGAAAATTATACATTAAAAATAATTCATTTTTCTATTTTTAAAGCAAGAACTTAAGAAAATACATACAACAAAAACATCACGTCACAATGTTAAATAGATAGAAGTAATGTCATTGATCGGCACATTTGTTATAAATGCACACAAAATTCTAAATTCTTACAAATTATTGTTAATATAATGAGGGTATTCACGAGGTCTCCAATCTAGCCATATTGTCATAGGCTATAAAATTAAAACCCATTAAAACTTTTTGTTTTTGAATTACAATCGAAAAAATGCCTTAAAATAAAATAGTTAGGAGAAAAAATTTATTATTTTAAGAAACTTTTTAAACGTCAAGACCAATAGTTTGGAGCAATTTTTAAATTATGACTTATGAAAATGTGACTGGATACCCTAAATACTTTGCCAATAATTTGGTGGCAACTTTAGAACACTTTGTTCTTCCGCAACTAAAATTGGAAGCAACTTTGGAATCAGGAAAGTTTTCTTTGAAAAGTTTGCTGCTACTATCAGCTGAAAAGTAGCTGTGGCTATGAATGAAATGAAGATACTGTTTTTTGATGACTCCCTGATATATTTCGCTTACCTAGCATTTACACATGAAAGTAATTTCTTGAAAGTTGCAATACACTTACACTTTTTCACTAACATTCACACAATTTTTGTACTTTCAGCCAATCGGCTGTTTCTACGATTTTTCGTTGCCCTGCAAATAATATTGGACCGCCTGATCCATTTTGATTAAATGGACTTCTCCATGGACTGGTCCGATGTAATGCAAGCATGGACCATGTCATTGTTAAAAAGTGTTTGTAGTGAGACGACATGTCTTCGTTTTTTAACGACATGTTTTCGTTTTTAAACGAAGTTAAAACTAATCCTCTTGTGTACACAATGGAGTAGTTTTAAGACTACTCCTTTGTTATCCAAAGCTGGGTTATATGGCCCTGCCCTAGGACATCGTAATATTAAATATACCATGTTTTTTCCATACGTTTGGGTTACTTTTGGACTAGTCCTAGTCCCTTGTGGGCTACATTTTACACGCGTGTTTGGACTAGTACTAATATTTGCAGGGTGTATACCAGGTATACTCTACCTGGTTGTTTGTGCCGTTTTATATCTGTTTTACACACAATGCGTTGGAAAACAAAACAAACATTTTACGTTCTTTTTCGTTTTGTTTGAATCACAGAATATAACCAAGACGTGTTAACGTTGGCAGTTGTTCAAAACGAAGACATATGCCACACATACACGTTTTTTCCTTTTGCTTTGTATATGTGGTAGTAAATTTTTGACAACTAAAAAGAATCGTTTTTTGTTTTTGTACAAGTAAGCAGACCTGATAGATGGGCCATGCAAGCAATCCTACGAGAGTTTTTATACTTTTCCCTTTTTCGCAAAATCAAAATTTTCTTTTGAAAAGCACTAACGGCACTTCTATTTATTTAAATACAAAGCACATGGTAAGTTAAGAGTACAGACTAAATTTTAACTGGGTGATTCATAACAAATCAAAAGTAATAAGGGAAGTAAACCAATTTTAAACAAGTAAAATTATTTGGAGCCAAAATTTAAAAAAACCAGTACTTTTGCGTACTGATTTGGGTGTTATGCATAAACCAGTACATTGAATAAAAACCAGTACGTGTACTGGTAAAATCAGTACGAATGGAAACTCTATTTGTGACCAATTAATTTCTCGTAGATCTTAAAAAGCCAAATTATTTTGATAACATTTTGTGGCAAAAAAAACCAAAAACATACATACCTACTTGAAAAGAATCAGGTGTTTCATTATCAGGTATTATTTGCTCCTTTATTGCCACCACCAAATCTTAAACGAGTATCCTGGCCAAACCCACCATCTGAATGACCACAACCTGTTGGAAGACCACTCCTTTACACACAACCGCTCCGTACATTATTATTATTTATTTTTATAATTTTTCTTTATACCAATAGCAAATAATATTTTGCAGATTGATTTTTTATACAATAAACAAATTTTCACAAGTATTAACCAGTAAAGGGTATGACAAAAATTTTTTAAAAAAATTTGCATATTTGTGAAGTGTTTTTAGTTGTTCTACTCTAACATATCGACACCTTTGCGCGAAATGATCGTATATGCCAAAATTTTTTTGAAATTGAGTTATTGATGCAATCTTGTTCTACATTCAAAGAGACGTCACCTGACGGTGAATTCCACTTCGTTGCTCCAAAAAGTTAATGTATATTTTCATTTTAATATTGCAAGCGAAAGCAGAGAAAAGTAAAATTTGGTTTTTGTAACATACGAAAATTTCGCGCAAAGGGGACGATATATTTTAGAATGGTACAATAACTGTTGCCAATTCAGAGATTTTCCCGCTTAATCGCGGGAAAAATACGTTTTAGCGGTAAGCGGGAAATCTAGCGATTTTCAAACATCCATTTTCAATTTCAAAAACCTTTCTTAAATTTTAAATATACAGATTTTATACCTTTTTTATTATTTTTTTTTTGTTTTTCTGCCTTAAAACTTCTAGTTCATGTTCACGGTCTTACTGACTTTTGCAACAATATATTTCACTCACTTGCATCTAACTAATTTTATCTAATTACTTAAAACGGCAAATAATTGCCAAAAATAGCGTAAATGTTATAAACTATTTTGAGTTTTTATAAAGAAATTGCTATACCCTGCACCCACAACTAGTTGTGATAAGGGAATACTAAATTTGTCATTCTATATGTGACCCTAATATTGGTATCAAATTGTTTCTAGTTATTCTAAGCAGTTTGGGATTGAAATCCAGCAAAATTGATTCAAAGGAAAAGAGTTAGAAATCAAAATGTGAAACAACCACCCTAAAAATCATCTTGTTACAAAAACTAGCATAACATATTGATATTAGATATTTAATATTTAATATGACTAAAAATCATACTGTTAAATTTCGTGAAGATCGGTCCGTAATTAGTGATAGGCCCAATAGAAAGCCCAATCTCAGTAAACAGCTTTATATGACTTAAAATCACACTGTAAATTTGGTGATTATCAGTCCATAAAGCTCCATATAAAGCCCATTTTCGGATAACATCTGAGTACGCCAAAAACCGTAAGAAATAATGCTGTTGTAATGAATTTTGGTACGTTACAGTTTTATATTACTATAAATCACACTGTCAACTTTCATCACAGATTCTTGGGAATAAAATAGCTAGGGAAATTTGACACCTGCGTATGTAACGTAATTTGAGAGTCGTATACCTTTAAAAAAGCAACCTATGTCTAGATTTATATAATACTTTTGAAAATGTTTAGGTTTTAGCGGTATTTTTAAAAAATTCCCGCTAGTTGAAATATGTAGCGGTTTCTAGCGGTTTTGAAGCCACCTATGGCGGGAAGTGTTTAAACAAGTTGGCAACAGTGGGTACAACTAAGTCCCAATTTACAATGTTAAAATTGAAAGGCAGACATTTTTCTTATTCCCTTTTTAACTTGCCTAACTGCCCGTCTATACCAGAGATAATTATTGCGACATATATTGCAGTAATTGTCAAAATTATGTTATCTTTAATGTAGACAGCAATTTTTTGTACATATTTATTGCTAACAATTTATGTTGCAATAATTGTTAGTCCATTTTCGTTGACAATTATTGCTTTCAAAAAACGTCAATTTGGTTGTCAGTTGAAAGAAAGAAGCAAAAAAGGAAAAAAAAAATAGAAGCAAATTGTGTGAGAAAGAAATTAAGTTTTTGAAATTGCAGCAAGTTATAATTGTAGTAAAATAATTAAATCGAAAAATTAAATAAACACTAAAATAAAATTGCAAAAATTATAATTTTTTCCTTATTCGATCTTTATTGTTAAAATTAATATTAATTTGTTTAAGTTCGAGTTCTTTTTTATAAAAAAAATAATAATTTTACATTAACAAAAATAAAAAAATTAATAAAATTAATATTTTTGTATTAAAAATGACCTCAAGCTTAAACAAATTAATATAAATTTTAATAATAAAGTCGAATAAGAAAGAATTAATATTAATAATAATAATTCTTGTAAGATACCGCCATTTTTAACACTGCACCTTCTTTCTTGATTTTTTTCAAACTATGAGTTAACATAAATACGTTTTCCCATGCCTTTAACATAAGCTGAGCAATAAGAAATATTGCTCTGTTATTCTGCCGACGTTATTGCCAACTTGCTGAGATAATTATCTTTAGTGTAGACCTAGGGTAAACCTTTTACGAAGATGAACATTTAACAGGCAATGATACTAAACCGACATTGATGTGAGAAAAATGATATGAAGCAACAAGAAGAAAACTGCAAAAAGTGGAAAAGAGAAACAAAAAATGTCTAGTACAGATAGTCATGTACTACACACTCTACCTCTACAACCCCTCACCAACAAACTTCGTCTGTCTGCCTGCCACTTGCCACATGGTAAAAAGGGACTAATGTAAAATTGTTGCAAGTATGCTAGTAAACTTTTTTTTTTTTTTTACACCAAATTTTCACGATGATTTAAAAAAAATGTTTTTTTTGTAGTTCTTTTTTAAAGAAACTTCCAACAACTTGTTAAATTTTCACAATGTTTCTTTTCGTGTTGATTTTTTTCTGTTTTCATTATAAATGTATGTATGTATTGAATTTTTTCAAATTAAATTTTTTGGTTTTTCTATATTTTAATGAGCAATTGTCACTTTGAAATAAAAAAGAAACATAAATTAAATAATAAAATTAAGTACAAAGAGGAATGCCAAAAAAGAAACACAGAAAATACGATTCATACCTTTTTGTTCTGCCCTGCTGACGTCTCTACCCGGCTCGATTCAAACCAAGGTATATTTATAAATATACCTTGATTCAAACTAAAAAAGACATGTTTTAAAAATAGAGGAAAAAATCATCATGCAAATTGGGTGTTATAAAATATACATATATAACTACCCTGCAAACAAATGGAAGATATCCCCTAAGGCAATAGCTTCGCAATATCCCCAAATTGTCATCTAAATGAAAATAATCAAAGTAATTTTTTATTTTCTAGACAGAAAACAATTATAACATATTTGTACGTCATAAATGAAAAAATTAAATTTATTAAATCTTAAAAATTCTGCAGAAGGTAAATATAAAAAAAAATAAATCTGTTAAATATTAATATTTTTCCTTTTTAACTTAATCAAGATATTACGCAACACTCATAATGGATGCAATTTTAAAGGAGTTGGGTGATATGGTGGAATCTACATAATTATTTCAATTTACTTAATTTAATTATAAAATATATTTTTTGTAAGTAAAATTTATATTTACATATCTAATTAAAAATTTAATTTTAAATAAAAAGCTGTTTTTATTTTTACATAAATGAATATTTTTAATCCAAATTTTTAATATTTTTAATCAGGCTTAAGTTCATCTAATTTAATTTTCATTAAATTATTTTTATGAAGAAAGGAATTTTACAACATGAATATTAATTAAAATTGTTATTGATAATCATTCATTCTTGACTGACCTGAGATTCGAACCCAGGCGGCTGGTTACCATGACATGTTTCGATCGCAACCACTCGATCTCCTCAGATGGATTTGCCGTCTTACACTCGCAGCCATCGACGACTGCTGACGTCAATAGTCAAATATCAATCCTTAAACCAAATTGTATTTTTAACCTTTGGTAGATCGAAATTTGCTTTTTGAATGATTATCCATTTTTGAATCGATTTTACATGTTTTTCCTAACTTCTGTTTAGGCAAATCCATCTGAGGAGATCGAGTGGTTGCGATCGAAACATGTCATGGTAACCAGCCGCCTGGGTTCGAATCTCAGGTCAGTCAAGAATGAATGATTATCAATAACAATTTTAATTAATTTTCATGTTGTAAAATTCCTTTCTTCATAAAAATAATTTAATGAAAATTAAATTTGATGAACTTAAGCCTGATTTAAAATATTAAAAATTTGGATTAAAAACCATAAATAGTTCAAAAAATAACCACAATTCTAATTATTGTTAAAGCTAAGGCACGAGCTCTATGTGTACATTTGTCCTTCAAGTTGTGCTGTAAAAGGTCAACAAGAAAAAGAAAGACGAAATGAAAAAAAAAAAAAAAAAAACAAAAAAATGTACTTTGGACTTCAAGAAGAATTCTTGACATAAGTACGAAAAAACAGAAGTTAGGAAAAACATGTAAAATCGATTAAAAAATGGATAATCATTCAAAAAGCAAATTTCGATCTACCAAAGGTTAAAAATACAATTTGGTTTAAGGATTGATATTTGACTATTGACGTCAGCAGTCGTCGATGGCTGCGAGTGTAAGACGGCAAATCCATCTGAGGAGATCGAGTGGTTGCGATCGAAACATGTCATGGTAACCAGCCGCCTGGGTTCGAATCTCAGGTCAGTCAAGAATGAATGATTATCAATAACAATTTTAATTAATTTTCATGTTGTAAAATTCCTTTCTTCATAAAAATAATTTAATGAAAATTAAATTTGATGAACTTAAGCCTGATTAAAAATATTAAAAATTTGGATTAAAAACCATAAATAGTTCCAAAAAATAACCACAATTTTAATTAAATGAATATTTTTAATATGCAAACTTTTCTTTTTATCATCCCAATGATATTTTGGCGATATCTTTATATTTTCTCATTAGTGGTTATCTGGCAATATTGCTAGTTTATCATCTAGAAGAATCGCTTTCGTATTGCCTAGGAGTATTGCTATCGAGACACGTTTCTTGCCGAAGGAAGTATCTTCCGCAATACGAAATCGATTTTTGCCGCAATAATATTTTTCATCCTGGCAATACGTTTGGCAATACATATACAGCCCAATTATGAATAAAAATTCCCCGGGAGTTTTCTCCCTTCTCCCATTTTTCCTATGTAAATTCAATTGCAAAAAATGGGAAAAGGGAAAAAACTCCCGGGGAATTTGTATTCATAATTGGGCTGATAGTGTATTTCTGTGTTTGCTGGGTATAGTTATGCACTTCTTGTAGGGTTGATCGTAATTTAACGGTAATTTAAACATGATGTGGCAACTTTATACTAAAATAAACACGTCACAACTGTCAGTAAAAATTGTTTGACATTTCATACATTTTTCCAACTCGACGTGCAAAATTTAACTTTTTAACACAGATTATACTTTTTAATATTAATACATTTTCATTTATTTTCCCCAATTATTTTTTTGAAAAATTTAGTAAAGTTTTTTCAACAATAAATGACGATTAAAAGTCATTAGAATTTTGAATAAAATGAGTGGCACCAATGAAGAAAAAAATGTTAAAAATAAATTAATTTTGCAAGAACAAGCCTTAGACGCCGGCAATGCGATATATTCCAAAAACACAGAAATTGTTGGCACAAGTTCTGGAATTGATGATTTAGTTCAGTATGTAACACTCTACGTAAGGAATCCAATAGTTTTAAGTGGTGTAGTTCTGCCATTTATTACTTTGTATGTCGGAGCATTTTATTTGTGGATTGCGATTTATGGCATTAAAGAATATTATGAAGCCGGACTTGTGGCAATTGCTGTCATTGCGTTTGTTCATGTATTGACCTTGCTGTTCTGCTACTGGAGTGTTCATGTTCTAGCATTTTTGAACTGTCGTAAAGTCAAAGAACCAAAGGTGGGTGTTCTAGCCAAAGTAGTACCGACTGCAAATAATGGTTCATCAGAAATGGTTACAATGAAAAGGACTATGTTGGAGGATGGTCGAGAAATGTACTATTTTATATTCCAAAAAACTAAATATATTTGGGATGAAGAAAAGGCCACATTTCGATGTATTGAATTTCCAGTTAATGAACTCCTTAAACATTATGCCAAGTCACGGGGTCTTGGTACCGAGGCTGCTATTACATTGGCCGAAAAGACTTATGGAAATAATCAAATGGAGATGGTGGTACCTGAGTTTTTTGAATTGTTTATTGAGAGAGCAACAGCGCCATTTTTTGTTTTTCAAATATTTTCCGTTGGTCTTTGGTGTCTAGACGAATACTGGTATTATTCTTTGTTTACCTTATGCATGTTAATTGTATTTGAATGTACTTTGGTACAACAGCAATTGCGTAATATGTCCGAAATACGTAAAATGGGAAATAAGCCTTATTTTATAAATGTTTATCGTCAATATAAATGGAGACAAATGGTATCTGATCAATTATTACCGGGTGATTTGGTCTCTATAACCAGATCACAAAACGACAATATTGTTCCTTGTGACGTGGTCTTATTGCGTGGGAGTTGTATCGTAGATGAGAGTATGTTAACAGGTAAAACCAATTTTTTCGCACCAAATCGTTTAAATCTCTAACAGCAAAATTTCCAGATATACATTTCATTAAAAAAATTCCCTTATGGGTTTCAAGCTTGTTCGGTTTATTTTGGTTTTTATTTCAATGTTGCATAAACCAGAGAACTGCAAACATCACTAATTTTCTTGATTTACTCATACGCTTAGTTTACATTAACTCTATACCTGAAAAAAAAGTTCAACGTTGGTAATTTTGCCATCGTTTTGTAGACATTTGATTTGAAACAGGTGTGATTGCAGGCCAATGTGCCTCAGTTAATGAAGTTGTTAAAATTATAGAAAAAGTGTGAAACATTTGATTTGTGCATGTGTGAGTTTTTTACGCAATAACACAAATGCATAAAATCAAACAGAACTGCTGTACGTTTAAACTTTTAAGAAATATGGAAATTGTTTGTATTGTTTCGAATCCAGCATATGAAAAAACTTAAAAACGTACCACATACTTGCATAGCAACTGCTGAATAGGCATCAGAGCAATGATTTTTGTGTATTTTTCTTTGCATATGTTTTTTACCAAAGCAAACATTGACGAACGAAGCTAAGCATGGTAGGAATGGCAAAGCCAATACGCTGTTTATTACATGAATGAATTTTAAAACAACAAATGTGTGTGGCTGAGAAAGTTTGATTGCATCAACACAAATGAGTGCATTTGTTGGTGTTCATTGAATGCTAATTTTTTGCAATCACACAAAGCCGTTCTCTGGCATAAACCTGCAAATGTATTAGAAATACATACCTGTTTTTAGTTAAATTAAAAGATAATTTATCATATGTATTAAGTCGTCTTACAATGTATTGACAATCTTCGTTAGAATTCCTTTAAAATCAAGTATGATAAGCAAAACTTTATTTCATAGAAACAACAAGACGGTAAAAAAGTCGAGTAAAAAAGTATTCTAATTTTCTTTTACAAAAGCTTTAAAAATACATGTCTTAATAATTCATTATTTCATCTATGCAAATAATGTTTTTTAAATCTTAAAATATTTTAATTTTCTATTTTTCTTGTTTTTTTCAAACCCTTAATTGTAGGTGAATCAGTGCCACAAATGAAGGAGTCGTTAGAATCTTTTGACGATCTGAATACTGAACTAGATGTAGAGGGCGAGGGAAAACTTTTTCTGTTATTTGGTGGTACTAAAGTGGTGCAACACACAGCGCCCACTAAAGATGCAATGCGGGCTCCAGATGGTGGTTGCATTGGATACGTGATTCGAAATGGGTTCAATACATCTCAGGGCAAATTATTAAGAACAATTTTGTTTGGTGTAAAACGTGTCACGGAAAATAATTTAGAAACATTTGCTTTTATTATATTCCTGATGGTATTTGCTATTGCCGCAGCTTCCTATGTTTGGATTAAGGCCAGTGAAGATCCAGAACGTAATCGCTACAAACTCTTTTTGGAATGTACATTAATTCTTACATCCATCATACCTCCTGATCTTCCAATCGAGTTGACATTGGCGGTAAACACGTCCCTAATGCAACTTTCAAAGTTGTTTGTATTTTGCACAGAACCTTTTCGCATTCCTTTTGCCGGCAAAGTTCAAATATGCTGCTTTGATAAAACTGGCACTTTGACATCTGATAATTTAATGGTCGAAGGTGTGGCTGGATTAACAGCGGATGGCGCAATCGTACCAATGGAAAAAGCAGAAGATAATACTATCCAAGTTTTGGCAACTTGTCATTCACTAGTGATGCTCGAAGACGGCCTAGTCGGAGATCCTCTTGAAAAAGCCACATTAACAGCTGTCGATTGGAATCTTACAAAGCAGGAGAGTGTTATTCCAAAACGGGGAAAATTGAAACCATTACGAATCTATCAACGATTCTATTTTTCATCTGCTCTTAAGCGTATGTCAGTTTTGGCTGGTTATATGTCTCCATTTGGCAATGAAGTTAATTACATAGGAACAGTAAAAGGAGCTCCAGAAGTTTTAATGAAAATGCTGAAAGATGTACCGAAAAATTACGAAAAGGTTGGTACTTAATTTTAATTAACAATTCGTTTGTGTTCTTGTTATTTAATAAGACAATCATTTTTGCCATAGACCTTTTTAGAATACTCCCGTCGGGGAGCACGCGTACTAGCTTTAGGTATTAAGGAGTTCGGTACTATGACCAATCAACAAGTCCGCGAACAAAAACGGGAAGATGTTGAATGTGATCTTACATTTGCTGGATTTGTTATTATTTCCTGTCCGATGAAACCAGATTCAAAAATTGTTATAAAAGAACTTATTCAATCATCTCATAAAGTCATAATGATAACCGGTGACAACCCATTGACAGCTTGTCATGTTGCTAAAGAATTGCGATTTACAAGGAAAAAGTTACTTGTCCTCTCTTCTCAAAAGATTGCTGGCGAATGGCAATGGCTTTCTATTGATGGTAATACAGTATTTACTTTAGACTCAGAATTAAAGAGTATACTAGCGGATTTTGATCTATGCATTACCGGTGAAGGTCTACAGTATCTCAAAGAGTACCAACATAACTACATGTTTAAAATCCTGCCGCGCATTACAGTCTGTGCTCGTTTTGCACCCAAGCAGAAGGAATATATTATAACGACTCTCAAGCATCTCGGCTACTGTACGCTAATGTGTGGTGATGGAACCAACGATGTGGGTGCTTTAAAACATGCCAATGTTGGTGTGTCTTTGCTTTCGCATGTAACATCGAAACGAAGAACCAACACTGCCGTCCCGGCTACTGGCACAGTTGAAAATGCTGCTATTCCAACTACTGTTACAACAGCTATTGCCAATCAACGGTTAGGTGGCCCGAATGCCTCGGGATTTCTGACTAATCGACCACAAAATCAAACTTTACCGCCACGTGAACGTGTTCTTCAACAGAGACGTGATCTTTTCGCACAAAACCAAGCGCGTCTGCAAACAGTGTTAAAAGAAATTGAAGATGAACAAGTGTCTGTTGTAAAATTAGGCGATGCTAGTATTGCTGCACCGTTCACTAGCAAATCATCTTCGATTATGTGTGGTAAGTTTTATTAGCTTTTTGAACTTTTGTATTTATATTTCTGTTAATTTATGTTGTCATTTCACAGTTAATTATATCATTAAGCAAGGACGTTGTACTTTAGTCACCACGTTGCAAATGTTTAAGATTTTGGCTTTGAATGCCCTCATATCAGCGTATTGTCAATCTGTTCTCTATATTGATGGTGTAAAATTCAGCGACACTCAAGCAACATTGCAAGGTCTTTTTATTGCAGCATGTTTTCTATTTATAACACGGTCAAAAGTAAGTATTAAATTAAATAGATTATTCAATCCAATTCACATGAAGTTATTTTTTTTTTTGTTATGTTTTATTATTTGAGATTTAAAATTTATTATTTAGAACATTTATCGAACTATTTATCGGGCCAACAAAATCCGACTTAACTATTGACAAGTTTTAATAATGGCCCTTAGTTTTAAAGATAATGAATCTCTTATTGTAACAGTTTTATTCTCTTTAAATCTGTTATATGTATGTACATGTAACAGTAAAAAAACAAAAAAATCGAAAAAGATGTTAATTTGTGATCACATATACACATATCTTATTACAGTTTTTCCGCTTTTGTTTAGGTTAAGCTGTTAATACATTATGAAGTAAAAACAAAGCTACAACTTTGTCTCAGAGGGTTAATCCAAATTCCGAACGGTTTGCAAGATATGAGCCTGAGAAAATGATCACTTTTTTGCAAAAATGACACCGAGGCCCTAAATCTTTAAGGGCCCATAAATAAAAAAGTGCATGACTTTTGGCAAAACTGGGGCTTTTTTTTGGTCCTTTATGGTTGTTTAGTGTCCGTATATGGTTATTTTTTTTCGTGTTGTACTGTGTAATTGAAGTTGTCGTATTTGCTTTTTTAACCTGAATTCCGCATTTCGCAGTTGATATGGTTGTACTTCACCGACACATTTGATTTGCTCGCATAGATATTCTGGAGCTTAACCACGTTCAATTTTATTATAAAACTCAGAGTATTGAATTCAAGTCGTTGTTCAATATTTAACCATTTAAGTGTGCTAAGCATAGCTCTTTTTTAAGTAAATCTGTTGCATTTTAAAATAGTCCGCATTGCTTTATTTTGTAACTTTGTAATCTATTCAATTGATATTTATTGCAGCATGTATCAGGATTGTTCTGGAAATCGAAAATGCAAAACGCAAGAATTTGGGAGTGGTTTTTAATACACTCTTAATCTAATTTTTGTTATAAAATTTTCTTTAATAGAGAAATATTTGTATGTATAATATTCGTCATAAAATTCTTTTATTACAGACGTCTTATTAAAAACGATGTTTAAAATTCTTGCGTTTTCGATTTCCAGAACACCCCTGTATATTAAATTGTAAATATTTATTGTCGTCATTATTGACACTTTACTTCGAATTCTTTTGAAAAACCCAATTTTTTTTGTATATGTATTCAATATGACCTTTAAATTTAATTTCTGTGTCTATTTAAAATCCAAGATATTTTATATTTTCAACTTTCTGTATAACTTCTTGGTTATTTTTAAAGGTTGTGTCGCTTATTCATTTTTATTTGTATCATTTTTGTCTTTTTTTCATTTAAACTTAATTTGTTTATTTCTAACCATGTGTTTATTTATAACATTTAACATATTTTCTTTACATTCTTCATTTGTGGACCCTTCTGTGTATATGAGTGTATCGTCAGCGTATAAAACAACTTCACATTTATCTAGGTTAGGTTAGGTTAGGTTAAACGGGCAGCCGTCACGAAGACGACTCACTTGGGTCCTTATAGCGGTCCCTTTGTGACACCCCTAGCCAGTGACAGAAGTCAGCCAGTATCCACCAGACTATTCCCCGGAGGTCACTGCAGCCTCGAACCACCCCGATTCCCTGCAGAACAGGGAGATCGATTTCAGTCCCACATTGGACATATCGTCCAGACATGTCAATTCTGGTCTCCCAAAATGCCTAAGCCTAATGCTCACCAGACCGGGGCATTGACAGAGAAAGTGAAACACCGTCTCCTCCTCCTCCTCATGACAACTCCTACAGTAATCATTATAAGCAGGACCCATCCTCCTAGCATGAGTCCCTATCACCCAGTGACCCGTAAAGACCGACATCACTGTCCTTATCCAGTCCCTGCCGAGACCGAGTAGTACGCGCGTTCTCGCCGCGTCATAGCCAGGCCATAAAGTCCTGGTCGTCAGGCTGGTATGCTCCCCCTGCCATCTTTCCTGACCCCTTCTGTACGACTCTCGTCTGATGAGAGTCTTGCAGCGGGCCATCGAAAAGCCGATCGGGCCATCGACGAACACGTCGTCTAAGATACAATCTCGTTTGGCTAGACTGTCCGCAGTCTGGTTACCCAGGCATCCACTGTGCGCTGGTACCCATGTCAGCGTTACACTGGAATGTTCCGCAATCTCATTTAGAGACATCCGGCATTCCACTGTTCACATAGATGTCGTGAAGACACCAGCTAGAGCTGCAATGGCAGCCTGCTGTCCGTAAATATACATACATATATCTCTCGATATACGATAGTACCTCAGCCAGTTTGGCGCCCGCTTAATGGCAGAGACATCCGCCTACTGCACACTACTGCCATCTGGCAGCCTAAAAGAGACCCTAATGTCCAATTCAATCCCATCTTGGAACCATCGGTATAGACTCTTAGGGCCGGTTCCAGAGATCGCATGTTATCAAGCAGCTGATCATTATTACCATGATGAACTTTGAATAAAGCTTCGAAAAAGTGTTCCGGAGTACAATAGTCCAGCCCCGCCAGGCCATATGATGCGTGAAGCGTGACCCTGGCATGACCATAGTTCCGCGTAGACCATAGGCCCACCGCCCACAGTCTAGTAGGGGAAGTCAGGGCCTGTTGTTCGGCCATGATGTCAACCGGCAGCCAGTTCAGCATAGTAAAGAGCTCCTTCGTCGGTGTCGAGCGGAGTGATGCCTTGGTCATCAGCGCAGCCACCCTATATACATTCCAATGGCGGGTCACCACACTATTACCCCATAGAAGAGGATCGGTTTTACTACCGCCTCAAAGATCCATTCAACGCCCCTGGGGTCAAGGCCCCAGTTTCTGCCCACAGATCTCTTGCAGGTGTATAGGGCCACAACGAACGTTGAGTTCCCAGGATAGTTTGCTATCGAGAATTACGCCCAAATATTTGGCACTTTTCGAGATCGTCAGCTCCGTGCCATTTAGCCTAGGAAGCCTAAAGTTTCCAACCTTGTATCTCCTGGTAAAGAGTACCAACTCAGTTTTCCGTGGATGGACACTAAGTCCACAGGAGATGCTCCAAGAGCGTAGAATCTTTAACGCAGATTCCATGCAACGGGACAGCGTGTCCTGGTGTTTACCCATCACCGCCACCGCCACTGCCACGTCATCCGCATACGCGACGGTTTTATGCCTAATCTGCCGAATTGACCCAGCAAAGTTTTCATCGTAAAGTTCCATAGTATAGGGGACAAAACCCACCCTTGCGGGGTGCCCCTGTGTACAAATCTGCAATCATTGGCACCTATCGTGGATTCAATGATCCTACTGTCGAGTAGATTACCAATTAATCTACATATTACATTGTCAACTACCAGCTCCCTCATTGACTCCAAGATGGAGTTGGATCTGACATTGTTATAAGCTCGCTCAATGTCCAGAAAGGCCACAAGCGAGTATTCCCAACATTCAAGGGATTTCTCAATGTTGCCGACCAGTGAGTGAAGTGCCGTCTCTACAGACTTGCCCTTGTTTAGGCATGCTGCGATGAAGAGAGTATATGTCTAGGAATAGACGTCCTCAGATAAATATCAATGACCCTTTCAAGGGTCTTGAGAAAAAATGACGATAGGCTAATTGACCTGTAGTTCTTAGGCTTGGTGTGGGATGCCTTCCCTCCCTTTGGAATGAAAACAACCCTACATCCAGTCCATCGGGTGGGAACGTACGAGAATCTAATACATGTGTAAATAGCGGAGAGCCAAGAAATTAGAAGGCCCGCATTCTTTTGAAGGTCGGCCGGAATAATACCGTAAACAGACCTTAAAGGAGACAAAGCTCCTTATCGCCCAATTGAGCCTATCATAGCACAGAGAAATGGACACGAGTCCAGGCTCTGATAAGCAATTGATCTTCTGTGGTGTTGGAATGGAATTGCCAGGAAAGTGTGTGTCAATTAACACCTCCAGCGTCTCCTGACTATTCGTAGTCCAGCTACTATCAGCTTACTGAATGTAGCTAGGGACAGCCGGGCAAGAAGCCATTATTTTTAACATATTCAATGCCGACTTATATTCCGCCCAGTTTCCCAGACGTTTAGCCATATTGAATAACCTGCGACAATCCCTGCGAGACTGTGCAACCTCAGTGCTCCACCATGGTGGATTGCCCCCCCTCCTTCCTAACTAGGCCAGTGCCGTTAGGAATTCCACTGCCATTTCAGTCTCCGCAATGCCACTAATGACAGGGACTGAGCTCAGAGAGTTAGCGAGTAGACTATCCTGATAGTCCCACTTCGTTCTCCTACTCACAAAAGTATACACTCCCAAGGGGCGTGCACCCAATTGAAACTTAACATATCTGTGGTCCGAAAAGGAGCAGTCATTTGAGACCGCCCAGTTACTTACTAAGTCAAAGTGTTCCGAACTGACCAATGTCACATCGAGAACTTCCTGCCTATTAGCTACAATGAACGTAGGTTCCGCGCCTATGTTTGGTATTTCTAAATTACTGTTACAGATAAAAGAACATAGCGACTCACATCTAGTGTTGGTATTGGAGCTGCCCAACGTCATGTGGTGCGCTTTAGCATCAGCACAGATAACCACCGGTGTACCCATGGAGCCAGCTTTGGCTACTAAGCCACGGACGAGCCTATTGGGTGGCTTGTCATCATGGTCGTCCGCCATATAGCCCGAGACGATCCAGATCGACCTGTCACCCATCTCTAGGGCCGCTGAAGTTGTGTCTTCATCGCTGAAATCAGAAAGAATGCCGAAATTCGCCATGCGCGGCGATTTTGCAATAGATTTACATATTTCTATTTCATACACCGGCGAACGACAAACCAATCAGTACCAGGTGACCATGTTTGATTTAAGTTTTTAAGTATTTTAGTATATAAAGTTACTTTTTTACTTTAATAATTGTTTTTTATTATCTTATCGCATTTAAAATAAATATACAAAGTAGATAACTATAAGAATAGTATTTAATTGTGTTTTTGTTAATATTTTTTAAGTAAATTTGTTGTATATGGTCACACTATTTCTCTCTCTTTACACAAACAGCAAACAACTTTCTCAATTAGTAAAGCTGTTAGTTATTTGTCGTTATTCTGTTTCATACGACGAATTTACTCAAATTCTTCAAGAACTGGGAGCGTTCTGAAGCGGAAATCTGTGAAATTTTTCAGGAGACCTTAGAAGATTTGTGTGAAGACACTAATGACATAATTATAACCGGAGATTTTAACATAGATTGGTCAACAAATATTTTTATAAAAATAAAATCGAAAGTACATTGAACGGAAATGGTGTTAAACAAATACACTCGTGTAACAAATGTTTCGAAAACTATAATTAATTACACAGTGCAACACGAAAAAAATAACAATAAAGGACCAAAAAAAAAGACCAGTGTCTCTTAAAAACAAACCTTATTCTTCTAGAGCAAAATCGCAAAAAACTTAAAAAAAAATTATGTATATACAATATATATAAAAACGACACTGGCGATGACGACAACAGGAATAAGATTGAATATGTTTGCACAGAATGTACTAATAAAGTGACCTCACAAGCGCAGCAGTTTGCAGTGATTTTCTTCGTGGTGTGACGTTTAGTGTCTTTTTTTTTTGTTTATTTACATTTTTTAAAAAGGCATTTTGACATTTGCTGTCCCAATTCTAGCAACAAAATGCCTATTGTTTTTTCTTTTGTTGCATTGCTGTAGTACTGAGGTCACTTTATTAATACATTTTGTGTTTGCATATATTTTTTTCCATTTGACTTCATGACATGCTTGTTTTACTTATTTTGTTTTTATTTGTGTTTTGCGTGTGCCTCTATGCAATATGTTTGGTTGTTATCTGCATGAGATTTAATCTAATTTGTATTCATTTGAAAAATAGTTAATTTATAGTTAGTGCTTTTTGCAACTTACTATTTTATTTACTACAGGGTACTTTAATTTCACACTTGTTTATAATTGGATTTTGTTTCCTGATTTTTTTAATGATTTCTTCTTCTGAATATTTAAACGAGATATCAGTTATGTCTGTTGGGCAGGGCACCTTAATTTCATAATCATCACTCAATTTATTTTGTATAGCCGCTTTTATTTTTTCCCTTTCTTCTTCGTTTTCGCTTTGAATTACTAATGCTTCATTTCTTCTGTTTTCTACATTAGTTATTTTTAAAGTGACAGGATTCGCTTTTTTATTTAGTTCTTTCTTTGTTTTTTCAACAGAAATTAACAAACTTGGTGTCAAATTGCTTGTAATTACCAAAATCGGTTCAGTAGGATCAGAGCTATGAAACCACAACCTTAAAAAAATTGATAATTTTGTTACAAAAACTAACATAAATGGCGGAACAATGCACGGAATGATATCAGATTTTCCACAAATTCGTTTTATTCGACTGGAAATCACGCTGTAAAATTTCGTGAAGATCCGTCCATAATTTACCCTAGTCCCCATATAAACCCTACCCTTGGAAAACAATTTAGTACGCCTAAAACCGTAAATTTAGTTTAGGCTCCATATAAAGCGCACTCTGGTAAATTAATTAAAAACGTCTAAAACCGTAGCAGATATATTAATTGTGGTAACATTTCTTCCAACTTAGTTTCATATGACCAGAAAAAATGTCATGCAATTCTGATGGTCGGTCAATAATTTTATATAGGTCTAAACCGCAACCAATTTTAATGCTGACGTCCGTTTTTATAAAGAAAAACTAATAATAAATAGATATCATATAGATATCACTCCTGAAATATTCGAACTGTCGGTGGAGGGTATCAAAGATTCGGCACAACCGAATATAGCACTCTAACTTGTTTTGTTTAATGTTTATTTCTGTTACAACCTTCTTTATATCTTTGCACATCTTTATATTACATATTTTCTTCAATTTTGTTGGACATCTCATTGTTATTACATATTTTCAAATTGGTTTACATATTGACAAAATTTTTTTTATTTCTTGAGCATTTTTTTTTTTGATGATTTTTGGGCACTATCAATTTTTTTTTAATCTCTTTATATCGATTTGCTATAGCCTCTAGTAATTGCTTTATTTAATTTTCATTTTCTTTCACCGACGTTTTGAATTCATGTTTATACTCTTGTCAGGTGTTGTTTATTTTTATGGACATCATCTTTAGGCCCCAAATCCATATTTTGTATGTACAACAGGCAGTCAATTCATCATTTCATGTAAAGCGCACAAAATTGTTTGTTTCAAGAACCTTTGCTGAATATTGATCTATGTATATCTTACACCTATTATTCATATTATTTAAAATGTTCAATTATCTAACTGAAATAAAAAAATAGTTTTTTGTCTGTTATATAATATTTACGCGTTTTTAAGCACTATTGGCTGAATAAATATTAACTGTATTCAGCAGCTGCTAAATTAAGTAAAAGTATATTTTTGAAAAAAAAAAATATTTAAAAAGTTATCAAATTACATATGCAGCAGTTTGAGATTTAAAACATCAAAATCGGTTTAGTAGGAAAATATTTATGGACCCAAATATGAAACAACTTCTACAATAATTATTTTGGTCATAAACTTTTTCAATATTATCTTTCTGATGTTGTTTTTTTTCGAACGTGAAGTAAGTTTGATACATATATTTGCCTTAAGAAGGATATCGTTCATATAAGGCCCAATGTAAATTATACACCGATCTTCACGAAATAATAATACAATAGCACTGCTAGTTATGGTTTTAGGCGTACTGAGCTGTGTGCTGAGAGTAGGCTTTATATAGGGCCTATGGTAAGTTATGAACTGATCTTTCCGAAATTTAGTAATATGATTTCCAGTCGTATATAACGAATTTGTGCAAAATCTTTTATCAATCCATGCATCATGCTACCATTTACATATGAGAGTAGGCGAGTTGCTAAACTTAAAATACAAGATGACAATTGATTCTAACAGTTTTTTTGCACTTAATGTTAGATGTATCAATGCATGTCCTCTTTCATGTTTTTCCAACGAATTCTTATGAATAAACCTCTATTATTCACTAACATCAAGAACAAAAAATTAAAGGTATCATCACATTTTTTTCATCATCCGATTTTTTTGTTTGTTTTGCAGCCCCTCAAAACTCTATCAAAGACAGCACCTCTGCCAAATATTTTCAATTTTTATACAGTCACAACAATACTGTGCCAATTCGCTGTTCATTTTACAGCTTTGTTTTATCTTACCCAAGAGGCAACCGCCAGAGCACCACCAAGGTAAATTAACATAGTTTAATAAAATGGTTATCAATTTAACACTTTTATTTTTTTAGAGAAGGCAAATTAAAAATGTTCATTGATATGGATGCCGAAGAAAAAAAAAACTTCGAACCGAATATTATTAACAGTACGGTCTACATAATTTGTTTGGCACTACAAGTGTCCACCTTCGCAGTTAACTACAAGGTAATATAAAAATGTTTTATCGATACCTCTAATACAAATTTACTTTTAACTTTAATCAATAGGGTCATCCGTTTATGGAAAGTTTGCGAGAAAATCGTTTACTTTTGTGTTCAATTCTTATATCCACTGGATTAGTAATTATGTTGACCTTAGGTCTGTCTCCGGATTTAACAAACACTTTTGAAATTGTCGACTTTCCAAGTGAGGTGAGTGTTGAGTTTGAAAACGATGGTTAAAAATTTTGATTATTAAAACAATTTAATTCTTTTCTTATTTATATAGTTCCGCCAAATACTAATATACGTTTTGTTGGCAGATATTACTACTGCCTACTTAGCTGATAGAACATGTTCATTCCTTTTTGGTGAAACCAGACGAAAGTCAAAAGTACTAAGTTGCTAAAATCATTCGATCGTATTTATTTATTCTCTTTTACTTAAATTATAGAATTACTTTTTGTTTTAAATAATTATTGCCTTTGCAAAGAAAGAAATCTTTGTTTTTCTTCTATATTGGAATTTGAATGTTTATAAGTTTTTTTTTCTACTTGAAAATTGTGTTTTGCATTTATAATTGAATCGTTTATTTCAGAAACCCGTCAACTGACATTTTTTCAAAAATGATATTATCAGGGGTGTCATGGAAATCGAAAACGTAAAACGAAAGAATTTGGCAGTCCTTTTTATTAAACTTTAAATCTAATTTTTGCAATTTTTGTCAAAGAATTCTGTTTAATAGAGCATTATTTGTATAATAATTGTCATAAAATGTTTTTATTACAGAAACCTTATTGAAAAACGACTTAAAATTCTTTCGTTTTACGTTTTCGATTTCAACGACACCCCTGTATAATCTAACAAGGCGAATACATTACAGCTGGTCTTAAAAGACCTGCTGAAAACTTTTTTAGTTTTATTATTGTTGGATGTCAAAATTTTGTTTATTATCTTTGGTCCTGTTTTGTTCTATTTCTGTTTTTGCGTGTGGTTTTTGTAGGAATTATACTTTGTGTAGTACCGAGGTTACCTGGACTGAATTCGCCTTGGATTATAAATGGCCTACTTTAGTCACACCGTCTTATGCAGAAAATCGTCAACTGTCTGGAAAGGCTCCATGGTTTGTGCTGATCTACAGTTATAGTTTAGTGTCTCAACTTGGTTTGTTTATTTATACCCTTCACCTCAGGTGGAAAAGGGTATATATAAGTTTGTCATTCCGTTTGTAATTTCTACAATATTGATCTTAGACCCTATAAAGTATATATATTCTGGGTCCTTATGGGGAGAGAAGTTGATTTAACGATATCCGTCCGTCTGTCCGTCTTACGTTTGATATGTGTTTTCCGGAGACTCCAGACATGATAGCGGCTAGGTTGTTTTACATTTGTGTCACATATAGTCTACCATCGGTTGCTATTGAAATTCAGCAAGATCGATCCACAAATGGCTGAGTTATGAGCAAAAAACCACGACTACCTCTAATATTTTCCAAAAATCCCTTGTGGTTGTTGTAATTTTATTACTTTTTGCTGTATATCTGGGGAACGGCAAAAGCCAAAGCTTCCAAATTAGGTACACACATTTAGGTAGCCCATATACACGATCCTACAAAATGTGGGCGGGATTGGAGAAGTGGGCGTGGTACCTCCCGTACAAAAAAAATTAAAAATTGTATAAAAACCTAAAATTTAGGGCTGCCATATGTCCTATGGATATGACTTATATACCAAAATATCGAAAATTTTTAGTAGAACATATTTTATAAAAAATTCAGAAAAAAAGGTTCAGATACAAAAAAGTTATGAGCAAAATTAATTTTTTTTTTAAATATCCACTTTCGGGAACCATAGATCTCCCCGAGTCCAAGCTTTATAACTCAAGTAAATGGTAAATTCCTTCTTAAACACGTCGGTATACAAATCTGTCAAATCGGTTAAAAAATGGCTGAGTTATGAGCAAAAAACCACGACTACCTCTAATATTTCCAAAAAATCCCTTGTGGTTGTTGTTTTTTTTTTGTTTGTGCTTTTATTCGAACGTGTTGAATGTTAGGCATATCAAACACACACATGTTTGTACATGACTGCTCGCTTAAATTGAAAAATACGTACATACCTACATATTAAACAAACAAAGTGACGGAATATATTCTACTTTAATTCTTTATTTGCATAAGCGTTAATGGCTGAGTTGTCTGGGCGGTTGGTCGAAGCAGCGTTGTTAGTAGTTGCCGGGGTTCAAATCTCGGCATCCGCCTTTTCAAAAAAAATTTTTTTTGACTTTTTTTATATTCTATAAACGCTTTTAAAATAATTCAGCAATTTTTGATTTTTTTGACAATGTAAATATTAATCGTTCGCTTAACTTACATGTAAAACAAAAATCATATTCTATACCTATTTGTTTTTATTTTTTTTTAATTACCTATATTTAAAATTACCTATAAAGCTTTTCGATATTTTCATTTTATTGGCAATGACACAGTGTTTTATTTTATTTCGGCAAGCATATACGTACCTACATATGTACATAAAAAGTTGTATGTAATTTAAATAAATCCATACTAACTAGTAGTAGGTTAACCTACACTGTTGCCAATTTAGAGATTTTCCCGCTAAATCTAGCGTTTTTGAAATGTCAATCGCGGGAAAAATTACGTTTTAGCGGTAAGCGGGAAATCTAGCGATTTTCAACATTTCTCAATATTTAAATTTACAGATTTTATACTTTTTCTTATTAAGATTTTTTGACTTTCTGGTCAATAATTACTTGTTTATGTTCACGGCTTAACTTACTTTTGTAGTTTAAAGTAACTAAGCATTGTACGTGAATTTTTTTTAAATTTTTTGTGACAATTCACATCTTTAAGCTTGCTTAACAATTTCAATCAAAAGGTAAGGTATTGATCTAAATTGTTTCGATAGATCCCAATCAATAAAATTCACTTACTTTCATCTAACTAATTTTATCTAATTGCTTAAAACGGCAAACAATTGCCAAAAATAGCGTAAATGTTAAAAACTTTTTTGCGTTTTAAATATAGGAATTTCTATACCCTCCACCACAACTAGTTTTGATGAGGGTTACTAAGTTTGTCATTCGGTGTGAAACTGTTTTAATATTCATCTAGGGTCCCAAAAAAAATATTTTTTCTAGATCCTTGAGTAATTCTGAGTCGATTTAGCCATGTCCGTCTGTCTATCAAAAGAAAAGATAAATATTGGTATCAAATTGTTTCTAGTCCCGCTAAACAGTTTGGGATTGAAATCCAGAAAATTGGTTCAGAAGGAAAAGAGTTAAGAGCAACCACTCTAAAAAATTTGTTATTTTGTTACAAAAACTAGCTTAACTAGTGGCGGGATGCACATATTGATATAAGATTTTTCACAAATTCGTTCTATATAGCTAAAAATCATACTAATAAACATTTAGTACACCTAAAACAGTAACAAATAATGCCATTGCAATAAATTTTAGTCTGTCACAGTTTTATATGACTAGCAATTACATTCTCAACTTTAGTGCAGATCGGTCCATAACTTACCATTGGCCCCATATAAAGCTTCTCGCGGAAAAACCTTAGTACGCGTAAAACTGTAATGCTCTCAATCTGGGGGCTAATTCTAATTCGTGATCGAATACTTTTTCGTTTCAAAAGCAATTTTATTTCTAACTCATTCTGTCGATACTGAATAAATCGATATTATTTTTTCAGTGTTGTAAAGCACTAATTTGAATGTTCACAATACCGAAAAAATAGTTTCGATTTGTTCAATATCGACTGAAATAAAATTGCTTCCGAATAGAAAAAGTATTCGATCACGACTGCAAGAATTAGGCTATGTGTTTTATTAAAATAAAATTTGGTCAGTCATAGTTTTTTAAGAATATAAAATCCTTGTTTAAATTTTGAAATATTCTAACTGTAGGTGGAGGGTATCAAAGATTCGGCAGAGCCCAATTCATCACTCAAACTTTTTTTGGGAAATAAAATAGCTAGGGATGCTAGAAACCTAAGTATGTTACGTAGTTGAGATTCATACACCCTTGAAAAAGCTGCTTATATCTTGATTTATATGAAACCTTTAAAACATTTTTAGGTTTTAGCGGTATCTTTAAAAAAATCCCGCTAAATTGAATTTTTAGCGGTTTCTAGCGGTTTTTAAGTCCGATTTGGCGGGAAATGGTCAAAAAAAGTTGGCAACAGTGTTAACCTAGCTATTGCAAAGCCATACATATGTATGTATGCACATGAGTATGTATGAATGAGCAAAAGTTATTTATGTATAAAGGCATTGCTTTCGTAATTGTTGTTGTTGCATTTTATTTTTATCTCTTATTGCAATGCCTTTAGGCATAGCTGTAGTAATTGTTGTTATTGTGTTTCGTCTAATAAGCTGTTGCTACGTTGATCTCTTCTTGCATTTCTCTTGGTTGCGGTTTTTTTGTTGTTTTTTTTTATAATCTTCACCACAAGTGGTGGATTTTAATGTGTTTTTTACGCATACACATGTATGTATGTTCATAAAATTATCTCAATATATTTTAATTTAACGCTTCTTCAATAAAACCGTTTGTAGCTGAGTTGTCTAAGTTCTTGCTTAAGGCTCGTAAGATTGCGAGTTCAAGTCTCCAAAATAAATTTATTTTTTATTTTTATTAAATTTTTTTATACAAGATTTTAAGATTAAATATAATTAAAACTTATATAACGAATTTCAAACATCAACTTTGTCAAAAGAGGAAACGGACTTAGTTATATACATACATTTTTTGATTTTGTCATAGGTATTCTTTTTAAAAACTTCTTGTTCTTATCTCACCATGGTGAAGGGTATTTAAGATTCGGCATATAGCACTCTTACTTGTTTGGTTTTAAAATTGTATAGTACAATTTCTGATGAGGAGGTTTTGAAGATACGTAGAACTTAATATCAATAGAAAAGCAAGAGAAAAAGGCGAAGAATACACAAACTGGTAAATCTGTTCCTAGTGAATTAGTCTTGTAAACCGTGCTATATGTGCTATGTCCAAAAGATCTGCTAGGAATACAATGCTAGCTTACTACTAAGCGTGAATTCCGCTTCTTACAGGTTTGTTAAATCTTGATTTAAAACAGACAACAACAAAATGACTACATTTAAAATGTAAGTATTTTGGATGGTGTAGAGTAAATTTAAAATTTTTTTTGCATTTTGTTGTCGTGTTTTAAAGCAAGATTTACTGAGTATTTGGGCGATCGTTGACCGAAACGCCAATGACGATGAGGACATCCTTCTGGAATCGGACGACGAACCAGCGGATGGCAACGTCACAGTCGTCCATAGCGAAGAACTGTGATGATTGTTACACAACACAACCTTCATCACTATAAAGTGGCGTCAGCTGCCACCAGACAAGAGCTTGTGTTACATATGGTCCAAGGCGAATTCAAACAGGTAAACTCAACTCGTCAGCCGTTCATCAGCTGTTTCCACGGCGAATTAAAAAATATGGTCAAACGTCAAAATATGATCTTGTTTTGAGAAGAAGTTGAATGAAAAGTGTTAAAAATATTATTTTTATAATAAAAAAATTTCAAAACTGCGAATGATTGAAGTGAATTTATTAATTTCTTTTATAAAAAAGTGATAATTTTAGTTTGCAATAAAAAAATTTTGACAACCAACCAGAAAATTGTATAAACAAAATACATGGGGCTTTATGTAGTTGTAGAGATGAGTTTACCTGTTTGAATTCGCCTTGATATGGTCAAAGACACCCTAAAAGCTTTCATTCTCTCTGATTTTAGCGATAAGGACACTTGCACTTTCGCAGTAGAGACAGTCAGTGCTGCCAGATTTGACAAATTATGGTAATTTTGACGATTTATCGTCATTTTGACAATTTTTCGTTCCGATATTAGCAAAGTGCCGATTTGCTGATTCTTTTCTAAAAAGTGAAGATTTTATTCAGTCTCCAAAAAAAGAAAATTTTAAATGTTTTTATATGTTTAGATATAAAGCAGCACAGAAAACAAATTTTGTAAACACAGAATGATTGAATTTTTAAGTTTTCTTTTCTATAAAAAAAATTTAAAATTAGGAATAAATTATTGAGTCAAGTTCATTTAAATTAAACAACAAGGTAAAGTGCAATATGGGCAAATCCTGCGTGACGAACGCTACATTCGTTCGCGTTTTCTGATTGATATAGAAACATTTTAACAATTGAGGATAGAGGTTATCAGGCAGTAAGTGGTTGATCTAGGGGTTCCGTTGTTCTTGGTCGAATGGATAACTATGATGCTTAGCAGCAGAGTTATTCACGGATCCACTAATTATGTGGGCACCAGGGGGGATTTTGGGCGGTTGCCGGAGGTGATAGTGCCTTCTAGGAAGAGCTGGTCAGTTAGGAGCAGATTATTTGGTGGATTTGCTATTTTCACTGATGGCTCGAAGATGAGGGGCACGGGTGCGGGGGTCTACATTGAGGTTTCCTGACGACTGCAGAGTTTTACAGGCGGAGCTTCTGGGGGTCTAGTTGATGATTGTAGGAGGGCTATGGAGGGAGTCTTAGGGGAGTATTTGCTGAGGTTGTGCTGGGTGACGGTTCACTGCGACATAGGCGGCAATGAGGTTGCTGATGAGTTGGCGAGACAGGGGTCAGAGATGGAGGATCCTAACTGTATGAAGACGGTTAGGCTTCTATTTTGGAAGAATCAGGGAGTGGATTCTGGGCTCGACCAATCGGGCCTGGGGGAACCAAACGGACTGCCGGATATCACGGACGCTGTGACAGGTGCTTAGGAAGCCCGATTCGGGGTTGCTGCTGGGCAGGAGTAGGGTCTGCGTTAGGACCATGATAGGAATGATCACGGGCCACAGTATGATAGGCAGGATGGCGGTGAGGATAGGGTCCGACTTGTCGGATATGTGCAGGTTGTGTGAGGTCCCTGAGGAGTTGGAGACAGTTGAGCACTTTTTGTGCCACTGTTTCAGGTTGCTGGGCAGCAGGCTGAGGTGGCTGGGCAGTAGATTCCTGGGCAAATTAGGAGATGTCTCGGGACTGCGCGAGAGGAGACTGGGTGCTGACCGCACCTCGGGGTTGGCCCGAAACCTTCTTTTCTATCTATCTTTTAATTCAGACTTGTGCTTTTGCTGTTTATTTCACCTACTTTCTATCTTTATATACTTAGCTATCTCTAAATGAGGCGTCACAATGGACCATACTGGTCTCTGGGTGAAGGTGTGAAGGAGACTTCACACCTACATACCTACCTACCTACCTACCTAGAAACATTTTTTGGTCTTTTAAAAGAAATAGCATCAACCTACATATAGTATTTAGTGAGATTAATATGTACTTACGAATGGCATATATCATAATTTCTTAGCAAGTTTTTGTTGCGAAATTATTGATCACAAAGTTTTATGACGCACGACACAAACATCATAAGGTATACAAAATCTAATTCCTAAAAGAAATATGACTATAAGAGAATTCTATAATCACTTATTCGCAGCGAAAAAATGTTGTGATTTTTTGACAAAAGCCGTGAACCCTTTGTGACGCACGCCTCACAACGCACGCTGCAGTTTTTACAGAAGTATTTTATTATTATATTTTATTTATTTTAACAAAACAAATTATGTTTTTATGAATTGCATTTCTTAACTAATGAATATCAAGTTTTTCTTTACGAAATTTATATTTTGATGAGTCTGCTGTAAGTGCTATTTTAAGCACAAACATCACCTAAAGTAATGCTAAATTCACGTAAAACATTAATGGTGTTTTCTTTTCTACAAAAATGTCACATTTTAATTAAAATAATGCAATTTGGTGTTGATTTCTTCAAAATGCTTTGCTCTCTAAAAGGGCACCGTGTTTTATTCTAAAAAAATTCTCCCCTAAATGTGATAAGGCATTGCACTTTACGCCCCATATAAATGGAGGGTGTCGATAATGCACTGTAAAAAGATGGCTTCTGTTTATATTTGGAGTTACCAGACGAAGTTGGAAGAAAATCGCCTCTAATCAGGACAGTAAAAATTTCAAGTTTTGATAGTTATTTTTTCTATTATTTTATAGTAAAAACAAAAGAAAGCATTACTTTGTTATAAAATTATTTTTGAAATAAAAACGTCAAATCAAGAAATAGTAAAAACTTGGTGTTAATAAATCGACAATCTGGCAAAGGTATTTTCTTGTTTACATATTTTATGAAAAATAAACTAAAGAAATTTGAATTTCGTCATTCATTTTGTTCATTAATTTATTTCTTTAATATCAATCTATTAACAAATTTGGGTTTATGTATATTTTTTTTATATTTTAAAGAACACACTTTTTGACTTACGCACATACATATTTTTTCATATGTATATTGAAGAACAAACTTTTTGTCAGCTGTAAAAACAGGGCGATCCAATTTTGTATTTTGTTCTCGTCAAATAAAAAATTGCTGTATTACATGCTCGGCAAGACATTTTATTCGTGTTATTCGTGTTATTCGTGCTTAATTCCCAGTTTTTATTATTGATAAAAACACTTGAAATTTATTGTTGATGGGATAAGCTATTCCTATGCGCATTTCACTGGTTGCTTAGGCCAGATCATCAGGAAACTTCATCCATAAAGATTTTAGAAAAACTAAAGATATTAAACCAAATAAAACTGTTAAACGTATAAGAATTATAGCAACAGTTCTACTTGTAATAATATCAAAGTTTAAACAAAACAACATCAACAATAAACAGTGGCTTCATCTCATTTTAAAAATTGTTGGTAGGTGGACTGTTTTTGGGATTTGCCCATATACGGCTGTGTCAGATCAAAACCTTAAATTCGAGTGTGGGAATCACGTAAAATAATGGACCAACTTGGCTCTTTCTTAATATACATATAATACTCCTTATATAGAAAAAATGTGGGCGAAATTCGATCCCACTAGCTCATATGAACGCTTTTATGTCAAATTCTGGATGAAAAAGGAGTTAATTTAATTTAATTTATTTATTTATTTAATAGTAAGTTACATAATTTCTTACATTCTAAGGAAACAAATATTGCACAGAAATGGCTTTGCCTTATATCTTAAATATTAATAGGTTTATAACAAAAATTCAAGTATATTTATAAATAATTTATAATTTTGAAGGAAAACTATTAGCAAAAACCTTCAATATGAAGAAAACAAAGATAATTTTTAAATTTAGTTTTTTTTTTCTTTAACATGAACCCTAAAACTAATTTGGCCTACCCAAATTCTTTGTAAAAAATAAAATGTTGGTCTCATGTAAAAGGCCTACTCAAATAATTTCAATTTTACAGGAGCAATTAAAGACATAATAGAAACTGTTTGTATTTAAAATTGATGTAAACCCGTTAATTTTATTACTATTGTATTAAATTTTTGTGACGAGGTGGTGGTATATTTGTGTAAAGTGAATTAGAATCACTGAAAAAAAGTACATAATACCAACGATATGTTCATTCGGCTGACAGGCCATTGATAAGATTAATTTATACCAAATATCAATAGCAATTTACTCGTTTATTTCAGTGGCGATAAATAGTTTACTTATTTTGTTCATATCAACAAAATTAATATAAGAATTCTTTGAATTGAGCCTTTATATAGAATTTGGGTTTTGATAAGAATTGCGTGTGCCAAGTTGCAAAATGATATCGTTAATCTTTGTAACAGTGCTGGGATACTATCAATATTTTCTACCATCAATATTTTCTACTATCGATTTATATTTTTTTAAATAAGACATACATATGTATGTATTAATGTACGCACGTTATTTAAGATGACAGTTTTGGAAAATTTTTAATAAAATAAAAAGTTTTCAGACAAATGTCTGAATATTTTTTATTATTATAGAAGGACTTATTAAAATTATGTGTGAAGCAAAATTTCGGCCAAATGCTCACCACGGCTTCGGTGGCATAACTCTATCCGATTTTGAATACTTTTAATGACTCTGAGACATAATTGAGATTTAGTTTCGTTTATGTGCCATATGTATTTTATATTACTTTAGTTCTTGAATTGTTCTTGGCTTATTGAAGTACACTTTTTCTTTTAAATATCCCCTAAGAAAGATGTCCAACGGTGTCAAAACACATAACCGTGAGTGACGGCCAATTAACATAGCAAGAACGTGAGATAACGCGAATAAAAATACGGCGAGAAAAAATTTTAACACTACAAAACAATTAAAAATGCAAAATGCAAAGAATAATAATAATATTTTGTTATTGGCACATTTTTGCATTGTTTAATTTTTTTGCTTTTAACATTTTTATAAAATATACGAATGTTTTCAAAGCTCGTTTGCAAACAACAAACATTAAAGTTGCACTTTACATTATTTGGTATAGCCGACGGTTGTATTTTCGCCGCCGTCGTTGAAAAATGTTCAATATTAGTAAATTTTGGTCGCCGTCAACGATATGTGTTACTGGCGTTCTCAACGCCTGCAATTTCACATAGGCTTCAACTGTAATGTTATGACATTTATAACGTAACGACGTAATCTCTTTTGACAGTTTTCGACATGAGTTACAGACACACTTTTTTCTCACTTTTCGAGAAACGATGGAATATTTTGTTTCACATCTTTTCGATGCGAAAAGTTCTCACTATAGTTACAGAATATGGGTACTGGCCAAATATTTTCGAGTATATTTTTAGTAAAACTATTTTAATACTTAATTGAATTGAATTAAACGATCATTTCGAATATGTTGACTCAATTGCGTTGTTTATTGCTGTTTTTTTCAGTAATTAAATAGCACAAATCGCGAAGTTTCTGCAACATCATCATAACTTAAAAATATTAGATATACAGAAAATGACTTTAAAGTCTTACATTTACAAACAACAAATTGGCAAAAAAATAATTACCAGTTTAAAAAACACCCTTTTTCTCACAATATTATTACAGTAACGGACTGTAGTTTATTTAAGAAATATTCCGTTCAGTAATTTTTAAATAAATAAACATTTAAAATTCCAAGCAAATTTATTTTTAACTGATTCTAACAGTTATTCAAAAAACTAAGTGCATATTAATACGGATTTTCAGTTGCAGTTAATTTTGTCCGTTGATTAAGTTAAATTCTTCTTTATGTAAAATTAAATGAAAATGTAATTTAAAGCAACGAAAAGTTCATTTAATTTTTAATGTCAAAAATTCAACCGCGAATTCCGTAAAAACAAATCAATATTCAGTTATCTTTTATAAATTAATTGTCAAAAAATTAACTACATATTCCGTAAAAACAAATAAATATGCAGTTATTTTATAAAATTTTACTGTCAAAAATTCAACACCATATTCAGTAAAAACAATTAAATATTCAGTTATTTTATATTATTTTACTACCAAAAATTAATTTTTACTTATCTATAAAAAATGAATTGCTTGTTTTGTGTAAGCAATACCCATTTTCTATTTGTTAAAATAATTTAGTTAAATACATCAAATTTTAAATGTAAAATAATTGCGAAGCCATATCGGTCATGCTGCTGGTGTCTTATAATTGAGAGTTCTTCTGTAAACAACGTGGTCAGTACAACAAAAGTAAAACAAACGTGTGTAACTGGGTAAGTAAATAAAAATATTCTCCCTCTCTCGCTTATAAGAAAAACAAGCGGACAGGTGTCTGTCTGGCATTTTTTAGAAATTCGGCTCTTTTGTGGAGTAAACGAAAATTTAATAAAATAACTGAATATTTAATTGTTTTTACTGAATATGGGGTCAATTTGACAGTTAAAAATTTATAGTAAAATTTTAATAAATAACTGAATATTTAATCGTTTTTACTGAATATGGTGTTGAATTTTTGACAGTAAAATTTTACAAAATAACTGAATATTTATTTGATTTTACGGAATATGGTGTTGAATTTTTGACAGTAAAAATTAAATGAACTTTTTGTTAAAAATAAATGAAAAATAGGTAGACCGGTTTTTAATTGAACTTTCATTTATTTTATATTACAATTTCAGTTAATTTTATGTACAGAATATTGTGAGTGTATGCATAAATGATATTAAGTCAAAATTCTTCAGGTCTCGCTGCTACAGCAACAATATCGGTTTAAGCTTTTCTAAAATAAATAGTTACTGAACAATTTTGGATGTTGATGGATAGTGATTTATTTTAAAATGCCAAAAGAAACTAAAAGAGATCGTATGGTCTTCAAACGTTGACCAAGTTAAAAAAAAACAACGAATGTTTATTTTAATAAAACCGAAATCGATTTACTTTATGTGAACTGGTATTCTTAAAGTAAGTATGTGCTAGTAACAGCGACTTGAGGTTGAGCATACTGAGTATGCCTTATATTTCCTTATATATTTCCAATATTTTTTACGGGTTTGTGTGCGAATCGAACGAAGATCATTTTTATTTAAAAAACTTTAAAAAACATATGATAATGATTATATTGCGTAATAAACATTCGTTAAAAAAAACACTAATGAATTTAGGTATATTAGTTTTTTTTTTTTGGAATATTTGCATGCATATTTTAAAAATGTTTGTGCATATTTAAACTGCCCTCATTATGAAAATACATACTTGTTACCTACATATGTATTTTTAGTGTTCTAGTTTTTCAGCACTTTGTGAACTGGTAAACTATTTTCGAGAATTTTTTTTATGGTGTTTTCTTTTCTACAAAAATATGTGATATTTTATTTAAAAAATGGAATTTTGTGTTCGTTTTTTAAAAATGTTTTGCTCTCTAAAAGCGAAGCATGTTTTATTCTAAAACATTCACCCTTTCTTATGGCATAAGGCGTTGCACTTTACGCCCCGAATAAATCGAGAGTGTTGTTAGTGCCCTGTATAAAAGGTGATATATGATGTTTATTATGTATGGGTTTTTTTATAACGATGATAAAAAGTCCTTAAAACTATAAGGAATGACAAAAAAAATTGCTAAACTAGAGGACATTTGCAAAAATTGTGTAACAGTAATCGTAAAGCTGTACGGAATCACAACCCCCTCAGATAAAAATCGCTTCTATCGCGAGCATGGCAAAAATCGCAAAAATTGCAAAATTGAAACAAAAGAAAAAATTTATTTGAAATCGCTTAATAAGTTAAAAAAAAAATCAAAATACATATCAAAAAGTTTGCAAAAATAGCGAAATTTCGCGAAAATTTTTAATTTTTCAAAGAACCCATAAAATTGATTAAAGGTCCCTTAGACTATAAGGAAAAATTGTGAAAAATTACTAAATTAGCGGAAAATCGCAAAATATTGCTAACAGCGTCATGATAGCAAAGTCTAATATTTATTAAAAATCATTAAAGCTCTAAAAAATCATAAAACTTACAGTAAAAATCGCGTCCATCGCGAACATTGCTTAAATTCGCGAAAAATTGCATTATTGGAACAAATTTAAAAAAAATTTATTTGTAATCGCTCAATCGGTTTAAAAACAAAATGCCAGAAAATAATGAAAAAATACGTTAAAATATTAGCTATACTGATGAAGAACCATTTTCTTCATGTAATAAAAACAGGGCATTTCACTCTTCATATCTTGTGTTTTGTTCTTGTCAACTACCAAATAGCATTATTACAGGGCTGGCAAGACATTTTGTGAAAAAAAGAGTACCTTAAGTTCCTAATGGCTCTTTTTGAACTTTAATTTCCTTTTTGATGATCTTTAATCTAATCACGGTTAAATTCATAATTGTTGTTGTTAGATTTTATATATTTTAACTCAACTTTGTTAAACTTACCTTTAATTAAATTTCAATTTTTGTTTGTTTGAAAAGTTTAATGGTCACCTAATTTATAATACTAAATTTTCTTTGACTTAAAACTACTTAAACAATTAAATTTCACTTAAAAAAAAAAAATACTAAATACTAATACTAAACAATAAACACTAAAGGAAGACATTATTAAAATCCAAGTCACATTCATAACATCCATAAGTTAAAGGGGGTTTTGTTATCACGGAAATGCAAACTTTCTAGAGTAACAGAATCCTCACCAACATTAACCATACTCTCGTTACCATTTTAATTTTTAGTAATTAAATAAAATCAATACGCAACCGACAACTGTCAACTGGCGCCTGCTGACCAGTGTTGCCGTTAGGATACGAAAGATACATTTTTCGTATCTTTGGTTGACTTCATGTACAATGTATAATCCTGACATTTTTCGTATCTTTTGAATCTGTACGTAAAATGTCCAGAAATAAAATATTAATATTTAATTTAAAAAATGTTGTTAATGTGCCGATATTAAAAATTTGAAAACACTAGTTGGTTTAACATTTGTACTTCTATTTTCGGATGAATGTGTGGAGAGAATTTTAAGCCAACTAAAACTTATTTGGACTCATCATCGTAACCGACTCAATACTGAAACAATTGCAGCTTTAATTATTGTGAAAGAAAACATTAAGGATTAACGATCCACCTAAATCGATGATTACTAGTAGTGCGAAGTTGTTCTAAGGAAATATGAACATTGTTTTTATTTTCAGGAAATTTATACATATGCACTTTTTGATATAATCGCCTTAACTCGTACATCTATATATATATAAAAATGAAAAATGTTTGTATGTTTGTTTGTATTTGTATTTTGTGTATTTTGGCTTATAGACTCCTAAACTACTGAGCCGATTTTCCTGAAATTTTTACAGTAGCATCACGTGAGCCCTAAAAATAAAATAGGCTCCTTATTTTTTCGATAGGGGCAGGGGAATTGGTACCCCCCATTGGATGCCAATATTAAATATCGCATATTTTAAGAGCCGCTTCACGCTTTTTGTTGAACTCTTGGTAGTAGGATCTTCTGAGCCCCAAAATTGAAATAAAGTAGCAGCGTGGGAGGTTGTTTCCTCCGTAGGACGCTAATGTTTCATATCGCATATCTTAAGAACTGTTATAGTGAGTATGCTCAAACTTTGTAGAAGTCACTCTTAAGGTATACTCCACTTTGAAAATAAAAATAAAGCGGTTAGGCGCAGGGGGGAACTACCTTCCATAGGATGCATATATTAAATATCTCTAAACCGATAAAGTGGTTAAAGCAGTGTAGCGAAGCGCACCGGGTTAAGCTAGTTATATATATAAATGAATTTGTTTTGATAACATCCAAAGATAGTTACATATAATTATTTTTAAAGTTTGCATACTGTATTTTTATAAATAACAAACCTAATATTTATGACTATTTATTTAAGTTATTGATAAAAAGAATTTATTCAATGTAATTTTCTTTACAATATTCATTAAATTTGAAATAAAAATGTTATGTCAAAAAATGTTAACGTTAAAAATGGATTTTTTTCAAAATGTATCTTTTTGGGAAAAAATTTATCTTTTTGGAAACTAAAATGTATCTTTCTCGAAATTTCGCTGGCAACACTGCTGCTGACATCGTTTGAAAAGCATGTTAGTTTTTTTTTTATTTTTGTTGATCCGCCATATTCATACTTAATCTCTTACACTCAAAATAGTTAATTTTTTTTAATAAACGTAACATTAATATATTGTAATTCCGTAAACAATACTATACCTCAATTTTGTTTTTGAATTTTATTCTGGCAACTAAGGTTACCAGATTGTACGCAAGTTTTTGCTATTATTTTAATGTTTACAAATGTTCACTTTACGTTATTAATATTTACTCCATGAACTTCTAATACATCTCCATACCTATAGTCAATTTTTGTTTTTTTCGCTGTTAATTTAAACTGTAGTTTACCTTGAAATTAACCCTATTTTTTTTGTACTGCATTTTAATGGTGACCAATAAGTTTTTAAATATATATGTATGTATTAATAATTATAAATAAATAATGATTTGGTTTGCTATGGAATTTTAAGTTTTTACTTCATCTTTCAATATTGTGAAAGGTGAAGTAACAGATATGGTATAGTTTTATTATTTTAATTTTTTATATTATTTTGGGCGAAATCCTAGAAACTGTCAGCATTTTTGGTGGGCATGGAAATGGTGTAGCGATTACCACCATCAACTACACTTCAATCATCACCCAATTTCTTATCTTTTACTTTTCTCCTATCAATTCAATGTTGGTCAATGTATAATTTTTGTTTATGCTGCAATGCTACCTAAAGTAAAGTCTGTTGTAACCGGTTTTAAAATCTTTCAAATTGAATATATGTATTTGGGAACTTAACACATCCCACTAACGACGAGCACGGCCGAATATTACAGGTAGCCTTTTTCCCAATAAAATAAAACCCCAATGAATCGTTACAATTTTATACATGCAACTTTAAAGAAGGTGATATTTGTTGTGTAGAAAAGAAAGCAACATTACTCAAACCATTTTAGTACTAAATTAAATTGAATAAAACGATTATCTCTAAAGCGGCCCATACACTTGCAATATTATTGTATATGATATTCGCCATATTATTTCCATTTTGTCCTATATTATGCAATAAGTCGCACAATGGTTTCATTTATTTAATAAAAAGGTGAACATAACCTATAGGAATAACTAAGGCGAACTTATTACAGATGGTCTTAAAAGCCCTGCTGATAACTTTAATTTTAGCATTATCATTGTTGGATGCCAACATTTTGCTTATTGTCTTTGTTTCTGTTTTGTTTTATTTCTGTTTTTTGACATTGCTCAATGGTTTTACAAAAACAAATTGCTTGTGGTTTTTGCACGGGTTGTATTTGTTGTAGTACCGAGATTACCTGGAATAAATTCGCATTGGGAATTACAAAAACAGCATTGTACAAGAGCGCTTAAGGCTAGATTACAATATCTCACAAACCTTACGTATTCCATAATACTTTGTGAGATAGAAATCTAAAGAGTTTTGTTGCGACTGTCAAAAAATCTAATTTAACATGACAGTGTGTAATCACACCATCACACAAAGTATAAACACTCGCACATAAAATAAAATGCAAACCTGATCCAATGAAAAGTATTATTGTTTTGAAATTTTTCAAAAAACGATGAAGTCGTATGGGATGTCAAATTTTTTTCTTTAATACTTGTCATTTTCATCACACATGCATTCATACTATCAGACTTTCACATAATACTTGAGTTTCTGACATGTATTAATACAAAGTATAATAGTGTAAACTAGCCTTTAAGAGCGATAAAAGTATTAATTTATTCAAGAAATTTCAAGAGAATCCAAAATTTGTAAACTGTTTTACGTAGAGACGAACTTCGCGCGTCATTATCTTTATTGTTTAAGGAACATCAGGATGTCCTTCTTTTCCTTCTTTCGCGTGTTTTACTTTCCAGTTTAGCATTTGTGGTGTAGCGTCGTATGGCTGTGTTGCGTAACGGGTTTCGAGATTTGGCTTTTGCCACATGTTTTAGTTTAAACCTTTTATGAATTGTGCTGGTGCAGGACAAACAAAAACTCGATTTGATAAAGAATCAGGAAAGTACTTCTTTTTCAATGTCTCATTCTACAATTGAGGCTCTCAGCGCAGAAGTGGTATAACCCTTGACTACTTTTTATGAGATAATGAGGAGCTAACACTACTCCTGCACTTTAGTACTTGGTTAAAACGACCCGTGTAAAACAATGTTTCTAGCGCTATCTGTTTTGGATACAAACAGTTGGTTTACTCGACTGTTGCATTGTAAAGAACTGTGCAAATAACATATTTTACACCAGAACCGTAACCAATTTAAATTGTGAGTTACACCACTTCTGCGCTGATAGCCTCAATTAAAGATTTTAGAATAAGTCTAACAATATGTCCGATGTTGTAAAATAAATTCATTAAGCCAGGCCTATTATGGGCTTCACTGCGTTTTTAAAGTTGTCTTAAAAGTCTCACAAAACCTTGTGTCTGCGCCATTAATTATTCAAGGCTTAAGGGCACAAAATTTAATTTTTCGCGGTTATCTCAGGTTCTATAGCTGCAATAATGTTAACATTTATTAGCTCTGTTTCTTTACTCTACTTTGGGATCCCTCGGGATCCCAATTTGCACGAAAAGCGTTCCCGTACTTTTAATTTGTGTAAATGAGAGCGGATTTGAGAGAATAAAATTCTTCTTCTTCTTGCACGAAACAACCCAGACTTTTTCTTCGTGCAAATTGTGTAAATTGTCAAACAGCTGTAAAACATAAACAAAACCAAAAAGTTCATGATCCAAATTCTGGAAAAAGTGTTCTAGAATAAAACAATGTACTTAAATAAAAAAGTTTTGTACTGAAGTATTAGGGAAACATAATGTTAGTTATTGTAAAAGTGTTTGTTTTCTTTTATTTTTAGTAAAAGTAGTTTAATTCTAGAGCCAATATAAAATTTTTCAAAAGTGGCGCAATTTTTGTTGGTGTTGTAAAGACTGTCAAAACCACAGAATTTTTATTTCGTGCTTAAAATTGTCTTTTTTCTGTTCCCGTACTTTCGTGTAATGTTGTCTTTTTATGAGAGAAATTTATGCTTGCTCTCATTTGCACGAACTATACCCAAAAAGTAAAGAAACAGAGCTATTATATTCTACTAAAATTATTTAATGTGAAAAGAAAAAACAAAGTTCACATATTATAAGAAGTCATTAAAAAGTTTAGGTTTATATTATAAAATTTAAAATTTAAGGGTACAAATTAAAAGCAATCGTGGCCATTTGCTAATAACTCTGCCACTTGTGGAGCGATCTAAATAATAGTCCTCCGGACTATATTTAATCAGCCTAATTACGGTTGGCGTTGGCGTATACGCCCGAGTCGTTTTTTGTAGTAGATTAAAGAACACAGTTACCATCACATATGGGCTCTTCGGAAAACCCATTTCAAACAAAACTTCATAGTGTGAATGGTTGATAACTACTGCAGAAGTTACGAACGGAAATTATATATTTTGATTTTGTTCTCAGTATACGTATACAAATTAAATACATAAGTACCTACCCAGCTTACAGAATGTTTGTTAGACGATTGGTTGATTATACAACACGATTGAAAATGCTAATGGTGTTTGGGATAATTACAAGTCCTCAGTGAATGTACTTAAGAATCTTATCAGGAGGGCTAAGAGACAGTCATGGAGGAATTTCTGCAGCGATGTGGAAAACCCGTTACTCTTATGTAAACGTATACGTTGCGGATCAGCTGTTCCATTTTCCTTACCAAGCTTATGTGTAAATAGGTACTCACACGTAACTTTGCGTTGCGGATGAACCTGATAAAATCTCTCCGTTTTTACGTATCAGCTGTTAAGAATTTTGTTTTCAAGGGGTTTCTTGCCAATCTAGCCGGACATTACTTTTTGTTTTAGCTTATATTGCTTCTTAAAACTTATTGAGTTCCCCTAGATCGATGAAACTTGGCAGAAATATGTGTCATTGTCATAGGCAGGTAAACCTTAAAAATAAATAAAATCCGACCAAGAAGGATTTTTGTCCCACCTAGAAGAACTAATCCAACCTCTGCAAAATGCAATATTTTTTAAAGTTATCCCATACATACGGCGAAAGTTAAAAAACCTAAAATTGGACCCCATTGGACCGCCCCTTTTGCGGGCGGTTGCATAAAATAATATTTAAAAAAAAAAATTTAAATATTAAAAGAAATAGATTAGATTTTCCAACTTTTTTTTGTTGTTGCTAATTTCCAAAAAATATTCATTTTTAAGATTTTCGGGCGTGTTCTAGAATCCGAATCCACTCGAAAGTGGATTACTTTAGCATTATTGGTGTTCTGCATTTCACATCCACATGTTTTTATTCGTTTTCAATTAGAGTAGATATGGGTTGGTGAAAGTAAACCGAATCGACTTTTATTGTAATATGTGATAACATTTTTAACAAAAAAATTAATATTGCTTTTAGCTTAAAATCTTCTTAATCCAATTTAATCAAAAATATATCGTTATCTAAAACGCAAAAGGCCCTTACTAACCCTAAATTTAAAGTCGACATTTTCATTGATATTGATGTAATTATACCAAATTTTTTTGAACGATTTTTATGTTATTTTCAGACAATTTGTTTCTTTAATCGCTTTAGCGATCTCTTAGTTTTTGGGTTTGTTTAAACTTTGCAATTTTTCGCGAATTTTAGCCATGTTCGCGATATAAGCGATTTGGTCGTGTAAGTTTTCTGATTCTTTACAGCTTTAACGATTTATAATAAATAGTTGACTTTGCTATCATGCCGCTGTTTGCAAATTTTTGCGAATTTCCTTGAATTAAGCAATTTTTACCGATTTTTTGCCATTCCTTATAGTTTTAGGGACTTTAAATCAATATTATGGCTGATTTGAAATATTAAAATTTTTCGCGAATTTTCGCTATTTTTGCAATTTTTTTTTTTGTTATTTTCCGACATTTTGTTTTTTTTAACCCATTTAGAGATTTCAAATAAATTTTAGTGTTTGTTTAAAAGTTTGCAATTTTTCGAGAATTTTAGCCATGTTAGCGATTTTTTTTGTGATTCTTTACAGCTTTCACGATTTTTAAAAAATATTAGACATTGCTATCATACTTCGGTTAGCAAATTAGCGATCATTAGTTCAACAAAAGTTTTTTCGAACAAAAACTTCGAATACACAAAAACATGCTGATTTGAGAACACCAATTTATGAATTATGCTGATTCAAAAAATTTTTCGTTTTCAATTCGAGTCTAAACCTAGAACATACCTGTTTATGTGACTTTTATGTATATCATAGTACTTAGTTTATCTGTAAATAATTAATTTATTTGTAATTATAACTTATTTATAATAGTAAAAACAAATTTTATTTAAAATAATAACAACTAATTTATTTAAAATAACTTCTCTTTTGCACTAAGATGATGATGAGTGCCATGGTGCTTCTTCGTCAGTTTCTTCAAAATCCTCTTCCGAATTTGAATTCTCTTCAGAGCCAAGTACAGGTGGAAGCGTAAAAGAAATTGCTTCTTTCGTAAAGGGCAATGACTTTTTTTGGAGTTGGTCTTATGCTATTAATCACGGTCAGAACTGAGCAAAAGTCTATTTATAATGTCTTTGTTACACTGAACACTGGAAAACTTTCTAGCAAAATTCTGCCTGCAAAGCCGAAAATGTTTATTTCGTGCCTCAGACGCTATATATGATAATAGCCCGATAGGCAACAATGCCTCACTCATTACAGTTGCGCCATGTATTAAAATCTTGTGCATTGTAGGTGTCATAGGATGCCAGGGATTGTGAGGTCTCAAAAATAATATTTTTTTTTACTCTGAAAATTTCTACTTGCTTTAATTTTGTAATTTTATTTTTTTTGTAAAATCTCTTTGTCAAAAATTTTCATTTAAAATTTAAAATTCAATTCAATTTTTATAGTGTGTGGTTTGAAAAGTTAAGTGCGCAAACATTTTTTTTTAGTTTGCTAAATTTAATTGCTTGGATATTTTCTTTAGAAGGGACTACACTCACAATATTATTACAGTAACGGACTGTAGTTTATTTAAGAAATATTCCGTTCAGTCATTTTTAAATAAATAAACATTTAAAATTCTAAGCAAATTTATTTTTAACTGATTCTAACAGTTATTCAAAAAACTAAGTGCATACCTATTAATACGGATTTTCAGTTGCAGTTAATTTTGTCCGTTGATTAAGTTAAATTCTTCTTTATGTAAAATTAAATGAAAATGTAATTTAAAGCAACGAAAAGTTCATTTAATTTTTACTGTCAAAAATTCAACCGCGAATTCCGCAAAAACAAATCAATATTCAGTTATCTTTTATAAATTAATTGTCAAAAAATTAACTACATATTCCGTTAAAACAAATAAATATGCAGTTATTTTATAAAATTTTACTGTCAAAAATTCAACACCATATTCAGTAAAAACAATTAAATATTCAGTTATTTTATATAATTTTACTACCAAAAATTAATTTTTACTTATCTATAAAAAATAAATTGCTTGTTTTGTGTAAGCAATACCCATTTTCTATTTGTTAAAATAATTTAGTTAAATACCTACATCAAATTTTAAAAGTAAAATAATTGCGAAGCCATATCGGTCATGCTGCTGGTGTCTAATAATTGAGAGTTCTTCTGTAAACAACGTGGTCAGTACAACAAAAGTAAAACAAACGTGTGTAACTGGGTAAGTAAATAAATATATTCTCCCTCTCTCGCTTATAAGAAAAACAAGCGGACAGGTGTCTGTCTGGCATTTTTTAGAAATTCGGCTCTTTTGTGGAGTAAACGAAAATTTAATAAAATAACTGAATATTTAATTGTTTTTACTGAATATGGGGTCAATTTGACAGTAAAAAATTTATAGTAAAATTTTAATAAATAACTGAATATTTAATCGTTTTTACTGAATATGGTGTTGAATTTTTGACAGTAAAATTTTACAAAATAACTGAATATATATTTGATTTTACGGAATATGGTGTTGAATTTTTGACAGTAAAAATTAAATGAACTTATTGTTAAAAATAAATGAAAAATAGGTAGACCGGTTTTTAATTGAACTTTCATTTATTTTATATTACAATTTCAGTTAATTTTACGTACAGAATATTGTGAGTGTACAATTTTAATTGAAAATTTAAGAATTGACTAAAAGGTAAGTTCACTGTTGGAAGTTAACATTTTTGGAATTTTGTACTAATTTGTGCGGTAACTATGTTTTATGTATGCAGATTGTTCAAAAAGAGGATAATTGCATTGGAAATTCTTTCTTTGAACGAAAGCTCAAATCCTGTATAAAGAGTTAAACTCCTGGACAATTGTGTGGTAACCAAGATAATCCTTAACGTTCCTGTTTTCAAAATATTGCTTTCGTGGTAGATGTGTTTTGGGGTTAAGCATACTATAGTTAAAACAGGTCACCCTACACCAAGTGCACATTAACCTAATAAGGATTAGAAATTGCGGAATAATAATATTTTTTTTTTATTATTAAGCGTTCAACTTCTTTTTTGGTTTTGCTAGCCTATATTGGCATTCAGGTTTTACATATCGGTTATGAAAACAAACTTTATTGCAAAAACAAATAGGAAATCTTTATATATTGTATGTAAAAATTTCAAATTTTAAAACCTTACATGTTTGCACATACCCTACGCACATAACCACTTATTTATTTTATCAATTACGCATCATACATGTACATAAACTCTCAACCCTATAAACATAAATACATGCACCCTGCTCTAAGAATATACATTTTTGTTCATCCATTTTAATTACTTTGTATCCTACGTAACTATCATAAAACCTAACTTGCTTCGAGGTAACAGCGCTGGGATCTTCGATGCATTTTGTGTGGTAAGTGAACATTTATAAGAACTATTATTTTTTTATTGAAGTTCAACACTTTTACTGCACAATGTTAAATATTAAAATATTAATTGAACAAGAATGGAAAACAATTTATTAACAAGAATGGAAAACAATTTAATATAACACAAATTTGAAATTTAATTATTGCTTTCAATTCTATTTTGTTTTTTGCAACATTGTTATTATTAATTTTTCATTCATTTTATTATTCAAATTGGTTTCATATTTTTTAATTCCCTAAACTTACTATGTTTTCTATTATAAAAAAGTTATCTTTTGGATGAGTAAATGTTCTTTAAATTCACAATGATTAACTAAATTGTAAATAATTCCACGAAGAGTTTAGGTACAATAATGTCGGGTTATTGTTGGGCTATTTAGAGAATATCACAGTAAAAATAGCATGGTAGGGTGGGTAGAGACAGAGGGCTAATTCTATCTTGGTCCTCAACATGAACTCCTTCGCGTATTTCCGTAACTTGTTTTTTTAATGTTTTTTTATTTAAATTGTTTTTGTGATCGACTTAGAAAATTAATTTTCTGCAACCTTTATTAAACTACTTTGTTAATGGTTTAGTCTACCTATAAGGAAGAAAGAACATCCCTCATTTTCCCTGAGCACGGCCACAGGCAAAGACATCTGGAATCGGCAGCGAAGCCAAACATCCAACCTTTTTCCAATCTGGCAAGGTAAGGAAAATGGCAAAAGAAAATGCAAACTCTTCAAAACACCTCAAACACAATGCAAATGCCAGAAGTGTGATATAAATTTAGGTTGTTCAGATACTAAAAACTGTTTTTTTATATATCACTAGCTTAACCCGGTGCGCTTCGCTACACTGCTTTACCCAGGTTTGAAGACTCTCCCTTTAATAGTTTTTCAGTTGAGAGATATTTAATATATGCATCCTATTGTAGGTATTTCCCCCCTGCGCCTAACCGCCTCATTTTTAATTTCAAAAGTGTAGTATACATAATTTGAACATTCTCACTATAACAGTTTTTAAGATATGCGATATTAAACATTGGCGTCCTATGGGGGCACCACTTCCCCCGCTGCTATTTTATATCAATTTTGCGGCTCAGAAGATCCTACTACCAAAAGTTCAACAAAATGCGTGCAGTGGCTCTTATTTATATTTCTATCTATGAGGGGTTCTGCTCCTCACCTGTCTACCCCGCCCATTTGAATACTGAAATTTATAGTTTACCATAATAGTAGCTTTAACCACGTTTGAAGACTCTCCCTTGAATAGTTCTTCAGTTGAGCGATATTTAATATATGTATCCTATGGGAGGTATTTCCCCCCTGCGCCTACCCGCTTTATTTTTATTTTCAAAAATGTAGTATACTATTAGAGTGACTTCTACAAGGTTTGAACATTCTCACTATTACAGTTCTTAAGATATGCGATATTAAACATTGGCGTCGTAAGGGGGGAACCACTTCCCCCGCTGCTATTTTATTTCAATTTTGGGGCTCAAAAGATCCTACTACCAAATGTTCAACAAAATGCGTGCAGCGGCTCTTAAGATATGCGATATTTAATATTAGCATCCAATGGGGGCAACAAGTCCCCTGCTCCTATCGAAAAAATAAGTAGCCTATTTTTTTAGGGCTCACGTGATGTTACTGTAAAAATTTCAGGGAAATCGGTTCAGTAGTTTAGGAGTCTATAAGCCAACAAACAAACATACAAACATTTTTCATTTTTATATATATATGTAGATTACCAATAATAGTATAAATTTTTGCTTTTTTCCTAAAAAAATCATTTTTTGAATAAAACTCGTTTGATTAATAAAACTCTACCTGTATATAGTTTTTACCGTAAACAGGCAAGGATGCCCTGAGGCACCCTTTCGATTTTTCCACCTGTCGACTGAAATAAAACAGATTTTCAACTTCAGCCTTCAATTTATTTGTTTTTGGGCAAATATCTAAAAAAAAAGTTAACAAGAGGTTGCCATTAAAATGTAGCTCTTGCCTGTTAGAGGGTTAAGAAAAGTAAATTTTTTTCAAATATGCGCAGTTGTTTTAGAAACAATATTTTTTTTTGGAAAAAAATAATTTTTTTATTAAAATTTCGAAATTTTTGGTTTTTTTTTTAATGATTTTGTTATTCGTGCTTAATTCCCAATTTTTACTATTTGATAAAAACACTGAAATTTATTGTCGATGGGATAAGCTATTCCTATGCGCATTTCACTGGTTGCTTAGGCCAGATCATCAGGAAACTTCATCCATAAAGATTTTAGAAAAACTAAAGATATTAAACCAAATAAAACTGTAAAGCGTATAAGAATTACAGAAACAGTTCTATTTGTAACAATATCAAAGTTTAAACAAAAACATCAACAATAAACAGTGAGCTTATCTCTCCTTACATTCCCCACTACAATTGATTAGAATTCTTCCAACATTAATTGTAGTTGTCATTTTTTGTTTTTTTAAAAATTCATAAAAAATTAAATTTTTTAACATATGTATATGAAAAACTGGGAATAGCACGTCATACGGAAATCGGAAAAAGGAAATTTCATTGCGGAATTTCGGTTTTTTTTGTTTTTTCAATAAGCTAAAGCGTTTTTGAGTTATGCTAACATATGTTGTGGAACTACGCCATTTTCGAAATTGTTGTATGGGGACCACCATAATGATTAAAGATGCAGACTAGGTATGTTCTGAAAAAATGCTCGGGAAGCAAAAGTATTGGGGGTCTGTCACATATTTGACTCCTCTAGGGGCATTCTGGGGCTAGTTAGGGCGGTGGCGGCTAATTTTATAAAAAATAATATTTAGTATGGGAGCCCCGTTAAGGAGCACAGATAGGGGGTTAGTATCTTGTCTGAGTATTTAAAAATTTTTACTGCAGAAATTTTTGCAGTAAAATTTAGTAAATCAAAAAAACATATGTTCCAAAAGGTAAACAAACAAAAGTAACAAATAAAATGCATATAAATTGTGAAAAAATTGTTAAATAAAAGAAAAGTTGAAATAAAAATTAAACCAAAACAAAAAGTGAATAACTATTAATAAATTAATCTTGTTTGTGAAGCATTTATTTGGCTAAATACAAACTTTTGAAATTTTTTTTGTAAAGTAAATTTTTTAGAGTTGTAAAAGTGTGAAGTACTTGGGGACTTAAGTAATCATTAGCAAAAAAATTATTGATGTTCTTTTAAATAATTTAACCCGCTACAAATTAGTAAAATCAAATAAAATTAAAAACAAACAAATATGAAAGATTAAATAAAATAGTTTGTTTGTATTTTCCAAAAATTTTCGTGTTATAAAAAGTTTTTAATCGAGTACCGATAAGAAAACGAGTTAAGTAGTCAAACGTGTAAAAATTGTTCAACACTTCAATTATTTGGCATCACCTGTTGCCTTTATTTTACGAATTTTTACAAATTTTGCGTTCGCGTACTTTTTTGCACAACAGCTTTTTGTGAGAGCAAATTTTTCAGTTTACTCATTTGCTGCATTTTACTGCAAAAGTACTCAAACGCACCTATTATCTCAGGTGAACCCTCAGTGTTAGTGAAGAAATGATAAATAAATTCAAATGTTTTCATATGAGAAGTACAAATGGAATGAAACAAATTGTTTTCACATTTTCACAGAAATGTGATTCTTGTTCTGTGTAACATTGCAAAAAAAGTGTCACAAACTTTTCATTTATGTAATAATTTTACACTTTCATTTTAACGGTGAAAAATAATTTTAAATAAATTATTTTGAGGCGAATATGGATATTGCCAACGATTAATAATAATTTGAAGAAATAAAAAATAATCTTCCAAAAATATGCATATTTACAGATTTTTAACTTAATATGTACTTAAACATACATACATATTCATATAAAATGCTAATTTTTAAAAAAAACGAAACATTACAATAATCCTTACATTTTTTTAATTAAATTTTAATTAAAATTTAGGTTTTGCGACGGCTTAAAGTAAATTTATGTTACGAACCGTTTGGTCTGGCGAGGTTTCCCACTAGCTCTTCTGCATTTTTTTCTCGGGGGGTTCCAACCCTCCTCACCAGCCTCGTATTCGAACATAAAAAACAATGAAACATAAAAATACAAATCAAACTATCACTAACCACAACTCTACCACAGGAAGAATTTGGGAGACAGCTTTTCGTCTCCTTTGGCCCTCCAAACCATGTCATAGAAGCATCCGCTTATCTTCTTCCTATGACCCACTACCCACTTGACCACTTCTTCACTTACCACTCCATCATTGCCTGTACCTTGCTTAATCAAAGAATCTTAATATTCAATTTAACATTTACATAATTTATTTAAACAAAAATTTCTTTAAATAATAAAATAATAATATAAACAATAATTTAAAAAACATATATACAATAAAATACGTAGACAGATATACACAACAATTTTCCCTCATTTTTTCCTGCCCTATTAGGTCTTTTTACAATAACTAAAACTTATATTTTTTTTATATATGTATATATTTAATTTGTTTTTTTTCTAATTTATAATTATTTTTCCCTTGCATTATCTTCTATTTTTCTCTAAATCTATATCTGAAAGAGCTCTCTAAGACATAAGTTTCCTTCTTTTTTTACCTGTATTTTTAATATTAAAATATATATGTATTTGAAAAAAATTGTAAGCTAATTAATTAAACCGGCAATCGAGGGTTTAGTGTATATATAAAACACATATGAAATGCACACAAACTACTACACTTAACACTATCTTTACAGATTTTTTTCACAATTCACAAAACTACACTTAAAATTAACTTAATTATATTTCTATTCTTTTTTTTTTCTCTTTTTACACAAATTTTCTATCTTTTCTTATAATTCACATTTTTGTTATTTTACTTTTCTCTTTTTATTTAATATGGCATATTTTATGTTTCTTTCCTGTTTTTCTCCCTGCGACTATCTCCAATTTAAGTTTATTAACTTCTCCTCTTTTGCAGACATTTTTGCTTGCCAATTTTTAACTTAATTTATTACCAAAAAAATTAATTCTTTCAGGCCCATATTATTTTGCCCGCAATGGTTTTACCCCCAATAATTTTGTGGGGTTAGAACTTTTTTTAAAAATAAAAACAAATTTTTTTTACCTGGCTATTTATTTCTCTGGTGTGTGGCTGTCAGGACGGTTTACTTTCCGAGAAAAAAGCCAGCTGAAAGAATAAAATCCCATTTAATCCCAAACACTTTCACTTTTTTTCACACTAACTTACGTTTTATAATATTTTAATTTGTTAAAAAAAATCCATATAAACATTTTGCACACACACACTTTTTAATTTTTTTGTACAATACGTCCTTTTATGGAGACTTTAAAATCGCTAATGTCTGATCGCCTGTTTTCATCAAATATATTTACTTAATATTTTAACGGTTTCCTTGCCATATACTGGAAACTATCTGTTGCCACTTTTCATGTATGTATGTATAAGTACAATATCCTATTTTGCCGTATAATCGTTTCATTTAATTTTCAATTTTGTATTTTTGAATGAAACTACAACACTGTGTTAGCATACAATTTTACGCTGCCAACCTTATACATTTTTAGTACAAAAAAAACAACACTTTTACTACATCCACATAGGCAAACATGCAGCTGACATTACAACACAATGCACTATGTTTCAAACACCAGGGGCCTAATTCTGGCAGTCGTGATCAAGTACTTCCTCGATTCGAAAGCAATTTTATTTCAGTCGATACTTAACGAATCGAAATTATTTTTTCAGTATTGTGAAACTAAAATTAATGCTTTATAACACTGAAAAAATTATTCCGATTCGTTCAGTATTGACTGAAATAATTAAATAATAAATTGCTTTCGAATCGAGAAATTACTCGATCACGACTGCCAGAATTAGGCCCCTGCTTTTTTCGTGTGAAATTCAAATTTGGAAACCATCCATATTGCTTTGATTTTTTTGCCAACCAGTTACTAATACTGCAATTCAAACAAATTGTTAGTTTTTTTTTGAAAAATACAAAATTTGACAGCGCGCATTCAAAGTCATTGTTCCCATTCGTGTTGAAACAATTTTGTAAAATATCACTTTTTTATCGAAAGTTTGAGCATTTGTTGTGAAAAGTGTGTACAAATTTTATAAAAAGTTTATAATGGAGAATAATCTGCCATGTAAGTACTTAAGATTTGTTTCATAAATTCTCGAAAATTTTTTTGGAAAATTAAATTTTTAACATAACCTTTAAAATGGCGTTTTTTTTTATCAAAAGTTAAATTTCATGTAAGCTTTTAAAAAAATGTTAACGTTTGGCAAACCAAATGTAATCGTATTTGAATACACTAAAGTGTGGTTCATTATCTAGGATTTATCTCATATTGCGTAAAGTTACGTAATCTGAATAATATAATTTTTTGCAGATTCCTATGCTTTAAAAAAAAAACGAACTTTTTGAAATTTGGTTAAACCAACCCTCAAAAAACTCAAAAAATGATATCCTTGCTCAATATGTCTTAAATAAAGTTGCGTCTGAGATTGACGATGATTGCGAGAAATTATTGGTGGAGAAGGTGCGTCTTTTCTGCAAGTATCTAGAAACAAAATGGATAAAAAGTGGAAGAAGAGAAAATCAGTTTCGAAATGAAAACTTTTCATGGCTAAACAGCCAGATATCATTCCAAATTAGAACAGCATCTTCAAAAACTACTTCTTCCACTGTGGGACGTCCAGAGGTTCCATTTTGCAAAAAGTCGGAATATGGGAAAAGAAGAGCAGCAGCGGAGCTTTCAACGGCTATATTAGGGCAAATTAATTTACTAGTACAAGCAGCAGCAACCTCTGCTAGGAAGGTAGGAAATGCTAACTTAGCCGCAGTTTTTAATGAAACCATAGCAAGTCCAACAAGACCTTCCAAAATTAAAAAGATGTGCTCAGAAAGTCAACCTAAACCAATTTCTCTTTCTGCAGATGAAGCGTTAGCTTTTTTCATAGAAAACAGTTTCACAACAGCACAGTATAACGCAATACGTCGTGAAAGTAAATCGAGAAACTGTGACATATATCCTCGCTACAACCAAATTCTAGCAGCGAAGTCAAAATGTCGACCAGAAGGTATCAAAGTAACCGAGACCGTAGCAAGAGCTCCTTTAGAATCTGTTGTGTTACATACTGCCAATAGAATTGCTGAAATGCAAAAGGAGGTTTTTGAAGACGTAATGGAATCTGAAAATTCTGATTATTTGAAATGTGAGTTAATTTTTAGCTACGGATTTGACAGTAGCACAGGCCAAGCGCAGTATAAGCAGATGTTTCAAACAACAGACTCATCCAATAAATCTGATGCTTCGCTTTTAGCCACAACAATTATACCACTGAGACTCGTACTCTCTTCTTGAACACCTATTTGGAATAATAATACGCCCCAGTCAACAAGGTTTGGCGGCCAATTAAGTTAGAATTCGTTAAGGAAACGAAGGAATGTATTTTGAGAGAAGAATTGGACTTACGAAAAGAAATTAATGCTTTACAAAATTTACTCATACATATTGCCAATGGAAAAACGGTTCAATTATCGTTCAAGTTATATCTAACATTAATATATGGAAAAGTTTTAAATATTTTGACTGGGACTAAATCGACTCAAGCTTGTCCTATCTTCCTTAGTACAACTGATTATTCATGTGAAAGATTTCTTGTAAAAGAGTCTAACATCAAATTCGGACTAAGTCCCTTACATTGCTGGATCCGTTTTTTTTTGGGTTCATTTTACATTTAGGCTATAAATGTAAACTAGAAAAATGGCAAATACGGTCAGAGGATCACAAACTTAAAGTTTCAAAGAGAAAACAAGCTTTTTGGAGGGAGCTGGGTCTTCGTGTGGATATGCCTAAAGTTGGTGGCTTCGGAAGCTCCAACGGCGGAAATACAGCACGTCGAGCTTTCTCTAGTGATGTAATTTTCGCTGACATCACAGGTGTTAACCATAATCAAATTTTTCGCTTAAAAATTGTATTGATCTGTTTATCGTGTAACTTTCCCATAAATCCAAACAAGTTTGAAACATACTGCTTCCAGATAGCAAAAATGATATAAGATTTGTATCGTTGGCTACCAATGACCTCCACTGTTCACAAGGTGTTAATTCATTCGAAGCAGGTTATAGAGAACTCTGTACTGCCAATTGGTGTTTTTGGCGAATCGTCAAGATTTATAAATCCGACAGATTGCATCATGCTCGCAAAAACAGCAGAACTAACAACCTTCTGTATGTTTTCAACAGAGCTTTAGATACATCCGATCCAATAATTTCGACAAAATACTTAAGCAGGCGCATGCAACAACATAAGCCTCTACATCTTCCACATGAAGTGATACAACTTCTAAGCTCCAATGATATGCATGGAAATATGGATGAAGAAAACCACTACGAACAAGGCGAATTTTTATCCCCTAATTCAATAAATATTTTCAGTCAAATGTGTCTAGAAAATGAATTGCGGTTAACTGATACAATCAATTTGACTGAAAACTAAAGTTAAATGATTTTTTTTGTTTAATAAAAAAATAATAATGAAATAAATTGACTTTTTTTTTGCGTTTAATTGGTCACCAATGGGTTAATTTTTTCTAAGACTTATCCAAAAATATCTGTCTAGCTTCCGTATCAATGTGGCTCCAAAAAGTTCAATATTTTAAAAGTTATTAATTTCGCACTGAAAAAGTAGGTGTTTGAAACATAGTGCAATGTAAGTATTTTCCAAATGATTAAGTTATGTTTTAGGACAATTCAACTATTTTGACAAAACAAATCAATTTGGACACCGCAAAAACAGATATTTACATATACTTATTGTCAAGTTCCTATTTATTTATGTATCTATTTATATTTATTTTGCAGAAAAAACACTTCAAACAACAAAAAAATCCGAAACCAAAAACAACAACCTTAAGACAATAAAAACAAAAACACAACAGAAACAAGTAAAACATAAATATACATGACATAAAACAAAACCAAGCAAACATTTGTTAATTTAATTAAGGTAACATAGACAACAATTTAATGTAAGTACCTCAACATCAAATATCGTCCCTGCTACTTCCGCCCGCAACATTTAGAGCCGCCTACAATATTTTGATGTTTTATAATAACATATTTATAAACTAATCTTTATTTGGCCTTTTATTTGTTAATGATTTCATAATTTTTTGGGTTTATGATCGTTTTTTTAAGCTTTTATTTATTTTGCAATGTATATATGAGCAACTTCAAAAATTTTCGACACCTAGACATTTTTTTTTAAATTTTTTTTTTTGTCTGACATCAATGTTGATTTGCGTGTGTATAAACCGATATTTGAGCATGTGAAATCCGTTCGCGTTAATCATTTTTATTACACGGCGCAAATTTTATATTTCATACAAGGATGCTTTTTGAGGTTAGAAACATTTTGTTTCCTCCATAAAATTTTAAATCCTTAAATTTTTTTGGTGCGTTTTCAATTTTAGTATCAAGGTTAGTAAAGTCTTCTATTCGATGTACGTTTGAGCGGAATTGATACAGCGCTTCAGTTGTCACAAAGCGAAATGTGTTTGGAAAAAACTGCCGCTGCACGCGCCAGGGTTGAAAAAAATTATTTTTTTTTTGCACTTTATCAGTTAAGTCCGTCGCGAAGAAACTATTTAGATACCTAAACATGTTCCCATGACATGTTTTGATGTAAAAAAAAGCTTAAAAATAAATTGTTTTTTGCAAAAAAGTTCATAAAATTTTTGCGTTTAAAAATTTTAAAGTGCGTTTTCGCCTCGGAGGTGCCCTTTACGAAGTTACTCACATCACGCAATACACTAGCCAACTTAAAAGGCAATTCAGATTGTCACACGCAAAAAAGATATATTTTTAAAAAATTTACGCTAATTTCTTTTAAGTTTGTGATGTCCGTGATACGTTATTGGTGCGCTGACACCAACTTGATACACCTCAAACTTTATAAAATTACGCAGTTTTTTTAATTCTGCGCTTAAAACTCATTTTTATTAAACGGCGCAAAAACTCTATGTAAAATCTTCAAAAATTTCAAAATTCGAAAAATTTTGGTTTCACTTTAAAACACCATGCAACTTTTCACCCAGCAGCGATATCAAAAATTTTTTTTTAGTGGATATATCCTCCAAGTCTAGTGACTATATTTTGTATGGGTTTGGATCTGAAAGCTTAAAACTATTACAAAGAAAACGGAATGAATGAAAAAACTCTTGCAAGTTTCAAGTCGTTTTTTTAATTTTTCGAATTTTAGATGACCACTAATTCTTAAGGTGAGGACTTTTCAACGTAAAAATTTGCACGTCATATCCTTCAAGTATAGTCATCCAAACCCTGTACAACGTTTTTTTTTCAATTCATAAAACTTAACGAAATAAGAGCCATAGTATGTCGGTTTCAGCAGGTGCTCAAAAATTTGAAGTAGCCCATATGTACATATGTATGTATGTTTGAGTGAAACCTTGCAACCAGGGCTGCCGTTTTTGGTTATTTCTAACCAAAATTGGTTATATTTTTTTTTAATGTGAAGATGTGAATATTTTTTTCATTTTGGTTACTTTTTTCTAAAATAATAATAATTTGTACAGTGTGTTACGATTTTTTCATTAATTGTTACCAATGAACGTAAATTTTTTATAATTTATCGTTTAATCAATGAAGATTTTCAATTATTTTTTTTAAATGTAGATTTTCTTGATTTTAAGAGTAGTAAAGATAAGTAGTATTTAAAGTAGGAAGCGCATAAAATCATGCGGAATCGATTTCAAAAAATTACTGAAAAATTACACAAAAGTCGTTTTAGTGTTTCTAAAAACTTGAAAATAAGTTTAGTGTTCTAAATAGAAATATAAAAGATTTTTTAAAAATATATTGATTAATTAATATTATTTTAAAATTTATGGAATTTTCTTTAAGAAATGGCTGTAGGTTTAAGAAATTTGAAATTTTACTATTAATTAGATTTCTGTATGATGACGTGCTAAATTCCCAATTTTTCATATATGATAAATATGTATACTGAAATTTATTGTTTAGGGAATGCTAGCTTCTATGCGCAGCTGTATGTATATTTATTTAATGTTTTTTAACACAATTATTTGACTGTCCGTCATATTAATTTTTCAATTGAATGTAAGTTAAAAACAAGTAAGAGTGCTATATTCGGCTATGCCGAATCTTATATACCCTTCACCATGAAAAGAACAGAAGTTTATATATATACATATTTAAATATATGTATATATACATGTATATTTATAAAATATATATCGTTTAGTTTTATTTAATTATTTGCACATGATTGCGTGCTATTAAATATATTAAAAGTTAAATTAATATATAGCACGTTTAGTTTTGATCTAATTTCAGTATTTGGTCATACCGACATCTTAAAGTATAAAATTACCATTTACTTTGGTGATAAAACTTGTGGTCGGGAAGTTCTATGGTTCCCGAAAATAGGTATTAAAAAAACTATATTGTTGACATTACTTTTTTTTTACCGATATTCCGAGTTTTTCTAAAGATTTCCGATATTGTGTTCTTCTAAAGATTTCCGATATTTTAATATCTAAAACGTATGAATAGGTCATAATACAGCTCTAAAATTTTAGTTAATATTTTTCAATCCTTTTTTGGAGTATTTTGCACATAACTTAACCATTTTTAACCGATTTGGCAGATTTATATACCAACGTGCTTAAAAATAATATTTTCATTAAATTGGCTTATAGGCATATATGTATATATACCTACATATATGTACATATATTTACGCAAACTTAATTATGAAAAAAAACAAACTTAATTATAAAAAGAGTAATTTTTGGGATTTCAGTATTTTGATTATTACTCAGTAATTTTTTAACCGATTTGACAGATTTATATACCGACGTGTTTAAGAAGAAATTTACCATTTACTTGTGTTATAAAGCTTGGACTCGGGGAGATCTATGGTTCCCGAAAGTGGGTATTTAAAAAAAAAAATTAATTTTGGTCATAACTTTTTTGTATCTGAACCGATTTTTCGATATTTTGGTATATAAGTCATATCCATAGGACATATGGCAGCCCTAAAATTTAGGTTTTTATACAATTTTTAATTTTTTTTTTGTACGGGAGGTACCACGCCCACTTCTCCAATCCCGCCCACATTTTGTAGGATGGTGTGTATTGGCTACCTAAATGTGTGTACCTAATTTGGAAACTTTGACTTTTGCCGTTCCCCAGATATACAGCAAAAAGTAATAAAATTACAACAACCACAAGGGATTTTTGGAAAATATTAGAGGTAGTCGTGGTTTTTTGCTCATATCTCAGCCATTTGTGGATCGATCTTGCTGAATTTCAATAGCAACCGATGGTAGACTATATGTGTCATAAATGTAAAACAACCTAGCCGCTATCATGTCTGGAGTCTCCGGAAAACACATATCAAACGTAAGACGGGCAGACGGACGGATATCGTTAAATCAACTTCTCTCCCCATAAGGACCCAGAATATATATACTTTATTGGGTCTATGATCAATATTGTAGAAATTACAAACGGAATGACCAACTTATATATACCCTTTTCCACCTGAGGTGAAGGGTATAAAAACAAATAAAAGTGTCGTGGTAAAATAAAAATATAAAAACTTTTTTAACAATGCGTGTCTGTGCAGTGTGCAAAAAAAAATATTTGAAGGGAGCTGGAACTTTATTCCGTGTACCCAGGGATGAAAGAAACCGGAATAAGTGGAGCGAAATTTGCGGCGTAAAACTGTCAGCATGCGGTCGCATTTGTATCGAGCACTTTTTGCCTTCCAGCATTGTTATTGTTGGAAACAGAATATCGCTTTTGCCGAATGCTGAACCTTTCATGGGCCAACGTCAACAGTAAGTACCTGCCTTTAATATATGCATATAATGTTATGTATGTAATGTACATATATACTTGTTTTTATTAGATTCCTCCCCCTAAACCTTAATTCCAATGGATGAAATAGAAAATGAGGATTGCACTAACAATATTGGGAAAAATTATATTATAGGGTAAGTAGCTGCATTGCACATAAATACATATGTATGTATTTAAATCAGTACATACATACTTTAAAAAACCATTTATTTTTTAGATCCCAAAGTTTAAACCAAGTATTTCCTACAAGAGCGTTAGCTGAAAATGGCTCATGGGTTTTTGGGGGCTTAATAAAAACAGCTCCATTTCCGTTTTGTAGTAGTCAGAAGGAAGAAGGAACCCAAACTGAAAATTATCAGAAAGATGAAACAACTCAAACTAAGTAAGTACAAACCAATATTTATGGTATATATGTCTGTCTGATAAAATATATAGGGGCATGAAATTGTAAACTGGGCCCAGGGGCCCAATTCTTTCAGTCGTGATCGAGTACTTTCTCGATTCGAACGCAATTTTATTTCAGTTGATACTTAACGAATCGAAATTATTTTTTAAGTATTGTGAAACTCAAATGAATGCTTTATAACACTGCAAAAATAATTCCGATTCGTTCAGTATTGACTGAAATAATTAGATAATAAAATGCTTTCGAATCGAGAAATTACTCGATCACGACTGCCAGAATCAGGCCGCAGATCGCCGCAGTCGTGATCGAGTGAGATAAAATACCGATTTTTTGTTACGAGAAAGTATGAAGGAACACTTTGGTTATTTAACTTAAAATTAAACATTTTTTTTTGAGATATGACGATATGTTTGTAAGGTGATAAACATAAATTTGTGACGGCTTATATAACTGGAAAGTGCTGGGAAACAGAAATAAAAAATACTAATTAACTCGTGTTAGATACCACAATATACAATTTTAAAAACACATTGTCCTAAAGATTACAGGTGGATCTTGTAAGATGAAGTCCGTTTGATGATATTTTTTGCATCAACCTCGACATACATTTGACTGATATATGTAAGCCTGGTACTCTGTTCAACATTTCACGTGAAATGCTGTCAAAACGCATATGAAAAAAACTTGTGCGGAATATCTATGAAAAAATGTTGATAGAGTAGTACTCTGTTCATTTTGTGAAAAAGTTCCGAAATGTTTCTGGCAACATTTTTTTACAACTGCGAAATAATGTAAGCTGCACTTATTTCACGTGGAATTTTAAGCAAACGCTAAAAAGTATGAACTGATTATTAAATAAGCAATAAAAAATTAAAATAACACAACCGGTAACAGTTTTTTTATCCATATTCAGGTATGTTCTAGGTTTAGACTCGAATTGAAAACGAAAAATTTTTTGAATCAGCATAATTCATAAATTGGTGTTCTCAAATCAGCATGTTTTTGTGTATTCGAAGTTTTTGTTCGAAAAAACTTTTGTTGAACTAATGATCGCTAATTTGCTAACCGAAGTATGATAGCAATGTCTAATATTTTTTAAAAATCGTGAAAGCTGTAAAGAATCACAAAAAAATCGCTAACATGGCTAAAATTCTCGAAAAATTGCAAACTTTTAAACAAACACTAAAATTTATTTGAAATCTCTAAATGGGTTAAAAAAACAAAATGTCGGAAAATAACAAAAAAAAAATTGCAAAAATAGCGAAAATTCGCGAAAAATTTTGATATTTCAAACCAGCCATAATATTGATTTAAAGTCCCTAAAACTATAAGGAATGGCAAAAAATCGGTAAAAATTGCTAAATTCAAGGAAATTCGCAAAAATTTGCAAACAGCGGCATGATAGCAAAGCCAACTATTTATTATAAATCGTTAAAGCTGTAAAGAATCAGAAAACTTACACGACCAAATCGCTTATATCGCGAACATGGCTAAAATTCGCGAAAAATTGCAAAGTTTAAACAAACCCAAAAACTAAGAGATCGCTAAAGCGATTAAAGAAACAAATTGTCTGAAAATAACATAAAAATCGTTCAAAAAATTGTTCCAAGAAAAGTTTACTCCATAATTCTTAACACGTTCCTTTTTGGGGTTTTCGTCAGCCTCGACAAACCAACGCCAACAATTTCTTTCATCTACTAAAATGTATTTAAGTGACATAACCTCAAAAAAACAAATAATTTTGACATAAAGGAAGTTCACCATGCATTGAGCAAAAAATAATTGATTCTGTAGTGCTGCCACCTTCTAATTATTTCACCATGGCATTGAGCAAAAAATAATTGATTCCGTAGTGCTGCCATCTTCTAATTATTTCACCATGGTAATAAGTAAACAAAATAAGAAATATACTCTTTGCCGACTTTCTAAACGCATTGAGTGTGTCTTAATGTTATTTCCTAATCTGTTGAGAAATGTAAATATATTTATTTAAAATATTTTATCTATTTTAGGAATCGAAAAACTCCGGGAAAAAAACTGTAGCTATTACCAATTTTTTGCGAATTTTCCTTAATTTAGAAATTTGTACAGAAATTTTTCCATTCCGTATATTTTTATGGACTTTTAATCAAATTTATGGCTTATTCGAATTATTAAGTAGGTAAGTTATCTGATTCATTACAGCTTTAACAATTTTTAATAAATACTTGACTTTGCTTTCATGCAGTATGCAGGAAAGTTCATTCGAACACGTGTGCGACGATTTGGGCCCTGATATTTCCTATCATCTATAATTTTAATCTTTTCATAGAGTGGACGCCAGAGACTATTTTGGAAGGATTCGCGCTTTGAAAGCCGAAAACAAGGAACTAAAATGCCAGTTAAAGCAAGCCAATTTAGCTATTAACGCCATGCGTACTATTTTTTCAGAAGGGCTAATAAGGAAACTAATGTCACCTGGAGGAGTTCAATGGAGATGGAAAGACATATCAAGTGCGATATGTCTGCATGCTTCAGGACCTAGAGCGTACAATCACTTGTACAAGAAAGGTTTTCCGCTACCTCATAAATCCACATTACAGCGTTGGTGCGCAAAAATACACATCCGTGAGGGTGTATTGTCGTCTTCACTAGATTTCATGCGACAAACACATGATTTGACACCCGAAGAAAAATTCTGCGTACTCGCATTTGATGAAATTAAGGTAGCGGAGACTTTTGAGTACGACCCTGTTGATGATGTGGTCAGAAAGCCTTCCAATTACGTGCGGGTTATAATGGCTCGAGGTCTTAAAAAGTCATGGAAGCAGCCAGTTTTTTACGACTTTGATCAAAGAATGACTAAAGACCTCTTGTCCGAAGTTATAACACAACTGCACAATGTTGGTTTTCCGGTTGTGGCTGTTGTCTGCGACATGGGACCAACAAATCGAAAGTTGTGGAAAGATTTAGGTGTAACCACAGGTAAGTAAATGAAATATTGAAACACAATTAACAAAATCTAACCCTATATAATATATACATGCATATAACACAACACAACTTTACACACACCACTACTTCGAGGACGAATTATATTGACATTAATTGGAATGTTAATATTTGTTTATGCCTACCTTCAACCATTGTACAACTAAACCGTAGTTGTAGCATGGCTTCAACGAAAGGAATTATAAAAAATGGTGAATAAAATATTAGACATACTTTTCGTTTTAAGATTTAACAATAACATTTTTTAAAATGAATTCGTCAATGGAATTATGGTTAAAGTTGATTATTTCATTTTATAATTTTTAATATTAAAGATCGGTTGTGGAAATTAATGTTAGGACTATTTTTATATATTTTATTATTTAATAATATGGTTTTTTTAATTTACGTTACGTAAGTAGAATTCGTGAAAACAATTTTTTTTTTATATTAACATCGGTTGCGGAAATGAATGTTAAGACTACTTTTTAACTTACGTTATGTTAGAAGAATTCGTCATTTATTTTGTACACAACTATGTATTAAAACTTTATTATTTTACATTTAATAATATTTTCCTGATGTTCATTAGATACACCTTGGTTTCGGAGCCCTGTGTGTGCAGACGATAAGGTGTTTGTGTTTGCGGATGCACCACATTTGTTAAAACTAACAAGGAATCATTTCCTCGACAGTGGTGTAGTTTTTGAAAACACCGTGGTATCTTCAAGAACCATTAGAGATATGTTGGCTCTTACATCAACGTCCGACTTAGCCATTGCCTTCAAGGTTACTGACGAACATCTCTCAGTAAAAGGTCCAGGTAGGTCATTGGTCAACTTAATCAAATATACATATGTATATAATAGTGTATTTACTCAAATAATGTGCTATTTTATTTACTTATAGGAAGACAAAAAGTAAAATTAGCGGCGCAACTATTTTCCAATACAACGGCGCATGCTATCAGAATATGCTATACTCATGGCATGGAACTGTACAACCCGACCAAGACGGCAGATTTCATCCAACTAGTCAATGATTAGTTCGACATACTAAATTCAAGTATGAGTACATTTAGATACCCTGGCAAGGTAAGTTAATATCTTTTATTTATCTAATGTTATAATAAAAAAAACCTTTTAACTTATATGTATCCGGAACCGTACGGCCTTGCGTTGGATCGCCAAAACAAAATTTTGCTGCAAATGCTAAATCGTATGTCGTCTCCAATTGTACATTGTAAATTTAGAGCCTTTTCAAAATGCATTAAAATAAGTAATGCCTTGATGATGCTGCAGAAATATGTTGAGAGGTACAATATGACATATCTCGTGTCGAACCGGCTTAACCAGGATGTTCTAGAGAATTTCTTTGGTGCCATAAGAAGCAAAGGTGGTTTGAACGACCATCCGTCGCCTCGAGATTTTAAATACAGTAGCCCGTTTCTGTATTTTTCGCATCGTAAAATTTTCCGCATGAAACCAGTGAATCGGGACAGAAACAGTGCAAAATGAAACAAAAAATGGTTTTTCTCGCACAAGTGTTTCTGTATCTTTCCGTTGCAAGAATTATCTGTCATTTTAATAATTTTCCAGCAATTATTGGAAGGATGCGAGAAAAAGTGTTTTTATAACAATATTTTGCGAAGTTTCTTTCAAGAACTGTCAAAATAAGTCACATTTGAAATTGGTGGCGAGAAAAACAAAATGTAGATATTTTGAATTTAAAATATGTATGTTTATATACTATTTTTTTTAAATAAATAAAAAAAATAGAAGGAATATAAATGATAAATGCATAATTTATATGATGAAAATAAACAAAAAACAATTGTTATACATATGTATGTATATTGTTAGTTTAAATTTTTGTTAGCCTTTTCTTGCTTTGGTTTTAATCAGTGCTGCCAGATAAATTTGTGTCAAAATCGTCAATTTCCTGAGAAAAAAATAAAAAAGATCGTCTTTTTTGTTTTAAACATCGTGCAATTTAAAATCAATTTTAAACAAATTTGTTTCGACTTTTATTAAAAAATAATCAAACAAAAACATAGTTAAAGTTCATGGGTATTTAATAATTATTATTTAATAATTGAGATATAAATCTTTAATTTACCTATTCCTATAATCTTTTTCTTTTTTTACCTGAAATAGACTTAGTAGAATACCTTGTAGTTAAAATTAAAAAAATCGGTTGATAAATAAACGGGTTAAAGACCCAGTAAAATCTTCGCCTACAAAATAATATGTTTAGTAATCAGAAACACATAAAAGCACTACATACAATTCTACTGAAAAACTAATGAATTTTACAAGGGTTGTGCCAAAAAGAACAAATTCAAAAGTAAGTCATTTTTTTATCTTAATACATCCAGAAAAAAGGAGTTATCGAAGTTCTTATGGAAGAAAGCTACTTAATAACGAGTGAAAGAAGTTATCCATTTTGAAAAAGTTTTTACTGGGAGACAAACAAATATCTTTCTTGCCGGAGTAATGGTTTTGGCACAAAAGTGTACATATAAGATAAGAATATCAAATATCAATCATATTTTGTATATGTATATGAAGCGGCTCATACACTTGCAATAAAATTGTCCAATTTTACGTATTGTACATTTTTATCGCCAATGTGTTTGTGATATTCGAAGGTTGCACAATATATTGGCAACAATCAAAAGGCTTTTGATTTTTATTGCACAACGAAAAGAAAGTGAAATGTGTTGGCAACATTGTACAATGCTGTTTATTTTATTCCTGTAGGTTTTGTTGACTTTTTATTGAATGATTGAAACCATTCTGCGACTTATTGCATAATATAGGACAAAATGGAAATAATATGGCGAATATCATATACAATAATATTGGAAGTGTATGGGCCGCTTAAGAAGTATTAAATGTTCAAAATAAGCCAAGTCGGTCCATTACTTTCCCTCGAGATTTTGCTTTTGCCGATACATTTTTTAGGGAAGAAACAAACAATTTCGAGGACAATTTTCACAATAGGGATAAATATAAAAATTTAAGCAGCCTTGTTTCTAAAGATATCTTTTTTTTCTAATAAACAAACATATAAAAATATTTACAATTATCTTATTTCGAAGACTAAGGGGCTTATAGTGTAAAACCAATCGCCAACAATTTCATTAAAAGCAAAAATAAAATCAAATATATTTTATAAATTTGTTGTTGCTTTCTACAGACTTTCATATTATTTTTTTTTTCAATTTTCAACGCCACAAAATAGAAGTGTTTGAAATTTAAAAATTCAAGATGAATTTCTATAGAAAGTAACAACAAAATTATAAAATATTTTTGATTTTGTTTTTGCTTTCGTCACTTTTTTAGAAAAAATCATCAAAACGTCACTTTGTTAATATCGGAACAAAAAATCTTCAAGATAACGATAACTCGTCAAATCTGGCAGCCCTGTTTTTATTATATTTATTTCTTTTGTTGACGTTTCGCTTTTATTTGACACTTAATTACTGGAAATATTCCAGTATAAACAGAATTTGTTGTGTCTGTTTTCGCATTCAAATACAGAAACACTTTTATCTCATAAATCGAGAAACGATGGAATTTTTTGTTTCACACTTCATGTAAGAAATTTTACGATGCGAGAAATACAGAAACGGGCTACAGGCTACGGAAATACATCTTGGGTAAGTTTTTAAAACATTTATTACTTTCATCAAACAATTATAGTTTCATTTGTTAAGCGAAAAACACAGAACACTTAAATCCAAAAGCATCATTCTTAAAGCATCTGTTTGTTTTAAACAACTTCTCAATTGGCTTAAAATTTATTATTAAAATATTAATTATGGTTCTAATTTAAACTTTTGCAAATCACACCGTTTTTGTGTTTTTCGGTGTGATTTTCAATTGTCGGAAGCACATTAAAACACAAAGGGTTTGTTTTTCAAAATTATAGATAATTTTTAACGCTTTTTATGTAATTTTCCGACAATTTGTTTTTTTTAACCGATTCAGCGATGCCAAATTAGTTTTAGGGTTGTTTAAAATCTTGTATTTTTTTTGCGAATTTTAGCCATGTTCGGGATAGAAGCGATTTGTTCCTGTAAGTTTTTGGATTCTTTTCAGCTTTAACGATTTATATTAAAAAGTAGACTCTGCTATCATGCCCCTGTTAGAAAATGTTTGCCAATTTCCGCTAATTTAGCAATTTAGCTCCATGATTACCTCCTATAAATATAGTTAATATGGGTGCTTTCAATTCCCCACTGTAGTACCTGCAAAATATTGCTTTTGTTAGATCAATTTGCGTTAAGTTCAATATTTATATTCTTACTTAAGAAAGGTACACATATCTTCATATTTTTGTGAAACAGCCATTGTTTGTTCATCTTCCATATTACGATAATCTATAATAAAGATCTTATTATATTAATTTTCAGATTTTTTTACGGTATATACTTACAACAATTTCACCAATTAAAATAAAATTTTTATAATTTTCCTTGACATGTTGTTTTGTTTTTTTAATTTCTGTTTTTATTTTGTGTTTCTGAAGGCACAGTGTTGCTCTTTTTTGAACTCTCGGGTAAAAATACAAAAACAAATTGCATGTTGTTTTTGTCATGTTGTACTTGTTGTAGCAACGAGACTACCTTGTGTAAATATACCTTGGACTACTCATATTAGAAAAAGAGTTTTACTTTTCTGAAATGAAATTTTATTGCGGAATTTCAATAAACTAAACCGTTTTTGAGTTACGCGAATATATGTTGTGCAACCTCCTCTATTTTCGAAATAACGGTATATCTCAAAAACCAGAGCCAATCTGAAAAAACCGCGGGCACCACTGGATTCAGCGTCCCCGAATTATGTTAAAACACCATGTGCCCGGCTTGTCACGAAAAAAAAGTGTTAATTTCATGCGCAGTGTATTTAATAAACGTGATTAAAGATTATTTTAATATTTTTCATTTAAAATTAATATGAAATAATGGAATATTTAAATAAAGGGCATACGTTTACAAAAGTTTACTATGATTCTCAATCAACATTTTTCCATGTTAACTTTGCATTGGTATTTTTTTCTGTGTAAAGTTTATAAATTTCTTTTTAGAAATTTCATTAATTAGATATTCGCTTTAAGTATTCAATGCAAAAATTTTAATTTTTAAATGAAAATAAGACGAATATTTAAGTATTTTTAGGCAATATATTGAAAATGAGATAATATTTTGAAAATTCCCTACATTTGCCTTTAAATAAAAAATCTGCCATTTTTTCCCTACGTTTGAAATTTTTCGAAAAAATCCCTACAAAAAAGGAAAACGTCTGAAGGCCATTGTTTAAGCACATTAAACGTGTTTTTAAAGCATATTTTTGGTTTCGCTGCTCATAACGTTTAAAAAAAGTTAATTTAAAATATTGTTGCGATATTTGAATAGAGGCAGTCTAGATTTGTTGCTTATATCTCAGTCATTTATAGGCCAATCTGGCTGCATTTCAATGGAAAAGTTTAAGTTTATGTCCCACGGACAGACGGACATCGATAAATCAACATTCGCTCCTCAGAAGGACCCAGGATATACATGCATATGTTCTTTATACGATCTTAAAACAATATTATAGAAATTGCAAGCGAAATTACAAACTTATTAATATACATACATACATATAACCTTTTCACCTGTGGTTGTGGGGATTTCAAATCTTTTTCGAATTGAAATCACCCCTCCGTGTTTGCTGAGTATTTTTACAATACAAACACATATGGGCATTTCTCCAGAAATGTCAACCTCAGCCAAAAAATTCAAAGTCTATAAAAGTATGTTGTTTTAACATATTTTTATAGGGAATCCATCAACTTTTAAAAATGTAAACAAATTTTACATTAAATCACAACATACTTTGAAATATTCAAATGCAAAGTCGAACAAGTGCAAAAGTTCTGTTTTGAACATTTCTATTGACCGTGTTGTTTTGCTAAATGATCCTAATGGGAAACATTATGCATTGACAATTGCTTTTTAAATCTCGGTTTATATCCAAACAATATAAGAAAAATGCAAACGGAACGATGCGATAGCCAGTTACGGCAATTATTTTCTTTGCTTTACCCTATATTTCAATGTAGCGTGCGACATTGAAAAAGAACATTTGTTATCAGTGCGTCGAGGGTATTTGTACAATGCTCATCAAATATTAGTAACAAACAGATATTTTTGTTGCAAATTTAATAAAAAAAATTTTGCTGGAAAATAATCAGTGCTTTTCTCTTGGTACTTATTTTAAATTTGTAGCGTGCGACATCGTAAGTGTAAAATGCATTAATTCAAAAAAATTTTTTTTCTAAAATATCTTTATTTGCGATGGCCAATAACTACAAGCAGCAAGATAGCTTATTTCATTATAAAAAACTTTATTTGAGAATAGCAATACTATTTTCAGTTAAGTTAGTTTTTGTTCTATATTTGTATTTTTCTTTATTGAAGATATTTTTTTAAGTTTATAATTTTTGGTCGGAAAATAAATATATAAAATGTATTTAAAATAAAGTAGAATCATCTAACGGATGTCTTATTACATAAAAAGTAAAAACGTAAACATAAAAGTAAGATGGAACAAAATGTCGCATGCAACATGTAGCGTGCGACGGTGATTAAAATTAAATTAAAAATATGCTACACAATATTTTTGAATCAAATAAAAAGCATTATTAAGATACATCAATGCATAATATTTTAAAATTAGTCGCATTAAAATATTTCATCAGGTTTCGCTGAAATCAGTGTTTGAACTGTTTGCCGTAAAAGCGACTTCTGTTTTTGTCGCATGCAAATGCCTTGGTTTTTCTTTAATTTTCTTGAAAACGCACAATTGCTCAAAACCAACATTTAGCACAAATTATGGAGCTAATCAAGAGCTATAAGTTTCGCCTTTTGTCAAAATAAAATTAATGTTTTGGTATATGTTTTTTTCACTTTTAAGGCGTACGAATGTCGCATTCGACATTAGAGAAATGCCCATATGTAAGCAATTCACAAAGTGTTAAATTGTGGCATATTGGTTGTGTATTCTATAATTTTATAAATGTGATACATATTCACAAAAATATGGCAAATACCACCAATACTACCCAATATGTAAAAGGAAAACAATTATGTCAAGATGAAATCCCAACAAAGTCAAACCTTTGATATGAAATGACTTTATTATTTGACATCAAACACAATTCTCAAACGTTTTTCAATTTTTTGATTTTGACATTTTAATTCAAATTGATTTACGAACACAATGGGTAATATGATGCAGGAAATTCTTAGAAGGCAATCGATGTTATTGCAAGCTGTACTAAACAAGCCATGAACTGTTTAAAAATTAGTTTTTGGAACGAAAACGGCATCCGCCAACATAAAAATGAATTAGAATACTTTCTTAAAAATAAACAAATTGATGCCATGATGGTTTCTTAAACTCATTTGACCTCAAGAAATACGTTTAAAATTAATGGTTATATACTGTATGACACCTAGGCCCCTCGAGATAGAGCTTGTGGAGGTTCTGCCATTTTGATAAAAACTCGAGTCAAACACTACTTAATGTGTGATCATCGCGAGGATTATCTGCAAGCAACAAACATTTGTGTTGAAGAGCTAAATCGAAACATAGTTATTTCATCTTTATACTCTCCACCTAGATTTTCGATATCAGAAAGCCAATACATATTGTGAATATTATAAATCACTAGGACCCTATTTTCTGGCCGCTGGCGATTATAACGCTAAACATACCTTCTGGGGGTCACGACTTATAACACCAAAGGGTCGTGTTTTGTTTAATAAAAATAGATTTATTGGACAACCAACATTTTGCCCTACTGATCAGCAAAAAATTCCAGATGTTGTAAATTTTGGCGTGGTTAAAAACATCCCCACAGAAAAGGTTCATGTTGAAGCTTCCTTAGAATTATCTTCCGACCACACACCTACAATTGTTACTATAACGAACCCCAATTGAATTGTATCTCCGACTGGTTACTTAGCGACGTCAGCCCCACAAATAAATTCGTTAAAATATAAAAAATTTCTCATTTCCCATTGCACAGAAAATATTCCGCTTAGTACACCGGAGAATGTAGATCGCTCTATTGTTAATTTTGACAGTTACCTGAAACAAGCTGTTCAACATTTCAGTATTGGCCCCAAAAAACAAAAAATATTAAAATATATTCCACAAATGTCGAGCGGTCCTTGACTGAAAAAAGGAGAGTTCGAAGAGAGTAGCAACTTTACAGATCTCCGCAACTTTATAATTTATTAAAAGAGTGTACAAAAAGGCTTAGAAAGTTACTGCAGACTCAGAAAACGGCTTCTCTAGAAAATATCTTAAGGAACTTGATGCAACTCCACAATCAGACTACTCATTATGGCGTTCAGGTAGAAATCTAAAAAGGCCAGTAATATCTAAGCCACCATTAAGAAACTTGAATGGTAGTTGGGCAAGAAATGATATTGAAAAAGGAAATCTGTTTGTTAGTCACGTGAAAAACGTATTTACACCAAATATATCTAAGGTTATTGCGGTCGAGTTACCGCCTGTTGCTGCTAAAACAGCTATTCCCATAAGATTGGAGATAAGAGAAATCGAAAAGGCTATTTGTGACTTAAACACTAAGAAGACACCTGGTATTAATAAGATCAGCAATAAAATGCTTTTAGATCTACCTCGAGTAGCAAAGAAAATTATTCTTTTAATTTTTAATGCTATTTTACGCCTTGAATACTATCCTCAAATGTGGAAGGTTTCCTTAGTCACCATGATACCTAAACCAGGGAAGGATCACACTAAAGTTGAGTCATATAGGCCTATAAGCTTACTTTCTAATATATCAAAGCTGCTTGAGAGGCTGTTAGCGTCAAAATTGACCCCAATTTTAAGTGAAAATAGATGTATTCCTAACTTCCAATTTGGCTTTAGAAGAGAACATAGCACAATTGAACAAACCCATCGAATAGTAAATGCCATAAGAAAAGCCTTTGAAGAAAGAAAATATTGTTCCGCTCTCTTCATCGATGTTTCTCAAGCATTTGATAAAGTCTGGCATGAAGGCTTGTTACATAAATTGAAGCTAAACTTACCAGAAAACACACACAAGCTGTTAGAAAGCTACTTAGTCGGCCGTCAATTTATTATTAAAGAAAGAAATTTCTTAAGTTCACCTCTGCCAATTGGCGCTGGAGTTCCACAAGGCAGCATCCTGGGGCCTATATTATACTTAATTTATGCTTCGGACATGCCAACAAACTACACCCAAACTTCAACATTTGCAGACGATACAGCTTTTCTAAGCGTCCACGAAAACAATTATGAAACATCTCGTTATTTACAGGATCATATATTTCAACTAGAAATATGGCTAAGACAATGGAGGATAAAGGTCAATGAGCAAAAATGCGTACATATAACATTCTCCTTGCGCCGGGAATCTTCCCCCCCCCCCCCCCCCCTATTACAATCAATAATCAAATAATTCCTTAACATTCGCATGTAAAATATCTCGGTATACATCTGGATCAAATAAATAATGAATTTAAATTAAAAAAAATAAAATATTTTTATTTATGTTCCACATTGTATTATAATCCACATTTGAGAATTACGTTTGAAAGCAAGTTGAAAATATAGGCATTTTTCAATTTGAAAATAATTTCCCCTTTTGTTGAGAATGCTATGATTTTCAAAAACGTTTGATTTCAAATCATTTTCAATTTGAAATCTAACCTCCGTGTTCGTTTTAAGTTCGTTTAAGTTTATATACATTAACAAATAAAAGTGTACATAAAAGTAGAACGATCAATTTGTTATATCGCAATAAAAAAAGTTTTTCTTTCATTAAACTGGGAATATAATAAAAATAAAGAACAGATTAGAAAATAATTCCTTGTCTTGCTTCATTATGTATCCATTTTATTTTTTCGCAAATGTTTTAATTGGCTTCGGTTCCTTTAGATTCTTCCAGCTGCTTAAATTGTATTAGGATCACCAAATATGTTGTTACTGCTGAAAATATCTTAAAAAATGAAAAAAATAATAGTGTAAAAATATTAAAAGTATGTAACACAAAAGTTAATTGGTATTAAAAATACCTTATAAACTAATATTAATAACATGCATACATAATAAATAGGGATGAGATTTTCATGCACTAAAAAAAATAAAAAATATGGACTAAAATTCTGAACATTTTCATTTAAAAGGTGTTTTTTTAATTTTTTAAAGCAAACAAAATAAATAAAGTTTAATATTTTTAAAACTTGGGGTGTGTGGGAAACGGTAGCAAAGTACTATTGTAAGTTAAATTTTGACGCTGCTGAGGTGAATAAAATTTCACTATCCTTGGGGGCTAGTAGAATTTTTGACACAACCAGCTACATTTCTGACAGCCAAAAATTAGAAGTTTAAGCTGAAAAAGTAAAACCAAACCTTTAAAAATTTTATGAATTCAAAATAATAAAAAAAATAAAATGCAAATAGTGCCAACTGATAAAAAAAATTATGTAATGGTATATATGTATTTTCAAAAATGGCTTATTCTTTTATAAGCATTTTTTTAATTTTTGTTTACAAAAGTCAATATTTTATGTCGTCAAAAAATATATACATAATTTCACACAGCAGAACCATGAAATTTTTCCCCACAGGAAAATATATTGCTACCATAATACATTGCTACCATTTGACTCACACACGCCCTTAGAAAAGAGTTCCTTAACAATCCTTAACAATTTGTAAAATATATTGTTTTTGTTCTTCCCTTCTTGATAAAATATTATTATAATCCTGCATTCATTTGACTCTCCTCTCAGAAAGAGTTTATTTTAGCTTCGATAAACTTTTTCTTACTCGGCCACTTTGTACGGATCGACCTTGTTCCAATATTTATATCAACCGGAAACGCTGAGCAGAAGCTGGAAGTACCTGCTTTGAAGAGTGGTACTGGAAGATTACAAGTTTGGCTATTTTGCTATTGCGCTTTTTGAATGGGGTCTGCAAGAATATGTAAAAGCTTCGGTTTTCGTTACGACAGCTGTTAATACTGGACGATTCAATGGAACTTGTTTCATAATTTATAATACACTAGAGAGGGATCTGCTTTATTTTGTTTGTAGGCATCACATCTTTAAACTTATTCTTAAAAGCGTTTTTGATATTAAACTTTGCAAGTCAGATCGTCCTAATGTTCAAATATTTCAACGATTTCAGAAGTGTTGGCTATCATTAATCATTGATAATTTCAGGATCGGTATCGAAAATGAGAAATTTAAAAAGGCAATTACTACACAACCAGTGGTGTTCCCTGATAGGGAAGTTTGGCGTGGATCCAATGGACTGTTTGAGGGGTGGGCAGTATTTACGGATGGATCCAAGATGGAAAGCGGCACTGGTGTAGGTGTATATGTATATCGCGGACACCGAAATGAAAAGGTCATTCAGACTCCCTGATGAGTGCAGTGTCTTCCAGGCTGAGGTCCTAGCGATCTGGAGCGCGACGGAAGTGATACTGGATCACATCGTGGGTGGATCTGTAGTGACAATTTACGTCGATAGTCAGAAGACACTTAGGGCATTGAGAAATTATACGGTAGGGTCGTGCCCGGACGCTCGGTGTAGGAATGCTTTTAGGGAACTCATGGATGCATTCAATGTAAGGCTGTGTTGGGAAATTTGGTAGCGGACGAACTCGCGATACGGGGTTCGAACCTAGACTTAGTGATAAGGGACAGGGGGGTAAATCCCCCCTATGTTACTACTATGTGGTGATACGGGAAAGATTCCGTGATGACGTTAACCGGTCCTGGAGGATAGAACTGATTGCAGGGTATCTAGGGCACTATGGCCCAGGGTTCTACTGGGATTGGATAGGGGTGGCCTTAAAACACTTATAGGGTTCTTGCCGGGTCATTGTCCTATTAGGGAATTTATGGGAAAATGGGACAATACCATACCGGACTTCTGCAGATTGTGCGATGAATTTGAGGAGCTAGAGTTGATGGACCTAGAATGCAGGGTCTTAGACAGTAATGGCTAGGAGATAGATTTCACGACGAACTGGGGAGCATCGCAGGATGTAATCAAGCTTATCGACTGGGGTTTTTCAGGGAAATAGTGTGGTTGTTTCTGTTAAGGGGACTGTAGACAGGGTAATAATTCTACGTGGTACCAAAATACTTTATTAATTCTATCCACTTCTTATTTCTTTTCTTCTCTTTTCTCTTTCTTTACCTTTTTTTTTTGAAAGGATTCACAATGGACCGCTTTGGTCTCCTATTGGAAGTGTGCCCATGGGCACATAACCATTATTAATGTAACCTAACCTTATGTGATGTAGAGCGTATAAGAAATTTCCTTAATAACGTTCTTCAAGAAATACAACCGCGAGATGACTATAGGGAATTTAGCGAACTTGACCTAATGTTTCTTGGAAAAACACCAACCCGATCAGGTATAAAATTTCGAGCTCCAGGCGCTATGCATCACGCAAGATGGATGTCAAAGGCAATATACACCTTTAATATATTTTTATTTAGAGACGAGTTCGATTTAACAGAGGTTGAGCTAAATGCTCTTTGCGTTTTTTTTATTTTTAATGTATACGTTGAAGCTTGGTTTTGCGATCCATCACCTTAAACAGCATATAAGGCCTTAATAGAGACTCTGAACGTATCTGATGTTTTTTTTTTTTTAATGTATTGGGCAGTTTGTAAATACAAAAACTAAAACATTTTTTAATGCCCAGTTTTCAGGATTGATATTAAAACACATTTATTTTTAAAATCGATTTAAATACAAAATTCTTTTCTTCACTTAAAACTTAAATCAAACTTAAGTCACCGATGTGGTACACTTAATTTCAACTTAAGTTTCCATTGTAATATTTTAGCAAGGTGGCCTCAATATCATAACAATACAACAACAACAGGCAAAGCATTAACAGTCAGCTGTTTTTTCAGACCACCTTGTAGATAATTACACTTTTTTATATTTTTTTTTTGTATTTAGTAGTGCTACCATACTTTTATCTTAATTAAATAAGACTTTTCAAATAAAACTCAAAAACACAATCTGTTTTAAATACGATTTAAGTTTGTTATGAAAATTAACTTAATATAGATTTAAATACTATCCTGAAAATTGGGCATAAGTGTTTGGATTGTGTTTTTAAAAACAACATAAAAAAAAACAAATCAAAGTTGCCAAGTAACAAAAAGTTTATCAAAGCTAAAAAAAACCTTTAAGGTTTAAAAGTAGCGAACGATACCGCTGAGAGGAGAGTCAAATTAATGCAAGAAGCGAAGAACAAAAACAATATATTTTACAAATCGTATTAGAATTACTAAAGCTACGGTCACACTTGTCAAATATTTGACGAAAAATACGGGACCAACAAGCAAACTAAAAATTCATTTATTTCAATTTAATATTTATTTTGAATATACACTGAGAAAATTAAATCGTAAAATCAAAGAAAATACACTTTGTTGCAAAGACTTTTATTGGTCAGATTGTGCCCAAAGACAAAACTTCTTTACCGGAAAGGCGCAAAGATCTTTAGATTCCAATGAAATATATACTTAAAATCAAAGACTTAAAATCTTGTGGCAAGGATGTACGTCTTTGGAAACACATGAAAAAAGTCCTTAAACTAAGGAAACAGTATTTTGGCACAAAGACTTTAATTCGTTAGTCTTAAGACTTTAATTTTTGATTTTAAGTACAATTTTCATTGCAACAAAGACGTAATTTTAACATTATTACAAAGAAACGCAATTAAATTTAACGAAATAATTCTTTGAAATACTTAAGACTGATATGTTGAAATAAAGGCAATTTTCTTTAAAATCTGCTATAGAAATGTTTTAAAAAATTAAAATTTTTCTGCAAAATAAAATATTTAATGAAACCAAACACAGCATTTTTATAAATTTTTTTTATTTTAGTTTAATGTAATAAAAATAAAAAATAGTTCATATACAGCACATGCAAAATTGAGCGTTCCTATCGACTGACTTACAATTAATCACAACCACGAAAACAATTCTTTTTTTTATACCCTTCACCTCAGGTGGAAATGGGTATATATAAGTTTGTCATTCCGTTTGTAATTTCTACAATATTGATCTTAGACCCAATAAAGTACATATATTCTGGGTCCTTATGGGGAGAGAAGTTGATTTAACGATATCCGTCCGTCTGTCCGTCTTACGTTTGATATGTGTTTTCCGGTGACTCCAGACATGATAGCGGCTAGGTTGTTTTACATTTATGTCACATATAGTCTACCATCGGTTGCTATTGAAATTCAGCAAGATCGATCCACAAATGGCTAAGATATGAGCAAAAAACCACGACTACCTCTAATATTTTCCAAAAATCCCTTGTGGTTGTTGTAATTTTATTACTTTTTGCTGTATATCTGGGGAACGGCAAAAGCCAAAGTTTCCAAATTAGGAACACACATTTAGGTAGCTAATACACACCATCCTACAAAATGTGGGCGGGATTGGAGAAGTGGGCGTGGTACCTCCCGTAAAAAAAAATTACAAATTGTATAAAAACCTAAATTTTAGGGCTGCCATATGGCCTATGGATATGACTTATATATCAAAATATCGAAAATTTTTAGTAGAACATATTTTATAAAAAATTCAGAAAAATCTGTTCAGATTCAAAAAAGTTATGAACAAAATTAATTTTTTTTTTTAATACCCACTTTCGGGAACCATAGATCTCCCCGAGTCCAAGCTTTATAACTCAAGTTAATGGTAAATTCTTTCTTAAACACGTCGGTATATAAATCTGTCGGTTAAAAAATGGCTGAGTTATGAGCAAAAAACCACGACTACCTCTAATATTTTCCAAAAATCCCTTGTGGTTGTTGTAATTTTATTACTTTTTGCTGTATATCTGGGGAACGGCAAAAGCCAAAGTTTCCAAATTAGGTACACAAATTAAGGTAGCCAATACACACCATCCTACAAAATGTGGGCGTGGTACCTCCCATACTAAATATATAAAAAATTTTATAAAAACCTGAATTTTTTTACTTTAGTATGACCCATGGCTACGCCTTATATATCAAAAGATCGGAAATCTTTAGTAGAAAATATTTTTTGAAAATTTCGGAAAAATCGGTTTAGATACAAAAAAGTTATGCCCAAAATTTTTTTTTTTAAAATACCCATTTTCGGTAACGATGGATCTTCCCGAGTCCAAGTTTCATAACACAAGTAAGTGGTAAATTTCTTCTTAAACACGTCGGTATGTAAATCTGTCAAATCGGTTAAAAAATGGCTGAGTTATAATCAAAATACTGAAATCCCAAAAATTACTCTTTTTTTTTATAATTAAGTTTGTTTTTTGTTTATAATTAAGTTTGCTTAAATATACCCAGCAAATAAAATTGGACCACCTGACCAATTTTGATAAAATGGACTACTCCATGGACTGGTCCGATGTAATGCAAGCATGGACCATGTCATTGTTAAAAAGTGTTTGTAGTGAGACGACATGTCTTCGTTTTTTAACGACGTGCTTTCGTTTTTAAACGACTTCAAAACTAATCCTCTTGAGTATACCATGGAGTAGTTTTAAAACTACTCCTTAGTGGTCCAAAGGTGGGGTATATACCATGGAGTAGTTTTAAAACTACTCCTTAGTGGTCCAAAGGTGGGTTATATGATCCTCTCCTAGGACATCGTAATGTTAAATAGACCAGGTTTTTTCCATACGTTTGGGTTACTTTTGGACTAGTCCTGGTCCTTTGTGGACTACTCTTTACACGCGTGTTTGGACTGGTCCTATTATTTGCAGGGTATGTATGTACATATACGTAGGCCTATAAGCCAATTTAATGGAAATATTATTTTTAAGCACGTATGGTATATAAATCTGCAAAATCGGTTAAAATGGTTGAGTTATGTGCAAAATACTCCAAAAAAGGATTTAAAAACATTAACTAAAATTCTATATCTGTATTATGACCTATTCATACGTTTTAGATATCAAAATATCGGAAATGTTTAGAAGAAGACAATATGGGAAATCTTTAGAAAAACTCGGAATATCGGTAAAAAAAAGTGATGTCAAAAATATAGTTTTTGTTTAATACCTATTTTCGGGAACCATAGAACTTCCCGACTACAAGTTTTATCACCAAAGTAAATGGTAATTTTATACTTTAAGATGTCGGTATGACCAAATACTGAAATTCGATCAAAACTAAACGTGCTATATATATTAAACTTTTAATATATTTAATAGCACGCAATCATGTGCAAATAATTAAGGCCCTAATTTTGTAAAACACAACGCAACGACAAAGAATTACATTGAAAGCAAAAACAAATTCATAAATATTTTGTTGTTGCCTCTAACAGAAATTCACATTGGTTTTTAAGATTTCATACGCCTCATTGCTTGTGGCGTTGAAAATTTTAAAACAGTAAATAAATTTCTGTACAAAGCAACAACAAAATTACAAAATATTTATGAATTTGTTTTAGCTTTCAATATAATACTTTGGCGTGCATTGTGTTTTACAAAATTAGGGCCTAAATAAAACTAAACGATATATATTTTATAAATATACATGTATATATACATATATTTAAATATATATACCTATATAAACTTCTGTTCTTTCCATGGTGAAGGGTATATAAGACTCGGCATAGCCGAATATAGCACTCTTACTTGTTTTTTACATATATTGTAATCAATCGGCTATAGCCGATTTCGTTATGCATTCGTATACAAATTTAACTTTGAAGACTAAATTCTTTAAAGATACAGACTTTATTTTTATTTTTTTTAACCGCTCTTGTTTACCGTTGCAAGCAAACATGTGTGAACAAGCAAACATGTTCACTTATGCATTGAAGACAAAATTCTTTAAAGTTACAGACTTTGTCTTTGTAGCAAGGATGCTTAGCATTAAAAAAACAAAGAAAAGTCTTTAATTTTAAATACGTTTTTCAATCCCTTATTAGCAAAGAAATTAATTGTTGTAGCAAATATTTTATCTTAACGGAAAAGATAATTTCTTTGATTAAGCTTCAAAGAATTTTCGTCGTTTGTGTTGAAGACGCACCATTTGCTTGTTTAAAGAATATATCATTGATGCAAGGATTTTTTCCTTCTAACAAAGATATTTTCGTTACAATTTTACAAAGACCTTTTTTCTTTGATTTTAAAGCTTTTAATTTTCTCAGTGTAATACCACATCTTACAAAAACAATTTGTTTCTATGTCTAGTAGTATAATTAGTTTATTTTGTGATAGAAAGACCTATAGAACTATTAACAAAAGTAGAGGTTACGCTTATTTTGTCAAATATTTAATAAGTGTGACCGTAGCTTAAGTAACTGAAATCACCCATATAATCATATAAATAAATCCATGGATTTTTGTTTATTTTTTTTTAATTTAGAAGATATTAGAGATACAAAATAAATTTGTGAGCAAAAGTTGATCGTCTGAGTTTGATCTATAACTTTTACTAACAATTTTTTTTTGTAAAATATATAGTAACAATTTTGTAAAATAAATAATAACGATCAAAGTAAAAAATCTGGTATTTTGCAAATTTTGGGGGGGTCAGGGTCGCCTCTTCCAGTCATCCGACTCCGACCCAAAAAAAGTTGTTGATGTACCCCCTCAAAACTATCTTTGACAAGTTTAATGAAGATTCCCAAAATATCTTGGCTCTGGCGATAATCTCCCGTGAACTTAACCGCTTCAAAAATCATGAATCAAAAAAAACCAGATTGCGCACTCTGCCGTGCAAAAAAAATGCCTACTGTAAAAAATTTAAGGCACATACAAATGCACATACACAAATTCTATTTATTCGTCACCCACAAAAATAACGGACCTGCGCAATGTTGTTTCTATGATTCGTGGTCAAAAATGGAATTTTTCATGAATAAAAAGTTCGGTATATTTTTTTTGTCCAATGAATGACTGAATATAATATCAATTTAGGAATTCTTTGATTCTGCACTTTTTTGACGCGGTTCAGCTCACGGGAGATAATCGCTAGAGCCAAAATATTTTGTTCCATTGTAATTTAGAAAAATGTATCACTTTTTAAGGGTGCGTGTAACCTGTTAAATATATTGCACAATTATAATTCATTATTATTTTTTAGATAAGAAAATACCATTAATTCTCAAATAAGCTAATTAAAGAATTAAATTAACTTTAATCCCAAACCCAAAAATTGGCTTTTAGATTATTAAAAAAGTTTCATACGGAATGACAAACTTGTTATATTTTATTCCCTAATAGTGGGCGGGGAGGGTATAAAAATAAAAAAGTCAAATGGGAAACAAAATATTCCATCGTTTCTCGAAAAGTGAGAAAAAAGTGTTTCTGTAACTCATGCTGAAAACTACCCTGCAGTCAATATTGGACTACGTGATCCATATTGATGAAATGGACTACTCCCTGGACTGGTCCAATGTTATACAAGCATAGACCATATCATTGTTAAAAACAGTTTGTAGTGAAACGACATGTCTTCGTTTTTTAACGAAATGTTTTCGTTTTTAAACGAATTAAAAACTAATCCTCTGGAGTATACCATGTAGTAGTTTCAAAACTACTCCACTAGAGTATGTATCAACATGGAGTAGTTTTAAGACTACTCAGTTGTAATGCAAAACTGGGTTATATGGTACACTCCTAGGACATCGTAATATTAAATAGACCACCTTTTAACCATATATTTAGAATATTTTTGGAGTACTCGTACTCCTTTACGGACTACTCTTTACACGCATGTATGGACTAGTCTCGTTATCTGCTGGGTATCATGTAATGGACAAATTCAGTGCCACAAATATTTAAAATTCTCATAACGGTCTAAGACGGAAGATAAGTGTTCTCAGGCTTAAACGTACCCCCCTGTAAAATATTAAAGCCAAGTTTGGTTAAATATATCTGCATTAGAAATAAATGTCACAAATGTTATTACCATCTGTTGCTAGGGCAATTTTCAGAGAGGCGAGGTAGTAGCTAAAAGGGAAACAGCCTTTCTTTCCGTTTTGACCTGACTGGCACCAGCAACTCTAGTTACTTAAATTACTCATCCTCAGAAAAAAAATAAGGTAATCATAGACCTTATTATTCTAGCACCTTTTTAAAAGTTTTTTTTTCCTAAAAATTGGCCAGATACCTTGAAAACCCATTGGAGTTATTGTCATTTCACGATTCGGTGAAATTTTTGTAAGGAAGATTTCTTAGCAAATTGCTGAAAAAGAAATTTGGTTCTTAAAAGTCGTAGGTAATTAGATGCTTATTAATTTTCACCGCTGTACCTTTATGGAGAAATAAAGGCGTTTACACTTTTTTTTCCAAATTTTCTTTAGATTAATTGGGTGACGTTACCAGTAAAAAATTTAATTCTCGGATAGATTCAATAAATTTTGGCGATAGCTGAAATATACAAGGGAAAAGAGGAGGAAGCTGTTCAAAAGGGAATTGGGAGAACTGAGCTTTGACGCGTTGAAAGACTTAAAGCAAAAAAACATATAAAGCGGTGTAAATCCAACATCGGTAAAAAAATCGTGATCAAAAGAGATAACTTCGTTACTTTATAAATGTCAAACTATATATCGCGTTGGGAACGCTAGTTACACATATCGTTGTCGCCGACCAAAATATACTAAAATTGAAACATTTTCAACGACGGCGGCGAAAGGAAACCGTCGGCCATACCACATTATGTAAAGTGCGACTTTCATGTTTGTTGTTTAGTGCCGGTTCACACACGTCAGAAATGGCATTCTCTTTTCCCTTCTCTCCTAAAAGCTGAAGACTTGACGAGTCAAACTTGACGTGTGTGAACCAGTACTGACAATAATTAAACAATGATAAAATCAACCAAGAACAAAATATGTAATTATCAATTCCGTGTTATTATTCATGGCATTTATAATATATTTTTTTGTATTAAAATTCTTTCTCACCCCATTTTTATTCGTGAGTTTATTTTACAGTTCAAAGCGAGAGCTTTCTCATAAAAATTTAATAGAATCACTTTTTCTGTAAATTGGCGAGTAGTTTCCTTACCTGCAGCCGTATTCCGTAATTCGCTAAAGCTGATTTAGCGATTTTTGGCTACGAATGCAATTCTGTAACGTGCATTTCTAAGTTTGACAATGCCTTAACAATTTAATTCGCCGCAATTTAAGCCTTTAATGTCATGGTTAAGATTTTTACATTTTGTATTCTCTAAGGCATTTTAGCGATCGAGATTAAGCTTTAGCTAAGCGAATTACAGAATACGGCTGCTGAAAGCTACTACACGCCAAAAATATTATAGACGCAGTTAAGTGAGAAAAATAGTTGTTTGATCAATTTATGGCATTTTTGTTTCATTTCCCACGTTTCAATTGAAAAGTGTTTTGCACCAATCTTGGTGTTGTTGGGCGCAAAATGTTCGTATTGAAATAAACTAATGCCCCAGGCAATAAAACGTTACAATTTTTTATTTTTTTTTTAAATAACTTAAAAAGAGCAAAATTGCAAAAAATCATAAAATGTTCAATGAAGTTTGAACTTTTATACCCTGTAACCAGGGCTGGGCAGTATTTGAAATACATGACGTTCAAGTATTTTATATTTTGTATTGTAAATACATGTCCAGCAAGTATTTTGTATTTTAAATACATACAATAAATAGAAGTAGTTTGTATTTTAAATACATAAAAAATGGGAGTATGTATTTTGTATTTTAAAAACATAGTTTACAAAATATCTGTGGACTTTTGACAAAACAACTTCTCTCGAAATAAGACATTTTTGCAAGATTTTTATATTATATATAAATTTTTAAGACGGTTCTTTTGGTGTAATCTTTGCATTTCTACGCCATTTGATTAAAAATCTACAGTTCTTGGCAAATCAATAAAATATCTTATCTGAAAGAGTTTAAAAATATTCTAAAATGCAAGAAATAAAATCGTTATATCCTTTTGACAAAACATCTAAATTGTATTTAATATTTTTTTGGATATACATACAATACATATTGTTTTAACAAAACAACTTCTCTTAAAAGAAGTTGTTTTATCAAAACATAAATTTAGAAAATATGTAACTTGCTTGAGACAAGATAAATTTTTAAATGGTTTATAGAGAAAATTAATTTTGACTTAACGACTTGTGTGAAAAGAAGTTCTTTTGTGAAAACAAAAACTAATAAAAAGTAAAATATTGTTTACAAAGAAGTGTTTGTGTGGACTTGAAAAAAAATATTTTGATCAAAAGAAGTTCATGCGTGGTACAAATTCTGCTACATTTAAAGTTAAATAATTTCAGTAGTGCGCTACAGGTGTTTGTCGTTTTTATTATTTGGCACCATTGCCATGTTTAATCATCTGGCACTATTGCCTTTTCCTATTATCTGGCACCTCTGTCATTTAAAAAGCACAGCTGGGTCAAAACAATTCGAAAAATAGTAGGCGTTGCGTTTTAAAGCTAAAGTGATTCAAGGAATTTCATTCCCCAAAAATATATAAAAGTTATGGCCAATATTCAAAAATCATATAATTCCAATGTTTGTAAAGATAACGAATTAGAAGAAAACGACAAAAGGAAACCTTTGCTCAAAGGGTCTGACGTCGGAATGAATGATGACACAACATCACAATTTAAACAACAGTCCAATCAAATAAGTGACGAAGACATTTTCCACGAAACCGATTTCAGATCAAAGTTATGACAGTATACAAAATAGTACTCAGGAAATGAAAGAATATGTCAGTGAATCGAATGATGATGATGAACTTCCAACAACATCAAAAAAATCGAATAAGGTTAACAAAAAGTTCAAACAATTAGATAGCTGTAAGAAAATTTGTCACTCAAAGATAACTTTAGATGAGCAAAAAAAAAAAAATACATATGAAACTTATTGGAATCTTGGAAACTATAGTAAAAGACGTATATTAATTTCGCAAATGATTGCTATAGAGAACAAGAAAACTGTGACTCTTATAAAAGCTTCGAGACCACGAAACCGACAATATGTGTACAAATACCATTGTGGAAAAAATGGACAAAAGATTCGGGTATGTCATAAATGCTTTCTTAAAATATATGGAGAAACAATCCAGGCGATTAAAACAGTGAATTTACATAAAATAAAACAAATTTCTGGAGGATTTATACCAGATGATAGACGTGGAAAACATCATCCACCCCACAAACTCTCAATTGATAAATATAATGAAGTTATACATCATATAAACAGAATTCCGAAGTACGAAAGCCACTACAGTCGTCGACGTACAAATCAATTATATTTCGAACGTGGTCTTAACTTGGCAACATTATACCGGTTATTTATTGAAAAATACTCTGATTGCGTATCGGAATCAAAATATAGAGATATATTTAGTAACCTAGATATTAAGTTCAAGAAACCTCAGCTTGATCTGTGTAATAAATGTGAACTCTTTAAATCCAAAATAAGAAACCCTGTCGACAAGATGAAAAAAATCGCTGAAGTTAGAACAAAAAAAAAAAACATCATGACGATGCAGATTTTTCGTATGAATGCAAGAAAAAAGTTAAGGAACTCGCAATAAAAAGCGAGTTTACGTGCTGCTTTTTTTTTACAAAAGACCATTGTGGACTTTTAACCTAACCGTGCATGATGGAGCAACGAAAAATGCCTTGTGCTATATATGGAACGAAACTATTGCAAAGCGTGGTGTCAACGATATTGGATCTTGCATATTTAAATGTCTGTTGGATTTACCAAATTCAGTTCGTAATATTGTTTTATATAGTGATTCCTGTCCTGGTAAGAACCGAAACTCATATCTTTGCGCAATGTTTGGGAAAGTTTTGGAAGATCACGAAAGTATTCAACTTATTGATCATTAATTTCTTGTCGTGGGTCATACGCATCTTGAATGTGATACTGTACATGCGCAAATAGAAAAAAAAAAAATTTCTTCGGATCTATTGAACATTCACACGATTGGGCAGACTTCATATCGGCGACCAATAAAAATTATATTGTCGATTAATTAAGACAAGAGGATTTCTTGGATTTTCGTGCACTACTAAAGGACAAATACATGTAGGTTATATAGCATTGCAGGTATAATTTTAAATACCTACAAAAAAAACAAGCAAGGGGTCTAATCACCGCATTCGATAACTCGCGTCGCCGTAAAGAACCATTTCCCCAATTGGCCACACCCTACAATTCCCCTTTGCCTGTATCACAAAATAAAAAGAAAGATTTGTTAGATATGCCACAGTTCTTATCAGAATATTAAGACGAAGATGATGGATGGTATTCAATAATAATATTATGCTTTTAAAATGTGTAGAGTTGCAGTTTTTATTTCCTTCCTTTTGAACGCTTTTTTGTTTAACTTAAAATTTGTTTCCCCTACAGAAATATAATTGTGTACCAATATTGTCTAATTGAATTCAAGTATTTATGTTATATTGAATATAATAATATTTTTTAAAATACCCTATTTCCACTTTTTTTATTAGTTCCATTTTAACAAAAAAAACTTGCCTTGAGATAAGCGCAAAATATGAATCACGCTTTTGTTTAAACCCATTTTAACAAAACAAGTTGTGTAATGTAAGTTAATTTTTTTGTTGAAAACAATTTCGACAAAACTTCCTATCTTTTTATTCTTAATTTTTCTGAAAATCTGTTGCTACATATTAGAATAGAATTATTGATATCTTCACTTCAATTTAGTATTTAAATTTAATACTACACTTTCACCTTTTCACCAAACATTTCAACATCAAATGTTAGATATTTTGACAGTTTTTTCGTTCTCCTGTAAAATTGTAGTTTTTGAAAGAAGTTTTTTTTTTCAAAAGTCCTCAGATATATTTTTTCAGTTTTTTGATGGTTGTTTGCATTTTGATCTACCAAAAACTAGAATCGCTAAAAAAACGTAACTATCCGTGGTCGTATTCTAGGGTAGCCAGATTTTAAATTCGGAAAAACAGTACCTTGACCACAAAAAAACAGTACAATCAAGAAAAAACAGTACATTTTTTTTTGGCGAAAACACAACTATTTATTTAAATTATTATATATTTAAAACTTTTGATTGAATATGCAACAATTATATAACGAAAAACACTTGAAATGTGTAACGTCAAAGAATGATTTCCGTTTTATGGCATTTTAAACGTATACGAAATTACTCCATTTGTGTAACACTCAATTTACATGATGAATTGTATGACGTCCAATTTTGGACGTCATTTTTTTGTATGGAAGCAAGCGGTATAGAGAAGAAAGAGGGGTAGAAAAATAGACATGATTTCTGTTTTCTCTTCCTCTCTCTTCTCTACACCGCTTGCTATCAAACAAAAAATGACGTCTAAAATTGTATGTCATAAAATTCATCATGTAAATTGAGTGTTAGTAGGACTTTCTTTAAGCATACTGGTAGTTAAAGCAATTTTCACCACACACATAGTTGCACAAATCAAATAGAATTGGAAAAAATGTATCCAGAACTTGCCCGAATATTAAAAAAAAATTCTAGGAATTAACGATAGTTGTGTTGGAATAAGTATTTATTTACCCCCGTATTTATAAACGATTATTAAATCTTACAAAGTTTGTTAAGGAGAATTTTTATACAAAATTTGTTTTGTAAACCTTTATTAAATTTAAAAATTTTTTATAAATACAGACGTTAGTATTTAAAAAATATAATATTTTTAACAAAATTTCGATTTTGTTTTTATCTTTCTCAGGTGTTTAAAGGAAAATACTATTGGAAGAGGTATCTATAAAATCATATGTCTTAAAAATAATAACATGAAAATATACAACTGCTGCGAGTCACCCATTATAATTAAGATGTCTACTGCGTGTTTATGAGAAAACAATGACCACAGCGTAAAAAGTCTTATTATTTTAGAGCTTTTTTGTTTGGAACACAACCTTTTTTTTAATCTATGTACTGTTAAATATTAGGATATTTTCAAAATATGACTTAAACAGGGTTTTTCTTAATATCTTGGTTTTTTGTAGACTGAACCAAAAAAAACAGTACAAAGTGTAAAAAACAGCACATTTGCGTACTGTTTTGGACATTATGCATAAAACAGTACAATTGCAAAAAATCAGTAAATGTACTGTTAAAAACAGTACGTATGGCAACCCTATCGTATTCTGTAATTCGCTAAAGCTAAATCTTTATCGCAAAAAATCTAAAAAGTTGATTTAGCGATTTTGGGCTACGAATGCAGTACTGTAACGTGCATTGCTAAATTTGGCATTGCCATAAAAATTTAATTCGCCGCAATTTTAGCTTTTAATTTCATCGCTAAAATTTTTCAATTTTGTATTCTCTAAGGCATTGTAGCGATCGAGATTTAGCTTTAGCTAAGCGAATTACAGAATACGGCGGCAGAATATGGAAATATCAGAAGTAGAAGCACCAGTAAAGAAGACGATGATTTTGTTGTTTTCGTAGATAGGAATGATGGTGAATCTAGGACATCAAAACTGGAGCTGGAAATTGTCAGGTTGCTCAGTGACAAGAGCAAAGACATTATCACTCTTGACAGCCATCAAAATATAACAAGAGTATTCATACAATTTAATACAAGTTTTTGCTCATCAGGACCTGTAGAAAGATTATTTTCGTCAGCAGGTTTCATTTATTCTCCAATTAGAAACTGTTTGTCTGATGCTACATTCAAAAATCTGATTTTTATGACAGGAAACAATTGTTTCCTGTAACTCTAAAATTTCTTGAACAATCTTCACTAGCAATCCATTGTTAGTTTAGTAATTTTATATTCTTACATGCATGAAATAAATGCATAATCCGTTTAATATTTTTAAAGATATTTGCATTTAAGTGACAACATCTTTTTCAAAAACACAAATAACGGTTATTTTGGAATATCGAACACTGTTCTACTTTTAAGCATTCTAACTTCATATTCAACTTCATATTCGGAATCAGCGGGCAATTTTACATAAAGATTAGGCGTCAAATACATTTATAAAAAGTTTTTTGTTTCTCCTGAAAAATTTACTGAAATGGAGTTAGCATGTTTGCATATTAAGCCGACGATATGTAGCTCTAAACTGCAAACAATTTTAATACTGACTGAATACTGAAAATTAATAATTGAAAGATCCCATATAGCCGAATGGCTTAGTTCATTATCAGTATCTATCTGAAGTTGCTCCAAACTCCTTTAATGCCTTAACGAAATTAGACGCATTATCGGTTACAGTGGCAACAACTTGATACGATCTTATTCAAAAAAGTGAATTTATTTTACAAAATATTTTATTAAATTTGGTAAACAAATATGGACTAACAAAATGTTTACATGATAAAATGTAGGAGTCTTCATTTTAAATGTGGTATCCCCAAAAAACTGTTGCTAGATTTTATGATAACATTTTTGCTGCCTTTCTTTTACCATCAGATTTCTTATTTTATATCTACATACATATGTATGCATGTACTTGAAACATTACAATTTTTAAACAAATTTTTAAACGAAGTTTTTCAAATTGATATTGTACTCATTGTACAGCAATAAAAACCCGAGTTTTTTGTGTGAACGTGTTTTTTCTTTTTTTTACCACTGAATCTTTGGTAGTCGTTTCTTGAGATGCACAGGGAAATTTGATTTGGAGGTACCACGTAATGTTTTTAAAAAAGGTATGAATTTAAAATATTTAATTTTTGTTGAATACAGTAGATATCGGATATAAGAAACTTTAAAAATCCCCCAAAATTGTTTCTTATATGCGACTTTTTCTTATAAGGAGATATTGTTTAAAAGAAAGTTATTGCATATATACATATGGAAAACTAATCCTCTTGTGTATACAATGGAGTAGTTTTAAGACTACTCCTTTGTAACCCAAAGCTGGGTTATATGTTCCTGCCCTAGGACAGCATAATGTTAAATATACCATGTTTTTCCATACGTTTGGGTAACTTTTGGAGTAGTCCTAGTCCCTTGTGGGCTACATTTTACACGAGTGTTTGGACTTGTCCTATTATTTGCAGGGTAAAAGTTCTTTATTATGGTAGTGTGTTTATTTTCTTATATGTGTACATCTTAACCCGACGTTTCCACACGCAAGTAATTACTTTTGGACTAGTCCTAGTCCTTTGGTTCAAAAAACTCATAGTTGTTAATTTTGTGTAAATTCAGTGTTACCGCAAAAAAAAAAGAATTTTTTATATAAAATCTTTTTGCATATCATTTATCATCTTTGGTGTTTAAAAAAGTTACTTATATCAGGGTTTTCCATTTTCTTTTATAGAACATTTTTTCTGTAGAAAGTACAGAATAAGATATGGTGTTTTTGTTCCACTTTCTAATAAGCAGTTTTTTCTTATGTGCTATTTACTTAGCCTGCGGCCACACGGTCAAGTTGTTCTTGATAGTCTTTTGCATATACTGTTTGTCAAAATTGTGCTGGTTCACACACGTCAAGTTTGACTCGTCAAGTCTTGAGCATTTAGGAGAGAAGGGAAAAAGAAGGCCATTTCTTTTTATTTCAATTGAAAAAAATAAATGCGTCAAACAAGAAATAATTACAAAAATTACAATAATAGAATTTCATAATCTGGACACTAGAACATTTCAAAGCAGAATTTTTAAAAATTGCAAGTCGGACGATGACTTTGAAAAGTATTTTAATAAACATATTTGTCACAACTAAAAAATTTCACTTGTAATTACCTTGAAAAGTGTAGAATTGTCAATAACAAAAAAGCCGTAAGCAGTGAATTGCACTTCTTGTTTAATACTTTTTGTTAAAAATTTATCAACCTAAAATTAAAAAAAAAAACAAAAATTAGAATTAAAAAAGTAGTAGAGAAAGACAGGAAAACAATATCGGACGGTTTTTTCCATATTACTATTATTTTATATAAAAAAATAGTCCTTAAATAAAGTTTGAAGAGAACATAAATTAAAACTATATACTACATATGTAGGTATACACCTAAGGCGAATTCATGTAAACGGTGGTGGTGATACTACAACAATTACAACACCAACAACACAACTTTGTATTTGGTTGCTTTCGTTCAAGGCGAATTCAAACAGGTAAACTCATCTCTACAACTACAAGAAGCCCCATGTATTTTGTTTATACAATATTCTGGTTGGTTGTCCAAATTTTTTTATTGCAAATTAAAATTATCACTTTTTTATAAAAGAAATTAATAAATTCACTTCAATCATTTGCAGTTTTGAAATTTTTTTATTATAAAAATAATATTTTTAACACTTTTCATTCAACTTCTACTCAAAACAAAATCATATTTTGACGTTTGACCATATTTTTTAATTCGCCGTGGAAACAGCTGATGAACGGCTGACGAGATGAGTTTACCTGTTTGAATTCAAAAACACAAGTTACTTTTGGTATTCGTCTTTTGGTTTTTCTCTCTAACTACGAAAAAAGTAGCACAGCTGTGATAAACGCCACCTTAAAAATAAACGTGAGCCAAGTTAGCGTCGATGAAATAGCGTCGAATTTGGGAATTTAAAAACCGGGAAGTAAAAAGATCTAATATTTTTTATAAAAATACAAAAAATAGTTAACACAAATTAAAAAATACACTTTTGAACAAAATGAGCGATGCGTGCAAGAAATCATTCGGTCTGTTCACGAGATATTTTGGTTCATCCAAAATGGTCAGTAAAAAACATTGCTGATTTATCCCATGGAACACAGGCTTTTGCACGGTATAAACTGTATATATTTTGAAAGTAAATCGTTTTCTGGACAAAATGAGCGATGCGTGCAAAAAATCGTTCGGCCTGTTCCCGAGATATTTGGGTTCATTCAAAATGGTCAGTAAAAAGCGTTGCTGATTTTTGTACGGTATAAACCAAAACCATTTTGGATGAACCCAAATATCTCGGGAACAGACCCAAACAATTTTTTACACGCAATTTTTTATATTCCCACAAAATTACTGCGATAATTGATATTGTTACAAGTAAAGCTGTTGCTTACAATTCTTATTCGCTTAACAGTTTTATTTCTTTAATATCTTTAGTTTTTCTAAAATCTTTGAATGAAGATTTCTGACGATCTGTCCTAAGCAACCAATGAAATGCGCATAGGAAGAGCTTATCCATATTTTAATCAGGGCTGCCAGATTTGTCGATTTATCGTCATTTTGACGATTTTTTGTTCCGAAATTAGCAAAGTGCCGATTTGCTTTTTTATTCTCCAAAGCAGGGTTGTGAACAATTTCTAATCAAAAAGCTCCGCCAATCAAAAAGCGCTAAATAAAATTAAAAAAAAAACTTATTGAAATGTGTAAGAAAGAAGTTTTATTAATTACACTGGCCGTAAAAAAATCGTTTTAAATAAATATATATGAAATACAGAGATTTTACAGCGCTTATTTCAAATCCATATGCAGTTTTTCTATCATGTCTAGTTTTTTTATGGGCTAGACTAATATTTCGACCGAAATATGGCATTTATGGTACATATATTTAATTAGAACTTGCGAACACACATTTTTACACATTTTTATAATTTATCAAAAATCCAGGTATATTATGAATAAATTAAGACATGAAATCATGAAGATCAGTAAACAATATGTTAACTAGACGTGACTGAATAAACTATTTGGATTCAGCACGCTAAAGTCAATTAAAATCACATAATCAAGTTCGCTACCCCAACTTTTTTTTGTTTTTTTGCCGAGCAGTGTTAATAAAACATCAACATTTTTAAAAAGCGTTTTCTTATATTTCAGGAAAAATAAAGAAATAAATTTGAAATATTCACGGAAAGAATCACCAGAAAATATGTCCTGAACCAAGAAAATTTTGCACCATTCTCGACCAAGCTAAAAATGTCTTATTGTAAACATGTGTGGCTTGGTTTAAGCATTATAATTTACTTATTTACAGCTAAAAATAAATTATTTGATTTCTATAGTTACTTACATAAATCAAGTTTTCGTTGCTTTTTATTTTACAAAATCAGAAGAAAAGCCAAGAAATTTGATTATATTTAAAAATCAAGAAAATCAGGCTTATATTAAATAAATATTGCTTGATATCAGTGCCCGTGTTCTGTAACTCTCGCGTCGAGAAACTTTTCGATTGAAATGTGTGAAATGAAACAAAAATGCCATATATTGAAACAAACAGCTGTTTTTCTCACTAAACTGTGTCTGTAATTTTATTGGCGAGTTCTAGCTGTCACGTAAGGAAATTACTCGCCAATTTACAGAAAAAGTGTGTCTGTAACAGGGATGATAAATATCATTCCCAAAATTGTACTTAATTCAGTAAAAATTTGTACTTTTTCAAACCTTATTGTACTTAAACCCAAAATTATTTTTTACTATTGATATCCGTAACTATGCTTTGAGAGCTGAGCATGTAAAACTGTGTAGACATTTCTGTTCAGTAAGATTTGGCAAGTCATTATAAATTGTGCTACAACGACGCTTCCAAATTGTGGAAATTTACTTTGAAAAAATAAACCTGTTCGCGGTCACTTTCATCAAAGAATTGTGTTTAGTGATTAGTGAATAGTGAATAAAAGGCTACGTCAATAAGCAAAATTGCTGTATTTAGAGCGAGAACAATTTCAGGAAGTTGTTCTGTAACTGGCCCCTAGTTCGTGCGATTTCACGCATCTGGATAAATTTTTATGGAGCTATGTTAGGTAATTTTTTATTGGAACCCAATATTCAACCCAACACTTACGCCACACGGCCAGATATTTTAGAAAAAGTGGTCCAAAATTGAACAGAATGGACCGTGTAACTTGTAGTGCGGTAGACATATGCCTGAAATCATATTTTAAAAATAAATGCCATGAAATTATCTTCCAGATTATAATAAAAAATTTCAGTCCAACCATAGCTTGCCTAGTGTTATCATTTTAAGTTCTCGTGCAGCTAAAAAAAAACATCCTATGCATTAAAATTCACTTTTATACTTATTTCAAATATATATTTGGTAATTAACAAAAAAAATATGTTAAAAGGAGTTTAGACGAAGATTTTTTAGACTTGAGTCCCTGATATCTGGAAACATTAGTTCATTAATTTCATTTTTTAATTATCCAACCTTTGACCAAAATATTTATATTTTAAAGCATTTGAAATTTTTGAATTGTACTAAAAATGTCATTGGAGTACTTCAGTACTTTTGCAATGCTAATAGTACTGAAAAAAGTACAATTGTACCGACTTTATCATCCCTGGTCTGTAACATTTTTGTGAGAAAAGTTCTCGCTTTGAACTGTCAAACAAACTCACGAATAAAAATGGGGCGAGAAAAAAATTTAACACTAAAAAACAATTAAAAATGCAAAACACAAAGAATAATAATAATAATATTTTGTTCTTGGCACATTTTTTATTGTTTAATTCTTTTATTTTTAACATTTTTATAAAATATACGAATATTTTCAAAGCTCGTTTGCAAACAAAAAACATTAATGTCGCACTTTACATTATTTGGTATAGCCGACGGTTGTATTTTCTCCGCCGTCGTTGAAAAACTTTAACTTTAGTAAATTTTAGTCGCCGTTAACGATATGTGTTACTGGCGTTTTCACCGTCTGCAATGTAACATCGGCTTCGAGTGCAATGTTATGACATTTATAACGTAACGACGTAATCTCTTTTGATAGTTTTCGACATGAGTTACATACACACTTTTTTCTCACTTTTCGAAAATCGATGAAATATTATGTTTCACATCTTTTCGATGCGGGAAGTTCTCACTATGGTTACAGAACATGGGTACAGAAATATCTTTTTTGTTTTTAATAAAAATAAGCTACTTTTGTATTTCTGGTTTTAAGAAATTTTTGATCATATACCACAAAAGTGAATTTTTTGATCATGAGAAAATGTTTTTTTATTTAAGAAAGTTTTACTTAATACAAACAAAAGAAGTTAAAATTAGGAAATTATTTCTGGATTTTCCTTTTTTAAGAAACAAACTGGATTACTCAAGAAAATAAACTTCTTTCCGTGAATAGTATGCATTTCAAAGTACTATTTATATATCAAAAGTATTAAAAAAACGGAAACAAATTTTGTTTAAATGTTCTTGATTTTAATGTACACATGCAAATAAAAGAACAACAATTTTGGGTATCTAAAAAAGCGCTGATTAAAAGAGCGCTAAGGAAGAAATATGCGCCTTTTCGACAGCTAAAGAGCGCTAAATCTAGCGCCAAAAGCGCTAAATTGGCAACTCTGCTCCAAAGTCTGAAAAAACTTTAGTTTTCCGACAAGTTGGTTTTTTAATCTTGGAACAGGCGTACCTTAGTGAAAGGTGGAACATCATCTTTCGCTTAGCTTTTATGATGATATGCCATACCTAAGCAGAGCGTCAACGTTTTTACACGAACAGTTGTGTAAACTATCTTGTTTAATAAAACCCACAAATTATTAATAAAAATAGATATAAAAACGCTAGATTGACCAAAAAATAGCTAAATTGCCATTATTAATTAAAAATAGCGGTAAACTTCACTATTTAACGAGCTGTCAAAATTGGTTTTTCCAATTGCAAAGCGTTGAGGCCGCTCTATTCAAGAACTAGAAAAGTGGTGCCGCTTTTATTTTGGTACGGCTGTAATATGCAAGTCTTAAGAAAATCTTTTAAGCGGCTCATACACTTGCAATGAAATTTTTCAATTTTACGTAATGAACAATTATTTCGCCAATATGTTTGTGATATTCAAAGGTGGCACAATATATTGGCAACAATCAAAAGACTTTGGATTTTTATTGCACAACGAAAATGAAGTGTGTTGGCAACATTGTACAATGCAGTTTGTGTTATTAAGTGGGGAACAGAATATTCGCTGTAGTACAACGTTACGAATAGCGCTGCAAGCTCTTAAAAGTTAAAAACGGAAGTTTCAAAGTACTGTCAACAGAATACGAAGTTGTAGTAATCGTTGTAGTTGAAGCTGAAGTACAAAATTCAAATTTTTGAACTTTGTCGCGCTACAAAGCATTCGTCAGTTTCAGCTACTACTACAACTTCTTTATTCTGTTCCAGGCCTTACTGTAGGTTATGTTCACCTTTTTATTGAATGAATGAAACCATTGTGCGACTTAATGTTACACTTTGTTTATCTTTCGTCAAACCATCATCGAATGAACCTTTTACGACTCTCTGTATAAAACATAGTTTCAACAATTATACGGCGATAATTTCACGAGTTGTAAGATAATATCTACATGAGCTTCATACGATCCTTGACATTAAAGACTCGTTAGATAATCTTTACGCACGTCTTAAACGATTCCCACAACGATTGAAGAAGCGCTGTTCTATGGAAGAATTACAGTTTTTCCCGTGTGAGGAATCTTCTACGATTAAAAAATGCGGTCTTCGACGGTCTTCATGAGACTTCCAGAATCTCTTACACGATTGAAAATGCTAGCTGGGAATGAAGTAAATATGTTTTTGTTTGACTGTTTTTTTTTATATAAAAATCGAATAAAACTTGTTAAAAAAAAAAACTAAATTTTAAGTTGTCAGATTTCTTTGACGATTTTTCGAAACGTGGAAGACGATTTTTTTTATTTTTTCTCAGGAAATTAACGATTACCTCACAAATTTGTCTGGCAGCCCTGTCTTCAATAAATTTCAGTGTTTTTATCAAGAAATAAAATTGGAAATTAATCACGACCAAAAAATCTTTTAAACTAAAAATTAATTTTATAATTTTTTGTATTTTTATTAAAAATATTAGTTATTTTTACTTCCCCTTTTTAAATTCCTAAATTCGACGCTAACTTTTTTGTCTAACTTTGGAAATACTCATCAATTCCTAAATTCGACGCTAACTTTTTGTTCTTATTCTAGAAATTTCATCGACGCTATCTTGGCTCACGTCAAACGTTTGGCAGCTCGTTAACAAGAGGTTAGCAAATCGTTAGCCAGAGTTTGGTTGTGTATTATGAATAAACTTTGTGCCAACTTCATGCCAAGTTTCATTTTGAATGCAGCTCTAACTGCTTTGCAGTGATCAGGAATACCGAAAATAAACAGATATATAAAGGAGCTTAACACTTAGATTTTGTTTTATTTGTACATACGATATTTTGATGTTCCTTGCTTTTACCATATACTCGCGCTAGTATATGCGATGTTTCGTTTGCCTGAAAAAATACAAAAAATATATCAATGTTTTATTATTGTTAAAAAATTAATAAATTAATTAACAACAGAATTACCGTCTTATGCTAAAAAAAATTAAAGTTCACATTTGTTAACCAATACTCTAAGCCCATACACTTTGTATACACTTTATACCCCATATATTGGTTAACTAATGTGAGCTTTAACTTTTAAAATTAATATTTTTGAATACATTAATGTTAAAAATGCCCTTTTATAATCAATTATCTATAATTTTTAACATGTTTAAACAAAACGGTCAAGCCCGACCATATGATACCCTACACCACAGTATATAAAAACAAGTTTTTGCAATCATGGACCCCTCAGAACAAAATTATGTAAGTTGTGACAAGTATTATTTAGATATCTTCATACATATGTATATTTGAAATTGATTTGCCTTTAAGTGATTTTATGAAGGGGGTTATATGGGACCCATTGTTAATTTTGGACCCACCAGCACCAAATTTTTTTAGGATGTAGTAGTTATCGTCAAAGTTATTATCGCAATTTTTGTGTTAATACCAAAATTAATAAGAAAGTTATAAAATGCTCTTTTCGGGAATAGTATTTGCATGGGATTTATGGTCAAATAAGATAATAAAATAAGATACTTTTGATTGCAATAAAATTAGTTTGGACCAGAGAACTGCAACGAGCACCCGTTTTTATGATTGATGATACTCGCCTTAAAACGAGTTGCGGTGTAGTTAATACAGCCTATTGTTTTTGTATGTGCTCGCCAGGCTCGTAAGAAATTGTGTTTTCAACATACGAGCCTTTTGTGAGGTCGGTTATTATCAATTCATTTCAATTAAAGAATTTTATTTAAACAAAGTAGGGTTTTAATTCAAAATATCAAATTTTGAAATAAATAACAATTAAAAAATTTTTCATTTATACATTAAATTTTAAAATAGAAGCAAGGTATATTTACACAAGGTAAACTCGTTGGCCCATATGTTTGTCAGCTGTTTACCTAAGTTGGAACACCAATGTCAAATTCCGTGCATATGAGCCAAAATTTGTACATGTGTGCGTTAAATTTATATGAAGAAAATTTTGACAATTCCGTTCCACTCGGTTATTTTTATAGAGCAGCATGTCTACACTCCCAAATGAGTCTCCCTTGTGTAAATATACCTTGAATAGAAGGAAAGGTTTCTGTTCAGCAAAATAAAATCGGAAAATTCCAATAAAAATAAAAATATAATAAGATAAGGAAAATAATATCTGAAATAGTGAAACATACTAAATTTTCTTTACGGGGAATTTACACAATTCTTTGGATTTGGCGATTAAAGAATTTATAAGGTGAGGAAGTGAATTTAATTGCTTATTTACCAAACTGTGACAGGGTTTTAATTCTAGAGAAAATATTTGAAACGGAAAGGGAAATAAAAAGTGTATAAAGGCGTAACACCGTTACCCGGGACTAAGTTTGTCAAGTTTTTTTTTCAAGTTTCCCTGTACGTAACATCTGTAAATTTTGTATTACGAACGGAATAAGTACAAAGGGAGGAAAAACTATTGGTAGCGGAAATTTTGTTACCTTGTGGTATACAATTGATCGGAAGGGGAAAATTGAACTTGAAATACACCAGACGTTCAATCTTTTATTAAACTGGTATACAATTAATCAGAAGGGGAAAAGTGAACTCTTAATACACCGGACGTACAATCTTCTATTAAACAAATATACAGTTAAATTATTTATTTTAGTTTTTTTAACACATTTGATTGACTTAGATTTAGTTTTCTTTTACCTTCTTTATTGTTAAATACTACTCAATTCTTTACTTTTAACATACCTTTACCTTTACATACATTTAAACATTAAAACACTAACAAAACATACCTACATAAATACATACATACGTATAATTAATCAAAATTTAAGAGACATTTCCTAAATAGAAAGTGTAACTCTTAATTGTTCAAGCAAAAGGAGGCTCGCAGAAGTCAGGCCTGAATTCAACGAGGAATATCCGGTAAGTTTATATAAGTATATGAATACATAGATATAGAGCAATTCCATATGAAAACGATCAAAATTGGCAAATTTTTGGACGACCCCTCTCCGATTTTAAAATAAATAGTCTCAATCGATTGCCCAGCAAAAAATAATGTACCTACATTTTTTTTTTTTTTTATAGTGACTGGTTTAGTGGTGGTGTACACCACTGTCATGTGACAAAATTGAAGAATTCTTCATAAGGGACCTCATTGAAAGTTGTTTTAAAAAAAAACTACTAAAGCGATCGGAAAGGTATTGAATCAGGGTTTAATTGAAAAATAAAATTTTCCTAATTTTTCTTAGAAATTTACCTTTAAATTTTCCCATGAAAATTAAATTTTCCGATTTTCCACAGAAGCTCCTAAATTTTCCGGCTAATTTTTTTTTTTTTGGATTCCTCATAATTTTTGCTTTAAGAATCAGCAATAAAAAAATGGGCCCCGACTCCTTGTTTGGACAGGAGAAGAGCATTTAATGTGCTGTTTTCACAACACAAGTGACTGAACGTGTAGTAAAATTTATATGGAAAACTCTCAAAAAACTGAGTGCTTTTCATATAAATTTTACTACACGTTCAGTCACTTGTGTTGTGAAAACAGCACATAAGAGACCACCAAAATACATTTATGAAGAAAAAATCTTTCTTATTTTGCTGCTTATACTTAATTACAATAATAGCTCTGTTTCTTTACTTTTTGGGTAAAGTTCGTGCAAATGAGAGCAAGCATAAATTTCTCTCATAAAGAGACAAAATTACACAAAAGTACGGGAACAGAAAAAACCAAATTTTAAGCACAAAATAAAACGTCAGTGTGTTTTGACAGTCTTAACAAAACAATAAAAGTTTGCGCCACTTTTGGAAAACAAAAAAATATAAAATAATGGATCCTTCATTGACCATTTGTTGTTCTCCAGGGACGTATAAAGTAATAAAAAATGGTAAGTTCTCCTGTCAATTTGTTTAAAAAAGGTTATGTTTTTTAATAATTAAGAATATTCATGTTTTAGATGAAAAATACAGAATGCAGGTGACGCAGGATGTGTTGGCAGAGCAGGGCAGCTCATTTAGCCAAATAATTTTTGCGGAATCAGAGTCGCATGAAGGTTGTAAGTTATAAATTAAGATACAATTTTTTCAAAGTAAAGTTTTCGTATTTTGATTATTAGTAGCGAAGGAAAAACATGGCGCGGATGTATCCCAAGAGACGATATTTACATCCAATGTTGAAACAAATGGTAAGATGAATAGTGACACAATCATAAGAAACTTATTCAGCTTTGTTTATAACATCAGATGGTGGCGAGCAAACGAGTGACAAATGGCATGACGCTCCAACAAAGTTAATGTTAACTCTAATGGAGGATCTGCGTCCGAAGCTTGGGAAAAGCATTCATGTTAAAACAAAATGTAAGCTCTATAAGCTTATTGCAGAAAAAATGGCGGTTGAAGGGTACGCATTCACGCCATTGCAAATAGAAAATAAATTTAGAGGGCTGGAGCGTACATATAAGAAAACGGTGCTTAACAACAGGCAAACGGGTCGAAATAGGCAGACCTGTGCCTATGAAAGGTACGTATATATATAAACTTAATTCAGTTGTTTCAAACACTATAAAAAGTATTTTCAGCGAGTTGGATAAAATATTAAAAGACAGGAAGGGTATCAACCCAGAATTCTTATTGGAGAGTGGTGATTCAATTGAAGTGCCAGGAAGCCCAGTTGAAGACAACAGCTCGGACACTCATACCTCATTCAAGGGTAAGTTTTATTTATCATTGAATTAAAATAAATAAATACATTTTTCTTTTATCTGAAAGATTATGAGCTCAGTCCAAGCAACAGCTGCAAAAAAAAATCTAAATTTGGGGTACGAGAACAAGTTTTAGCCAAAATGGAAGAAATAGCCAAAGATAAAAAGGATTTCCATGCAAAAGTTCTCGACCTTATGAAAAAAAAGGATGAACGAGCCCAAAAAAGAGAAGAAAGGTCCGAGAGAAAATTAGAGCTTTTGGAAATGCTTGTAAATAAAAGCAAATAATAATTAAATAAAATACAGCGTTACTTATAATAGGTTTTTGTATGCAAATATGTACTGCATGCTTCAGTCCTCGTCCATATTATGAAACATTTGCTGCAAAAATTTTGTTTTGCAGCATTGAGTCTATAACTTTGTTCATTTACTAAACATTTTTACAAATTTGTAACAATTGTTACTTGTTAAATTTACTTTTAATATTGACTTGTAAAATTTACTTGAAACAATTGTTACAAATTTGTAAAAAATTTTAGTAAAATATACAAAGCTAATGACTCAATGCTGCAAAACAAAATTTTTATTCTATGGACACGAATGCAGTTTCAAAAGAGAATTGAAGAACATTTTTGCAGCAAATGTTTCATAATATGGATGAGGACTTAAACATGCAGTAAATATTTTAGAAATGGATTTTAAATTCACTCAAAATGTATCACACATGCTAAAAACGATCGTTTTGATATCGATCGAAAATCATCACATACCTGATTGTTTACCTTTAGTTATTATTATATTTAGTTTATTTTCCTGAATTTGTTAGTTTGTTTTATGTTATTTTTAACAATTTTCTGTTTTACGTTTTTAAACTTTATTATTCGCGTTACTTTATATGTTTGCTCTATCTTTATATGTTTGATCTACCTTTTTATTTAAAAAATTATAAATTATAAAAAAGCTTTAATAATGAAACACATATGTGCTTTATTTTAAAAAAATTATAAAAATAAATAAATGAATTAATTTACATAAAAAATTTACATTTTATAATTTTTAGGGCTTTGCTTGAAGCTCTATACATATTGCTTCCCTTACGTCGTTTCCTCTTAACGATACACGTTCATTTTCTGCACTTTTGTCTTCCTCTTCATCATCGTTAAATATAAGATCATCCTCATTTGCCAAGTTATGCAAAACACAACAAGCTCTGATAAAATGACACAACTTCTTTATACCTTTAAGTTTGCAATAATACAATTGCCGAAATCGTTGCTTCAACATACCAAACGAATGATCTATGCACACACGGCCTGAGCTTAATTTTATATTAAAATTTTTTTGAGCTCTTGTTAAGTGACCATTATCTTTGTATGGCGTTAACAGATGTTGTGTGCATGGATAAGCTGAATCCCCTAAGAAATAATAATCTGAAAAGAAATTAATGAATGTGCTTGTTTATAATAGCTGTTATTCTTTTTATAATATAAAATTAATTACCTCCACATAACGTTGACAAATTTTGATATAAAGGTGAATTTTGATAGACCCAACTATCATGAGATGACCCGGGAAAACCAACAAAAATATTAATAAATTTTTTGTGTTCATTGCAAACTGCTTGCATTGTAAGCGTTACGTTTCCCTTGCGGTCGATGTAATCATCCTTACATGCTCTTGGGGGATCAATGACAATGTGGGTGCCATCAATACAACCTTTATAATAAGAGAATAATTAAATGAATATTCAAACTGTAAAATTTAATTTTGCTTACCTATAGCTTTTAAAAAACCGCATTTATTTCCAAAAAATATGGAAGACTGCAGTTTTTGCGCTTCGTTTGGCCATTTAATAACGTCAGGACTTAAGCTGCTGATAAACATTGTTACTTTGTCGATTATCCTGCTTACAGTTGATAACGCTAAATTAAACCGGTCCGATAGGTCGCGCAAACTGCATGCTTCATGACCCGGAAACCACAAAAAGCAAGCCAACCAAGTATTTGCTGACAATCGTTTATCAGCTCGCAAAGAAACATATGCATGACTTTCTGCAAATTTGCTTGAAAGATTTAAATATAAATCTCTCGATATGCGAAAGTGTTGTCTAAATTCTTCGTCCGTATATAAAGGAACAACCTCGTCCATATAGTTTTGAATACCTACTGTTCCTCTTTTGACATTCAAAAAATTCAAAAAGGTCCAACATTAGCGACACTTCTAAGTCAGACTCTTGTTCAATAAAGTCTTGCATGTCATCATCATCACTAGACTCACTTGAACCAAAGACTATAGATTTATAAAGATATTGCACGACCATACAAAGTTCATACATTTTTCTGTCTATATTAATTTTTCTGGTGGATTTAGCCGCTAAATCCACTTGTGAGAGTAAATTACAGTATTTATTATTACTCTCAGAGAACTTTTCTCACTTATCAGCGTATATGTATGTGCACACGCGTGTGTGTGTATGTATGTGTATACATTGCATTTAAAAAAAAAAACAAACAAACAAACTAAAAGAAATCTCGTTTTCTCGTTGAAAACACATTTAAATAATAAAAGATGTTTTTTTGCATCCCATTTATGTGCAAATAACCTACGTTAAACCAAATGTGACAGATTTTAATTGTAGGGCAATAATATGTGTTTTATTGTTGTACAGATGAAATTATATCGATTCGCACCGAAGTTCAAATGCTGTTATTGTCTAAATTTAAACAATTGTAGGCATATAAAAAATAATTTTCTGAAAGAATAAACTGCTTTGTTCATAAAAGATATTTTATGTTTTCTAAAGCGACATGGCCACACATTAACATGCCTCATCAAACTCTAAATTTTGTAATTGTGTTAGTAATAAAAAACTCATGGTTCAATGTGAATTTGATGATAATCAAAATACTTTTAATTTTTATAAAAATATGCCACCAGTTTGATGTGTATGAACGTAATTTCTTTCAATTTTATTTATTTTTATTATCAAAGTTATTTTCGGGAATACAAAATTTATTATTAATACGATTTCCGTATGACGTGCTAAATTCCCAGTTTTTCATATTTGATAAATACACTGAAATTTATTGTTGAGGGAAAACTAGCTTCTATGCGCATTTCACTGAATGCTTAGGCCAGCTCATCAGGAAACCTTTTCCAAAGATTTTAGAAAGGCCAAAAATATTATACAAATAAAACCCTATTTATTTTTGTTTAAAAAAATTTTTTCTTATTAAAATTGTATTATTTGAAAAATTTTTAAATCATTTCCGCCGAAAAATCCAATTTTATTTATTATTACAACAAATTATTATCACAAATTATGCAACAGATTCAGGCTTTGGAAGTTTGTGTGCTCCTTCCGTCTTACTTTTTGAAGTTTGTAAAATTCTTTTAAAGGTCTGCAAAAATGTTTTTACAAGATAAAGAAATGAAAATAAAAAATTTATTGTTAAGCAATGCGTAAATTGTATCAAAATTTTAATTTATTATTTTTGGTTTGCGTACGTATCTACATACATATGTGCTAAACACAGTAAGGAGATGTTAAATTTACTAGTCCTTATATTATTTCGGAAGCATTACATGCAGTATACAACTGACATAAAATGCTTAACTTTAACACTAATATGATGTTAGTGTGAAGTATAGACTCATCATGTTAGAAGTTGTCTCATGTTATAACACGGTTGTTAATGCAAATGTTTTAACAACGCTTTTATAACTTCAAGTTATAACAGCAAGTCATGTCAGTTGTAGACGGGCAGTTACAAATAAAAAATATTTAAAAACATATCTACGAATCATCGATAACATATTGAAAAAGCTTAATATTTTAACCATTAAACTTGTATGAGCCACCTTATATGAGCAAATATTATAAGGAATAGAAATGTTTCTTTCCTGCAGACAAGCGAAGAGCTTCGCGGGATAGGACAAACAAATATGTGGATTTCGCTACATACAATAAAATCAAACCCTTATTATTAAAATTGTTCGCATATTATAATTTTATTTTTATTTATTTATTTAAAAAGTGTTATATTTTACAGCATCTTAAACAACTTAAATAATATTCAACAAATTTAGACAAATAATTATGTATATTGATGAAATTGCCTCGTACACGGATTGTCAAAACATGCGCTCTATTTATCAGATATAATTTTGTACACATATTAATTTTTTTGGTAATACTCGTAAAAGTATACGATTAAAGTTTATAAATCTGAAAAATCGCCAATAAAGCTTTCAGATTATAAAAGGTATTATTAGACTGGAAATAATATGGAATTTTATTAGAAATATTATCATACATTTCTCTTTTAGTCGTATTAAAGTGCTTTTCGGATAGATTGATCCACATTATGCAAATTCTGAATCGAATAACACAAAAGCCTTTAAGTGTGATTTCCAATCTCAGGAAATGAAAAGCCTAAAACCTATTTTAATGTCCCTTTCCGTCAATCAGAGAGTACTCACACCCCTGAAATAGAAATCACAGATATATACATATGTATGTACAATGAAAATTAAGAGTATTTGAATGAAGATGCCGATTGCTTTACATCCAACAATGTGCCAATAGAATTAACATCGAGTCGATATTTTGTTGGTTACATATCACAACGAATACCTATCATGCGTTAAATGTCGTATGGATATAAAAAACCCGCGCAAATTTTGTCATATCCTTCAGAAATGTTTGTTCATGCAAAAAATTGTCAAAAAAAATACGACTTTGGAGGTTTGTGTGCTCCCTCTGACTTATTTTTTGAAGTTTGTAAAATTGATATAAAGGTCTTTGAAAAAATATTTTTACAAAATAAAGAAATGAAAAGCATAACAAAATTTATTGTTGAACAATGCGTGAATTGTACCAAAAATTCAATTTATTCTTTTTGGTTTGAGGAGAATGACGTATGTTATAAACACAGGATGGAGATTTACTACTAGTTCTTATATTATTACGGAAGCATTCCACATGGGAAACTTACAACTACAAATTATCAAATATTGAAAAAGTTAAAATCTTAAACCATTTAACTTGTAAAGAGCTGATAAGTAAAATTAATAAATACTCATAGTAAATTCGTTTGATATATAAATAAATACACACATGGTAAGTGCATAATTAAATAATCTAAAAAATGGAATTATAATTCGGTGCAAATCGATGTAGTTTAAGTTTTACAAAAATAAAACAAATACTGTTGCCCTACAATTACACAATCGGTCGCATATGCTCTTACGTAGGTTATTTGCACATAAATTGTTTGGAAATAAAACGCAATCAATTAAAAAAAATACCAAAAACCGGTTTCAACCAAAAAAAAAGCACACACACACACTTTGGCTGGCAAAAACAGGTTATTTGCACATAAATTGTTTGAAAATAAAACGCAATCAATTAAAAAAAATACCAAAAACCGGTTTCAACCAAAAAAAAAGCACACACACACACACTTTGGCTGGCAAAAACAGCAAACATGTGTATGTATTAATGCATGTGGTTTCTTGCTCTCTTTAGTTCTCTGAATGTGAGCAAGAAGTTTTTGCTTTCTTGTTACTTCCATCCCTCATCGTAAAGAAGAACAACATTTTTTAAAATTTCAAATGTACTAAGTGCAACATCTTTATAAATCTATACTATAGAGAATTAAATGAGAATTAACGGTTGCTAAATGTAACCTATTCCTCAAATTACTTTTAACGATGTTTACTTGGCGAAATACCCTCTCTACTTCAGCGTTAGACCATGGAAGTGAGAGCAACTTTATAGTAAATTCTGAAATTTTTAAAAAAAATTTGATGCCGCCTGTATCTCTTTATTGAAATACTTACAACCAGAAAGTAACACCGATGTTTCTGTTGATCCATTTTACAAATTTAATATTATAGCGATTTTCAACATTTGTAAAAGTTGTAATTTAAATTAAAGGCGTTTTAATTGTAAAAAATTTTTATTTTGCTTTTATAAATTTTTATAATCAAATAAAAATTATTCTTTAAAAAGAAAAACGGCAAGAAAAATTTTATAGCTAAACAAGTTGAAAAATTGCTAAAAAAAAATGGCTAATGGCTAAACAGGGTGAAAAATGGCTTAATCTAGCCACTAAATGGATAAATTGGCAACACTGATCGTGACATATCGTACGTGAAAGAGTGTTCTCTTATTGAATTTACAAGGTATGAAACAAGGCGAATTGAGTAGAAGGTGAGGTCAACTCTACAACAACACTGCTACTGTGGTCGGGTTGTCAAAAATATTGCTAGTAAAAAAAATAGGTTTCTTTACATAAAAAACTATTTTGTATACAAACTTTGACAAGTCGACCACAGAAAAAAAACACCATATGTTGACTTGACTTCGCCTTGGTATGAAATATATTTTTAAAACAAACAATAGTTCGGTCTATCCCGGCCATATGATACCATACACCATAATATTTTATAAACAAATTTTTGAGATTGTACCCTATTTGGGATCCATGGACAACCATGCTCGCCAGAACAGAATTATGTTATAAGATTAAAAATTTTATAAAAGTTATTTGTGCCGAATATTATTTAGATATGAGCAATTCCATATGAAAACGATCAAAATTGGCAAATTTTTGGACGACCCCTCTCCGATTTTAAAATAAATAGTCTCAATCGATTGCCCAGCAAAAAATAATGTACCTACATATTTTTTTTTATAGTGACTGGTTTAGTGGTGGTGTAAACCACTGTCATGTGACAAAATTGAAGAATTCTTCATTAGGGACCTCAATGAAAGTTGTTTAAAAAAAAAACTACTAAGGCGATCGCAACGAGTGATAGCTCGTTGGAAAGGTATTGAATCAGGCTTTAGTTGAAAAATAAAATTTTCCTAATTTTTCTTAGAAATTAACCTTAAAACTGTGTTAATGGCAATTTCCTTGCTTTGAATCCACGAAAACAAATGTTGTACATTTAAGATCTGGTCAGTATATGGCCTTTGCAAACTTGCCTTAGTCGCCATGCGTTTTAGGGTTCCCCCTAACGCATCGCATTGGCCCTTACCGTGGGACGTCGCGAAAAAGTGCCACTCGACCTTGCAGTTTTGTTCTTCTTCAATTATGCAAAGATTGTAAAAAATTTTTTTTTTCTTGTACTGAGAAGCCGCGCCGTCTGAGAAAAACGTTACTTTGTCGATTGCATCGAATTTTGATCTTAAGAATTCAAACAGTTTCATTTGAAATAAATAAACGGACACATAATTATGAGCTAAACTCTCCGCGACAACAACAAGGCTTACGGTCTGTAGTTCGTTATCTTCGTTTTTGAAATAAATGCAAAAAGGATGCACCGTGCACTCACTGGTCGTTTGCCCAGTGATAAGCCTGAATTTCATCCTGAACGAGAAAAGTGTAATTCTCGGCAAAGTCGCTTATCACAATGAATTCATTTTGGGCTAATTTCTCCTTACTTTCCTTTAGAAATTTCGATTGCATCTCGGATATGAGATGGTGCGCCTTCAGTTCATTCAACTTGAATCCGAATTCTTCGATGAATTCCGGAATCTGCTTTACCACGGTCTCAAGGGAACATCTGCCGCTGCTAATTATCCACTGTTCGAAATGCACCTCCTGAATTAACAGCTGTTCAAACTTTTCCGCCAAATATTGCTCTAGCTCGTCAATCTTCGGACAATTGTCGCATTTGGACAGATGACAATTTTCCGTGGGGTATGCGCACAACGACTTCGACAGGAGGTCCCTATATGTTTCAATTTCACCGTGAAATACTTTCAATTTCTTGCATGGAAAAAAATTAATTTGATGTTTTGATGAAACATGCAAACGCAGACTGGCATTAGACAGGCACGGAACGCATTCACCGTGCCTGTCTAATGCCAGCACGCATTCTTTTGGTCGTAGGATGGCAAACTTAGAAAATCCCACTTTTTCTGCTGGGTATTTCTCATTGAACTGATGGTATGCTTCGGATAGATTACATAATAATAATCTGCGCTGCTTGTGTACTTTTTCTCCATCTTCACGTGTGATAACATAGGCACGTGTACCTGGGCAGGCGCGGCTGTTGTCATCATTGCAGTAAAAATCTTGAATCAATTTCACCGTTGCTTCGCTGAGGGTCCTTGAGCCAAATTTCTTGGTGGGAGTCGCCAATATGCTCTTCTGTCGAACTAATTCTTTGCTTCTTCTCGCGATGTAAAAAGATGTTTGAAACTGTTCAGAAATCTTGCGTATAGACCATGATTGAGGCAGCACAGATAAAATGAGATATTTCTCCGGAAAAGTGGTCGCTAAATTGAATTTTCTTTTCAACTGCTCAATCATTTGTTTGCCGTCATCAACGTCATCTGCTTGACTGCATTCGTTATCAGAGCCTTCATCAAATATTGTCGCGATTGCACTCATAACCTTGCCTTTTTTCTCTTTCCTGTATGTTTCACTTCGCAACTTTCTTTTTCTAATAGGCGTTTCACCTAAAGTGGTAATAGCCTCATTCAAAGGACTCAAAGACATATTGACCATCGGAATGTCTGCCTCACTATCAGATGAAACATTTTGTTCACTTGAATGATGAATTCTGCTTCTTCACCGTATTGTATATTTAATTCATTCATGTATCGCTTCGAAACACCAGTTTATTTTAATACTTTTATCTTTTTCGAACGATGTCCACTCTTGTTAAACGGATTGCAGCAAAATTTATTCATTTTACTTTAAATTGCCTTTACAGCTTCACTCTTTACTTTACAAAAAAAAAACACTTTAACACTTTCACGTTTAGTATTCAACTGAAATTTGACTCAGAGTGTGTGAAGTACATATTTATATTTATTTTTTGGTAAAAAATAGGTAAAAAAAAATAAGCGATATTTGCTTTTCTTTAATAGGAAAATTTGCGTGAACTACTGGTCATAAAATGTTTTTTAAAGAGGGACTTAATTGGTTACTGCCAATAAGCCGACCACAGGTCATAAAATGTTTTGCAAATTTTTTAAATTACCAGGTAATAAATATTTCGCCATATGTATGGAAAATCCGTGTTTTATGACTTGTTTCTGCACGTGTCATTTTAGGCGAAATATTTATGTATTTTTAACTGTAAAATAATTTTTAAAATGTATTTTTAACAAGGTGGTCTCTTAAATGCTCTTCTCCTGTCCAAACAAGGAGTCGGGGCCCATTTTTTTATTGCTGATTCTTAAAGCAAAAATTATGAGGAATCAAAAAAAAAAATTAGCCGGAAAATTAAGGAGCTTCTGTGGAAAATCGGAAAATTTAATTTTCATGGGAAAATTTAAAGGTAAATTTCTATGAAAAATTAGGAAAATTTTATTTTTCAATTAAAGCCTGATTCAATACCTCTCCAAAGAGCTATCACTCGTTCCGATCGCTTTAGTAGTTTTTTCAATGAGGTCCCTTATGAAGAATTCTTCAATTTTGTCACATGACAGTGGTGTACACCACCACTAAACCAGTCACTATAAAAAAAAATATGTAGGTACATTATTTTTTGATGGGCAATCGATTGAGACTATTTTAAAATCGGAGAGGGGTCGTCCAAAAATTTGCCAATTTTGATCGTTTTCATATGGAATTGCTCTATAAACAACACGTTAAAGTTAAATGTCTGTTTTCGGTTGAAGTATAAATGCTTATCGTTACTTGGCCTTATTACTGCTCCAATAACTACAACTTTTCCACATTTATTAAAAAACCCATCTTTTCCTCTCCATCTTTTTTTCTTCAGTAATTTCAAAGATAATATGCTTCGGACAAAGATTTTGTTCGATTATTTCGCATACCTCAGATAACCATATCGTGAGCTAAAATTCAAAAAGGCATAACTAACAAAAAATTCCAAATCAAGTTTTTGATTTATAACCCCCCATTTCCACATGCAACTGCAAGTTCGAAAAACTCGTTACACTCACACTTTTTCAGTAACATTCACACGAATGTTGATAATCGGTGGAATCGTAGGGCTATGAATGCTATTAAACTTCATCTGTTAGCAAAATTATACACTTCTGCAATCAAAAATTTCGCTTTAATTTTTAATTAACAAAATACAAAGGGACGTAACTACAAGTATGTTTGATTGATAAATACAAAACGACGTAATTACAAATTTTTTCTAACAAAATATAATGAATGGGTTTTTTTTGAAAATTGTTTGAAGAATTCCATGGACAGCTTTTCGTTTTACAAAGTTGTTTGCATCTCCTGTAAAATTATATTTTTGTTAGTAACTCCTTTGCATTTTAGCTATCGATATGGAAATTGATTAGCGCAAAAGTCCCACAAGACGATATTGGCCAATCTGATGTTGGTATCCATCTTGTGCCAACAATTTTAATGTGGCAGCTAATTTTTTCAAAGGTGCAATGGCTTTCGATCTTTAATGTGGCTGAAAGTTTTTCACGAAACTAAAAGCAGTATTTTTATGATTAAATTATAATTTTCCGATAAATTCTTTCTGCAACTGCATAACTTTCTTCATCGCTATCATCCAACCACAATGCAACAGAATCCATGTTCTTAAACCGTTAATTATTAGGTTTTTTATTTTGTTTTAAAGTTTTCACTAAAATATTCTTTCTGCGAAAAATTCAACGTTTTTTTTTTAAACACTTTTTTCAAAAAAGTTCTGTCAATATTGACAGGTACTGTCAAATTTATCGTGTATAAATTTGGCAGCACTTTATTTTTCCCTTTTTTTTAACAAATACATTACATAATAACCCCACCCAAATTTTTATTTTACAAGAACCGCGAAAAAATTTAACTCGCGGAAAAGTTAATCTCGCGATTAAGTTAACCGAATTTTAACGCCCCTGCGTCGCTCTAAAAAGTTAACTGTTAGTTAACTTTTCTAAACGTATTAATAAAAAAATATCGCAAATGAGCAGAAAGAAGAGAGTTTGAACAAAATTAAATAAGAAATATATTTAAGGAAAACTATTAGCGTCGAATTATGGATCTCAAAAATAAGAAAAAAACTTTTTGAAATTTCCGAGGCTGTGGCGAACAGAAATGATAAGTTTGATAGTTTGTTTTTGGTTATAATGAAAACTAAGCCCTTGGAATAAATTAATTGTTTTATTTCCGAAAATTCAATGTTTATTTTTGTATATTTTTTCAAATTTAAACCTGCTTAGAACTATTATCTGTTCGAAAAGTTAACAACCCTTGGGATATTTTGGTTAACTTTTTCGCGATTCTACTGTATTAACTTTTGTGTATAGTTGTTAATGAATTGTTCTGTAAATTTTTCTTTTTTAAAAATTCAAAAAATAAATAAAATTTAGTTAATTAAAAAAAAGTTACTTATGAATTGTTTCGTTAAGTTTTATTTTTTAGTGCCATTATTACAACTTGCCAATAGTTAAAAGTCGGATTTTGTTGGGCCGATAAATAGCTTTGCATTATTACAACTTCAATTTTTTATTGCTGTTATTTTCAATAATAATAATATTTAATAGATGAAAACATAATAAATGAAGGTTTTATAATGCAAAGCTATTTATCGGTCCGAAAAAATCCGACTTTTAACTATTGGCAAGTTGTAATAATCGCCCTTAAAGATTCAAACATAAATAAATAAAGTGTTGTTTATTTAAAAAAGTTGTATATTAAAGAAACACATTGATCCCGAAAAATCCCGAATCCCAGGATTTATTAAAATCGATTCCGTTTTGCGTCCCTAGTTAGAAATCTAAAAACAAATATTTTGGTTTAAAAAAAGTAGATTTTTTAAAGATATTCATCTTAATCGATTAATTGACATACATTGCTCGAGTTATTCGAAATTGGCTATTTTGATTATTCGATCAAATAATGGCGGAACAATTCCTGGATACTCTAGCAGGTAACGGGACCAAAAAAAAAATTTATTTTGATTTTGCTTGTGCAAAAACACAATACACAAAATGTTACTCCTTCTCTCCTTGTTTGAAGCTTAAAGCTTTTTTCTTAAATAAATAAAATAAATAAAAAAAAAAAAATAAAAAATAATTCTAAGTTAGGCTTTTGTTTAATAAATGAATTTGTTGTCTTGTTATTAGGTGTTTTTTGGGTACTTTTAAAGTAAAATGCAGTAAATTAGTAAACTAAAAAATTTGCTCATTCTAAAAACTGCTGTCAAAAAAAGTACGCGAACGCAAAATTTGTAAAAATTCGTAAAATAAAGGCAACAGCTGATTACATGAATAATTTTTTGATATTGATTACTTAAGTACTCAAATACTTCACACTTTAACAATTCTAAAAAATTAACATAACAAAAAAAAGTTTCAAAAGTTGATATTTAGCCTTAAATGCTTCAAAACAAGTTTAATTAATTAATATTTATTAACTTTTTGTTTTGTTTTATTTTTGATTTCAAATTTTCTTTTATTTAAAATTTTTTTCACAATTTGTGGGCTTTTTGTTTGTTACTTTTATTTGTTTACCTTTTGAAACATATGTTTTCTTGTTTTACTAAATTTTACTGCAAAAATTTCTGCAGTAAAAATTTGTAAATACTCAGATAAGAACTGTCACTTTTCGCTCTCAATTTGTATTCTCATTAACTGTATTTTGTGTACGCGAACGCAATTTAGTAAATGCAGTAAAGTTCAGTAAAAAATAGTAAAAACTTTTGCGTTCTCGAACGCAGCTATTATCACTAAAATTATGGAATAAAAATAATTATTTACTTTTTATTCAAGGAATATTTCAAAACGTGTATTCAAAGAATTAAAGAAGACAATTAAAGCATTCATACCTGGTCCGTTGCTTGTCCAGCGCATCGCGATAACAAAGCCAACATTGCAGTGTGAATGAACAGTAGAGCACAGCATATTTGCAGGACATTTATAGACATGTCCTTTTGCTGTGTTGTAATCTGTACGAATAAATTATATGTGGTTGTCGTAATCGAATAGAAAGCATAACCCATATAAACAACAAGGATAAGACTGCAACTTTCATTGATGGTTTTGTAAAGACGCAACAATTTATTATACATACGAAAGGCAAAGAGAGAATCGTCTGGAAAGTTATCCATGGGAGGCGGTTGTGGTAAATCACGAGTTCGTACATTGCCTAAACGACGAATTTGTTGCCTTACTTTGCCCTGTTGCTCCCGGTAGGTGTAACCATTGATAATTGTGTTTAAGTTAGCGAAGCGCACACTTACAATGCGCAAAAGTATCGAAGTATAAACGATAAATATTGACGATAAAGCATTTTGCATCGAATAAAGCCCAATTAAAATATACGAAGGCGCTGTAATAGTTTCGTCAATGCTTGTTATTTTTAAAGTTATAATATACACTTGGATTATAACTATAAATATAATGAACTTGATGGAAAATTCACAATTATTCACAATATTTAAGGAACATTTTTGTTTTATTTCCTCATCCACCTTGAGAATGTCATTCAAAATTTTTAAAAAGGATTTAGAATTTTTAAAGCAAATAAAGACTGTTGTTGTATATGTTATAATACACAATAGAATTTCAATCCAATAGTTAATGTTGTCAGTTTCACGATAAGAGGAAAAAAGTTGTGAGGAACCATCCGTGAAAAGACTATAAAGATTGTAAATCGTTGTCGAATGTATAATAACATGAGTAAGAATGAAATAAATACGTCGACCTGTAGTCGGCGGACCCAGTTCATATTTCGATATTCTTTTATAGATCGATAACAATCCGGTTAACTTTAGTATGTATAGAATACTAGTCATGTCATTTAAAAACGTATTTGAATCTTTATTGTACGAATTATCAATAAATGCACTCGCATTTCTTGGCCTTTGACGTACGGGTGACGTTTTCACTTTTTCTCCATTCATATTTACCATCCAGGGTCCTGGACACATTTTCAATCCTCCTCAATAATATAAATTACTTCAATAAATTGGCGTCAATTTGTTGGTTTTTTTTTCTTTAAATTGTTAATTTGTTTAATAGGCTTCAAAAGAAAATGATGTGTTCCTTTCAATACAGTTCTTATTGAAAAAAACAATTACGTGTAATGTTATCGTCCTGAATAATATAAAGTATTCCAATAAGTAGTTTTTTTTGCTTTAAGTTTTTATATGTTTAGTACTCTCCAAAGGAAAATGTGTTCCTTCCAATTAAGCCCTTGTTATTGAAACGAACAATTACGTGTAACGCAAACTACATGCATGTGGCTAAAAGGCTACATAAATGTAATTGCTTTTACGCTAAATTAATTTTTTATCTTTTAATCTTATCGCGTAAAAAATAATGTTATGAATTATTAATTAGGTCTCTTAATAACGATGATACAGTATTGTATTAGGGATGCCAATCTCAAATACCGAAATCCCGGCATTATTTTTAAAATTTAAGTTTCGAATACCGGGATTTTTACATAAAAATCCCGAGATTTTTAATTTAGTAAAACTGTGGTATTTTTTTATTTTTATCAAATAAACGTGAGTCACCCTGTTAAAAATAACTTCAAAAATTTAATATTAAATCATACTGGCAATGAATCTAATTTTTAACTGGTTACAAAAAGAAGTCGCAAGTGAATAAATGTTACATGCAATGCATTTTGTACCACAGAAAACAACATTAGAAGATAAAATTTGGTGTAGTCTTTTTTTTAAGGCCGCTTATCCGACCGTAAATGTAATGCAATGCAATGTAACTGACCGTAACGTTTTTTGCACTTATATAACATGTAAGAACGTGTCAGCTGTTTTTTAAAAACATAAACATAAAAGCATTCCCTGCAAATAATAGGACCAGTCCAAACACGCGTGTAAAGAGTAGCCCACAAGGGACTAGGACTAGTCCAAAAGTAACCCAAACGAATGGAAAAAACATGGTCTATTTAACATTACGATGTCCTAGGGCAGGACCAAATAACCCAGCTTTGGGTTACAAAGGAGTAGTTTTAAAACTACTCCATTGTGTACACAAGAGGATTTGTTTTATCTTCGTTTAAAAACGAAAACATGTCGTTAAAAAACGAAGACATGTCGACTCACTACAAACACTTCTTAACAATGACATGGTCCATGCTTGTATTACATCGGACCAATCCATGGAGTAGTCCATTTCATGAAATTGGGTTACTTATGGACTAGTCCTAGTCCCTTGTGGGCTACTCTTTACATGCGTGTTTGGACTGGTCCTAAAATTTGCAGGGTATACATAAAACAACACACACAGTGATGAGAATTAAAAAAGTTCAAATGGTGACCGCTTTGAAGACCTGTTTATGCGTAGGTGTAAATGCACTATAACAAATGAATAGATCTTTTTTGTTTCGCTCCGAAGGCTTCGCTTAGATTTATCCAAATTTTTTTTTACTTTTTTAAGAAAACTAGAAATAAGGTTTGTATTTACCGTTAACTAAAATAAAAATATAGAAGAATTTTGACATATCTAGTTGCAAGCTTGCTTATACTAAGCAACAAACTAACATAAACCCAGGCAAAGGCGATTTCTTGTTGTTTTATAAAGCATCACAAACAGTATTTCTTGAATTCTCGAATTACAGTATGTTGTTTGACATTAGGTTTGATAACCGTATCGAAGTTTTATCCGGGGGACAGTAAAAATAATTTTTAATTTTTGGGTACTTAAGTGCTTTAATATAAACATTGATTTGCTGTAGACAATACCCTTTTAACTATAGATTATTTTTTGATCGATAAAAGTTGATAACACTGGTCTGCAGTAAAAATTGTTTAAAATTAATTCAAGTCCGTTCTCAGTTTTATCCATCACGTCTAGTTTGTTTATGGGCTGGCCAAATATTTCGCTCGAAATAATGCGGTGATGTTAATACATTTCACAATAACTTAGGAACAATTTGTCCTATTTTGATCAAAGCAAATTCAAATGATTAGAAATCAAATTTCCTTTAAGCCACCGATATAATATTTTTTATGTTTTTAACTTTTTTATTTTTTTTTTAATTCCCTACGCTCATCCCCGCGAAGCTTTACGCTTGTCTGCAGGAAAGAAACCAGAGTCTCTGGCGGGAATCGAACCCGCGACCCCGGGGTTGATAGACTAGCTCACTACTAGCTAGCCTACCGGGGCACTGTTTCGGAGATAGTCAGAAATTACTTTTCTTTAATTTGCCGAACAGTTAAATCAGCATAATCAACGTTTAGTTAACAAAACTAAAAAATTAGCAAGTTCGCGGACACAATTTAACAGAATAACAAATATTCCTAATAAGAAAAATCTGCTTAAAAGGTTGTAAAATGTTTTTATGGCGGAAACAAATTAAATTTCCGCAAAAAAAAAAATTTTTAAGTGAAAAGCACTTAATTACTTTAACTGAAAACAAATATTTAAAATCTTTTATTTTGAGAAAAAAAATTGTAATTTTCAAATCCCTTGAACAATAATTTTATTTTCTAATGACATTAAAAAAGCGCTAGATTTCCCGCTAACCGTCAAAACGGAAATGTTAGCTCGATGGTCAGATAAAAACCGCTAGAATCGCGGTAAAACCGTCAAATTGGCAGCATTTGTATAAATTTATTATATGTATGTAGTGTAAGTTATTTTGCACAGATATTATTACTGGCAAAAGTACCAAACCTAGCATTTACACGTGAAAGTAGTTTCATGAAAGTCGCAATATACTCACACTTTTTCACTAACACATTTACATTTTTTTACTTTCAGCCAAACTTTCAGCTTGCTTTCAATGAAAATTTGAAGAAAGCGATTTTTTGACAATTTCATGAAAACAAATGACAATTTAAATTGCCTATTTAAAATTTGCATTTGAAATTTCAGGATTGTGTTAAATTATAGTTACAAAAGCAACTTGTTTTGGACGTATATATAAAGAATTTTAATATATTTTTTTAACTACAATTATTTGAAACACAACTATTCTAATTAAAGTGGATAAATATTAGGAAAATAAATAAAAAATAAATATTAATTGGAACGAATGCCTAAAGTTCGGCGTGAGTATTTGTCTTGGCAACTCTGAAATTACAAATAAGAAAAACAATAAAAATGGAGGCAAAATAAAGCAATAAACAAATTATTAAATTAATAAATTTGTACCGATCCACAGAGGGGTATGTGGCCAATTTAGGCGGCCAAAATTATTTTGATTGAATTTTGTATGCAAAATATTCAGAAAAGACATATTGTGGCATTTAAAATTGTAAATTTATAAAAACAAGCAAAAAGACGTAGGGTATTAAGAGGGGTTTTCCCCAAACCAATTAAAAGAGGATTCTTTTTAAAGAAATTCTAAGTCGTGCAGTATGAAAAATTAACAAACAATTCTGTTTTTATTGAAAAGATAAAAATGTGATATATCGTTACATTTTGAGTTGGATTGACTCTGTTGGTACGCAATTTTATATTTATGTGCGCGACTTGGTGAAGAAGTAACTTCTTTAAGCAGTTCGGCAGCATCTCTCATTCCAGCCGACCGTAATTTAATTCGAGTAGCTACAGCCAACTCTCCCGTATCACTGCAGTTGCGTAAGGTTTCCGTATTACGTCTTTTGGTTCTATCGCTGAACTCGTCGAAAAGTTTGGTAGGCCGCCCAGCATGATTAACCACTTTTGGTATAGAAAAATACCCTTTTATCCACGGCTGATTAGCTTTAATGAAAACACTGGCTTTTTTATGGGCTTCAGACCACTTTTTTTTAAAATCGCTTTTGAATTTCGCAAAACTATTTTTTAACAAAGTTATATCTTTAGAATAATTTCCGGATTGCATTTCAAGTTTTTCGGCAGCAGCTATATTAGCAATTATTGATGAAATATTGCAGATTTCGGAAATTCGTAAAAAGTCTTCACGAACTATGAATTTGACCTTAGAAGAACCTAGATTTGGAAACAAAAAATATTGTAATTGCTAAATTTTAAAATGAAATGTGTAAAAGAAGTGTGAAATAAAGCAGCATGTACAGTAAAGCATCAGAATTGTTGGTATATTTTCCAGCAGTAGCGTACTTCAAAAGGCCATAAAAAAGTCATCCGCACATATCCGCAGCCAATTCTTTTTTTTTCCAAACCATGAAATATCAATTAACACACCTGAGCAAGAATCTCAGTTGCGTTAAGTGGTGTTATACAACTTTAAGACTAAAGTTAATTTTTTTAATCAATTAAAATTAACAAAAATACCATCATTTTCAATGTAGCTCTGCCGGTACCAGAATATATTATATTCCTATTAAACTATGTGAATTATATCATATTAACCTGCATTACAATTATCCATTTTAATAAAATTCATAAACTGAAAACACGCTTTTACTTAAGTTTTTTTCACGTTGACTTGTCTCAAACACAGCAAAAAAACATATGCCCAATTAGCAACACGAAACTTTGGCTGCGTGGCGAGAGCGAACGAAAGCAAAAAGGAATTAAAAAATAACGGGATCTAGTCCAGCATTCTATTCTCTTGCCACTACGGTGGGTAGTTAAAGAAAAAGTGAGTTTTGAAAATTCGAATTTTGGCCGCTTAAATTGGACAAATACCCCTCTGTGCGATCCCACCCCATTTTGTGGGATATGAACCACAACTACAGAAGGAACGACATTAAAAAAAAATCGTATGAAGCTATTGCAGATGAAATGTGTTTGGACGTTGAAGCCATAAAGAAAAAGATCCGGTCGCTGCGTATTACATACACCGGGGAAAAAATTCAGTTAATTCGCTTCCACATCGAATTCACATCTTTTTATTAATAATGGCTTTACCCACTGCCTCCTATTTACTGGTTTTTTTATTTTCATTTCTTTTTTTTTGTTTTGGTTTTCAATTTCTAGTTTTTTTAGTTCTAAAACTAAAACAATTTTTGCCACTTTGCGCTTTGACGACATTTTTCAAATGAACTTTCACTTTCCTGTGTAATCGAACAAGAAATTTTCAAGAAAGTCGTCTATTTCATTGAAATTTTTACTTATAATACGTATACAGAAATTTCATGAAAGAACTTTCATGTGTAAAGGCAGTGAAAGAAAAATAGTGATTTTACCCGCATTCCATTTAAATTCCAAACAGCCCATCACTATCTACAACTGTCACGTAACCTCGTAATGAAAATCTATTTTTTACAGGTTGACACGTTACGATTAAGTGACATTACAGTCAGTTAAGGCTGGTTCACCCACAAGTTTCTGAAACATTTTTGGTTCGGACAAATTTATTGTTTACTGAGAGTTTTCTACACCATGGTTCACCCATTTCAGAAACTTGGTTCGTAAAAACAGTGCTGCCATATATAATTAAAAATGACGTAAATACATATGTGCATAAATTAATTAAATTATAAACTAAATTGCATTAATATTACAACTTACCTAATATACATGTAAAGAGTTAGCTCTGTCATTTATCTCAACCCGTGGTGAAATAAACAAGAAGTTAGAGAGGCAGTTGATAAAGTGAAGTCGTTGAGTGCGGTCGTTTGAAAGTTTAAAGCAGTCGTTTATTTTAATTTCTTTTACATTTCACATTTATATAAACTGTAATATTTTCACATTTAAATAAACTGTAATATTTTCAATAATTTAAATAACACCTAATTTTACCAATTAATTTAAATAAACCAATAATACCTTTACATTTGGGGGCTCAACCGGTGCCTAAACACATATTGAAGTAATAAAATAAATGTTCATAAATGGTTTTATGTATTGTCTGTCGTATGCAAGTACCTATAATGTAAAAAAAAAATTAAAAAAATCAAAGTGCATAAAAGAACATAAGTTTTAAGAGAACAAAAGCAAATGGAAAAAACTAACGGTTCGGTTAAATCAACATTAAATACATACAATACAAGGGCACAAGCAGCAAATAAAGAAATTAAAAATTTAACACAAGAAACCAAAAAAGACCAAGAAACAAAAGTTGATAATATTGGCAGTCCAAACATAAGTGAAGAAGTAAATAACAAAAATATACAAGTTGAGGACAAAAGTGAAAACGTTGAAATTGGAAACAGTGAAAGAGACAAAATTGAATATACATCTGGCTATAATAGTAAACACCTAATTAAAAGTGTGCAAGTGCTCAATACAAATTGTAAAAAAATAAAAATGGCAACGGATCCAAATCAAAGTTTAAATGATCTAGTCAAATTGTTGACGGAAAAAATGAGGAGAGAAGAAGAAAGTAACATTAAAGCGAATATCACAGTGGACAATTTTTCAAAGATTTTGGCTGACTATGATGGAGAGAACATTCCGGTAAAGCAGTGGTTTATTAATTTCGAATTAAATACATCAGCTTATAGTTTGAGTGTACAACAAAAATATGTGCAAGCGCGAAATAAAATGATCGGTACAGCTAAATTATTCTTAGAAACAGTTAATGTAGGAGATTACGAAATGTTAAAATACAGCTTGATAAATGAATTTGACAAAACTTTAAATAGTAACGAATTACACAAAAAGCTCTCAAACAGAAAAAAAACTGATAGTGAATCTTTCCATGAGTATATACTGCAAATGCGTAAAATAGCAGCTCTTGGCAATATCGACGAAATTTCAGTGATTCGGTATGTTGTTGATGGATTAAGAGTTAGAAACGACGTCAAGTTTCAGTTATACAGTGCAACTTCTTTTAAAGAGCTTCGTGAAAAATATGACATTTATGAGCGGGTAAATGAGAGACGTGATAACAGTGAACGTTTAAACAAACAATCGCAATCTGTTTCCGAAATACATATTAGTGGTATAAAAAATCGATTGTTGCGTGAACATTGTTTTAACTGTGGGTCAAAAGACCATAAAAAAAGCGAATGTCAATCAGAACCTAAATGTTTTAAATGCAATGGCTACGGCCATATTGCTAAGAATTGTGAAATGAGTAGCTCAAGTAATTTGTCAGAGAGAAATGTTAATGTTATTGTTGATAAGAAACGACTAAAAACCATTAAATTAAATAATAATGAAATAGACTGTTTAATTGATACGGGTTCAGATGTGTCTATCGTAAAAAATGCAATTTATAAAAATAAATTAAATAATTGCGAATTAAAAGACAGTAAAGCATTGTTATTTGGACTTGGAAATGTAAAAACTAAACCAATCGGTTGTATAACGTGTAATATAAGTGTTGATGATGTGACAACTAATCACGACTTTATAGTTTTGTCGGATGAATCTATAAAGTTTGATGCCATTTTGGGATATGACTTTACTAAAAACTTTATATTTTACTCAAATAAAGATGGATATGTCTTTAAATATGATAATGTGTGTAATCCGCTGTACAATGAATTGAACGTTTATAATGTTAACGCAGTTGAGCTAAATGTTGATAAAAAGTACAAAGAAACAATAAAAACAAAACAAAAACAATAGATAAATATGAACCATCCGTAAATAGTGAAAAATGTCCGGTAGAAATGAAAATAACTCCAAATGATCAATTTAAGCCGTTTCATCACTCACCAAGTCGTCTACCGTTCTATGAAGAAGAAGTTGTAAACAAACAGATTGTTGAATGGCTGCAGACAGGCATGATTCGAAAATCTTGGTCAGATGTGGCTAGCCGAGTTGTCGTTGTTAAAAAAAAGAATGGAGAACATAGAATTTGTGTCGACTTTCGCCAATTAAATGCCATGGTACTTAAAGATCGTTTCCCTGTACCAGTAATTGAGGACGTGTTGTTCAAACTACAAAAAGCTAAGTTTTTTACAGTAATGGATCTGGAAAATGGATTTCTACATGTGGCTGTCGAAGAATCTAGTAAAAAAAATACAGCTTTTGTTACAAGGCAAGGTTTATTTGAATTTAACAGGGCACCATTTGGCTTTTGTAACTCACCGGCAAATTTTATAAGGTAGTATGTCAACTACATTTTTCAAGACCTTATTTATGATGAAATTATGGAAATGTATATCGATGATTTTGTAATCTATGCCGATACTGCCGAAAACTGTTTAAGGAAGCTTCAGTTAGTTTTAGAAAGAGCCTCAATATTTGGTCTTAAATTTAAATGGTCTAAATGCGCTTTCATGAAAAATCGAATCGACTTTTTGGGTCATACCGTAGAAGACGGAAAAATATGGCCTGGAAAACAAAAAACAAAAGCTGTAGAGAAGTTCCCTATTCCAAAGAAAGTTAAAGATGTACAATCATTCTTAGGGCTTACCGGCTACTTTAGAAAGTTCGTCAGAGGTTATGCCCAAATAGTTAAACCGCTAACCGATTTGCTTAAAAAAGATACAGACTTTAAAATGAACGCGGAGCATAGGGTAGCCAGATTTTAAATTCGGAAAAACAGTACATTGAACACAAAAAAACAGTACAATCAAGAAAAAAACAGTACATTTTTTTTTTGCGAAAACACAACTATTTATTTAAATTATTATATATTTAAAACTTTTGATTGAATATGCAACAATTATATAACGAAAAACACTTAAAATGTGTAACACCAAATGAATGATTTCCGTTTTATGGCATTTTATACGTATACGAAATTACTCCATTTGCGTTAAAAAAAACACTAAAAAGAAGCATTTGGACCAAAGGTTTTTTTTTATTTGAAGACAGGAAAACCATAACATTCCTGTAAGCCATATAAGAAAGGAGAAAAGCCTAACTTAGCTTAAAACTATTAACTCGTTGATTGTGTAAGTATTATATTGGTATTTAAAGCAATTTTCATCACACACATAGTTGCACATATCATATAGAATTTGAGAAAATTTATGTGTCCTAAGTTAATTTTCCAATTTTAAACAATTCTTAAATTATTTACGGCCAATTTGACCAAGTTCAGCTATAATCTATAAAATCCAAAAAACATATTTCAAAAGTAGTTTAGGTGGAGAAAAGTGGTCCTGAAAGCAATTAGGTATTTTTATAAATTTTGAGCCCGGAGAATTTTTAAATTTGTACGTTTTCAATTTCACGTGATTTCGATTTCCAGAACTTGTCCGAATATTAAATTAAAGGAATTAAATATAATTGTGTTGGAATAAGTATTAAAAAATAAAAAATTTTTAACAAAATTTCGATTTTGTTTTTGTCTTTTTCAGGTGTTTAAAGGAAAAAACTATTGGAAGAGGTAGCCATAAAATCATATGTATGTCTTAAAAATAATAACATGAAAATATACAACAGCTGCGAGTCACCTATTATAATTAAGATTTCTACTGCGTATTTATGAGAAAACAATGACCACAGCGTAAAAAGTCTTATTATTTTAGAGCTTTTTTGTGTGGAACACACATTTTTTTAAGCTATGTACTGTTAAATATTAGGATATTTTCAAAATATGAGTTTAACAAGGATTTTCTTAATATCTTGGGTTTTTGTAGACTAACAAAAAAAAAAACTACAAAAAACAGTACAGTGTAAAAAACAGTACATTTGCGTACTGTTTCGGACATTATGCATAAAACAGTACAATTGCAAAAAATCAGTACATGTACTGTTTAAAACAGTACGTATGGCAACCCTAGCGGAGCAGCTCAATGCTATTCATCAGTTAAAGACCATTCTTACAAGTGAACCTGTTTTACGAATTTATGACAGAAACGCAGAGACCGAGCTACATACTGATGCGTCGAAAGAGGGTTTTGGGGCAGCATTGATTCAGAAATTCGGCAATGAATTTCACCCAGTATTGTTTTGGAGCAAGAAGTGCACACCACAAGAAAATCGTCAACACAGCTACATTCTTGAAGTTAAGGCAGCTTATCTCTCGTTTAAGAAGTTCCGTCACTACTTGCTCGGTATTGAGTTTAAACTTGTAACTGATTGTGCGGCATTTAAACAAACGGTTGCAAAAAGAGATGTACCTAGAGATGTAGCGCAATGGATATTATTTTTACAAGACTTTAACTATAAGGTAGAACACCGCTCTTCAAATCGAATGCGGCATGTTGATTCGCTAAGCAGATATCCTATTGACGTCATGACAATTGCAACTGATATTACACCAAGACTACGAAAACTGCAATCTGAAGATGAATGCATTAAGGCAATAGCAACTTGTTTGCAGCTAGGACCATACGACAACTTTAAAATAAAAGGTGGTCTCGTGTACAAAAGTATAAATGGCCACGATCTCTTGGTAGTACCGAAAATGATGGAGGCAGAAATTATAAGGAATGCGCACGAGAATGGACACTTTTCAGTACAAAAAACAATGCATACCGTTCAGCAGCAGTTTTACATCGCTCATTTAGAGAAAAAAGTAATGAAAATTGTGAATAACTGCATCAGGTGTATTATACACAGCAAGAAAACTGGGAAAAAAGAGGGTGTACTTCATTGCATCGGAAAAGGCGACATTCCGTTACATACCTTGCATGTGGATCACCTGGGTCCGATGGATGCTACGTGTAAACAATATAAGCATATCCTGGCAATGGTGGATGGGTTTTCGAAGTTCCTATGGTTATTCCCAACTAAGTCGACTGGTGCAGAAGAAGTTGTTAGAAATTTAAATGTATGGTCGCAAACATTTGGAAGTCCGACGAGAATTATCAGTGATAAGGGCACAGCTTTTACGTCGCAGTTGTTTCAAGATTGGTGCAAAGAAAATGTTGTCGACCATATTCTTACTACCACAGGTGTCCCTCGCGGAAATGGGCAAATTGAACGAGTAAACCGCTCGATTTTATCTATAATAGCAAAGTTATCAACTGAGGACACAACTAAGTGGTACAAATTTGTAGGTGAGGTCCAAAAAGCATTAAATTCCTCCCTGCATAGCTCTACAAAAAGTACGCCGTTTGAGGTCATGTTCGGTATAAGAATGAAGACTAACGTAAGCAGCAGGATAATGGATATGCTCCAAGAAGAACTTCTTGAAAATTACAACAAAGAGCGGCAACAGTTAAGAGATGCAGTTAAACAGCAAATCATTGAAGCGCAGAAAAAGTACAAATTCAATTTTGATAAAAACCGTAGACAGTCGTCAGTTTATTCGGTGGGTGATTTAGTGGCCATAAAAAGGACGCAGTTTGTAGCTGGTAGAAAGTTAGCTAGCGAGTATTTAGGGCCGTACAAGGTGGTTAAGGTAAAGAGGAATGATCGTTATGATGTCGAGAAGGTTGCTGACTGCGACGGTCCACGTTATACATCTACAAGCGCCGACAACATGAAGTGGTGGAAGACTTCTGATGACGATGATGAATTGTCATCTGGGACAGATGATATGCAGGATGGCCAAATGTAAAGAGTTAGCTCTGTCATTTATCTCAACCCGTGGTGAAATAAACAAGAAGTTAGAGAGGCAGTTGATAAAGTGAAGTCGTTGAGTGCGGTCGTTTGAAAGTTTAAAGCAGTCGTTTATTTTAATTTCTTTTACATTTCACATTTATATAAACTGTAATATTTTCACATTTAAATAAACTGTAATATTTTCAATAATTTAAATAACACCTAATTTTACCAATTAATTTAAATAAACCAATAATACCTTTACATACATATATAATTTTTCAATTTTAAATTGTTTTTCCAAGTTTTTTATTTTTGCCGCCAATACTTCTTTTTCTTTTTATGTTTTTTTCTTTTTTTCTTTTTGTTTACATTCTTTAGTTTACCATACTGAATTTTTAATACAAATTCCAAACAATATGGCATGTCTCTTGTACAAATTTTACTTGGTGTGGCAACCTTTTCTAAAATGGTTCGGACCAAATTTAAAATTAATTTAATTCACACTGAGAGTCGTTCGCACAAAATAATTTCTCTCGCTCTCTGAGAGAAACGTCAAACTACATATAAAAAAAATTTTGTGCGAACCAAAAATGTTTCAGAAACTTGTGGGTGAACCAGCACTTAAGAATTTACATTGCTTTCCATATAACAGAAACGATCAGCTGTTTACATTACAATTCTACATTTACGGTGGGCTAATGGGGCCTCAAGTGAATGATAAAAGAACTGCACACGCGAAATGCAAGTTGTTCAAAAAGGTGTTAAAAAACTTTAGGCGGTTTTACCAAAGGTCTTTTGACACATATTTGTTTAAGTTTATTTTATTCGATTAATACTTGCATATATATTTGAGATAAAATAAATTAAATATTGTTGAATGCGAACTTTGGTTTCGTCGGCAGCATATGTTTGCAATAAAATATTGCTTTAAAAGAATACATTAAACTGTTTTATTTTGTAAAGAGTTTAATTTTCTTCATAAATTAATTTTTTTTAATACTTATACATTAACATTAAATTATAAGTATATGAATTTAAAAAATTGGCTTTTATATATGAAATCCCGATCCGTCCCGGGATCCCGTTTTTTTTAATAAAAAATCCCTAATCCCGGGTTTCAAAAAACCTGGTTCCATTTGGCATCCCTATATTGTATACATAAATATTTTTTGTTTTTGGCATGTATTAATACACAGTATAATATTGGAAACTAGCCTTAAAGGACTATTTTGTTTAAAACATAATAACAATATGATGTTAACTATTGTAAAATATAAGGATAATATGACAGTATGGTTTTATATTATACCGTTTGAATCCCCCAAATGTAATTTTACTATAAGCAGCTTATTTAACTGCATACTTATTTTTTTTTTATTATTATTATTTTATAAACATACAAAAGACATAAGAGATGCATTTTAGCATAACATTACTGGTGCTTGACGCTTTGGCTTCTTCTCTAAACTTAGCTCGCTCTCTCGGGACTTAAAACTTCTGAGCTTGAAATCCATTGCCAGGAAAAATGTCATCAAACTTATCAATTATGCTAAAACTGAATATTACACCAAACGTTTTAGTAATGCAATTAATTCCCAACAAGCTTGGAATACTAATCGTGAGATAGGAATTGGCAGTGCACATGGCAATATTGGCTACCAAGTGGATGCAAATATGCTTAACAGCACGTTAACTAACGCTCCAGTTAACCAATCAAATCTCTTTCTTTTAAATTTTTCTTCAGACACTTTAAATACAGATAATGAGATAATTGGGGAACATTTTCAATTTTCTTGCGTTACTCAATTTGAATTATTTTAAATATAACTATACGAGTCATGCGATTCCTTTGAGTACTTGTTGAATACTAAAAATTTATTTTCCAAATTATTCTTAAGTACTAAAAGTGAAATGCTTTAACTTAACTAGAACTGATAAGTCACGATTGTACGCATGCACACACTCGCGAACCTTTATTTATTACTCATTAAGAGTTTTATGATTATACACATGCACACAATAGCGACCCTTTGTTAATTGATCTTTAATAGCCGTATTCATAACAAAAAGTTAGCCACAGTTTATACACTACGACCAACGAGCTGCTAACTAGAATGCCGATTAAGCTTAGCAGCTTGGTGGCACAAAGTTAATTCATAACGAACTTTTCTCCATCTGCCAACTTCTTATAAATCAACTCTGAATTTTAATGATGCCATATTATATTACTCAAAATAACAACACGTTTTGCATTAATCACCGCTGGTTTTGACATTTCCTTTTTTTATATAAAACATTTAAAAAAGTTTTTAAAATTAAAAGACAATTTAATTTTTAATAAAATGGAAAAGCAAGTGAAAAGATCTGTAAATTGGGATCAGGATGAAAAAGTAAGTAAAACAGTAATTGGTAATATAGGGAAACATTAATATTAACATATATTTTTCAGAATTTACTATCAAACCTAATTTTGGAAAAATTAGAAATTTTAGAAAATGCAAAAATCGACACTAATACCAATAAAAAGAAGAAGGAGGCATGGAATAGTGTTCACAATTTATTTAATACAGTTTCAAAGCACAACAGAACATTGGAACAAATTCAGAACCAGTGGCGCAAAACCAAGTCCATTGCGAAAACAAAAAACTCTGCATATGTCAGACAAAGAAAGCAGACAGGTGGTGGTCCAGCACCTGTACCATTAAACACCGTTGAGGAGGAGTTGGTTAGCCGATTACCAAAACATTTTGAAATCGATAGCAATATTTATGACAGCAACTCGTCGATAATCGAAACAAATTCACCGGATAAAACGGATTATGAAGTTTTAAATGCTGAAGAAGATACTCCAATTAAGAACCCAATAGAATTTAAAAGAAAAAAAACATTAAACTATTAGACATAAGTATTAAACAAAAAGAATTAGAAATAAAATATATGGAAGAAAACCACAATATACAAAAAAGAAGAATCGAAAAATTAGAAATCCAGGAAAACGAGGAACATATTTTAAAACTTGAAAAAATTAAATTAGAAGTAGCAAAATTAAAGACAAGTGGATTTTTTACTTAATTTAGTATTCATTTTAATTAAATGCGTTTTTTTTTGTTTTGTGTTACAGTTCTAATTTATTTTTGTATATTATTTTTGTGTTTTTCTCTTCTATAAAATAAAATGTGATTTAAATTTAGTTTTATGTTTTAATGAAAAAAAAAATTTTATTATTTTTTTTCTGAACTTTTTTGTGTTATCTATATACATATATAAAAGTGAATGTATGTATATTTGTATATATATATATATGTATATATATTTGTGCCTTATAGGAGGCCAAACCACTTGACCGATGATAGCATGTAACTGTGACCCTGGAAGAGACATTAGGCTATATAAAATTGTGGCTGGGCAAAGGGGCGATGCCACGCCCATACAACCCAAAATTTGGTATGTATGTTGTTGGCATGAAAAGAAATACGTTTAATTAAAAAAGTGGGCGTGGCCCCGCCCATTTATAGGAAAAGTAAAAAACATTATTATATCTAATAAACTACTGAACCGATCGTCATCAAATTTTCACAGAAGGCTATTGTTTTGAATTAATGTGTCGTTGGGTTTAAAAAGGTGTGTGAGCAGCACCCCCCCCCCCCCCCCTCAAAGAACGGAAATGTTGAATACCTAATATCTGAAGACAAAAGTCTGCTAGCTTTTAAGAACCCAGTCTTAAGATAAACTGCACCTTTTAAAATATAAATAAAGAAGTAGGTGCAGGAGAGCAGGGAAAGTTTTACCCCCATAGGACGCCAATGTTGAGCATTGCATATCTTAAGAACTGTTGTATTGATAATGTTTTAACTTGGTAGGAGTCAATCTAATAGTAAACTTCACCTTTGAAAATAAAAATTAAGGCGGCACGCGCAGGTGGATCCACACTATGGTAAACTACACCTTTTAAAATAAAAGTAAGGGGTAGGTGAAGGGGAAGCAATAAATAATATATTAATGAAAAATCGTATGTTTGTTTGTTCCCTAAAGACTCCTAAACTATTGAAATTTTCACAGTAATTTTCTGATTATCCGACACGTATGTAGGCTATTAATATTTTTTAATTAATTGAATTTCTACATATTTGGAGTACTGTAAAAGTGAAAGAATTCCAATTTTGTACACAGCAAACAGGCAGGAATTCGGCGGATTCACCTCGGCTTGTGTATTCGGGTTGGAATCAGGTGGGGAGTCTGGATCGGGTTCCTTTAATGATCGGCAATGATGAGGTAGCTCGTTACGATTGGTTCTTATGTCTTGGTATCTAAATACTACAATTCATCCTTATATACTAGGCTAACTACTGATTTACTAAGAGAGGACTGGCGACCGAAGTCCCAGTACAAAAACTGTTGACCGAAGTCACAGTACAAAACTGGTGATCGAAGTCACAGTACAAAAACTGTTAACCGAAGTTACAGTACAAAAACTGTTGACCGAAGTCACAGTACAAAAACTGTTAATCGAAGTTACAGTACAAAAACTGTTGACCGAAGTCACAGTACAAAAACTGGTAACCGAAGTTACAGTACAAAAACTGGTGACCGAAGTCACAGTACAAAAACTGTTAACCGAATTTACAGTACAAAAACTGTTGACCGTAGTCACAGTACAAAAACTGGTAACCGAAGTTACAGTACAAAAACTGGTGACCGAAGTCACAGTACAAAAACTGTTAACCGAAGTTACAGTACAAAAACTGTGGACCGAAGTCACAGTACAAAAACTGGAAACCGAAGTTACAGTACAAAAACTGGTGACCGAAGTCACAGTACAAAAACTGTTAACCGAAGTTACAGTACAAAAACTGTTGACCGTAGTCACAGTACAAAAACTGTTAACCGAAGTTACAGTACAAAAACTGTTGACCGAAGTCACAGTACAAAAACTGGTAACCGAAGTTACAGTACAAAAACTGGTGACCGAAGGCACAGTACAAAAACTGTTAACCGAAGTTACAGTACAAAAACTGTTGACCGAAGTCACAGTACAAAAACTGTTAACCGAAGTTACAGTACAAAAACTGTTGACCGAAGTCACAGTACAAAAACTGGTAACCGAAGTTACAGTACAAAAACTGTTGACCGAAGTCACAGTACAAAAACTGGTAACCGAAGTTACAGTACAAAAACTGGTGACCGAAGTCACAGTACAAAAACTGTTAACCGAAGTCACAGTACAAAACTGGTGATCGAAGTCACAGTACAAAAACTGTTAACCGAAGTTACAGTACAAAAACTGGTGACCGAAGTCACAGTACAAAAACTGTTAACCGAAGTTACAGTACAAAAACTGTTGACCGTAGTCACAGTACAAAAACTGGTAACCGAAGTTACAGTACAAAAACTGTTGACCGAAGTCACAGTACAAAAACTGGTAACCGAAGTTACAGTACAAAAACTGGTGACCGAAGTCACAGTACAAAAACTGTTAACCGAAGTTACAGTACAAAAACTGTTGACCGAAGTTACAGTACAAAAACTGTTAACCGAAGTTACAGTACAAAAACTGTTGACCGAAGTCACAGTACAATGGTAACCGAAGTTACAGTACAAAAACTGGTGACCGAAGTCAAAGTACAAAAACTGTTAACCGAAGTTACAGTACAAAAACTGTTGACCGAAGTCACAGTACAAAAACTGTTAACCGAAGTTACAATACAAAAACTGTTGACCGAAGTCACAGTACAAAAACTGGTAACCGAAGTTACAGTACAAAAACTGGTGACCGAAGGCACAGTACAAAAACTGTTAACCGAAGTTACAGTACAAAAACTGTTGACCGAAGTCACAGTACAAAAACTGTTAACCGAAGTCACAGTAACGAAACTGTCAACCGAAGTCGCAGTCCAAGGAACACCCGAGTTAATACAAGTGTCGGCGACCGTCGTGCAGAAGGCGGGGACTAAGTCGACTTTAATATGGCAAGATCGTAGGTGCAATGAAATCGCCCCGATCGTCTCTAAATCTTAACTATTCATTCAACATTAATCATAAACTAAATAGGAATTCTTATATTAAAAAGTAACATTAGGGGGTTTCATTTAAAATAAAGTAACATTAGTGGGTTTCATGTGTAATTGAAAAATTATCGTAAATTATAATACAGTTAAACCTCGATTATCCGGCTCTCGTGGGACCGGCACCAGCACGGATAATCGAAATACACGGTTAATAAAGGTTATATTAAAATATACAGAAATATATTTTTTTTTTATTTATTTTTATTTAAACATTCGATTTATGTAACTACAGATTCAAATATACCACATATTTTTATACAAAACATACAAATCGTCATAGAGAATGCAAAATCAAATATTTATCTAGTTACATACATAACATCAAAAACATTAAAATTGGGATTTTTACTGATTATGCTTTGGTTGTTCAAACTACATGTCTGAACTTAAAACATGAACTTAAAAGGGGGAAACACCGGGTTTAGATATGTATATGTACATAATAAAAAACATACGAATGCTGCACGGATAATAGATGTTAAGCACGGTTAATAGAGATATAAATCTTTAACACGGATAATAGAGGTAAAACACGGATAATAGAGCGAAAAAATAAAAAGATCTGCATGCCGGTTAATAGATGTAACCGATTAATAGAGGTCCGGTTAATCGAGGTTTAACTGTATATTAAAATCAAGTATAATGTATGTATAATAATAAACTTCGTAGAGTATTAAGATTAAATATATATAATAAAATATAATTATATGGATAGAATATAATTATATGTGGCGTAGATTTTGGGAAGTATAAATCTACGTTACATTTCCCCCCTTCTTTGGAGAAGGCTGTGGTGATGGCCGGATGTGGATCCCCTTCCAGATTTCATCTTCGGTGAACTGATGCCCATTGTATTTTATTTTGCGAGCAGGCTTGCGGCGCTGGTCTCTTATGGCTACTACGTGGTCAGAGCTGGGAGGACCTGGACGAGTGCGTGGTTGGCCACCCGGAGGCTTGGATGGTTTGCTGACGATGTTCGGCTCGGTTAACGGGGGTGGTTGCCTTATGGCGTGGCATCTTCCCAGCCGTGTTGGTGGCGGGGCAGCTGCTATCCGCACCATTATTTTTGGCTGGCCTGGGTTACAGGGAACGAGCGGAGGGTGTCCATTGCCTACGATCGGTGGTGCTACGGACTCCAGTGGGATGACCACGTTGCTAATTATTCGAGGCCGAGCCTCTGCAGGTGGTCTGTATGGTAAGGGCTTTGCTGGAGCTGGAAGAAGCTGGATCGCTTCGACCTTGTCGGGATCAGTTCGGATGCCGTCGGGAGTAACTGGATGGCCGTTGTTGAAATTAAGCTTCATCTGGGCTTGTATGAGACGCATAAACACAGCTCCCTGAAGGTTCGGCCAAGTACTATAATGTCGTCCAGGTAGACGAAAAGCCGGGGGTACAGATCAGTGCCTATAATACGGTTCGGTATGCGTTGGAATGTTGCTGGCGCAGAGTGCAGTTCAAAATTCATAACTTTCCACTGGAATGAGCCCTCTGCTAGGGACCGTGAGCGCGGTGTATGGTTTGGACGAGGGTTTCAGTGAGATCTGCCAGTACCCGTTCTTCAGGTCCAGGTAGGAGATTAACTTGGCTTCGCGTAGCTGGTCGAGGATGGCATTAATTTGTTGCAGCGGGTATGCGTCAGGTTCACTAGCTGCGTTTAACTGTGGGTAATCTATGCACATCCTCCAGTCGCCCTGTTTCTTCCGGGCTAATACTATCGGTGAGCTATATGCGCTTCGTGACGGTTTAATGCGTTCCACACGCAGTAGTGTGTCGACCTCTTCGTTAATTACATGCTTCATAGCAGGATTTCTCGGCACATACCTCTGTTTGATGGGTTTCGGATGACGAAGACGGATCTCATGTGTGTCGATCAATTCGAACTTCATCGCGTAATTATGTAAGAGACCTTCTTATTCTTTATTTTCTTCACCGGTTAAGATTTCTCTGGTAGTCAAGGCATGTAGTGGTGGATGTACGGGGGAAAGTGGTTTTTTCATTTCGGGGCTTGGCAGTCTTTCGCCGTGTAGCCGTAGCTCGAGCTGTAAGGTGCTCAAGAAATCCACCCGAGTATCATTGTTTCGGCCAATGTGTCAATCACTGACACCAGCAAGGACACCGTAGTTCCGTTGTATACCACAGGGATGAGAAATTCTTCTAGCGAGGTCGCCAGGGATTGGTCGGCCATCTGTACCGTACCCAGGGTGTTGACCGGATCGATGTTATGGGCACTCAGGTGTTCCCTCATGGTTTTTCCGATGTAAGAACGAGAGGACCCGGTGTCGACTAATGCCATTACCTGCCGACCGTATATTTTTACCGACACAAAGTATCGGATGTCGTTGGTGGGTTGTTCGCATACTGACGAAGCCCTACAGTCTCTCCGACACCCGCAGGCCCTAGAAAGTAATCCCTCGCGACCACAATATGAACAGAAGAGATAACCGGGAAAGTAACACGATGTTCGCTTATGACCCAACCCCTTGCATCTTCAGCAATTTGTCGCTCGGTTGTATCCCGGACTTGATATCATGTGTGAGGTCTGGGGCCGTTCTTCTCGCTTAAGGGCTTCGTACTCATCCGTCATAGTGATTAGCTCATCTAAGTTGCTGAAATCGCTTCGGCGAATATAATGTCGGCATTCGGTGCGAAGGCCATAGTAAACTCAATCCAGGTGGTTTTGCGATCGTAGAATTGGATGTCGTCTGGCGAGACTCAGTATGCTAAGCACATAATCTTTAGCCCGTTCTCGGTTGTTCTGCTTTCGGTTATAAAAGTTCTGCTCTAAGTGCGATAGATATCTCGGGGGTAGGAAAAATTTCTCTACTTCCTGTCTAAATTGTGTCTACGTGTTCAGTGTGCCCTTTTTAACCCTAAACCACTTGAGCGCATTGCCGGTTAACATACCCAACATGAAGGGGAGTAGGCGGTTAAGGGGTATTTGATGACATTCCGACAGCTGTTCGAGGCGTTCCAGAAACTCCATTCAATCGTTTTCTCCGGAAAACTTCAAGTCCCAGTTGTGGACTATGTTCATTATTTCAAGCTCGGAAATGTGGGTTTGAACAGGCTGTGGGGGCACCGAAACCGTTAGTTCGTTGTCGGATATATTGCTCGACCAGCTGTTCCTTGCGTAAAAGGTATATCCATCCAACCGAATCTGTATTTAGTTGATTACTCGTAGACGCGGTGCCCTGTTTTCCGTGTTTGTAATTGTGGGCCGATTCCTCCTCGATGGCGGCGGTGGCTTCTTTCTCGCGTTGCGATTTAGAATCGGGTCCCTGCTCGGGCGCCATTTGTAACGTGGTTTTGTCATTGACTGGGGTAGTTCAGCTGCGTCCAGGGTCGACTTACGGAATCCACGAACCTTAAGTGAAAACACGAATGATTTACCCTTTTGGGGTTAGAAATAATCTCTTAACTTTATTTACAATTCAATTACAATACTTTGTTAATTTCATTTAACATAACTTGCAGTACAGCAAACAGGCAGGAATTCGGCGGATTCTCCTGGGCTTGTGTATTCGGGTTGGAATCGGGTGGGGAGTCTGGATCGGGTTCCTTTAATGATCGGCAATGATGAGGTAGCTCGTTACGATTGGTTCTTATGTCTAGGTATCTAAATAATACAATTCATCCTTATATACTAGGCTAACTACTGATTTACTAAGAGAGCACTGGCGACCGAAGTCCCAGTACAAAAACTGTTGACCGAAGTCACAGTACAAAACTGGTGATCGAAGTCACAGTACAAAAACTGTTAACCGAAGTTACAGTACAAAAACTGTTGACCGAAGTCACAGTACAAAAACTGGTAACCGAAGTTACAGTACAAAAACTGGTGACCGAAGTCACAGTACAAAAACTGTTAACCGAAGTTACAGTACAAAAACTGTTGACCGTAGTCACAGTACAAAAACTGGTAACCGAAGTTACAGTACAAAAACTGTTGACCGTAGTCACAGTACAAAAACTGTTAACCGAAGTTACAGTACAAAAACTGTTGACCGAAGTCACAGTAAAAAACTGGTAACCGAAGTTACAGTACAAAAACTGGTGACCGAAGTCACAGTACAAAAACTGTTAACCGAAGTTACAGTACAAAAACTGTTGACCGTAGTCACAGTACAAAAACTGTTAACCGAAGTTACAGTACAAAAACTGGTGACCGAAGGCACAGTACAAAAACTGTTAACCGAAGTTACAGTACAAAAACTGTTGGCCGAAGTCACAGTACAAAAACTGGTAACCGAAGTTACAGTACAAAAACTGGTGACCGAAGGCACAGTACAAAAACTGTTAACCGAAGTTACAGTACAAAAACTGTTGACCGAAGTCACAGTACAAAAACTGTTAACCGAAGTTACAGTACAAAAACTGTTGACCGAAGTCACAGTACAAAAACTGGTAACCGAAGTTACAGTACAAAAACTGGTGACCGAAGGCACAGTACAAAAACTGTTAACCGAAGTTACAGTACAAAAACTGTTGACCGAAGTCACAGTAACGAAACTGTCAATCGAAGTCGCAGTCCAAGGCAACACCCGAGTTAATACAAGTGTCGGCGACCGTCGTGCAGAAGGCGGGGACTAAGTCGACTTTAATATGGCAAGATCGTAGGTGCAATGAAATCGCCCCGATCGTCTCTAAATCTTAACTATTCATTCAACATTATTCATAAACTAAATAGGAATTCTTATATTAAAAAGTAACATTAGGGGGTTTTATTTAAAATAAAGTAACATAAGTGGGTTTCATGTGTAATTGAAAAATTATCGTAAATTATAATATATTAAAATCAAGTATAATGTATGTATAATAATAAACTTCGTAGAGTATTAAGATTAAATATATATAATAAAATATAATTATATGGATAGAATATAATTATATGTGGCGTAGATTTTGGGAAGTATAAATCTACGTTACAGTTACTCGGTCCATTCTGTTTAATTTTGGACCACTTTTTCTAATCAATCTGGCAGTGTGGCTTCAGTGTTGGCTTGAATATTGGCTTCCAATAAAATAATGACTTAACATAGCCCCAAAAGTTGTCCAGATGCCTTCAATCGCACGTGAACAGGACAACTTCCTGAAATTGTCTTCGCTCCAAATACAGCAATTTTGCTTATTGACGTATACATCTATGCACAAACCACTAAACACAATTCTTTGATAAAAGTGCCCGCCCCGCGAACAGGTTTATTTTTTTAAAGTAAATTTCCACTGTTTGGAAGCGTTGCTGTAGCATCAAACAATTCATAATGACTTGGCAAATCTTACTGAACAGATTTTGGATATCGATATTTATATGCAGCTTAAAAAAATTACCTAACATTTTTTAGTTAGATGACTTTGGTGTAGGGTTTTTTCCCGGGAATTCCCGGGAATTTCAATTATTTTATTTCCCGTTTTCCCGGGATTTTTGTTGCGGGATCCCGGGAAATAAAAGTTCCTCATAGTTTCTGAAAAAAGCTATTAATACTTTGAAATTTAGTTTTCTGTTCTCTAAAAATTAGCATCTGTTGATGGGTTGTCGATTAGATCAATAACAAGAAGTGAGTACGTTCGTAAATCAATGTCTACTGACGCAATAAATCTTACAAAAGCAGAATGTGCCGCGCAACAGTTGATAATTTATAAATTTAGTGAAGTGAAGTGAAGAGTTAATAAAGAACATAAATTCAAAATAAGATGCAAGCAGTAAATTTAAATTGCCCATGGACAAATCTTAAAAATAGGAGGTATCCAAAAAAATCGCTCCTGTATTGCAGCAAAGTCATATCTACAAAAAAAAATCGAGATTGGCAAAATGCTATTAATGTTTTCAAAATGTACCGATTAAAAGACATATTTTGCTATAACTTCGGTTCAGTTTGAGATAAAATACTGATGTTTTGTTACGAGAAAGTAGAAGGAAAACTTTGCTTAATTAACTTAAAATTAAAAAAAAAATTTGAGATATGACGATATGTTAGAGGGAATTTACACGAGTAGTATAAATATTGGGACTCTGTATATGATTTTTCCTCCCTATGTGATTCCCATAAGGAGGAATTTTTAAATTTCAATTTCCTCCCTACGTGTTTTCCCATAAGGAGGAATTTTTTCTTCCCATAAGGAGGAATTTTTAAATTGAAATGTTACTTTAAACTTAGATATTCTAGATTAATTTTTCAACTTAAAAAAACGTACACTATTGCATTCACTAACGAAAAGTTCATTAATTCATAGTTTAATTTGAAGCCAACATTCAAGGTTAATTTTTAAACTTTAAAAAAATGCACACTATTGCATTTTTCACTTATGAAAAGTTTATTGACTCATAATGTAATGCGAAACAAAAATTCAAGGTTAATTTACGGTTGCACTTTTTAGCATAACGAAAAGTTTATTGACTTTTAATTTCCACAATAAGAATTGTATATTTACTTTTTACGAGAATGTTCTTAAAAGTTCAATAATAATAGATCAGTTTTTCAAAATAGGCTTTGATAAACATTAAATATATGTTTTACGAGGTATTTTCAAAAGATTTTTTTACTGTTTTATTTAATTAAAAATGGAAAGTGTAAAACTAACTTGTGAATTTTGTGGGCACATAACTTTTGCAAACAAATTTAATAAGAAAAGGCACTTAATGCGCCTGCATAATTTCAATGCCAAGAAATCCAAATTTATTCACAATGGACCGTACTGGTCTCCGAGTGGAAGTGTGCCCTTGGGCACATAACCCTTCTGAACCTAACCTAATCCAAATTTTATAAAAGTGCTTCAGCCATCAAGGAAAAAAGGCGGGAGGATGACTTATTTTTATCGGAAATAAAGGAGGAGGACGATTTAATAAGACAATTTATGGAGGATGATGACTTATTTTTATCAGAAATAAAGGAGGAGGACTTTAAATTTAAAATTTTTTAATTATATATATTTTATTCGACCTTTATTATTATATGTAATATAACTAAATTTTCAAGCTTGAGGTCTTTTTTAATTTTATATAAAAAACATAATAAACGTTTATTTTAACCAATATTTCGGCACTTCTTTGAGTGCCTTCTTCAGGGTTCTTTTTCTTTTAAACAACAATTAACAATTTTTTAATATAAAACAAATTTAACAAAAATTGACAAACTTAAAAAAATTTTTTGGAATTGAATAAAAAATATTTTTCAATACAAACTTGATCTATTACAATATACAAAAATTTTTTACCTTCCGTTTCTATTTTTATAAATTAAATGTCTATAATTTTGTGCTACATTCTCAGTGTCAGACTTAAAATTAATTCTCGACATTGTCGGTACATTTATGATTTGTAACATTTCTAACATAAATCTACGCTTATAATTATTTTCTGTGTTTAAAACAGTTGAATTTTCAAAATCTGGATAATGGTTTAGATTAGCACAATGGGATGATAAAGCTGTTTTTTGTGATGAAATATGTCTATATTTTTGATCTGACTTATGTCCCGCTATCCTAGTTTTTAGTTTATTTTTTGTTGTACCTATATATATTACACTGTCCACTATCATTACCCTTACAAGGTATTTTATAAACAATATTTGACATTTCCATCTTCTTTATTTTGTCTTTCATTTTAGTAAATAGTTTACCTACTGCGTTAAAAGATTTATGAGCTATTTTATATATTTTACTATCATATATATTTGATTTTTCTAATCTTTCTGAAAATTTTGGTATATACATATGTTACAGATTTATAAATTCTCTGTTCTGTTATACTATTTCGGTTATATATTCTACAATTATCATACTGTATTAATAAATCTGATATTAATTGTTTAGGAAAGCTATTATCTGTTAAAATATTTGAAATCTTTCTTTTATTATCTCTATGAAATTCTGAATCACTTATCCTTAGAACTCTTTCTATAAAATTTTTAGCTGTATTAATTATTATTCTCCTCGGATGTTTCGAGAAAAAATTAATAATTCTACCAGAAGATGTTGGCTTTTTATACCAATCTGTTAATATCCTATTCCCTCTTCTTATTATCAATGTGTCCAAATATGAAAGTCTTGAATTAGATTAGGTTTGTACGTTCCGAGATAGCATAAGTGGCACCCAGAATTTGATGTCGCATTAAAATGTCACCAAAGGCAAATATTCAGCCATAGTCGAGCCATGAATAATGATATACAATATGTGGCTATCGGACTTTAAATGGCAGCGCAGTATACAAAAAACTAAAAGGGCGGTATCCAGAGGCGTGGCAAAAAATAAAAAAAAAATATTTTGGGATTATTTTCAACATATCTTTGTGGGAAGAGAATTTGCACACTCTCTCTCCCTTGAGAACTAACAACTCGACGAAGCTAGTCTTGTTGCAACCGTTGAACATTAAACACGCAGTCGCGCATCAAACTTTATATTGTGAAATTGAATTCTTATTTTATTATAAAAAACAAACCCCTAGAAACTAAACATTTTTGTTCTTTATATCTAATAAAGAAAAACTGAACTCATTATTTAATCGTGTCTTAATAAAGAAACTATAAATTTGGGGACTCGTCCGAAATCGTAAAATTCGTGTTAATTTTTTGAGTAAAGGAACGAATTAGTAAAAAGAAAAAAAAAGTAACGGAAAAAAGTCTCTGTGGTGGTTAATGTAAAGAAAAACTTGTTCTTAGACGCGGCCACTGTTTACTGAATCGCGGTGAACAATCAGTAAGGCTGTAGTAGTGTGTGTGTTTGTGGCAGAGGAACTTTTTTTTTTTAGAACGTTAACGACACAGAAACATTGTTTGGTGTTTGTGCAGTTTTTTTTATGTTGCAAAAAATTAAAAGAGTATAATAGAAACCAATAACAACAATGCCGTGTTTGGGTGATTTTGAGTGTGTGCGTAATAATTTGGCGACAAATTCACGTACAGTAGTAGTGGCACTGCATAAGTTTGTTTTTGAGAACGAAGGCGACCGCGGCAACAGACAACGATTGAGACAATTTGAAGGTTTTGTGGGAGATGACGAGTACTACAAAAACAAAGAGATGTATGTAAAGGAGAATTTAAGTATTGCAGACTTAGTGTGCGTATGCAATTTACTCAATTTAGACTACAACATTGACAACTTGTTTGATCACATATACGGCAATCTGCTTAAGAATCAGTTACTATGTTTAAAGCACGTTGACGACGATGATGATACTCATGACGACGATGATGATACTCATGACGACGAAGATGATTATGATGCTGACAACACAGTGGTGCAGAACAACAACAACAGAATTGTAGCAGATAGTGCTATGAAAATAAGTGAAATAGGTGCAAGCGCTTGTGGTTTAAACTTGGATGCCTATGGGCAGAACGACGGCAGCAGACAGCGAATAATTCAACGTAGTAACGGCGACTATGATGAGTATAACCAACGACGGTGTTTACGACGCAGTAATAATTTTGATACACAAAACGACGGCGACAGACAACAGCGTCAACGACGCAACAATAATTACAACGATGGCTACACGCAGCACAACGTTGAACGTGATATAAATTTTAGTAGAACGAAATTTTCAATGAGCTTTCGAGATATAGAAGATTCTATAAGATGTTTTGATGGAACCAATAGCTTGCCAATTAATTCCTGGATGGAAGAATTTGAAGAGACGGCAGCTGTGATGCGATGGGATGAGTTTCAAAAGTACGTTTTTATGAAAAAGTCACTGAAGGGCGTAGCAAAGCTGTTCATTTCAAGTGAAAAGGGTGTTACAACGTACGCTAGACTTAAGAGTGCACTGCTAGACGAATTCGAGGCCCGCACCAGCAGTATTCAGCTTCATAAAATGTTGAGTGAACGTAAAATGAAGAAAGAGGAAAACATCCATGAATATTATTTGAAGATGAAGGAACTGGCGGCTAGAGGAAACATTGATTTTAATTCACTAATGCAATATGTCATCGATGGAATAAACGACAGTGAGGTAAACAAAATGATTTTGTATGGCGCAAATGGTTCTAGAGAGTTTAAAGATAAGCTACAGTATTACGAGACGATGAACAAGTCATCCAATAGGCGTAGACCTGAATCTAAGGCAAACGACAAGAATTTAGCCAAGGACAAAAAGCCTGAAATAAAATGCTTTAATTGTGGTAACAAAGGTCACAAGTCTAACGAATGCCAAAATAAGTCAAAAGGTACCAAATGTTTTAATTGTGATAAATTTGGTCATATCTCGAGGGATTGCCCTCAGAAGAAAGGTGAGTCAAATGTTCGTTTATTAACTGAATGTGGTGACATTATGGTAAAACAAATTGAAATTGACGACGCAATGACAAATGCTCTTTTCGATACGGGCAGTAAATTTAATATAATGAAGGAGTCCATTTTCAATAAATTAAAGAAGTCATCACCAAATTATATTTTGACGGAATCTAATTTTTATTTGAGCGGCTTTGGTCATGACAGAAAGAATAATAGAATAAGGCCAATTGGTAACACAGTCTTTAAAGTGACCATTGATGGGAGCTGTTTCAACTTGACGTTTCATGTAGTACCAGATGATTGTATGGACGTTAATATAGTCCTAGGTAGACCGCTTTGCTTACAGGCTGATATACGCATTACCCCAGAGGGTTTTAATATCGTAAAAATCGAGAAGAATGATGACGATGATGTCCACATGATGATGAGAATTGACCTTGCAAATGAACCTGTACTAAACATTGGTGAAACGGCTAGCGATAAGGCAAAGGCAATCGTAACTAAGAAGATTATGGAGTATAAACCGGCAAAAACTAAAACAACAAGTGTAGATATGCGCATTATTCTAAAAGACGAAACACCAATATATTGCAATCCGAGACGACTTCCTTTAAGGGAACGATCTATAGTTGACGACCAAATTCAACAGTGGTTAGATGAGGGTATTGTTGAACCATCGGAATCTGAATTTTGTAGTGCAGTTGTATTGGCGAAAAAACGTGATTCTACTCCCAGACTATGTGTGGATTTTAGGAAGATCAATAAGGTTATTGTTCGCGACCGATATCCACTTCCACTAATAGAAGACCAATTAGATCGTTTGCAAACGGCAAAGATTTTCAGTACCATAGATTTGCGTAATGGATTTTTCCATGTTTCTGTACACAAGGACAGTAGAAAGTATACGTCCTTCGTGACCCATAACGGGCAGTATCAGTTTAGGAAAGTGCCCTTTGGTCTTTCGAACTCCCCAGGCGTATTCCAACGGCATGTGAACGCTATATTTAGAGACCTGACGCGTGAAGGTATCGCATTACCGTACATTGACGATGTTATTATACCGGCTGAAAACGAAGACGATGCTTTGAATAATTTGGAAAAGGTTTTGGAGATCTGTAGAGACTACGGTCTTGACATTAATGTAAAGAAATGTCAATTTCTGAAAAAACGTATTCAATTTTTGGGCCATGTGATCGAGAATCAGCAGATAGCCCCATCACCGGAAAAGACTTTGGCAATGGTGAAATACCCTGTACCACAGAACGTAAAACAGTTGGAAAGTTTCCTCGGTTTGGCCGGATACTTTAGGAAGTTTATTCCGAATTTTTCTATGGTTGCGAAACCGCTTACCGACTTGAGAAAGAAGAACGTAAAATTTAAATTTGGGGAACAACAAATGATTTCATTTAACGGTTTGAAGGCAGCAATGAGTGGAGCTCCAGTATTGAAAATTTTTAACCAAAATTATGAGACCGAGGTACATACAGATGCCTCAATCGACGGGTACGGCGCTGTTTTATTACAAAAATGCCCAGATGATGACCTTTTACACCCTGTTTATTTTATGAGCAAGAAAACAACTGAGCCTGAACGAAAGTACACAAGTTATGAACTTGAAGTTTTGGCTGTGATTGAAGCCCTCAAGAAGTTTCGTGTATACCTAGTCGGACTAAAGTTTAAATTGGTTACAGACTGTAATGCTTTCACGAAAACTTTAGACAAAAAAGATTTATCGACGAGAGTTGCGCGATGGATTTTATTCTTGCAGGAGTACGATTATGTTGTTGAACACCGTCCTGGGACCCAGATGCGACACGTAGATGCACTGAGTCGAAATCCTATTATGTTAATTGTCCAGGATAACTTGATGAGTAAAATTACAAGACTACAGATGTTGGACGAAAATTTGAATACCCTAAGGGAAATCCTTAGGGAACAACCAACTTATAAAGACTATTTTTTGAGGACTGATGTTTTATATAAGATTGTTGATGATAGTGAACTATTAGTTGTGCCTAAGGGTATGCAGCATGAGATCATCCGTAACGCTCATGAGAAGGGACATTTTTCGGTCAATAAAACGAAGGAATTGATTGCGAGAGATTATTTTATACCGAAATTGGACGAAAAAATCCAAAGACATATAGCCAATTGTATCCCGTGTGTAATAGCTAATCGAAAGCGTGGTAAGCAGGAGGGAGAACTTCGTTCGATACCCAAGGGAGACGTACCATTACATACCTACCATATTGACTACCTTGGTCCACTGGAATCAACAAGTAAGATGTACAACCATATTTTTGCCGTAATAGATTCATTCACGAAATTTTGCTGGCTATACCCAACAAAGACGACCTCATCGAAAGATGCAATTTCACGCTTGAAAATTCAAGGCGACGTATTTGGAAACCCCTTTCAGATCATTTCTGATCGTGGATCAGCGTTTACCAGCGAAGACTTTAACTCCTATTGTGAAGACGAGAAGATAAAACACATCTTGATAACAACTGGTTTACCACGAGCTAACGGACAAGTAGAAAGACTAAACAGTGTAATAATAGCAGTTTTGTCTAAACTTAGTATTGACGACCCCAGTAAATGGTATAAATTTGTTGGTAACGTTCAACAAATAATAAACTCAACACACCATCGAAGTATTGACACAACCCCCTTTCAATTATTAACTGGTTCGAAAATGAGAACTAAGTCTGATTTGCATCTCAAGGAATTGATTGAGCAGGAGATGGTAGCTACGTATGAAAATCAGCGCGATGAATTAAGAGAGGTAGCCAAACTCAAAATTTTGAAGATCCAGTCCGAGAATCAAAGATCTTTCAATCGTAAGAGGAAACCTGCCCAGCAGTATAAAATTGATGACCTAGTTGCCATAAAGAGGACCCAACTCGGAGGAGGCTTAAAGCTGAGGGCAAGGTATTTAGGCCCCTATAAAATCGCAAAAGTTAAGCCCAACAATACTTATGATGTGGTGAAGTATGCAGATTGTGAAGGCCCCAGACGTACTACTACCTGTGCCGAATATATGAAGCCATGGCCTGACGTTAACCTCAACCTGGATGAAAGCTATGATGATGTCGAGGTAGATGACCCGCAGGATGGCCGAGATGTGGGAAGAGAATTTGCACACTCTCTCTCCCTTGAGAACTAACAACTCGACGAAGCTAGTCTTGTTGCAACCGTTGAACATTAAACACGCAGTCGCGCATCAAACTTTATATTGTGAAATTGAATTCTTATTTTATTATAAAAAACAAACCCCTAGAAACTAAACATTTTTGTTCTTTATATCTAATAAAGAAAAACTGAACTCATTATTTAATCGTGTCTTAATAAAGAAACTATATCTTTAATCCTAGGGGTGCCTGCTTACCTTTTTTTCGAACCACCTTAATAGAAAATTACCATATTGTTCCACTTTTTAATTTTTTATTTTCAAACAAGGTGGCCCTAATACATTTTACGGTACAGTATGACTTTGTGCTAACAGCTGTTTCTTATCACCACTTTACGCTTATCACACAAACACACTCATGCAACTTAATTAATAAACAAAAGTACATTTAACAAACATGAAATAGACTCATTCGCTAAGTTGAACAAAACGCAAAAATAACAATGGACGGAACATTGATGGTTCTTATTGGAGCATTAGGTTTATCATCAATGCAAAGATTTAATTACACCTGTGAAACTCCGTATTATAGTTTTCCAAAGTTTTGGACAAATACTGGTTTCTGTCCTGCTGGCAGAGTCTTGCATGAAGATATAAAAAATTCACTTCTATCAGACGCCATGCAACTAAATCTGTTATATATATCGGGCTTACCTAAAGGATCCGTAACACACGTACGAATACATTGGTTATTAGAACTTCTACAGTTCGAACAATTTACGCAGTCCGGAGTACCTGTTTATGATTTCAGTGTTTTGGATACATTTCTAATGGATTTAGATGAAATTAACCTAAATCCGGTTATTGAGTTTATGGCAAATCTATCCGATGTATTCTTCAAAAATCCAGCACAAAATGACTTTTACTGGGAAAACTTAAGTTATCAAGTCGCCAAACATTATTTGAGTGAGTTTGTATACATATTAATCTACACTTATAATTATACATACATACATATTTTGAAATATTTAAATAGCTATAAACATTATATTTTTCATATTACAGAAAATGTTAAGACAGTTGTTATTAATTGCCATTTTTCGCGACATTAGTTTTTTTGTATCCAACTATCCTTATACAATACTATGTATGTATTTAACTACAAGCTGGCCTTTTTTTAGAAAATGTGTAGCTTGTTGTTATTTTTTTATTACAACAATTTTTATAAATAAAAGAACTGGGCAAGAATGTTGATACAATACCAAGGTATATTTACACAAGGTAGACTCATTTGGGAGTGTAGACATGCTGCTCTATAAAAATAACCATGTGGAACGGAATTGTCAAAATTGTCTTCATATAAATTTAACGCACACATGTACAAATTTTGGCTCATATACACGAAATTTGACATTGGTGTTCCAACTTAGGTAAACAGCTGACAAACATATGGGCCAACAAGTTTACCTTGTGTAAATATACCTTGATACAATACCCTACACCACTTGTTAATGTTACAAATATTTTTTAAATTTAATAAAGGTTTAAAGAACAAATTTACTTTGAAAATGATCCCTAATAAACGTTTGTTAAATTTAATAATCATAACGTGCCTTCTATTCTTGTTATTGAAAACAAGTACACAACCCTAATTTCCCTGAGCACGGCCGGTCTAAAAGGTAGCTAAACGTTCTCTAGGAGTAGAATGCATATCGATATGTACATTAGAACGGGCCGATTTATAAGGAAAAAAATTTGTCGATATTGTGCTATCGATTTTTCGATAACTTTTCGCATGAGGAAAAAAAATTCAATTTTTTACTTTTTCTCAACTTTTATTTTCAAGGTTTTTAGAAGGTAATAAAAAAATCGGCAGATTTAATTATACCCTTTACCGAAGGTAAAAGGGTACATATAACTTTGTTATTCCGTTTGTAATTTCTACAATATTGATCCTACACCCTATAAAGTATATATATTCTGGGTCTTATGAAAAGCGAAGTTCGAATCCGGTTGTCCGTCCGGCCGTCTGTCACTCAATCTGTTGAAATGGGTTTTCCGAAGCCCCCAGAAATGATGGGGGTTCGGCTTATGTATATTTCTGTCAGGTATTCTTATTATAATTTTGCTATTGAAATTCAGCCAGATCGGTCCAAAAACGGCTGAGGTATGAGCAAAAAACCGCGACTATCTCTAATTTTTTCCAAAAATCCCTTGTTGTTGAATTTGTATTACTCTTTTCTGTATATCTGGATAACGGTAAGAGCCAAAGTTTCCAAATTAGGTGCACACATTTAGGTTACACAGCATCCCACAAAATGTGGGCGGGATTGGAGAAGTGGGCGTGGTACCTCCCGTACAAAAAATATCAAAAATTGTAAAAAAAACCTGCATTTTTGGGCTGTCATATCCCTTATATATCAAAAGATCGGAAATCTTAAGTAGAATATATCTTCTGAAAAACTCGGAAAGATCGGTTCAGATACGAAAAAGTTATGACCAAAATTAATCTTTTTTTTATCTACCCACTTTCGGGAACGATAGATCTTCCCGATGCCAAGTTTTATAACGCAACTAACTGGCAAATTTGTTCCTTAACATGTCGGTATATAAATCTGTTAAATCGGTTAAAAAATGGTCCAGTTATGAGTAAAATACACATAAAATGGGCTAAAAAACCCAACATTTTTATAAAAACCTAAATTTTATGTCTGTCAGTAGAAAATATTTTCTGAAAATTATCAAATAAAAATTCTGAAAAACTCGGAAAAATCGGTTCAGATACAAAAAACTTATGACCAAAATATATTTTTTTTTTAAATTCCAATTTTCGGGAACCATAGATCTTTCCGAGTCCAAGTCTTATCACAAAAGTAAATGGCAAATTTCTTCTTAAATACGGCGGTATAGAAATCTGTCAAATCAGTTAAGAAATGGCAAAGTTATGACCAAAGTACTGAAATCCCAAAAATTATTTTTTTTCTTATTTATAATTAAGTTTGTTTAAATATAAAAGTATGTATATGTACATATATGTAAGTATATATACATATCGTTACTTTAATATAGAAAAGCCCTAACTAACGTTTTCCTTACTTTACAGAAGAAGGAAAAAACTTAAAAAAAATTATAGTTTTGCAGTCGCGATTTTTTTTAAACGCAGTTTTTTCCTTCTCCTGTAAAGTAAAGAAAATGTTAGTTAGGGCTTTTCTATATTAAAGTAACGATATATACCTATAACCCAATTTAATGGTAATATTATTCTTAAGCACGTTGATATATAAATCTGCCAAATCGGCTTAAAATGGTCAAGTTATAAGCAAAATACTCCAAAAAAGGTCTAAAAAATATGAAAATTTTTATAAAAACTAAAATTTTAGAGCTGTAATATGACCTATTACTTCGTCTTGGATATAAAAGTATCGGAAATCTTTAGTAGAACATATTTGCTGGATGGTTCTAGGCTTATTAATGTAGACTTTTCCTTTCAAAAAACCCCAAAGAAAACAGTCTGGGGCGGTTAAATCCGGCTAAATGTGGCTCCATCTTGTTGGAACTAGGGATGGGCAAGTTGAAAAAATATATCGATATATATCGAATCGATATTTTTTTAGAGTATCGATATTTATTATTTCAAAAATATCGATATATCGAACGTATTTTGCTGAAACTATTACCAAATTAAAAAATTCAGTATACCTTTGTACAAACATATGTATGAACAATTTTAATTATATGTAATTACATTGTAATTTTTATTGTTTCATTTTTAAAAAAAAAATTAATAAAAGCAAACAAATTTAATCAAAACAAAAAATTCAATTATAACAAAAACAAAAGGGAAGAATACAAAAAAACCATAAGAAAAAAAAAATAAATTACGAAAAATTTAAATAGAAGTAAATAAGTCATAGAAGTACCAAATTTCCTTAAAATTCGAATTGCACCCCAAACTGGTTTTAGTCAAACCAGTAATCATCAGATATGGACATCAGGAGCACTCTCTGTTTTATGTGCACTCCAGACAATCTGCTTCTTGTATCCGGCACTGCTTCTTAAAAATACCAATTATTTTAGATCTTCATATTTGTTTAAAAAAAACATATGATGCATGCAATGATTCCAATTCTTAAAAAACATATTGTTTAAAAAACGGCTAAAATTTTGAGTTCTTAATGAAGACTGACTTTAAAAAATATCGAATTCGATAGTCGTATTTCAATATCGGTATTTAAAATATCGGCGATTATATTTTTTTTTAATATCGATATTTTTTTTAAATATCGATATTTTTTGCCCATTCCTAGTTGGAACCATACTTGCAGATGGTTTTCCACGGCTGGCCTTAAAATTTTTCCAACATTGTCCGATATCTGACACCATTGGCAGAAACCGCGAATCCGTGTTCAAAAAAATAAGGACCAATTATCCTTTGTACATAAGCTAACTTGGGCAACTGTGCGAATAGTCCCCTTTTAGACAGGCAAAGCTTACTTTGCAAAGTCTTGAGTTTATAGAAGGGAGTGGAAAGGACAATAGCGGGGAGTACATACTTTGCTGTACTCGCAAATTCCTTTTGTTTTCCGTTGGTATTTTTTACCTGAAGTTGGCTGTAACTTTATATTAATATACAGGGTTGCAAGAAAGTTTGGTAAAAAAATCATAATTTGGCTAACATACTTCTTCCCAGCAAAAAAAAAAAGAAGAGGGAATATTTTCATGATTTCTTTAGTACTTATTTACTTAAATGAATTTGAAATACATACCTTATAATAAATTTTTCATAACTAATAAAATTACATGCAATATTCCCATTCTACTCTTATGTATGAATTGCAATTGTTCACTATAATTTGGTATGAATTCTTTTACGATTGAAACGGGTAGAATATTTGTTGCAATTAAAATTAATAGTTGAGTTAGATTTATTTAATTTATACATTTAATTTTAATACTTAATAGTTTAAAAAAAAAGAAGGCGAAAAAGGTTTGACAACTTAGTGGATTTAAGAAAACGCATTTGCTGTTTGTTAATTATACGAAGATTTAAAAAAAACCCTAAAAACTAATCAACTTTTGATTTGTTCATTATGTATAATTTTGTATCAATATCACATTTAAAAATTATTTTCAATATCTTTTAATGTTTGAAGCTGTTTCTTAATAAAAAATAACATTAGGATTAATATTTTGATTTTTGAACTTTTAAAAGATGAAAAGTTTAAAGCTGTAATAAACAATTTAAAAATGTACAAAATGCCTTGTTTTTTAGTATTTTCATGTTTCTTTTTAATTAATTTATAATACAACTAGCGGACCCGGCGAACTTCGCCTCGCCCCAATTTTAAATGCCAAAATGACACCTGTCAGATTGCGCAAAGTCTAAGACTAACGCCATATATCGGATTTTGGCTGAAAACTTTATATTTTTTCATTTGGAAAGCCATTAAGGAATAATTTAACACAAAATTTCGTACAAAAAAATCAATTTTCGATTTTTCCAATTTTCCTCATTTCGCATTTTCTGCAATTTTGCATGATAATTAATAATTCCACACAAAATTTCATAAAAAAACTCGATTTTCGCTTTTTCCAATTTTCCGAGATTTTCTAAAATGTTCTCCCTTCTCCTCGAAAATACGAACAACTGACAAAAAATTTAACAGAAATCGGCCCAGCCGTTCTCATTTTATGAATTACTATACATTTTTTACACCATTTGTATATACATATTGGATTTTGCCATGCCCCTCCGCCCGCAGACCAAATCAAAAATCAGACTTCACAGTGTCACCCGCCTGAAAATTCTGAAGATTCCCTGAAAATTTTATCAAAATCGGCCCAGCCGTTTTGGAGTCCATATTTTGATAAAATTCTATTTAAATTAATTCTTAATGGAATAGTTTAACACTTACAATATGTACATATGTATATGGGCATTTCCAGCGAAAAGTCTACTTTTTGTCACGTAACGCCAGAAGTATTTTTAATTGTTTCTCAAAAAATTTTATATGTATCGTTTACTTTTTTATATTTTGGTGTAAAGCGCAACAAGCTCTACATTAAGTAACAAAAGGGATAACGATTGAACAACATGGTCCGAAAATACAACCTTATTTGCAATCTGGCGTTACATTAAAAAAAGTAGACTTTTAGCTGAAAATTCCCATATTTACCTTAAAACGAGCATAGATTTTTAAATTTTATAGCTTGAAAAATAAATCTATATAAGTCCTAAGTTTACTAAAAAAAGGTTTTGTACAAAACTTCTTGCTCAATTCGCAGTATTTTTCAGTTTTGTAATGCAATCAAAACCCACTTCCGTTTTTTTAACGTCAAGCCAGCGCAGATTTTTGCTTATATCTGCAAATCCTTAGCGTCGATTACTGTAATTTTTTTTCTGAATGTAGTGCTACTTCATTACTTTGTGTATATAAAAACCCTTTTTACAAATTTGACTTCGTCATTTAATTTTTTTCCATTTTGTGCTACAAATTTCACGACACGTCAAAATGGAAATGCCCATATACAAACTTTGTTTAAAAATTATCATATTTATATATGGACGGTTGAATTTTCAAACTAAAAGCTTCTTAATTTTCATTAGTTTTACCTTTTGGTACTAAATACTTGGTTTTTTGTTCTTAATATATGAAACTATATAATAATACGGGGTTTCTTTTCACAAATAATTTCTTTCATCAATATTCTCAAAATTAACAACCGCTAATCTAAGATCCTTTTTTTATATTTTGTATGCCCAGAAATATTGATGCAAATTGGTGTATTCTTGACACTGGGTGCATAAGTGTGCAAAACCAATAAAATACAAGCTGATTCAAAACTGCATTGTTTTAAAAATTTACTGTTTAATAAAATTGTGTATATTGTACAATCAAACTTTAAGCAAATCATTATTTTTAAAAATAAAAAAATCATAATTTAAATGGTATTTTTTATCAAAAAAAAAAAGAAAATCTGGCAACGCTGTTTACATAATACATATGTATATTCATACAAAAAAAAAACAAAACTTTGTCAAATTAAACTTTGTGTGTCTAAACACCGAACAAAGTTTAAAAGAGAATTCAAAAAACTTTGCCTGTCTAAAAGGGGACATGCATGTTAATCAGTGTCAAACCATATTGAACTTAAGAAAACTTTTTGTTCAATTTTTTGAAACAGTCATTTGCTTAAGCAAAGTGCGAAACTGATCGCAATTATATACGGATCAAATGTTTATTGATTTTGTTTTTTAAATGCCTTTAGAAATTTATTTGACCCAACATTTTTTCAAAATAAAAGTTTACTTCCTGTTTTTCAAAACAAAATAAAACGGAAGTGATGGGTGCATGATTAAATGCTAATAGTTCCTCTGTGGTATATACAATTTAAATTAAATATGCAAGCAATTATGAATTTAAAACAATAATCAATAAATCCTTCATTTTTGTTTAAACTAAATCAAGCTTGCTACGAACTTGTGAACTTAAGATACCGTCCACAAAATACATCTTATTCATGGCAATATCAATTAACTTAAATTTACCATTGTTGAATTCTTTTACCACACTTTTGAATTGGCAAAAGTTTTCAGCATAATACATAATTGCTATCAACCACGTCCCCAATCTGATTGTTATTTGTATTTTTACGGAGCAAAGTTTTTCTTGGGATTCAAAAATTAATTAACAAGGTTTCTCTTAAATGTGCTAAATTCCCATAAGCTATTCCTATGCGCATTTCACTGGTTGCTTAGGCCAGTTCGTCAGGAAACTTCATTCAAATATTTAAGAAAAACTAAAGATATCATACAAATAAAACTGTTAAGCGAATAAGAATTATAAACCCCAGTTCTTAATGTAACAATATCAAAGCATAAACAAAAACAACAACAATAAACAGTGAGTTTATCATTTCTTACAGTGCCGACTACAATTGGTTGATTTTTTGTCAGCTCCAAATGCCGTTGTAAGTGATTAAAAAAAAAACAAAAATAAAAACAAATTACTTAATTTTATTTTGCCAGTTTAGTTTATTTACACTGCCGCATGCATATTAGTTATCAAAGTTTTTCTTGGGATAATTCTTTTTGTATGCGGCAACACGCGAAGGTGCTTTACAAAATATTTTTCCCATTAGAAATCAATAAATAAATATCATCGAAGTTGTCTTTTATCTCTTCTGCGGAAGGGTGCATGGCAAAACAAAACAATTAAAACAAGATTTTTTTTCTAAATATGCAACATCAGCAATATATGCAAAAATATGCATTCAAAGCAAAATATGCACTAACAAATCGATGCCATTTTACTGCAAATTTCTCGATTCCCAAAGATATTTTGAATATGGTAATCTCCGACTGACGAGAAGAAATATGCATTTGCATAAAAATCCGGGCCTTGGAAATAACTCAGCTAGGTGGCCTCAATTTCACAACCTCAAAATATTTTAAAGTTGTCTTTTTCAGCTTTTGTGAGCCTTTGAAATTTTTTATGAGGCCAGCCTAGTGTTTATGATCTTTTTATGGAAGTAAAACTGTTTTTATCGGTGATACGGATGAATTAAGCCCGACTTAATTTTAGATAATTTTTTTTTTTTTTTGATAATATAACAAAAAAAAAAACATCCATATTACGAAATGCGAATAATAAACGATAAATACAGTAGATATTAAGTTTATTTAAGTTGTGTTGAACAATTATACTCGTATACTTGTATGAGCCTGGCGTTATTTTAATAAATCTTAATTTTATATCAAACAACAATTCAAATTGTTTTTTTTTTTCGTTTTAATTATATTTGCAGATATGTTTGGCGCAAAAAAAGTTTCAAATTGGCGGTTTGAAACATGGAATGAACCAGACTTGCGAGCATACAACAAATTAAATTTCTCCGTTGAAGGTTGGTACAACTCGATGACAAAAATAGTGTTTCTGTAAGGTACATATATGCATATGTATATCTTAAACATAACAAACCTCATAAACAACTTTGAAAAACAAAATAGTATGTAATGCCAAGCAACAATTAGAGGCAACTATTTTGTTCGGTACCTCGTTCCTTTTCGGAAGAAAAAATAGTTGAAAGTTTTGCCCTAAACAAAATTATGTAAAAACAAGTAAGAGTGCTTTATTCGGCGGTGCCGAATATTTGATACCCTGCAACGACAGTTAGAACATTTCAGGCGTGGGCCCTATTGGGATCTATAAATTATTAATTTATCTTAATAAAAACGGACGGCAGCATTAAAATTAGTCGTGGCTAAGACCTACATATGTACATATTATACATATTATTGACCGACAATCGCAAAGCTTTATGCTTTTATTTCTAATCTTATAAAAGTTAATTTGAGCAAATAATTTTCGAGAGGGGAATTTATATTGGATACATGGTAAATTATGGACCAATCATTACAAAACTCTATAGAGTATTTTCTGTTGGTTTTTGAAACAAAATGATCAATTTTTTAGTGTAATGGTTCTGTGCCAATTTTGCTGGCTTTCAATCCCAAACTGCTTAGGATAACAAGAAGCAATTTGGCACTAACATGTTTTTAAAAGACGGACAGACGGACATGGATAAACCGACTTAGAATTACTCAATGAATAAAAGGTTTCGCACGGAATGACAAACTTAGTATACCCTCCTTCACCACTAGTGGTGGTATTAAAAATTATATTTTTATTTTAATTTGACATTTAATTTTGACGTTTACCCGATTTACAGGGTTTGCACGATTATTATAATCGTAATTGTAATCACGAGTAATCGCACCATTTACTCGTAATAGTAATCGCATCATAGTTCACACGTTTACGATTAAAGCGTTTTACATTAAAAATACTCCTTTTACAATTTATTTTATTAGTAAAAATGAATACACGTGTTATTTTTTAAAATTTTCTGTAATAAGTAAAGCTATTACGAAAAATGTAGTCCTTCTGTGAATGAGATTAGATTTTTTATGGTGTTTCCTTTCTTTACAAAAAATATCACCTAAAAAGACATGCACCTTTTTAAAACTTCTTGCAAACCCTGTAATGCTATTTGTTATTTGACGAGAACAAAACACAAGTTCTGAGAAAGTTTTTAGCCGATTTAGCGATTACAATAACGGACATGGTAATATTTTGAACGAAATTAATTGGCACATGGATGTTGATTATATCACAACCGAGCCAATCTTTGATCCTGGCTTCACGGTAAGCATTTTGGATAACGTGGTCCACTATGATGACCTGCAAATTCCCGCGAATGCGATTCGAATATTCGCGGACGGGTCTAAAACACTGTATGGTGTGGGTTCTAGCATATACTCCGAGCAGCTAAACTGGAGCATTCGTATAAGGCTGCCGGACCACTACAGTGTCATCCAGGCCGAGAAAATGGTCATCCACACCGCCGCGAGACGCATCCGGTACGGTGAAATATGTGTTCATCACATCGAGAGTTGTCCGAGAATGCCCGATATCTCTGGAGGAGATAGCGAGACATTCACTGGTCACCCTTAATAGGGTGCCCGGAAACTGCTTGACGGATGTGTTGGGATATGCAGGTACCACCTTGAATCGAGACGGTTCAACATATAATCTAGGTGCTTCACTCCCAAGGAGAAAGCAACTTATATCGCACAAGTTTCATCTTATTTCCAGTCAGAGGTGGCACGATGAAACTACCTGTGGGGAAACCAGGAAAATCTGGCCCATCATAGATAAAAAAGGACACGGCGGGCATTACAGCTGTCCAGACATCATCTAAGACCCCTAATTGCGGTTATAACTGGTCACTGGCCCATTGGGAGGCACGCCCAGAACCTGGGGATCCTTTGTTATGACTTGTGTAGAAGTTGCGGCGACGAGAAGGAGGAAGAGTCAACGAAACATCTTCTCTGTAATTGCCCGGCATTCGGAGATTTAAGAGTCGAAATGTTTGGTCGAAGAGCCCTTGGGGACAAAACTTGTCTCTCTGATGTTGATGTAAACAGGATTCACTCCTTTATTGAATCGACCGGATGGCTCCGTGGGAATACTAGCAGCCAGATAACAACACGTGAGCTGTACTTGATCACGACTGCCATTGGAACCTAACCTAACCTAAATTTTAAACAAACAATTCAAAATTAAAAAGAAAATGAAATATTTATTTAAATTGTTTACTACAGTGTTGTATTATTTTTGACACAACGCTAAAAGATTTTTCAGTGCTGCTAACGTTTTCAAAATAAAACCACCTTGTATGAATTCGCCTTGAAATATTTGTTTGAATATTTGACACAACGTTAAAATATTTTACAGTGTTGGTAAACGTTTTTAAAATAAGATCACCTTGTATGAATTCGCCTTGTTAATAGTTTTATTGATATAAGGAAAAAAGTTAAATTTACAAAATAAAAAGTTTAATTTAAACTGCATAATTCTAAAATTTTTTTTTTTCGTAATAATAAACAAACAACAAGAAGAATTTAAACCAAATATATAAATTCCAAAAATAAAAACAAACTTTTTTTGTACAACAATATAAATTAATCAACAAACAATTTCTTTAACAACAACAACCACAACCTTCACTCAATATTATATATAATATGATGAATACGCGTCAAACGTCAAAGAGAACAGCGAGTGATGCTGACTTGGGTAATTTAAGTCCTATAATATGTGAGTCTGATTCGGCATCTCGTCTCTGGAAATGGTTAAGGCCATGTCAGATAAAACTTTTGCTTCGCGTTGCGTTAGAGATTCGCTTTGACATCCAAGATGAAATATTCATACTTATACGAAATATGTCACATAAAGAACTTTTAACGCAGAGCGAAGCGAAAAGTTAGGCAACTCTCATCTTTTTGCGCGCTTTGACAGTCTGCTAGTATAATTTGTTTTATTTATTTATTATTAACAAACAATTCGTGTGTGTTGTCAAAGTGTTTATTGTGACATACACCTTTTGCGTTACGCTTTTCTGTCGAATTTAGAAACGTCACCCAAAGCGAAGAAGTTTTATCTGACATGGCCTTTAGACAAAAAATTATCCAACCAAAACGAGAGTATTAATATGAAAATCTCTCAATTCAGCTCTCTTTTAAGAGAAGGTGAAGATCGTATCAAGGAAAAAATAATATCATCCGTTAGTGCTGGTTCACACACGTCAAGTTTGACTCGTCAAGACTTGAGCATTTAGGAGAGAAGGTAAAAGAGAAAGCCATTTCTTTTTCCCTTTCACCTAAAAACTCAAGACTTGACGAGCCAAACTTGACGTGTGTGAACCGGCACTTAAGGAAGCTGAAATTCGTCTCTTAAATGAGATCGATAAGAGATTTTGTGAACTAAGAGAAGAATTAAGGGGTGTTACTGAGCGTGTCGCCAAACTCGAAACAGTGACGGGCGAAATAATAGAACTTAAGAATGAAATAAAAAAGTTAAAAATACCATCACAGAAGCATTCTAATTCCATCCTTGCTTGTGACTTACGTATAAACTGTGTTCCCTATAATGTTAATGAAGACTTGCATGATATTTTCGACACAATATGTAAAACCATCAAAATTCCAACACCTCCATTACAACCAATAAGCCGGGTACAAAATAGAAATAATAAAAATAATGTAAACTCTCCCGACGGTGTAATCATTGCAAACTGTTGACACCGTTTGATAAAAATTTTGTGCTTAAGTCGCTTAACGAATTTAAAAAAGAAAACAAGAACTTAAAGTTAAAGTTAAGTATCCTTGGGTTTGAACAAGATGAAGCAAATGAAAGAAACAATTATTTTTACGTGCATGAAAACTTAACTAACGGAAACTTTAAAATACTTCGTCAGGCAGTCTCTTTAAAAAAGCAAAGTCGTCTTCACTCTGCCTATTCCTTTCGAGGACTTGTCTACGTTAAACGATCCATTACCGATAATCCGACTTATATTGAAAGCTTGGATGCTCTGAACAGTTTTTTTCGTACTGGTGATTATTTCAATTCGTTTACTCAACATGGTAATGTGCCAGATGGCAATGTTGCTATCTAGTTTTTTTCATCAACACTACGTTGAAGTCACTAATTGTAGCATATTTATTTTATTTTTTAAACTTTATATAGCTTTATTTTTTTTCTTTTTTATTAACTATCGTTTTTTTAAAAAATTTTTTATCTTCCAAACTTTCAATTAATAAATCAGATTGCGTTGCTGTTAGGGTTGGTTTTTATTTAAAAACTTATATAAATTTTTATTTCGATGAACAATTTTGTTAGCACAAGACAAAATTCCAAAGATGCGACGTTTAATATGGTTAAAATCTTAGCAAGACAAAAGCAAGGTGTACAAATCTGACATATAAATGCACAGAGTTTATTGTGTAAAATTGATGAATTTCGATTCATTTTCGAAAAATCAAATGTTGACGTTGTGTGTGTTTCTGAGACCTGGCTCACTGAATCTATTCCAGATAGCTTGATAAGCCTTCATGGCTATAAAGTATTAAGATTTGATAGGACCAGATGTGGTGGAGGTGGAGTTGCAATATTTGTAAAAAATGGTATCACATGCAAATTTTGTTTTAAGGCAAAACAAACCGACATGATTGAATATATTTTTACTGAAATCTCATCATTTGGGAGAAAATTACTAGTTGGATGTGTTTATAGACCCAAATTTAACATACCTTTTGACAGTTTTATTGAAACTTTAGAAATTCCGATCATTGTACGGCATTGATGTAGTGATATTAAATGACTTTTATTCAAATCTTCTCAAAGAATCGACCCTTAGGGATAGTATGGAATCATTAGGACTTCCACCTACCAATCTTTCAATACCAACACATTTTACAACTTTCAATAGTACATTAATTGATATTATATTTGTGGGTGTCCCATCTAAAGTCGCTTTATATGATCCAATCTCTGATTTCTCGCTACAACAGGATGATCAGGTTTATAGTTACCGGGATTTTAAAACGTAAACTACGACTTGCTATATGAAAGTTTCTATTCTTTTGATTGGAATAACATTTACTTTATGAGTTCTGTTGATGATCAGCTAACATTTTTGGAGAACAATATTCTATCCCTATATGATGAAACTGTGCCATTAATAAGGAAAAAAATTACAAGTAAGGACAAACCGTGGTTCACCAAAAACATTGAGCAGTCCATACAACGTAGAGATCTAGCATACTCTAGATGGAAACGTTTTAGAACAGCTGGACTTAAAGGTGAATTCCGCTCTGCCAGAAGGAATGTTAATAATCAAATAAGATTGGCTAAATCCAACTATTATACTAAACGTTTTAGTTCTGCCATTGACTCTAGAAACACATGGAAGACCATTCGAGACATTGGTATCGGGAAAGCTGTTAAAACTAATAGCTGTACCATTGATGCTGATGAACTCAATAATGTCTTCACCAATATACCATCGGTTTCTACAAATAATGTGATACCAAACATTTATTCTTTTAATAATAACTCGTGTTCTCGAGTAAATTCGTTCCAGTTTTCTTGTGTAAGCCAGGTTGAGGTTTTGTCTTGCTTTTCATTGGTTAAATCCAATGCTGTGGGTTCCGACAATATACATCCTTATTTTATTAAAATTCTGTTACCGTTACTACTGCCATTCATAACTCACCTTTTAAATTCAATTATAACTTATAGTTCCTTTCCTACAAAATGGAAGCACGCAAAGGTTATACCACTACCAAAGTCTAACACGGAATATCGTCCAATAGCAATTCAAAGTTTTCTTTCAAAAATTTTGGAGAAGATTTTGCATTTGCAAACGAGTGCTTACATACATGCAAATCGTTTAATGTCCGATAAACAATGGGGGTTTCGTCCCAACCACAGCTGTTTAACTGCACTGGTTGACGTGTCTGAAAATATAAGAAGCGAACTCGATAATGGTAAAACTAATTTCTTGATACTACTCGACCATTCCAAGGCATTTGACACTGTACACCATGAAACCTTATGCATGAAATTGAGACATTTGTTCAACTTTTTATCCTCATCAAGTAAATTAATATCATCATATCTTTCTGATAGAAGTCAATCCGTACACGTTAATAACACTATTTCAAATCCAATAACACGGTGTGCCACAGGGATCGATTCTAGGACCCCTCCTTATTTCAGTTTAGTTGTACTTAAGTAGTCCTGCAAACTCTATTAGAGAAAATGTCGATAAACTTAATTATGATCTGAACAAAATACATTGCTGGGCAGTTGCAAACGGACTTTGCCTTAATCCACAAAAGTCGAAATGCTTAATAATTCATAAAAAAATCCATTACACCACTTATTGAAGATGACATTTTAATAAATAATCAAAAAATCGACATGGTGCAAAGAGTTAAGAACTTAGGAATAGTGTTCAACAACAACTTAACCTGGTCAAGCCACATAAATACTCTCGTAGTTCGGACGTATGTCAAACTTCGAACGCTGTGGTCCATACAACACTTCACGCCACTAAGAATAAGGCAGCTTCTTGCAAAGGCTTATCTGATTCCTAGTCTTACTTACGGTTGTGAACTTTTCGCTAAATGTGATTCCATCAGTAAGAAAAAATTAGAAGTTTTGTACAACAACATTATAAGATATGTTTACGGATTAAGGAAGAGTGATGGAGTCCCTGCATTTTCAAAAAACCTTTATGGAGTATCTTTCGAAAACCTTCTTAAAATTAGAGTCCTTATTTTTTTGCACAAAGTTGTAAATACGAAAAAACCACAATACATTTATAATTTTATACAATTTGCTAGATCCACCTGGGGTAAGAACATGATTATACCTAGTTTTAAATGTCTTGTGTCGGAATGGCAATTTTTTATAAACGCCGTTCGTCTTTGGAATGGTGTGCCAAACTACCAACAAGCAAATAGCAGCGCAAATCTCTTAGGAAATTTTTATTTAAAACTTTCGCTTAGCTTAACTAAAATTGTTCGTGATAAATTTATTAAATGCTTGTATATCTGTATTTTTTGTTTAATTTTTTTATATATTGTATTAAATTTTTTATTTTTAATATAACTTGTAATATTACTTTTATTATATTTATTCTTTTTTTATTTTAATGTAAAATGTTAAATATTAAAATCTTTTATATGGTAATCCTTACAAACCAATATAATCCTGTACTTTAATTATAAGACTTGTTCTTGTTGTGCAGGAAATCGATAAATAAATAAATAAATAATAAATAAAAACAAGTAACTGAAAATATTTGAAAATCAAGTATTATATTAACATTTGTATGAACAATTACTCACCAACAGGCATATTCTCCCGTTCTATTGCGCTTTTGGTAAAATGTTGTGGAATGTTGTACTGCTCTTGCACAGTCAACTGTGATTATAGAAAACTTAGCTTCGCCTATAACACCTTCCAAATAAACAAGACGTTGTTCGCAAATACCAGGAGGACACACATTTGATATACTAAGGTGGGTTTTTGTGTATGTTTTAATTTTGAACCATATAAACTCAATTGGATTCAACATTGGGCTATAAGGAGCCAATCGAAGAAGAGTCGTTGGTGAATTTTCAAAAATTATTTCCATTCGGCTACGACATGGTGAATTATCACACACAACAACTAAATCTTGTAAGAGGTTTCCTAATTGCTCCCATCGATTCATCAAGCTCTCTCTTGCGTCTTGCATTCTGAATGATCCTCGTTTTCTAGTCAAAAGAATTACTCCAGAAGATGATATTCCCCCGATTAGGTGGACATTTGGACTTTGGGAAGATGGTGCGTGCTCTTTAGCCTTTCCTGGACCATTCACGAGAACAAATTGAAATTTATTTCGTCAATCCAAATTATTTGGTTTCCACTTTGAATTAAATTATTTAAATCCTGTGCTGTTCATGGTTTTTGGTTCACAGTGCAACGTTTTCATAGTATATACATCTTACAGTTAAGGTTATTTAAAATTTTTGTCGTTGTGAACATTTGTGAAACTCTCTTTGAACGTTTTCTTTTAGCTTCTGCAGCGTAATGCCCATTGTAAAATATTCTCTACCTCGTCCTTGGTTAAGAGTTTAGGTTTTTTTTACCACCGCAGTTAATTTATTGTTGAAGGGATAAGCTATTCCTATGCGCAATTCACTGGTTGCTTAGGCCAGATCGTCAGGAAACTTCATCCAAAGATTTTAGAAAAGCTAAAGATATTAAACAAATTAAACTGTTAAGCGAATAAGAATTATAGACCTCAGTTTTACTTGTAACAATATCAAAGCTTAAACAAAAACAACAACAATAAACAGTGAGTTTATCTTTTCTTACAGTCCCGACAACAATTGGTTGATTTTTTTAAGTTTGATTTTAATTATAATCATAGGAATTTAAAATTGACTTTCACACCATAATACGTACATATGTAGGTCCATAGATATTAACATATGTATTTGTTTATCCTAATGATAATTCTTTACATATATACATACATATAATTAATTTAGATTACCTTGCGTACATACACTCGTTAAACGTTGGTCTTACAATTGCTGGAACCAGACCTGGGAAGAGTTTGCACTTCCCTTTGAGAGGACCAGCAGGACTATTTAAGTCTATATCTAATCATACACTGTGTTGGAGTATATTAGACTATTGCAATGAGTATTTAGAAAATTGTCCAATCGAAATTTTGACATACCATCGCAAAGGATCTGGTGAAAGTGCATCCGTTGTGTTAGAAAACTCAAAGTTATTATTAGCAAAGATCTACAAAAAGTATCCAAATTTACAAAAGTTGAAAATTTCAAATGAGTAAGGCGGATAATGGCAGAGTAAAATTTATATTTTAATAACAATTACATATTAATATATTTCTAGTGAATCCGATCCCATCTCTGGATGGTCAACTCCTCGGGATTTTCAAGAAGACGTTCGTTATGCAATAACATTAGTAAATATAATTTTAGAGCACTGGAGAGCAAAATTAACTAGTACATTGCTTGTCAACCTGGAATCAATAAGTCATGATAATGCTTTTCTTAGCTATCATCCATATGAATTTTCTCAGAGGACTTTAATGGCTCATTTTCGGATGAATAACACAACACCTCCACATTCACAATTTATTCAGAAACCTGTATATGCTGCTTTAGGTCTTATGTCACGTCTAGCCGATATGGCGTCAGACGTAATGACAATAGAAACCGCAAATGGCAAAAGACTAAATATTTTGAAAACTATTGCCTCAGGAAAAAATCCACTGTATTACAGTTGGTTAATCATGCCAATTCCAGCCGTTTTGCAGGAAAAATTAAGTCACATAACTTTTCCACTGGACCAAATATGTGATAATGAAATTTATGCGTTTATTATTGATGCTATTGATCAAGGTCACACAAATCCTGTTAAAGTTTGGATTCATTTTCAGAGTCCTCCGTATCCGAACGCAACAGTACGTGAATTAATTAGACGTCGACAAGGGCCTCGAATTATATTAACTGGAATTTTACGGAATATGACTCTTTCAGTTGATTTGGCTGCATTAGAGGCTCCATGGTTAATGCAATTCAGAATATGTTCAATTTTAAACCCTCGCCTAAAAACCCCATTTAATCTTTTACTTACACCTGTAACACATAACGAAGTCTTTCTTACATGGCAGGAAATTGATTCCACATCTGTGCAATGTCTTAAAACGTATGAAGTATGGTTCAGAGTAAATGATACTGAGTCGTGGACATACATTTCTTCGGGTTGGCATTTACCATTTCCATCGTTTCATTTTGCACCTTTAAATGGATTAAATGTTAACGGTAAGTGTAAACTTTGTTTTATGTGCTGGTTTTATTGCTTTGTGACTGTAAAAATTAGTAAAAATTAAGGCGTGAATTTAACTCATTTATTGCTGAAAAATGTGCACACAATACATGCTTAAAAAAATTCAAAATATGTTTTAAAAAATAATAAAATATGCATATAAGTATGTATGTATGTATTGTTTGAAGAAACCCCAACAAAACGAAGCCATTTACAGTGTACCAAGGTAAATTCATGCAGGTTACCGCATAAGAGAGAGTTGTGCTGGCTAAAATTAGCCGCGTTCGAGAACACAAAAGTTTTTACTATTTTTTACTGCATTTTACGAAATTGCGTTCGAGTACACAAAATACAGTAAATGAGAACACAAATTGAGAGCGTAAAGTGACAGTTCTTGTCTGAGTATTTACAAATTTTTACTGCAGAAATTTTTGCAGTAAAATTTTTTAGTAAATCAAAAAAACAGATGTTTCAAAAGGTAAACAAACAAAAGTTACAAACAAAATGCTTAAATTTATGAAAAATTTTTTAAATAAAAGAAAAGTTAAAACAAAATTAAACAAAACAAAAAGTGATTAAATATTAATTAATTGTACTTGTTTATGAAGCATTTATTTGGCTAAATACCAACATTTGAAACCTTTTTTTGTTATGTTACTTTTTTAGAGTTGTAAAAGTGTGAAGTACTTGGGTACTTAAGTAATCAATAGCAAAAATTTATTCATGTTCTTATGAATAAATTAACCCGACACAAATAAGTAACATCAAATAAAATAAAAAACAAACAAATATGAAAGATTACATGAAATAATTTGTTTGTATTATCCAAAAATGTTCGTGTTATAAAAAGTATTTAATCGATTACCGATCAGAAAACGAGTTAAGTAGTCAAAAGTGTAAAAATTGTTCAACACTTCAATTATTTGGCATCAGCTGTTGCCTTTATTTTACGAATTTTTACAAATTTTGCGTTCGCGTTCTTTTTTGGACAACAGCTTTTTGTGAGAGTAAATTTTTCAGTTTACTCATTTACTGCATTTTACTGCAAAAGTACTCAAACGCACCTATTATTTGTTTTTATGGAGTTTGACATTAATAATAAAACTGCATAACTACCTAGCTGCATAGAGCTGCAAACCACTCGATAGTCCTATCATTATTTTTGGCTGGCTATTGAATAATTGTTATCTTTATTTTAAAAGTTACTACAAAGTTGATTAGATGTAGTCAATCTCCCGAACGATTGTTAAAATCTCGAATGTTGAAAATAGAAGTAACAGTACATAAGTGATTCAAACTTATAATAATGAAGAAAGAGAAAAAATAGACGCAGCTATACAAAGTGAAATGTGTGAAAACTACGAAATAAAGGTACCATGAAATTTAGAGACAACGGTGGTCATAACAGATATGCCATTTAAATACTCAGAAGATGAATGAAAAAATTAAGAAACAGAATGAATTTTCTTACGAAATTAGAAGAAATAATAGGTTAATATATTTGTATCTTCTTTATATATAAAAACAAGTAAGAAAGTATAGTCGGTCAAGTCCGACCATATGATACCCTACACCACAGTCTTAAAAAACAAATTTTCGAGAACGTATGGCTATATGAATAGGGATCTGTCTATGTTTTAAATTTCATTAAAATCGGTTTGATAGTTCCTGAGAGACAAATACTGACCTCCATCGCCCCTCATGGTCCTATTTTTTTTAAATGCATAGCTTATGTGTCCGTCTGTCTACATTTGAAATTTCATTAAAATCGGGTTGACAGTTTGATAGAAATTGCCCCCTATCTCTACTCGTGGTCCTACGATTTGACCCATTTTCAAATTTTATTAAATTATCACCAAAATTGCGACCTGTATATTAGTCAGGATAATATGGAAAGATTCTCCTTTAATTGTGTTGACGTGGGTGGTTTATGGAATGCCATACGGAGAATAAAATCTTATGCGGTAAGGTCAGACGGCATCTCTCTTAAATTTCTAAAAATAATTTTTCCCTTAATATCAAGACACTTTATATTTACAATAATATTTTAACATCTTCAAGCTATCCAGACTGCTGGAAAGTAGCAAGAGTAATTCCTATTCCAAAAATAAAAAATCCACAATGTTCCTCTGATTTCAGACCTATTAGTATCTTGCCAGTTTTTTCAAAGGCATTGGATATTATAATGAGTGACCAAATACTTGAATCCACGGGTTTTCAATCGTGTATTTCAGATTATCAATCAGGCTTTAGAAAACACCATAATTATGGTGTATGGTATGGAAGGGTCGTTGTATTATAATACAACGACACTTCTAACAAATTTGATAGATGAAATAAGACAGAATGTGGAAAGGAAAAATGTTTCAGTTTTAATCAGCTTAGACTTGAGCAGAGCTTTTGAGTCAATAAGCCATGATATGTTGCTAAATAAACTTAATTCTTTGTTTTCATTTTCTCGTAGTGCTTGCTCATTAGTTAAATCTTGTTTACTTAAAAGGAGACAATTTGTTCAATATAGGTCAAGAATTTCAGTGATAAGGGATGTTGTGCGTGGTGTACCACAAGGCTCAATTTTAGGTCCCTTGTTTTTTAATATATACATTAATGCTATATTTACTAACTTATCTAACTGCAATAACCACTTATATGCGGATGATCTCCAGTTACTTTTCTCTTGTCAACATAATAATATTAGCTCCTTAATGTCGAATATAAGACATAATTTAAATATCATACAAAACTGGTGCAATGAAAACTATATTGAACTTAATGTAAAGAAGTCTAAAGCTATTGCGTTCAATACGTGTGGAATTAATATGCAACGGATTCTTGTTAATAATGAAGAAATAGAATACCATTGTTTCCTTGGCATTGTGATTGATCAAAACCTGACATTTGATTTTCATTTTAACCATATTTTTTTTTTTTTTTTAGCGATAAACCAACACTCAGGGGATGCACCCTATATATGCAGTGCATTGTGTTGACCAGGAAAATAAGGTTTGGGAAGGAGGAAAGAGGGAATAGTGTTTGTGGACATTTGAATTGAATCTTAATAAATTATAAGTACCGGGGAAGACCTCTGCGGGAAGTTTATTCCACATACGGATAGTTCGACTGAAAAACGAATTTTCTCTATAATGCGTTGTGCGAAACACAGAACAATCGACTACAAACGGATGTGATCCACTGGATGAGCGAGTATTACGAAGAAATACTCGGGCGGGTGGAATAAGTTCACTTATCTCAGTGGAACACCTCCCATGGTAATATCGATAGAAAAGTGCCACACAACCCATATTCCGACGATGCTCCAATGAGTCAATAGAGTTGGATACCCTACTGTCATTGATGAGCTTCACCGCCCTCCTTTGTACACGGTCCAGAAGGTTCAAAATAGACTTTGAAGCCCCTGCCCATATATGGGAGTTGTATTCCATCTTCGGTCGGATATAGGTGGTATAGATACATAGTAAGGAGATCGGATGAAGTGAAGTAAGTCTTGCACCGTTTAAAAAAACCTAAACACTTGAATGCTTCTTTCGACACTTTAAAAACGTGTTTATTCCAGCGGACATCGCACTGTATTCTCATGCCCAGAACATCAAGAGTATCCGATTCCTCAATATCAATGCCACTCATTAATACAGATGACATAGATGGTCCCACGGCTCGTCTGTGGGTCAACATACAACATTGGGTCTTGCGTGCATTCAATTCGACCCTATTCGCTTGACCCCACTCAGAGATTGTAGCTAGGTCCTGATTAAGAGTGTCATTCATATTTTGCCTTTTGCCCCCAATCTCAACAAGGCTTGGCCTATGATCGAAGGAATATGAATGACAAATGTTGCTGTCATCTGCAAAAGAGTAGATAGGATTTGAAGTATGACTAAGAAGGTCATTAAGAAATATAAGAAATAGCGTAGGAGAAAGGACAGAACCTATATACATATTTTCAAGATTATCAATTGGATTGCGTAAACTATATTGCATTAATTGTTCACTGCCGTTATATATTCGAAAACAATTGGCTCATGCTACACTTATGCCAATTATAATCTATGGAATTGAAATTTATTCCGGCACAACGGATTTCAATTGGAATAAATTACGGAAATATTTCAACCGAATAATAAGATTTGTTTATAAGCTTAGGGTACATGACCACGTAACTTCCTATGTAACAGATTTTTTGGGTTGCTTATTTGAAAATTTTGTGAAAGTTAGAATAATGATGGTATTTTATAAAGCGTTAAAATATAATTCACCTACTTATCTTTCAAATCGTTTTGAATTCGAAAGTTCGTCCAGATCACATACGCTAATATGTCCTCGTTTCAATACGCTAATAATGCAACGTTCTTTTATTGTAAGAGTTTGTAGAATTTGGAATAATATCTTACCCTATCCTGATAGACACTTTGCTTATTCATTTAAAGAATTTAAAATTAAACTTTTTTCAGTTCTCTAATTTGGTGGTGGTGAAATAAATTTTTAAATTTTTATTTTTTTAGAAGGAATTCATACCCATGATTGAGAGAGATTTAGTTTATAAGTATTAATATACATTTTAAAATTTTGTTTTTTGTAAATGTCAATAATTATAGTGCCATAAACAATTATACTGTAATCAATTTGGCCTTTTTAGGGCTTAAAGATTATTAAATAAATAAAATTGAATTGAAAATTGCGACCTGTACTCTGCGCTCAAGGTTACATGGACAGCCGGCCTGCCAGCCAGCCGGACGGACATCGTTAGATCAACTTAGAAAGTGATTCTGAGTCGATCGGTATACTTTAAGATGGGTCTAGGACCAATATTCATAATACCCTCTCCACTATTGTGGTGTGGGTACAATAAGTTGTCCTATGTTCGTCATTTTATGACTCGAGAACCACTCAATCGATTTTCAAACGAGTACATGCGTTGGAAAACTCTACTTTCACTGATGGCTTATACAAATAAATCCCGTTATGTGGCGCTGTTATCGTTACATTTAAATTTTTTTTATTGATGGTAGATAGCGCTGGGGTCAACTTATTAACAAAATTCTCCAGTATTTCATTTAGAAAATCCCGAGCAGCGCCGGGACCAAACAGCTAGTATAAAAAAAAAATTACGATTGATAACGCCGTCCGACACAATATTAGACACGAACCGGATGACATAAGTCTGAAACTAGAGATTAAATGGAGCAAAACTGCGTTCACAGTTTTTTATTTTCTGATCCTGTTTCCTTTTAAAAGGTCTTCAAAATTTCAAAGGACTACATTTTTAAAAAAATGTTTTAAAATACTTCTGCTCATCCTACTATGCCAAAGTTGGTGTCAAATGATCAAGAAGAGTTGTAAAATATTTTGCATTATTTTGTTATTATTCTTTTAGGATTGGAAGATGTCAAAAATGTCCTTTCAAATTTTTATCTTTAATGTCCTTTTAGATTTCCAATAATTTTTTTTAAAACAAATAGTGCGTTGAAGGACCAAATATTGAATACCACATGCCAAAATTTCAACCTTCTAGCTTTACTAGTAAATTAATACTTTAAATTTTCATTATTTTATTTTTTATATTTTATTTTAAAATTTCATTGGAAAAAAAAATAGCTAGTACTTAGATTATTTGGTACCTAACATATTTTTTCGTGGGTTCTGAAATAGTTGCCACTTTATAAAAAAAAATTTAACTAGAATTGTTTAAATAAATTATAATTTTTCGTCAACGTAATAGTTTTTGCAAACGCGTTTAAATATGAAGTGCCCAAACCGTAATAAGTTTTGTGTTGTGTGTGGATTATTTGTACCATTTAATAAATCGCGAAATATAACAAAAACCTTTGAAAAAAGGTACGAAGAATACTTTTTAATAAACTTAGCTCCAAGATTGTGGTATGTGCCTGAAATTGTATGTAACTATTGCTACGCTGGTGTACTACGATCAAAGGACATAGGTAAAACTCGCAATGCAATGAAATACGTGTATCCAGTGGTATGGTTACGCCGCAGTGAACATTCTGCAGAATGTTGTCAGTCGTATCCGCGTATTATGAAGGTTAAATATAATAAGCGAGAAGGTATAAACTACTATAGTTCCGAGTCTATGAAACCTGCAGTATTACGTTCAGCAATAAACCTCAACTCACCGTCTGAAGAACTTGTACAAGCTTCAGAAATCATTGAAGAAGAATCACATTGTTACGATACACATGTTGAGGAATGTTCTATATATGAACCAGCAGAAAGCGAGTTGGGGTATGCTGAACCACATTTTGTAACTCAGACCGACTTTGACAATCTTGTCAGAGATATGAATGTATCTAAAGAAAAGGCCGAACTTTTGGCATCACGCTTGCAGCAGTGGAAACTAGTTTGTTCTGATTTCTATGTCACATCTTCGCGAAAGCGTTTAAAAGTTAGCTCATTCGATCAATGTTTTAAGATAGACGACGAAACTGGTATTACATATGCAACTGACATACAGAAGCTCTTTGATACAATTGGAAATGTTATAATCAGAACAACCGTTTGCTTTGATGGTTTACATACAAGTGCATACATATTTATTCATTCTTGCTTTCATACATATTCTTATTAAATTAATGTTACCTTATTGTTAGTAAATCGTGTTATTAAATAAGCGATTATATCACTTCTCCCCCCCTTAATTGCTTTAATTCATTGACCCATAATAAAATTTACATCGAGATCATTCTAATAGACGTTTAGGAATTTTACACTGCCTCTGCGGTCGTCTAACTGATATGTCGTCTCCAGTTGGTTTCTGATTTGCGTCTGATTTAAGGCTGATATTATCTTCGTCTGCATTATCCGTATTCGCACTATTGCTTGTTGTTGTTGATTCTGCTTGTTCTTGGAGAATTTGCTGAGGTATGCCGTGGGTTGATACTTCATTGGGTTTATCGATACGTGGGTCTGGGTCAACTTCTTCATTTGGTGAAGTGGTTGGTTTTACATCGACTCTTCGCATCTGATCTGTGTGTCTTTTCCATTTATGACCATCATCTAATACAATGTTATAATGTAACTTTTCCACCACTCCAAACTGCCATTTGTTTTTAGACATGTAATCTCGTACTGATACTCTGTCTCCTGCTGAAAATTTGTTGTTTGTAATGCAACGAATATTTTTGCTGACATCGTTGCTGGGTAAAATTAGATCAAGGCGTGATTGAGTTTGACGGCCTAGCATCAACATTGCTGGTGTTTTACCTGTTGTGGGATGAATCGCACGTCTATACGCCAGTAAAATTGTGGCTAATTCTGCACTCATTGTATTTGAAGTACATTTTGAAGCCAACAATTTGTTTTTTATTGTCTGTACATATCGTTCGGCTTGGCCGTTAGTTGCAGGATGGTACGGTGCCCCCTGTTTATGTACAATACCATTTAATTTAAGAAAATTTTGGAATTCCCCTGCATTAAATTGTGTACCGTGGTCGCTGACAAATGTATTGGGGATGCCAAATTGTGCAAATATTTCGCGGCATTTCTGTATAGTTATTTCTGTAGTCATGTTGGGAACAATGTGGACCTCTGGCCATTTTGAAAAAGCATCCACCATTATAAATAAATACTTGCCCATAACTGGCCCTGCATAATCCGCGTGTACGCGCTCGAATGGTTTGTTAGGTCTTGTCCAACAATGGGTTGGTGTAACCTTTTTTGGGTCGGGTCTTGTAACTTGGCATAGTGCACATTGGGATACTATATTCTCAATATCCTTATCCATTTGGTTCCACCACACGTAACCACTGGCTAAACTCTTCATTCGAGATATACCAAAATGTGCGGTATTCAACTCATCTAATATTTTCTTGCGTAGTGGCTTAGGTATATACACTCTTATACCCCGTAATAGGCATCCATCATGTAGACTGAATTCCGTCTGAGCAATACCAAAACGGTCTTTGGGTTGACTGTCACGACCATATTCTAAACATTTAATCAATTTTCGTACCTCGTTATCCACTTGTGTTTGTTTTGCAACTTCCTGACACGTCACAGGCAAGTTATCAATCATTTCTTCTTCAATGACATACACCTCTTCAACAAAATTATATGTGTCAGTGTTTGGTAACCGAGACATCGCATCGGCGTTTGCGTTATCTTTCGACTTTTTAAATTTAATCACATAGTCGAATTGCTCTAAAAACAACGCATAATGTTGCATTCTAGTAGCTGAATGCACAGGTAGGCTCTTGTTAGGTAAAAAGATTTGCGATACCGCCTTGTTATCTGTAATTAAAGTAAACTTTTTACCGTAAATGTAATTGTAAAACTTACGAACACCGTAGATGATCGCATACGCCTCCCGATCAATTTGTGAGTATCGCTGTTGCACCTTACTAAGGGTCTGTGAAGCAAATTGTATGGGTCGCTCATTGCCATCGCTGTACAAATGGCTAAGAACCGCGCCAACGCCCGTGGGACTCGCATCAACAGCGAGCACCAGCGGTAATTTAGGGTCATAATGTGTTAACACCGTGTCAGTTTGCATTTGCCTTTTAATTTCCATAAATGCTTTTTTGCATTTTACATCAAAATCGAATTCTACATCATTTTGTAGTAACCGATTTAGTGGATATACGATGTCACTTAAATTCCTTATAAATCTGCCGTAATAATTTATAAGTCCCACAAAAGCTCGTACTTCATCTTTATTCTGTGGTTGTTTCATATTTTGAATTGCTTCAACTTTACTTTTAATTCGCTGTATGCCCTCTTTATTTATCATATGTACATATAACCACAATATTCAATGGAATTCTTCATAAATTCCGATTTATCCCCATTTATGCGCATGTTGTATTTTTGTAAACGTAAAAATACTTCTTCTAATCGTTGAATGTGGGTCGCGTCATCAGGAGCTGTGATTTTGATGTCGTCTAGGAATACAGAGACACCTGGAATATCACATAGTACCTGTTCCATAAGTCGTTGCCATTTGGCTGGAGCACTTGCTATGCCATACATCAAACGTGTGGGTTGATAAAGTCCTTTATGGGTGTTGAGGGTTAATAAATGTCTATCTTCAGGATGAATTTCTAATTGCAGGTACGCCTTCGTCAAGTCAATTTTCGAAAATTTCACGCCGCCAGCCATTTTGCTAAAAAGCTCTTCGATTGTAGGTAGTGGGTGCTCGTCAACCACTAGTGCCGGGTTTAATGTAATTTTGTAGTCGCCACATATTCGTACTGTACCATTTTTCTTTGGTACTACAACGATGGGTGTAGCCCACTCGCTACGCTCCACTTTCACTAAAAGTCCCTCTGACACCTGCTCCTGTAATTCTTTTTCTACAGCATCCATTAAAGGGAATGGTACCCGCCTAGCCTTTACAAAACGTGGGGTCGCGTTGGGTTTAATGTATAGTCGGGCCTGTAGTTCTGCGATTTTCCCCATGGATTTATCAAATACCGTGGGGTATTTTTGAATTAATTTTTGTATTTGCTGAGAGGGGTCATCTGTTTGTATAACGTTTACCACGTTGCCATTACCCTTTTGTAATATTTCATTCCAATTTAATTTAATTTTGAACAACCACTCTCTTCCCATTAATGGCTTACGATCGGAACGTACTATGTACAACTTTGCTTTCGTATTAATGTTATCTGTTATATTCACCCATATATAACCAACACATTCTAAAGGGGTCCCACAGTAACTAACAAGTTCCATATCTGGTTTGTGAACATCTAATTTTGGAAAATAAGTTTTTGCGTCCTTCAAATTTATTATTGAAACAGGCGCACCGGTATCTACTTCGAAATTTATCCAATTATTGTTTACCTTAATTTTGTGGATTATCTTTCCACGTATACTTAAAACGTTTTGTGGGTCGTTTATATGCAAAATTTCTTGTACTTTTGCTGATGGATTTTCTGTACTGGATTGTATATAGTGTACTTGCTTCTTCTCTTTAAAGCATACTTTTCTTAAGTGTCCTTTTATTTTACAAAAGTGACACGTAACATCCTTAAATTTGCATTTATCAGCAGTGTGTTTGGGGTCACCGCAATGAAAACATTTCTTTGTATTTGTTGTTTTCGTTGTTTTAGTTTTTCCCGCCATTTTGTGCACAGTTATTGTTTCATTACTCTTACCTTGTAATTCACTGCCACCAATTTCTGCTAACTCACTAGCAGTCGCTATTGTAATTGCGTCATTTAAATTTAGAGTCTTTTTTTCTAATAAACGGCTTTGCAATTTACCATCCAAAAGGCCAAATACGAATTGATTCCGCAACGCTTTTTCAAGGTGCGTTCCAAAATCACAATTTGCTGCTAATTTACGTAAAGCCACCAGAAAATCTGCTGCTTTTTCGCCTTCTTTCTGTTTTCTCCTATTAAAACGAAAATTTTCCAATAATTCATTTGGCTTTGGGTCAAAATGGTCTTGTAAAATCCCCACAATTTCACTGTACGTTTTATCCTCTGGGGTCGTTGGTGCCAGCTTATCGCATAAAATGTTGTACGTGTCCGATCCAATGAAATGAAGCAGAAGAGATTGTTGCTTTGTGCCCTTGCATTCGTACAATTCTAAGGCTATCTCAAAACGTTTAACCCACCTGGACCATGAAGTCTTATTCATGTCAAAAGGCTCGAAATTGAAAAATCCCACATTTTTCGCTGGATTGGTTGTATCCGTAGGCATGATGTAATTTTCTTTATTTTTTTAATTTATATGTATGTATGTTGTTAATTGCAGTTTACTGTACAACTTGCAAAAACTTTTTACTTGTACAAAAAAAAACAAACGGTAAAAAATAACTTGTAACACAAAATCTTAAAAAAAACTCGTCGCCAGAATTGTTATAATCAGAACAACCGTTTGCTTTGATGGTTTACATACAAGTGCATACATATTTATTCATTCTTGCTTTCATACATATTCTTATTAAATTAATGTTACCTTATTGTTAGTAAATCGTGTTATTAAATAAGCGATTATATCAGGAAACAATTACGATCCTGCCGAATGGAGACTTTTTATAGATGGATCCGTTAAAAGTCTTAAAGGAGTATTATTACATAATGGCAACGTGTACCCGTCAGTGCCCATTATTTATGGTTCAGATATTAAAGAATCTTATGAAAATATGAAAGTCATTCTTAAGTTAATAAAGTACGATGGACATCGTTGGTTGATTTGTTGTGACCTTAAAGTGGTGGCTATTCTCATGGGAATAAAAAATGGATTTTCTAAACATCAGTGCTTTTTATGTCTTTGGGAAGGTCGACGACGTGATTTGCATTATACCGACCATAAATGGCCGTATCGCCTAAGTCATCAGCTTGGGATCAATAGCGTTAATCAAATGACACTTATTTCATCATCTAAGATACTTCTCCCTCCCCTGCACATTAAATTGGGTTTGATACGTAATTTTGTTCGGGCACTTGATAGTGATGGTTCAGCAATGGAATATTTGAAAAAAGTTTTTCCAAAGCTAAGTATGTACTGCGAAAATTGAGGCTGGTAGGTTAAATGATCACAATGGGTTATTTTTATTAAAGTTTTATATTTTAAGGTGTATTAAATGGACCACAGTTAAAAAAATTAATGAAATCGAATTAGTTTCCCGATTTATTAACGACGTTGGAAAAGGCAGCGTGGAATAGTTTGGAAGATGTAATAAATAAATTTTTGGGCAATAATAAATCTGTAGATTATGAAGCTATTGTTAAGAAACTAGTGAATAGTTATGGAATAATGGGAGTCAACATGTCACTTAAAATTCATTTTTTGGATAGCCACCTGGATTTTTTCCCCAGTAATTTAGGAGACTTTAGTGATGAACACGGGGAGAGATTCCATCAAGATCTCGCTGTAATTGAGAATCGGTACCGTGGAAAAAAAAACCGCCCATATGCTGGCCGAATACTGTTGGTCAATTTGTCGTGATACTACTGGTCTACATAAACGACAAACCAACAATATGCACTTTTCTAAATAAACCTTTTTTGTATATAAATAAAAAATTTTTTAATATTTTAATTTGAACTTTATATATATGAAGGCTAGTACTCTGTTCGTATTTGCCAAGTATGTTGAGTTACATTTATTTTTCGGGTGAAAAATTTGACATGAGAAAACTGTTGTTTTGATTTTCGTGCGAAAGAAGTGATGATCATATTATTTCGTACGAAAAAGAAATGTTGCAAGAAACTTGTTGCCGTTGAAAAATAATGTTTACATTCTCCATTTAATGTATAGTTTCACAATTTTATCATCCGGTTCGTGTCTCACAATTTTTTTCTTTTTTTGTCGGACGGTGTAATGAATCATATTCGAAATTAATAACAGAACAGAAAATAAACATTAGCGGCGTTCGTTTACCCCAAAATTTGTACTGGATTTTACTGAAATTCGTTCGCGTACACATAAATTTGCAAAAGAGAGTATCTAATGAGAGAGTAAAGTCACAGTTGTCAGCAAAGAGCCTGTAAGTTTTAAATGAACGAACTTTTGCCTATAAAATCAAGTTCGCCAAGATAGCAACAATTAATAGCAACGCCGGAAATAAAACCAAGGGGAATTTTGGGAATTTAGTGGCAATGAAAGTTACCAACGATTTTAAAAATTTATCATCGGTTTTAATAAAATTCCTAGCCATTCCAGATGAAAGTGGGTTCATCCAAAATGGTCAGTAAAAATCGTTGTTGATTTTAACTTTTTATTTAAAAAACTGGTTTGATATTTGTGTTTTTATTTATTCGAATTAAAACCGGTTAACCGGTTATTTTGTAAATGCTTTACCAATATCCAATTTTTTTAAAATAGCAATAGCGAATATTTAAAATATTCGAAAAAAAAGTGGCATAATCGATCACCATAGTTTTTATTCTGTCCTTAAAAAATTTATAAATTTTCACAATTTCATTATGAATTTGTTCGTATTTGTACACATTTTTAATACTTTAAAGATGTTTTTCAATGAAAAACGAAATATTGGCAAAATAAATAATGAAAAATTAGAATAATTTACAATAAAACCAGGACCTCGAGCTCAAAAGAAAAAAAGTTCTTTTATTAATACATTGTAAAGGTCGAATAAAACACAAAATTAGAACTTTAAAGAAATGTTAATTTGTTTGTTGTCTTTTTTTCTTAATCAACAGTCATCTTAATCATCTCAAATGTAGTGTGAACGGCTTTGATTAACTCAAATCGTCGCACACGTGTTCGAATGAAATTTCGTATCGAATAAAACTTCGTCACGTATCAAAAACGGGATTGCGGCATTCGAAAGCTTTCGAATCGAGATTTGTTTAAAAAATGTAACAGATTTTATGCTTGTATATAAATCAACATTGTTAATAGTGACTTCGGCTTATCGGTTTTCAGCGCTTGCCAAAAAGAGCAACGCAAAATTTTAAAAAATTCAGAAATAATTCGAATAAGCCATAAAATTTATTAAAAGTCCATAAAAATATACGGAATGGAAAAAATTCTGTTAAAAATTGCTAAATTAGGGGAAATTCACAAAAAATTGCTAATAGCGGCATAATAGCAAAGTCTACTATTTATTTAAACTCGTTAAAGCTGTAAGGAATCAAAAAACTTACAATACAAAAAGCGCTTCTATCGCAAACATGTGTTTTCTTTTCTACAAAAAATGTCACATTTTATTTAAAAAAATTCAACTTGGTGTTCGTTTCTTAAAAATGCTTTGCTCTCTAATAGGGCAGCGTGTTTTATTCTCAAAAAAATCAACCTTAAATGGTATAAGGCATTCCACTTTACGCCCCGTATAAATCGAGAGTGTTGATAATACCATGTGAAAAAAAGCTTCTGTTTATACATATATGGGGTTATATATGGGTTGGGAAAAATTTGCCTCTAATCAGGATCGTAAAAATTTCAAGTTTTAATAGTTATTTTTCTATTATTTTATAGTAAAAACAAAAGAAAGCATTACATTGTTAATGGTAGGTTGTCAGTGATACACAATTTAAATGGATTCGGTGTTATAAAATTGTTTTTGAAAAAAAAATGTCAAGTCAAGAAATCGGTAAAACTTGGTGTCAATAAATCGGCAATCTGGCAAAGGTATTTTCTTGTTTACATATTTTATGAAAAATAAACTAAAGAAATTGGAATTTCGTCATTCATTTTGTTCATTTATTTATTTATTTAATATCAATCTATTAACAAATTTGGGTTTATGTATATACTATACTATGTAAATCTGTATTTAAAATTAAATTTACCACCAAGTTCAGTTATAATTAACTATCAGTTATAGCTGTCAAAACATATTCTTAACTGGAAGTTAAAATAATAGTTAATTTAAACTGAACTTGGTGAAATTTTGTGTTAAAATGTTAATTAGCTTTTCCAATTGCTTTAATAAAAATGTTTTAAAATAAATCTAGTAGCACTTCCCTTTTTAGCAGAATTATTCTGTATTTTCACCACTGCTGCTGGCATGTTTGAAAAAAAATTTAGATTTTTGTGAACGTTCATGAACGATCTTAGAAGTTAATAGAATTTTATTCAAAGTGAATATAATTGTTTTGTGCAGTATACGCCGCTTTCCTTAGTGCCGGTTCACACAGGTCAAGTTTGTCTCGTCAAGTCTTGAGTTTTTAGGAAAGAGGGGAAAAGAAATGGCACTCTCTTTTCCCTTCTCCATCTCTTTATTGAAATACTTGCAACCAGAAAGAAATACCGATGTTTGTGTTGATCCATTTTTTAAATTTAATATTGGACTACTGTTCCTTTATTTTGAAAGATATTTCATCATCATCGTTTATAGCGATTTTCAACATTTGTAAAAGTTGTGATTTAAATTAAAGGCGTTTTAATTGTTAAAAATGTTTATTTTGGTTTTATAAATTTTTATAATAAAATAAAAATTATTCTTTTAAAAGCAAAACGGCAAGAAAAATTTTATGGCTAAACAAGTTGAAAAATGGCTAATGGCTAAACGCATTTTTTAATGGCTAAAGAGGGTGAAAAATGGCTAAATCTAGCCACTAAATGGCTAAATTGGCAACACTGGCTGTGGTTGACATTTCTGGTGAAATGCCCATATGTATATGTTTACCCCATTTTTTAGTGGTCGGTAGGTCAAACCAATAATACGTTGACGATGTTTTGTTTATTTTACTAATAAACTCCAAATACATAATAAACAATTTATAAATTTTCATTTGTTGAAATTACATTTTTAAAAAAATTTCAAAAGATTTTGTTATTCGTGCTAAATTCCCAGTTTTTATTATTGATAAAAACACTTGAAATTTATTGTTGATGGGATAAGCTATTCCTATGCGCATTTCACTGGTTGCTTAGGCCAGATCATCAGGAAACTTCATCCATAAAGATTTTAGAAAAACTAAAGATATTAAACCAAGTAAAAATGTTAAACATATAAGACTTATAGCAACAGTTCTACTTGTAAAGCAGACCATACACGATTCAATTCAATTGTCAACTGAGTCGGTTGTTGTCCAAATCAAAGCGTGTATGGCCTTGTCAGTTGATTAGTTTGACGGTTGTCGAGTTGGTTGAAGAAAAATCAAAAGATTTTGATTTTTTCAAGTTGACTCCAAGTCTTTCAATTCGATTGTACTGTGTGTGCTTAAGTCTCTTGATCAGCTGTCAAAATTTATGTTTGTAATATTTTTTTGCAAAGAAAAAGTGAAATATTTTTAAAATTGTCTTTAATTTCAATAAAATTTTAATAAAAAAATGACATTGGTGGCAAACATGGATACTTGGAGAGAAAATAAATTTTTGTAAAATTGTAAAAAAATTGTATATTTGACAGTTGAATTAAAATCTTTCAATTCAGTTGAAGAAGTGTGTGGCCAAGTATCAATTCAGTTGAAAGACTCAGTTGACAATTGAATTGAAAAGTGTATGGGGCGCATAATAATATCAAAGCTTAAACAAAACAACATCAACAATAAACAGTGCGTTCATCTCGTCTTACATTCCCCGCTACAATTAGTTGAAATTCTCTCAACATTAATTGTAGTTGTAAGTAGGTTAAGAAAAACAAAATAAAAAACAACAACAACTTACAAAAGATGTTGTCAATTAAGTGTTTTTTAGGCCGTGCACCCGCCTGTTTATTATCAAAAAGTAATTTCAATTTTTGGGAATACAAAATTTAAATTTCAAAAGATTTTGTTATTCGTGCTAAATTCCCAGTTTTTATTATTGATAAAAACACTTGAAATTTATTGTTGATGGGATAAGCTATTCCTATGCGCATTTCACTGGTTGCTTAGGCCAGATCATCAGGAAACTTCATCCATAAAGATTTTAGAAAAACTAAAGATATTAAACCAAGTAAAAATGTTAAACATATAAGACTTATAGCAACAGTTCTACTTGTAATAATATCAAAGCTTAAACAAAACAACATCAACAATAAACAGTGCGTTCATCTCGTCTTACATTCCCCGCTACAATTAGTTGAAATTCTCTCAACATTAATTGTAGTTGTAAGTAGTGAAATGCGCATAGGAATAGCTTATCCCATCAACAATAAATTTCAAGTGTTTTTATCAATAATAAAAACTGGGAATTTAGCACGAATAACAAAATCTTTTGAAATTTAAATTTTGTATTCCCAAAAATTGAAATTACTTTTTGATAATAAACAGGCGGGTGCACGGCCTAAAAAACACTTAATTGACAACATCTTTTGTAAGTTGTTGTTGTTTTTTATTTTGTTTTTCTTAACCTACTTACAACTACAATTAATGTTGAGAGAATTTCAACTAATTGTAGCGGGGAATGTAAGACGAGATGAACGCACTGTTTATTGTTGATGTTGTTTTGTTTAAGCTTTGATATTATTACAAGTAGAACTGTTGCTATAAGTCTTATATGTTTAACATTTTTACTTGGTTTAATATCTTTAGTTTTTCTAAAATCTTTATGGATGAAGTTTCCTGATGATCTGGCCTAAGCAACCAGTGAAATGCGCATAGGAATAGCTTATCCCATCAACAATAAATTTCAAGTGTTTTTATCAATAATAAAAACTGGGAATTTAGCACGAATAACAAAATCTTTTGAAATTTAAATTTTGTATTCCCAAAAATTGAAATTACTTTTTGATTTTTAAAAAACTTTAATAATCGGATAACCGATTAAACTAAAACCTCGGTTAATTACATGGCGTTTACATTTGCCAGTACTGGCAAGACAGTAGCAATACATGCAAACTTTTTCATTAACACATGCACACTTTTCCAACTGTCTTGTCTACTGTCTAGCAAATTTTGCAGACAGTAAAATTGGACAGTGATTTGACATTTGCTAACAGTAATCTAAAGTTTTGTTAGCAAAAGGGAAAAACATCAAAATGTAAAAACAAATTAAACATATTTTACATTGATTTCTTATATTTTAGTTAAGTGTTATGTTTGTTAACACAATATAGTTATTTTAAGCTGTTTTTAAGATTGTTTAGTTCATATGAAACACGTTTAGCTGGACATGCACTGCAACATTCATGTTTAACATATTTTTAAAAGGACGCCTACGTCACGAAGACAGTTAGTAGTGTTTTTGGAAACTAATATGTATTTTCTTGTATCTTGCCAGTACTGTCAAATGTCAACGCTATGTTAATCCAGCGAGTAACCGATTAAATGAATATCCTAGCATTTACTGATGTACTGCATTCAACTGCAAAAGTACTCAAACGTGCCTAGTATTAACAAGTAAGAGTGCTAAAAATGCAAGATTATGAACTCAGCAAAAAGTGGATCACGGTGAAGTTATTTTTCAAATTATTTTTTTACTGGTATAACATTATTAAACACAGATTATAAATATTAATTTTTTATATTTTACTTAAAATCTAAATAAGCAAAGCAATTTTTATATAACTTTATTAATAATAATAATATCTTCTTTTTTTATAGGTTTTTACAAAGTACGAGGCGTTGATATTTTTAATAATACCAGCTTGTTTTCAACTCAAGTGCAGTACATAGAAATAAAATAATGCAAAAATTTATTTTTTTTTGCTTTTTAAAGAATAAAATTACAAGCTGTAAATTAAATTACAAGCTTTCTTTAATTATAAATGTTACAAAAACAAAAAGTATGTTAAAAATTGTAAAATAAGTCCAAATAAACAAACAAATTTGATCAACAAATTAAATATTTCTTAAATTTTAAGATAAATACACATTTCATTTCTAGTTTTAATTTCATTCATGTGTCTATTACCAGCCATTTTTCGTTGATGTGTTCCATTTGTTTAGTTAAAATCGGGTTACGGACTCGTAATTTAATTTCTAATTTACCACCGACCTTTTTTCGTCCTTCTACAAGCTGCAAGCATTAAAGAATTTTATTTTAATTGTTTTTTCATACAACTAATAAATTTTGTCGCATTTCTCAAAAACTTACATCGAATGTATCGTGTATGTCACACTTTGTCTCCAGTGGCTGTAATTTGACATTGACTGTTCCGATAAGAGTGTCCGATCGCAGAAATCCTCTGAAACAACATATGGGCAGTATTCGACTTAATCCACAACAATATACACTGCATCTAATATATGGTACAATATGTTTTATGTATATATTATGAGCCCCCTTTTCATGATAAATAACTGATACGTCAATTCATTTGAAATCAAAAACGTTAATTAAAAAAATATAATTGTGCATTTCAAAACATACAACGATAAAATGATTAATAGCCGATACGTCAATTCATTTTGAATCAAAAACATTAAGGGTAATTACGATGGTCATTGTGCAAATTTGCAATGTGTAAATTTGCAGTGCGTGGGCATACCAATTTTATTTGTGTGCAAATGTGCTATTTTTCTAAAAACTTTTTCTGGCAATACAAAAAACTTCTAGCAGCACTGTAAAAAATCTGAATTTGTTTACAATTATTCACAAGCAAATTAAAATTAATTTTTTTTGCTTTTTAAATTATTTAAATTTAATTCTCTTTTTTATATTAAAACCCAAAAATATTTTCATTTTATAAGTTTGCAAGGTACATTAACACAAGATAGACTCATTTGGGAGTATAGACATGCTGCTCCATGATACAAATACAGAAGGTAGTTCCCAAGGCCCATCTATCAGGTCTGCTTACTTGTACAAACACAAAAAACGATTTTTTATAGTTGTCAAAAATTTACTACCACATATACAAAGCAAAAGGAAAAAACGTGTATGTGTGGCATACCATAAACGAAAACAAACGTATACATGCACATGTAAGCAAAATGTAAACAACTTTTGACAACTAAAAAGAACATAAGCAATGATCATCAGGCTTCTTGCGCAGACCTTTTCAATGGGCCTTGGTAGTTCCACTCTCTCTTTTTATCGCCATATTAACGTTCTGACGTTTATGGGAATTGTCAAAATTTATGCAACCATATTTTATTAAATAATCAAATTCAAGGCCCATTGAAAAGGTCTGCGCAAGAAGCCGGATGATCATTGGGCCTTGATCCAATTTTTCTGTTTTATTTATTTTTTGAAGTTTTAAAAAAATTGAATACTAATGTTCAATTAATTCACAAAAGATAAAAGAAAATTTATATTACAAAACTTTTGATGTTTTTGTGAATAAATAAAACAAAAAACTAAAAAATATATATTTTAATAAGATTAAAAAACTGCAGTTCCAAGAAATATGGATTTATAAATGTCAGCCGCCGATTAATATATTTTAAAAAATTATGAAGCTCGAATCTTCGCAAGTGCAGGCTGCATACCTTTTTACATTCATATGTATGTATGTATGTAAATACATAAGTATGTCCGTTTTGATGCTAAAAAGTTTGTGCTAATTAGTGTAACACATAAAAAAAATATTGGCTCTAGACCAGTTACGTTTTTTTTTTTTTTTTCATTATTTATTTATTGAATCTTCATATATTAAATATGAACTAACAATAATAGACCAGTTACGTGTAGCCAGGGTTGATAAAGTTGGTACAATTGTACTTTTTTTGATACAATTCAAAACTAAAAAGTACGCTGGTACCCCCGTGACTCATTTGGTACCATTTCCAAATTTTTCAAACCTACATATTTATAACTGATATACAATGGCAACTCGTATTTACTGTCCAATGACTATAAGCGGAGTTTAGTGTTTGGTGCAAATAATCTTGCGAAAATGCAAAATGTCGTGGCTTTTTTATGAAATCTTAGAGAAGCTCTACTTTTTGTTGTTGGATTTACCAAAACAGCTATGATGTTTTGCATTTGCACTTTTGCAAGACCATTTGCACGAAACACTGAACTCCGCTATTGTATCAGTGCTTATTTGAATAAAGGTTTCACAAAATCCACTATCGAAATTACATAGCTTTTAAGTCTATAGCTTCCTTATAAATGAATTGGGATATATAATTTTAGTGATAAACTATTTGGACATGAGAACTTTTGTAAAAGATAAAATATCATAAAAAAGTGTTATGTTGGTAGGTTTTGAATTAACCACAGGTTTCTACAAAATCCAGCTTCATAAAACCAACTTTTGACGAAAAAATCTCATATAGATGGCACAAAGAGCTCTTCACCCATATTGTGGTTAGCGAATTATAAATATACCTGCGATTTTTTGGTAAAGGATTAAAGAGAACGTGAACTTATTTATATTACCAGACAGTCGCAGGCAAGGCGAATTCAACTACAGGTGGTGTCGCAACTACAACAATCCAAAAACAACAGAAGCAACATAGGGGGTTTTGCATTGCAATGTTAGTGCTTATAGCTCGCCTAAACGCCTGAAGCTAATAACTTGAAATTTGGACCAGAGATTGGCCACTCTCCAAATCGATCCACTAAGACGGGATTTTTGGAAATTTAAATGTTTAGGGGGTAAAAATGGGTAAAAACGGGAAAATACGGTAGCCTTATATCTCCAAAACTAAAAGAGATACAAAAAAATGTAATGCTTATCGTTGTTCTTTAGAAAATTAAGCGGACAGGTGTCTGGTACTTTTTTGAAATTCGGCCCTTTTAGAGAATAAACGGGTAAAACCTGAATTTTGGTACTTTTTTGACACCCCATCTATCTTTTGAACCAATAAACATAGAACCAAAGTTTATACCACATTCGAATCTTATCAAAAAAATACGAATACGAATTTGATACTTTTTCGAAATTCGAACATTTAAGGGGTGAAAATCGTAACTATTTTTGGTACTTTTTTTACAAAACATTTTCCTCCATTCTTTGACATATTCGTACTAAATAATGGGCTGCCACAGCAATACTGAAATGTTTGATACTTTAAAGGGGGGAAAAAATAGTACCAAAAAAGGAAATACGGGAAATTTGATATTTTTGTTTACCTTTTTGTTTCTACAACTGGTATTTTTTTAATTATCCTTAATATTGGACCTAGAAACATAAAATTCAACATGTTATGTCCTGAGTGGATAAGAATCTATGGGGGAACTTTTTGGTACTTTTTTATTCATTAACTGGTACTTTTTGAAGTTCGGTTAGTATCGGACCTAGAAAGATAAAATTAAACATGCAAGGCCCTGAGTGAATGAAAATCTGTAAGAGGAATCTTTTTGGTACTTTTGCGTGTATTAGCTGGTACTTTTTTTAATTTTCGTTAATATTGGTCTTATGAACATAAAATTTAACCTTCAAGGTCCTGAGTGAATAAGACTATGTAAATGCGCGTTTTGGTACTTCTTTGTATTTTAACTGGTACTTTTTGAATTTCCGTAATTATTGGAACTAGAAACGTGAAATTAAACATGCAAGGTCTTGAGTGAATGACAATCTGTTAGAGGGATCTTTTTGGTACTTTTTCAATTTTAACTGGTACTTTTTTTAAATTTTCGCTAATATTGGTCTTGCGAACATAAAATTTAACTTTCAACGTCCTGAGTGAAGAAGAATCTGTAAAAGCGCTTTTTGGTTCTTCTTTGTTTTTAACTGGTATTTTTTATTGGAACTAGAAACATGAAATTCAATATGCAATGCAATGAGTGGATAGGAATCTATAAGGGGGAAGTTTTTGGTACTTTTTTGTTCTTTAGCTGGTACTTTTTTAATAACCGTTAGCTGACCTAGAAACATAAAATTAAACATGCAAGGTCCTGAGTGAATGAAAATCTATTAGAGGGTTTTGGTACTATTTTGTTCTTTAGCTGGTACCTTTTCAATTTCCGTATTTATTGGATCTAGAAACATAAAATTAAACATGCAAGTTCCTAAGTGCATGAGAATCTGTAAGAGGAATTTTTCGGTACTTTTTCGGTCTCTAACTGGTACTTTTTTTAAATAAACTGGTTCTTTTTTTAATTTAATATTTATTTTTGTGCATTAAACAAAAAAAACCAAATAGGTGTCTGGTACTTTTACGAAATTCAGCCGTTTTAGGTAGTAAACGGGTAAAACCTGTATTTTGGAACTTTTTTGTCCACCATCTAGCTTTTAAGCCAATACGCATAGAAAACAAAGTTATATTACATTTGTTACTTATCTAAAAAATACAAATGCACATTTGTTACTTTTTCGAAATTCGAACGTATTAGGGATGCAAATTGTACATATGTTTGTAACTTTTTTCAAAAGATTTTTTCACCATCTATTTATCTTTCACCGCAGAGCATAAACGTATGAAGCTAAAAGGTAAACATTTGAACCGAAGGCTAGCCTCTCGCCAAATTGATACTGCTAACCTCATACCTCCTAAACTAAAAGAGTTAAAAAACATTAACACTTATTGTTGTTTATTAGAAAAATTCGCTAATTTTATATCTCCTAAACTAAAAGAGATACTTATTATTGTTCATTAAAAAAATAAATGAACAATGGCGTGAAAAAATTATCAAAAAGGATAATACGGGAAATTAACTTTCTTTCATTTGCTTTTGTGTTCTACGAGTGGTACTTTTTGAATTTTCTATAATATTGAACTTAGAAACACAAAATTATAAGTGCAAAGTCCTGTGTAAATATCAACATATGAGATGAAAAAGTTTGGAACTTTTTTCTTAAAATCTAGGAACATAAACTTTGGCATATAAATATGTTCATGAAAGGAAAGGCCCGATTACAAAGTAGCCGGTTAAATGCTAGAATTTAAATAAGTTAAAATCTAGAAAAATAAACTGTGGCCTAAAAATATGTCCACGAAGGAAAAGGAGACGCTAACGAAGTAGCGGGTTAAATGCTAGTAAGATATAAAAGAATTGTAATAGAAATTACACTTAACTAATAATTTCCAAAAGAAATTTGTTATATTTTTTTATTTGTGGCAACGCTTTTTTAATGTTTACAAAAAAACTAACTTCAAATAATTCCGATAAACACGAGAATTTTGTACGAGGGGGGCTGCTTGATCGGGGTATTATTCTCGAGGGAATTTCGGATCATAGGACTATGACCCTGGACTTCGATGTAACACCACCAGTGGAGTGTCCGGATAGGGAAATTTGGCGTGGATCCAATGGACTGTATGAGGGGTGGGCAGAATTTATGGACGGATCCAAGATGGAAACCGACACTGGTGCCGGAGTATATATCGCAGACACCGAAGTGAAAAGGTCATTCAGACTCCCTGATGAGTGCAGTGTCTTCCAGGCTGAGATCCTAGCGACCTGGAGGGCGACGGAAACGGTTTTGAGTTAAGATCGATTCCTTAGGTTTTTCGACCTGGGGCCTAACTCTGACAGTCGTGATCGAGTAATTTCTCGATTCGAAATCAGTTTAATATCTAATTATTTCAATCAATACAGAACGAATCGGAATTATTTTTTCGGTGTTGTAAAGCAATAATTTAAGTTTCACAATACTGAAAAAATAATTTCGATGCGTTCAGTGTCGACTTAAATAAAATTGCTTTCGAATCGAGAAAGTACTCGATCACGACTGCCAGAATTAGGCCCCTGATCTTTCATTTGGCGTAATCAGTTTTTCGATACCTCATACCGTTTTCGAGATATGAAGTGTTGAGTTTGTCGTATGCAGTATTTGCTGAAGCAATTTTCAAATTAAATGTCGTATGTAACTGCCAAACGCCACATACGACAAATTTCCATATAAAACGACCAAATAATTGATTTATTATTTAAATGTCGTATGTGGATTTTTCATGGCACATACGATTTTTAAATAATTTTTGTTTTAAAAATAAGTGTCGTATGTACCAAAGGAAAACGTATTATGCCCATATAAAGGCTAATTCATACAGGTGACATTTTCGACAGCCACTTTAATATTACCAAACACTCCAAACTTAATTTATTGCGCTATATGGAACGAAACTATCTATTATTCAGATCTGGGAACGAAATTGCGAGTGGGCTAATCAAAATATTAACTGGAGCCGTAGCTGATAACCCTAAAATTAGGCGGATTATACTGTGGAGCGATTCTTGTGTTCCACAGAACAGGAACCAAATAATGGCGACAGCACTTTTTCATATTTTGCACTTAAGTTCAAATATTGAGGATATAACGTAAAAGTTCTCAGAACCAGGTCATTCCTTAGTGCAGGAAGTTGATTGTGTGCATAGTACAATCGAAAAACAGCTCAGACGTATGGAAATTGGAAGCCCGGTCTCTTTGATTAGACAATTAAACGATTTTGGTTACGAGAATGTAAAATTAAAAATTATTCAGATGGTGCCTTCTGATTTTATCAAGTCAACTTTGTTTTCAACAGCTCCCATTTTCAAAGTGCAAATTTATTAAATATCAACCACATAAATACGAAATTTTTTATAAGGTTTCTGGAACAGAAATTAATTATAAGAATGCTAATTTAAATAAAAATGTACGATTCAAAAAGGATATCAAAGATATCTTAAAGTGCAAATTAGCAGTTGCTGCTTCAAAGGCAATAACTTCTGAAAAATCAAAAGATTTGAAAAGCATGATACCCTTTTTAAAACCCGACGACAGAGCTTTTTTTAATGCGGTTTTAAAATAATGTTAATCGTTGAAAATAACACAACGTTACAATAAAAATGTACTTTTCGCGGCACATAGTACATATTGTAGTTTTAGTCAAGTAAAAGAATTTAAACCAGGAATAGATAAGTTTTTGTTTTTATTAGTATTTGTTTTAATTGAATTGATACTCATAATTGTTAACTACTTTCTTTAATTAATTTATTTTCGAATCTTAAAATTTTGTCGATGAAGACGAGTTATTGTTTTCAATATTTAATTTTTTTTTTTTTGAAAAGACTGAAATAAAATATGTTCCTTTATAAAGTTAAGAGTTTTAATGTCCTCGAAAAAATGCCACCCCCAAAAACCTAGGGTATGTTTTATTGGGTAAATAAAAAAATTAGATACGTAACTATAATATATAATTTCCTTACTTATATACATAATATCTTGATACTTTTTAAATACATTTAGTGTTTAAATGTCGTATGTAAAAATTTCGGAAGCAAAATGTCGTATGTAGCTATTTAAATGACAAAAACGTTCCACTTTGCCACTTCTACCCCAAATGAGTTATAGGCATCAAACTTTGAAATTAACTAGTCAAATATTAGTAGTTTCCCCTCCTAAAATTTAAAGAAAATAGCTTTGCTGAAAAAATTTTATAAGAGTTCAAACTTCAAACTCAATTTACTCGAAACTATCGGAATCCACATACGACAATTAAATAATCAACCGACGAATTTACTTAGAACACTTATAGGGTTCTTGACGGATCATTGTACTGTTAGGGCTTTTACGGGCAAATGGGACAATACCATACCGGACTTCTGCATGCAGGGTCTCAGACAGAAGTGGCTAGGAGATAGATTTCACGACGAACTGAAGTGCATCGCTGGATGTAATCCAACTGATCTACTGGGGTTTGTGAGGGAAATAGCGTGGTTGTTTTTGTTGAGGGGACTGTAGAGAGGGTAATAGTTCTACGTGGTGCCTACTAACTTTCTTAATTCTATCCACCTCTTACTTATTTTCTTTACTTTTCTCTTTCTCTACCTTTTTTCATTGAAGGAATTCACAATGAACCGCATTGGTCTCCGATTGGAAGTGTGCCCTTTGGGCACATAACCCTTCTTAACCTAACCTAAGTCGAGCGAAATAGACCTGTATAGCACGGTGTTGTCGATGGTAAATGCGAGGCCCCACATCCGCTTCTGGTGCGGTCCTGGCGCAGGATGCTGTAGTTATTACATCTCTGTAGGCTGGAGTTGGCATTTATGAAGCTGCATAAAACGTGTAATCTCGGTAATTTTTTTTTCTGAAGGCCGTTGCAGTTAAACTGCATCAGTATGATCACCTCAGGTCTGGATGCAGCAACATGTGGTGTTAATGGCGATTGTTGTTGCTGCTGGGTGGAACGCCAGTAATTTGTGGAACGATCTGGGTGAATCACAATAGCAAAATATTCCGTACTATTGTAATCTAAAAATAGAAGAACCTAGTCACCATAATTTGTGGTCTTCGGAAAACCCATTTCAACATATACAAATTTGCAACTTATAACGATCCAGAGTATATAAACTTTATAGTATCAAAGATCCATATTGGAAGAATTGTAAAAGGAAAGACAAAATTATATAAAATACGAACGTAGAATACTCTTCCCACCTGTGGCGAAGGGTACACAAGTGTTCAGTAAAACCCAAAAAATTTTTAATTTAACATTAAAGGCATATAAAAAGATTTTTTTAACCACCCATTTCATTACCAAAAAAGTAGACAAAATAGCACGATATTTTTACAGCGGGTAGATATGAATATGACGTGTTGATTTTTTCCAGATTTTTTGATAAAGTGCTATATGTATTCATTGGACTTTTGGATTTTAATTATAATTAATTTTGCCACCCAAAGTCAGTTTTCTATATTTTATTGAAACTTACCCGCGTGAATAGACCTCAAACTTAACTCCATGTCTTTTGAAAATTCGTTGAAATTGTCGGTTACCTCTCACAATTTCTACTTTAAAATGTTGATCATAGTCAGGGCTATCTGTGTCTTTTACAAGATTGGTTTTTGTTTTGAAAGTCTCATCCTAGAATAAATTAAAGCGCATAGTTATGCATACATATAGTAAATAGCTTATGAACTTCTTGTCTGTCAAAATTATTAGTACTTACATTAAGAAGAGGAAACTCTATTTTAACATATGTATCAACTTCCTTTGGATTTGGAACATTATAATTAATACCACGTACGACAATAATCTCCAGTTCATTGTCGGATAAGTCTGTATTGCAGTGCACAATATTAAAACTGCGTTTTTCATAATGAAATTTGGGCAGTGGAAAGTTTTTACGCTTCGAATAACGTACTAGATCTAAGTCTTTCTGCACAGTTAAAGCCAAATTTTCAAACCGATTCATGCCCGCAATATCACCCATAGCTTTGTGATGATCTCTAGGGAAAATTTTTTTTGCAATTGTGAAAAAAGATAATGTTCTTTGCTTACCTTGTGTTCTTGCACATCATTAGCTGCTTGGCCAATTGTTCTTCAATGCGAATTCCAATATCAGATATGTCATCATTTGGGTCACACTCTTCTGTAGTAATTATAGCAAAAGAAGCCTCAAGGTTATCTTTTTGCGATGGAGGAACTGGTAGCTAAAAGATTAAATTTATAAATTTGTGAATATCATTCAAAATGTGTTGATTTCAAAAGCTGTTAACAGTAGTAGTGTTCAGCACTTAAACTCAGAATTGGTTGTACTAAGAACCAGATTAACTCAAAAAATTGTATGTACTTTTTTATATGTAACGTAAAAATAAAACAACATGCATATCGTCAATTTAATTTACAAATAGCGTAATTAACATAAGCAATTGTTTTAAGTTTGATGTCTCAAAGTTTAAAAAAAACCATTAAGAATGTATAGTCGGTTAAGAACGATCATATGATACCCTACACCACAGTATAAAAAATAATTTTTGCTAGTGTACTCTATTTGGGACCCATGGGCAATCATGGACCCGCCTTAACATCATTATGTAATGAGGTCAGCGTTAATGTAAAAGTTCCTTATGCCGAATATAATTGAATCGTTTATTTCAGAAACCCGTCAACTCTCATTGAAAAAAGGCACACTAGACGGGTTTCTGAAATAAATGATTCAATTTAGATATCTTCATCTATATGGGATTTTAGGATGGGGTTTATAGTATGTTTAATTTTGGACTTACCAGCATTCTGTAAATCTCGATCGCTAAAAAGCCTTAGAAAATAGAAAATTTAAAAATTTTAGCGATGACATTAATATCTAAAATTGCGGCGAATTAAATGTGTATGGCATTGCCAAATTTAGCAATGCACGTTACAGTATTGCATTCGTAGCCAAAAATCGTTAAGGCTGGGTTTTTGAGATCTCAGTTAAACTAGTTTTAGTTAATCTGAAAACATATTTGCGCCGCCATTACCAGGATTGTATACAAAATGTTGACGGAACAGCTTAGTTTGGCTTAAAATGTTGGTCTTTTATGAAATAAAAAAATCACATTTCGGCGGAAAAATTCGAGTTTTAGACTACGTTAAACGAAGTTTAAACCTAATCGACATCTCAAAAACCCGACCTTAGGTCAAAATCATGTCATGACATAGTAGCTATCGCCCATTTGTATGTTAATATGTACCAGCATTTATAAGGAAGTTATGGCAATAAAAGGTATTTTTGGGAGTAGTATTTGTATTGGAGCTATGGTCAAATTATGGACCGGTTCCAATAAAATTAGGTAAGATTATTTTAATTGCAATAACATAAGTTTGGACCAAATTTAAACGAAATACCAACATAATAAGACGGACCAATATTTCAAGTTGTTACAAACATCAGCAAAAATGCGTAATACCCTTTACACTTTTGTGGTGTGGGTTTAAAATGCATTTTTTCTATTTAACAACATTTCCTTAAATTCAATCTCAGAAACTTAACTGTCAGTTTGATGGAAAGACTAGTATGATTGAAATCGTCGCCTCTCTACTTAAACCACGTAACCGGCATTTTTCGAAGTTGACTTTTTTCTTTATTATGGTAGAAAACAGCATTTTCCACCCGATTGCACTCTCATCTTGACAACTTCGTATGAAAAAAAACAGCAAAACAATTTTTAAAAAAAATGTTAACCTTATTATGTTTAATTTAACCAAATCATTGTCACCGACAACCATATAATGGTTAAATTAGTTTGTTTAAAAATAGTTTTGTTGGTTGTGACCATAATAAAACGTGTTTTTTTCTCTGCGGGTATGTAGATCTTTTTTTGTATTTAACTTCTTTAGTAAAAAAAGTTTAAAAATTACATAATGTCCATTTGCAAAGTGTCTTAATGCCCACGGACATTATGACATTTTCAAAAGTGTCACAGTGTCCATGGACTAAACTAAAGTTGAGTTGTAAACCGTAAAAGAAGAACCGATTCATGCTACATTAAAAAAATTCAAATCCCAACTAAAGGTCAAAAACAGTTAGGCCCTAATTACATTGAAAGCAAAAACAAATCATAAATATTTTTTAATTTTGTTGTTGCTTTCTACAGATATTCTAATTGCGTTTTAAAATTTCAAACGCCTCCTAGCTTGTGGCGTTTTTGTTATACCGTAGAGGAGAAAATCCTTGCGCCCGGCCAAAGGCCGGCTATACTGAGAAGCTTTAGCTAGCGAAGCCGGTGTTTGTTATACCATCAGTATTGCCAATTTAGCCATTTAATGGCCAGATTTAGCCATTTTTCACGCTGTTTAGCCATTAGCCATTTTTTTTTAGCCATTTTTCAACTGTTTTAGCCATAAAATTTTTCTTGTCGTTTTTCTTTTAAAAGAATAATTTTTATTTTATTATAAAAATATATAAAAGCAAAATAAACATTTTAAATAATTAAAACGGCTTTAATTTAAATCACAACTTTTACAAATGTTGAAAATCGCTATAAACGATGATGATGAAACATCTTTCAAAATAAAGGAACAGTATTCCAATATTAAATTTATAAAACGGATCAACACAAACATCGGTGTTTCTTTCTGGTTGCAAGTATTTCAATAAAGAGATGTAGGCGGCAACAATTTTTTTTAGAAATTTCAGAATTTACTCTAAAGTTGCACTCACTTCCATGGTCTAATGCTGAAGTAAACATCGTTAAAAGTAATTTCAGAAATAGGTTACATTTAGCAACCGTTAATTCGATTTTATCAATGAAATATTTATACCAACACCACAATAGTGGAGAGGGTACTATGCGTTTGTGCTGATGTTTGTAACACCTTAAAATATTGGTCCTAAGCCCACCTTTTCGTAAACCGATTGACTCAGAACCAGTTTCTGAGTCGAATTAACGATGTTTGTCCGGCTGGCTGGACGTCCATGTAAACCTTGTGCGTAAAGTACATATCGCAAATTTGCAGATCATTTAATAAAATTTGGTACACAGGTTCTAATGAGGTGTAGGGTATCATATAGTGGGGTTGACCGACTATATTTTCTTACTTGTTTTTTATTGTAGATCTGGAATCAAAAGGTTGGGTAAATGTTGTCGTGATTACTATTTACCTTCAAATTTTTTTAAACTAATAGGCACGAGTGATTCCTATGAGATGAACAATAACGACATAACATTTATCGATGATTTTATTTTTTAAATATCTTTCAGAATTTTTTTTTTTTTTTTTTCGAATTTATTCTATGAGTTAAATTTCAGTTATGTATTTTATAAAGCTTTTTTGTAATAAAAAAAAAAAAAAAAAAAAAAAAAATGTTGAATATAATATAAAGTAACCTTCGGAAGGAAATAATTCCCAGTTTCTATCTTTCAGAATATTAAATAACGTTTATTCTTATTTAAGAAATTGATCTTAACTAACAATTTCATCGTAAACAACTTTAAATGAATTATTTCTGTTGTGTTATTAAATTTTAATGTTTTTATTTAAAAAAAGCTTTTAGCCAATTTTTAGCCATTTTTGGTCTCCAAGTTTTGGCAACACTGTATACCATAGAGGAGAAAATGCTTGCGCCCGGCCAAAGGCCGGCTGTACAGATAAGCTTTAGTTAGCGAAGCCGATATTTGTTATACCATAGAGGAAAAAATCCTTTAGCCCGGCCGAAGGCCGGCTACGATACCAAATATGTTCAGATTCTCGCTTTCAAGAATTTTTGACATTATACTTACTTATTTTGAAGACTACAAAGAATTAAAACTAAACATATTGGTAATATAAGTTGTGGACATTATGACACTTTGCAAAGTGTCATAACTTCCGAGGATGTTATGTCACTTTTCTGACTTTTAAAAGTGTCATAAAGTCCATGGACACGATGACACTGGGCGTTATGACATGCCACCGAAGAGTTTGCTTATACTTTTTTCAAAAATGCCAAAACAAAAATATGGGTTCTAAAATACCCGAAGCTACTCTAAATTAGTGTTCGAAAATAAACATACATAAATAAATATCGATCCATAGTGTTCGGTTCGGTAGATTTGTGGAAGTTCAAAATAATTAAAAAAATAGCCTTTCCCTGTTAGTCATCTTTCGAACACAAAAATAATACTGTTTTTATCAAACTCAACAAAAGAAGAGAACATTTAATTCCGTTCGGGTATTTTCTTAAATCCATAAACTTCATTGTGTCCGGTTCGGCTTATTAATGTTCGTCCCTTTGGCTGGTAAAAAAAAACCAAACATTTTTTACAAAAACAAAATACACATACGAAAAAAAAACAAAAAGCTAGCAAAATAATTTTACACAAACAAAACACATACTCAATACACACACAAGCTGTTCGTGGTCGTTCTTTAAATTTTTTGTTTGTTCATTTCTTTATCAATGTAAAAAAAGAAACATTATGAAACATTAAATTATAATGTTTGTCTACAGTTTCACTACAATTGTTCTGCTTTTTAACGAAGCACAAAACATTATCTTTATAATGTTCGGTACTTTCTTGAAAATAGTTACGAATGGTATGAAGAGTTGTGTTCGTCTACACAATCACTAAAAAAATAGATATCGTTCTTGCGTGTTTGAGCCGAACGTTAATTAATTTACTGTTTATTTTCGAACACTGATCTAAACAGCAGCCGTATTATGTAATTCGCTTAGCTAAAGCTAAATCTCGATCGCTAAAATGCCTTAGAGAATACAAAATTGAAAAATTTTAGCGATGAAATTAAAAGCTAAAATTGCGGCGAATTACATTTTTATGGCAATGTCAAATTCAGCAATGCACGTTACAGTATTGCATTCGTAGTCAAAAATCGCTAAATCAACTTTTTAGATTTTTAACGATAGAGATTTAGCTTTAGCGACTTACAGAATACGGCCACAGATCTCTATTTACATCTAACTTACAGCTTATTTTGTATTACACCTAACGTTATACGCTTTAGTTCTGAATTTGCTTGTTTTGTTTTAATTTTTTATTAAAAAATAATTAAAAAAAAACCCAAAACCCGATTATTCGAAGGCGGTGTTTAGTTATAAAATTATTTATGCTGATTGAGTGTTATTTCTTATACTTAGTATTGAGAGCACAGCATGAGTGTACTACACAACTGGTAGTAATTATCCGACCTGCGCTACAAGCTTATCCAACCCTTTGTTAGGTAAACCACAAAAGGTTGAAAAGTTTGAAAGGTCGTGTCATGGTTCACTTGTCATCCTGCACTCAATCCTAGCACTAAATAGCACTGTGTAGAAAACTTGTAAACATTTTTTACCTAACTATTGAAAATTGTACTTAAACATTTTTTATAAACATTTTTTTCCGAACTGTTTAAAATTACATTTAAATATAAACTTTTACATTTAAATATAAAATTGAATTCTAATATCAAATACATTGTGGAAAACCACAAATTGCAAAGTATCAAATGTTGTTACTGGAAAAGCTTCCTACACCCAAGGTAAGCACTATCGTGAGCTTCACTGTTTTCTACAGATCTACTCACCCGCATAACCTCTTTCAATCTTCCTAATCTGCAACCACTTTCAACTACTCCATGTTGTAATTGAGGGGTAGTTGCCTTTACAGATTTCTCCTTCTCTGATCCCCTAAGAGAGGAAAATCTGTAAACTATTTAAATATTTAGGATAACCCAACAGTCCAAAAAATTCACAAGGCTTAAGGCCGTTGCACACTATCCCACAAAGTCTTACGTATTTTATGAAAATTATCTAATTAATAGCGGGTTTCACCCTTAATAGTAAAGTCCCTTATAGCCCTTGTGAATCTTATTAATTTAGTTAAACTACTAAGATTTACAACACTGCAACAACAAAATGTATTAGACTAAAATTTACTACGCTGTGGTTGAAAAATCCAACAAAAAGCTGTAGTAAACACGTTTGTTAAATAAGCTAGAGTTAAACAGTCTCTTTCACTCACTCAGCAACTTCATTAATTTACAATACTAACGAAAAAGACACTCATGCTTTGTAGTTTAAAATCGTATTAAGAAAAGCAGAGTTGTACACTTAATACAAACGGTGAAAACCGCAATTGTTTATTAATTTACAAAAAACAATAACTTATCATGACAGAGTTGCATTTTCATAAAATACGTAAGACTTTGTGCGAAAGTGAGTAACGGCCTTAAACAGCTAGTATACTTACATATAGTAGAATCAATATTTTAGAAATTACAAAAGGAATGAAAAACTTATTTATACACTTTCCACCTGTGGTGGAAATATGTTTATCTCTTCTTCTTTTTTTTTAAATCGGGTTCAGATAGTGAGAGATTTCCAAAACATCAGAACTTTTATGTACTTACAGTATTCAAATCGACGGGTAAACCACTGCTAGCGGCGTTTAATAAAGCATCAAATCCTTTGTAGATTTTTAAATACTCTTTGGCCTGATCGATTTCTCCGGATTTTTTTGCTTCTATTGCAGCTAATTTAAATTCCTTTTGGCGATCAAGCAAAATTTTCATTTGGTGTTCGGCCAAATTATTTTTTTGCAGATTACCAGATGTTCTTGTTGTCAAATCAACATGTTGAGGAGGAGGAGTTGGCTCTTTCGTAATTACAGCTGGCGAAGGATCTGGTGATGATACGGTTGTAGAAGCAGTTGGTAAAGTTGAGTCAACTTTAGGCGGTGTTGTGGGAACGGTTGTATTTTCAATAGGTAAGGGGCCAAAACCAGGTGGAACTGGCAATTCATCATAGGCTATCGGACGTCCAGCTTTATGGGCTTTTATTGCATCTTCATATTGTTTCACTATGCGTCCAAATCTTCTTGCTTTACTGCCATTTCCTTCCGCTTTTGCAGCTTCCTCAACTGATTTATATTTACTTAAACGCTGCTGTAAAGCTTCCAGCATATTAGTCGCGGATGTGATATTCGGGTCTGGAGCCGATTCGGTTTCAGAGACTGTTGGTGGTGAAAGTGCTGCTGCTGCATCTGCAGACGGTTCGCCAGAAGCAGCTTGCATTTTTTCCATAAAATCTTTAAACTGGTCAGGTGGAGGTGGCATATCACTAAGATCAACTTCTTGTCCATCCTCACACATCTTTACAACAACATCAAATTGTTTGACAACTTTCAAATATTGCAATGCCATGGCAGTGTCTCCAGAACGTTTAGATTGTAAGGCTGCTGCTTTATACTCTTTTTGGCGGAAACGCATTTGTTCAACTAATGGATTAACTTGAGATGATACCGGCGTTGGTTCTTCCACAGGTTTAATTTCCTCCTGTTTTGGCGAGGGTGGCAATGGAGCTTGACGTATAGGTAATTTAGGAGATTCTTGAATTGCAATTTCGTCATTTTCCAAGTCTTTGGCTTCACTACTAGCTGCCGGCTTTACACTAACCTCTGGAGGAATGTCATCTAAATTAATAACCTTGCCTAAGTTAGCCTGCCGTAAAAGATCGTTTAAAGTTTTCAGACCACGATTAAAACGTCTTAATTTAGCGCTTTCGCCAGTAGCTTTAGCATTTGCTTCAGCTATTTTATACATTTCAATGCGTTGTTTTATCATGTCTGCCGTACTTAAATCAGTCGTAGCCAAAAATATTTCAGGTTTATTATCTTCTTCCGCCGACTTTGACACCGACTGATTGGTATCATCATTTCCTTCGTCTATATCTTCACCAACAATACCTTGCAATTCACCTAATAGTTCGCTATCATTCACCGCATCTGCATCGTCTTCATCGTCAGTAACTACATCTTTTAGACTATCCGCTATCATTTTGTCTAACTCATTAGCTGGTAAGAGATTTTGTTTTGGTTTCGTCTTCGGTTTAATACCCCCTCCGGCAATCGCGGCTAATTCTGCTTCCAAATCACTATCATTAGCATCATCATCACCACTACCAAATTCCAAACTAGGATCAAAATCAGCTGGTATATCAGTAAGACCAAACTAAATAAAAAGTTATAGAAATGACTCATTCGTTTATTTTTCATTTATAACATCGTCACTATGGGTATTCTAAATACTATATCTGTAACATAATTACCTGGGATAACTTGTGGTTTCTTCTTTTTGGTGGTTCTGGCCTCTTTCGGGAAAACATTTTTCCTCGATTCAAAAATTAAATAATAAAAAATACGAAATTTAAAAATATGTAACTAAAAATTTCCTTTTTTAACTGTTGGGAAAAATAATATTAACCAGCAAAAAATAAAAACAAAACGTTCGATGTTGTCAACTCTAATAGGGACACATTAATAGTGAGCATTCTAACGTGTTTATGCTGTCCACACACGATGCAACATTAGTAGAAACATGGACATGTATAACTAAAGGCTAGTTTACACTATCACACAAGTATTACGTGAGATAGAATCCACAAAGTATACACACTAACACATGAAATAAAATGCAACCCTGACCCAAACAACCCAGCTAGCATAGGCTGTTTGTTTGACGATTATGTTTAATACACAACTCCCAAAAGAATCTTCTGATGATTATCTGACGAGTAACAAAAACAAAAACATATAATTTTTTTTTATTTATTATTTTTTTATTTATTTTTTGACACGCTCGTCTTTTAATCTTGGAATGAACCTTTTGCGACTCTCTGTAAGAGTCGTATAACAATTACTGAGCTACCTAAATAAGAGCGTTTTTAAAAAATGAAAATTTTATTGTCAATACAATTTCAATAAAACAAACCGGCCTAAGGACCTGAAAAAAAGGATTTTTCCGACTGGATGGTGTTGATTTCGCGACCTTAAGGTTTGTTTTATATAAATTGTATGAAAACTAGAAGTTTTGACATGAAAAATACGCTTGATGCCCTTATTTAGGTAGCTCAGTTATATGGCTGAGCATTTCACGAGTCGTAAAATAATCCCTAAGTGAGTCTCAGACGACTCTTGGCATGATTTTTGAAAGACTCGTTAGATAATCTCTACATACATCGTAAACGATTCCCTCTACGATTAATATAAGCGTCCTCCGCTGTGTTGTAGAAGTATCTCACAGAGGAATCAGCTTGTGTAACAGTTACTCCCGTGCGAGGAATCGTCTACAATTAAAAAATGAGCTCGTCGACGATCAAAAACACTCGTCATGAGATTCCCAGTAGACTCCCAGACGATTGAAAATGCTAGCTGGGAAAAGTATTTTTGTTTAGAAATTTTTCATATAATTGTAGTAAAATAATTAAATTAAAGAATTAAATAAGCACTAAAATAAAATTGCAAAAATTATTTTTATTAGAATAATTTTTTTCTTATTCGATCTTTATTATTTAAATTTATATGTATTAATTTGTTTAAGCCTAAGTTCTTTTTTATATTAAAATATAAATTTTATTTTAACAAAAGAAATAAATTTAATAAAAATTAATATTTTTATATAAAAAACAATCTCAAGCTTAAACAAATTAATATACATTTAAAAAATAAGTCGAATAAGAAAGAATTTATATCAATAAATATAATTTTTGCAAGATGTCGTCATTTTGACACTGCACCGTCTTGATTTCTTCAAAATTATGAGTTAACATAAATACGTTTTCCCATGCCTTTAACATAAGCTGAGCAATAAAAAATATTGCTCTGTTATTCTGCCGACGTTATTGCCAACTTGCTGAGATAATTATCTTTAGTGTAGACCAGAGATTATAAATGAAATTCCCAAAATTGTACTTAATTCAGTAAAAAATTGTACTTTTTCAAATCTTAATGTACTTTAAGCCAAAATTATTTTTTACTATTGATATCCGTAACTATGCTTTGAGAGCTGAGAATGTCAAACTGTGAAGACATTTTTGTTAAGTAAGATTTGGCAAGTCAGTATTAATTGTTTGATGCTACAACGACGCTTCCAAATTGTGGAAATTTACTTTGAAAAAATTAACCTGTTCGCGGGCACTTTTATTAAAGAGTTTTGTTTATTAATAAGTGAATAGAAGGCTACGTCAATAAGCAAAATTGCTTTATTTGGAGCGCGAACAATTTCAGGAAGTTGTTCTGTCACTGGCCCCTCGTTCGTGCGATTTAACGCATCTGGATAACTTTTTATGGAGCTATGTTAGGTCATTTGAATTAATTTGAAGAATTAATTAAACACTAAAATAAAATTACAAAAATATATATTGAATTTTATTCGGCCTTTACAAAAATAAAAATATTAATATTTTTATATAAAAAAAGACCAAGCTTAAACAATAAGAAAGAATTTGAATTAATAAAAATAATTTTTGCATACTATGGCCAGTTTTTACACTGCACCTTCTTCCTTGATTTTTTCAAATTATGAGTTAACAGAAAACATGCCGTTAAAAAACGAAAACATGTCGTCTCACTACAAACACTTTTTAACAATGTCATGGTCCATGATTTCATTATATCGGACCAGTCCATGGAGTAGTCCATTTCATGAAATTGGATCAGGTGGTACAATAATAGTATGCCACACATACACGTTTTTTCCTTTTGCTTTGTGTATGTGGTAGTAAGTTTTTGACAGCTGAAAATAATCGTTTTTTGTTTTTGTACAAGTAAGCAGACCTGATAGATGAGCCTTGGTTGGCAGACATAATTTTACTTAAGAAATTCGCAAAATTTTTCGTCTGAATATTCCATTATTATTGCCGTAGCAACTATCATATTCTATTGCCAACACTAGATATTCACGTGTGGACTGCATAAATAGGTATTTGAACTAGGGTTGCCATTTTTGGAATTGGAAAAATCAGTACAACGTAAGAAAACTACCAGTACATTCGGAAAAAACCAGTACACAAATTTTGACCCAACATTTTATTGAATTCATAAGTTTTAAACGATAATTAAAACAAAAAGAAAATTATACATTAAAAATAATTAATTTTTCTATTTTTTAAAGCAAGAACTTAACAAAATACATACAACAAAAACATCACGTCACAATATTAAAAATAGATAGAAGTAATGTCATTGATCGGCACATTTGTTGTAAATGCACAAAAAAAATCTAAATTCATACAAATTATTGTCAATATAATGAGGGTTTCACGAGGTCTCCAATCTAGCCATATTGTCATAGGCTATACAATAAAACCCCTTAAAATTTTTTGTTTTCGAATTACAAACAAAAAATGCCTTGAAATAAAATAGTTAGGAGAAAAAAATTTATTATTTTAAGAAATTTTTTTAACGTCAAGACCAATAGTTTTTGAGCAATTTTTAAATTATGACTTATAAAAATGTGACTGGATAGGAGACCTTGTGAATACCTTGTCAGGGAAGACTTCTTTGAAAATTTTGCTGCTACAATATGAAGATACTGTTTTTTGATAACTCCCTGATATATTTCGCCTACCTAACTGCATTTACACATGAAAGTAATTTCTTGAAAGTTGCAATACACTCACATTTTTTCACTAACATTCACACAATTTTTGTACTTTCAGCCAATCTGTTTATACGATTTTTCGTTGCCCTGCAAATATTATTGGACCGCCTGATCCATTTTGATTAAATGGACTACTCCATGGACTGGTCCGATGTAATGCAAGCATAGACCATGTCATTGTCAAAAATTGTTTGTAGTGAGACGATATGTCTCGTTTTTTAACGACATGTTTTCGCTTCTAAACGAAGTTAAAACTAATCCTTTTGTGTATACAATGAAGTAGTTTTAAAACTTCTCCTTTGTAATCCAAAGCTGGGTATTTGGACGAGTACTAATATTTGCAGGGTGATAATACGTAGTTAATTCGCCTTGGCATTACTGTGCAATTATCTTTTAACACAAGCTCTCAAAATCAATTACACAGTGCAACACGAAAAAAAATAACCATATGCGGAATATAAATAACCATAAAGGACAAAAAAAAAAGAACCGTGTCTCCCAGTTTTGCCCAAAGTCATGCACTTTTTTTATGGACCCTTAAAGATTTAGGGCCTCGGTGTCATTTTTGCACAAAAGTGATAATTTTCTCAGGCTCATGCAAACCGTTCGGAATTTTGATAAACCTTCTGAGACAAAGTTGTAGCTCTGCCATAAAGAACAAAAATTGTGAACATATAAAATCAAAAAACTTCATCTTCAAGTTCAAAATCGCAAGAAACTTTAAAAAATTCGATTGTTTTACCTTTTTTCCCTGTTCAGGTCCATAGGTAGCAAACCGTTCAAAATTCAAGGAAACAATCAACCACAAAAACGTACCTAAGATCTCAATAAACAACTTTCAAGAGCATATAAACTTCCTAGGAATGTTTCTTAACACCGTTTAGGTAGCCGCAAAAGTGAAAAATTTCCCGAAATTTTTTAATTTCATTTGTTTTTTCCTTACTTTAACATTGAGATACTATGTTCATATTATTCGGGCTCAAGTGTAGTTCAAAATTTTGCTGCTGGTAACACTGAAACATAGAAAATTACACTAAAATGTCATATTTTTACCTTGCGGAGAAACAGCTATTGTGTGAATAAATAGGAGTTAAATTAAATAATTTTTGCAGAGCTACTGAAATTTTTAAAGAAAAAAATTCCTAAAACAAGAAAAAATATTTAAAAATATATTCCTTAATCTAGTCTGAAACAGTAGTTTCATCCAATAAGAATGAAGTCGTGAAGCAAGTGTCAAAAACCTAATTTTGACACATTCATTTCCCTTTTTTTGCAAAAAGTTGGAAAAGTAAGAGGACAGAAAAAGGAGCAAATATAATTGAGTTTATTATTTTTATTAATTTTGTGAAAAATCGAATTTACACAAAAAAATCGTAATTTATACTTATAAACAAAAGTTTTACTTTAATATTCTTTAGAAAGTTATAGAAAATAAAGTTAAAAATTGTTTTTTTGTCGAAAATCGGACAAGAAACTAAAAAGTACAATAAAAAGCATTGCTAGTGTTTGTATAGTAGTTGTTAAAGAAAAAATCGAGTTGGCTCATTGTAATTATTGGCCAACAACAATAGACAATCTTTACCTATAAAGGGGCTGAAATAAAAATACAATTACGTGTTGCAAATTTCTTAAAAAAATTTACTTTTTCAAACAGGTAACCGAAATAAACAAAGTGGTAAATAAATTACGAATAACATTCAATATGTATAGATTACAGATTGCTGAATATTGCCATCATAGCTGACTTGAAAACCTACATCATCCTCAAAATTAATTATCATTATGGAAGAGGTCTCATTGACCGAGACAGAAACTCGTTACTATGGTGATTTGTTTTTGTGTTGTGATGAGGAGAAAACGGGTAAAATTCCGATGCTAAAAGCATCTGAACTGTACCGTTCAGCCAATCTTTCAAGCGAAAAGATATTTGAGGTAAATTTTTCAATATAAATTCCGAGTTTAAATAAATTTGTATTATGATGTAAACTATTTCATGTAGATAACATCTTTAGCCGGTATTCCAGACACTGCCCTACATGTTTCCCGTGTACAGTTCTATTCTTGTCTCAAATTAATTGCAGCCCATCAAGCCTTAATGCCGTTGAGACAGGAATTGATTGCGGCTTCGGTTCAATTGCCTTTACCTCGATTCAGTTGGACAGAGACAACTTCAAATAAATTGGAAATGACAAACAGCTATCAGCAGCATCATCACACAATACCTCCACCCCCAGTTACGGATCGAAGAAATTCACTGAAGAGATTATACGAATGGTCAGAAACTGCCCTGGGATCACGACGAAATTCGTCAGCGGCTCACCAGCCGGAAGTAGCAACAATAAATTCTGATGTACCAAGTACTGATTCCGAGGTGGAACAAGGCGAATCTAGTTGCGGTGGCGAGGAGGGAGTCGCTGGAGTAAGTGGACATAATAAGGTATGCTTTAAAGTTTGTTATAGATAAGATAATAGGTATTATTAATTAAAAGCAAAAAATTGGCCTACCACAAAAATTACCACTAGAGCAAAGAAATCACAAACAAAATAATATGGTAAATCTAAAATATGTAAGATTAATTGTATGTTCATAGGACCTGAATAAAAAATTATGAGTAATAACGCAAGTTCTAAAATAGTTCATATTCAATTCAAAATATTAGCAAAATATTACTACAGAAATTTACTGTTTATCGTTTTCCAGTAAAAAGTGAAAATGTGTAAAATTTTGAGTTGACTCTCGTTAGAGGAACCAGTGCGATATGTAAAGAACTTATACTCTAATTAGTAATTTCGTTTTATTCAATATTCTTTTCAGTTGCAATAACTCCTTATTTTACAAGGGATGTCCCAATTTCGACACACATTTTTATTTTACTTAAGATAACCTATTTTCTAAGACAAAAGGTTTTCGTGAAGAAAAAATATTGGTAGAGCTAAAATTTAAATATAGTTTACAAAAACACGTTCCTTGATACTATATACTATCAGGGGTGTTCTGGAAATCGAAAAGGCAAAACGCAAGAATTTGGAAGTTGTTTTTAATACACTTTTCCAGAACACCCCTGTATATCATGTAGATGTTTATAACTTGAAAATATTCGCCACAAAGAATGAATATTAAGCTCATATTATATTTTTGGGGTGCCGGCTCCATGATTGCACATGGGTTCTAAATAGAGTACACTTTCCAAATGTTTCTTAGTACCAATATAATGAAATAGTTTATGGAAACAAAGGAAAAAATTGTCCATGGGGACCATGTAAACTTATGTTCTACACCATTTTTAATAGGTCTCGTCCTTATGACAATTAAATAGTGTGTAGTTCATTAAATTATCTTCAAAATTGTGAGCTGTATTTAGTGCAACCAGCCTGCCAGCCAGGTCGAACGGAGGTAGTTAAATTAACTAAGAAAGTGATTCAGAGTCGATTGATATACTCAACGGTGGATCTAGAACTAATATTTTTATATATTACACACATGTTCTCCAGACGGTTCCAAAAAGGTACAAAAGTGCTCACGTACTCACTTATTTTTTTTTTGTTTTATCACACACGCATGTCTGCGTACAAATTCATGCAAATACAATTTTTGTCCACGAACGAAAATTTTAAAACACGTTAAATCCTATACATTTTTTATTAACACATATAAGAATCTTTTTTTTAAACAAGTTTTATAACAAAATTTGGTGTGTTACTTTATCTTTTACAAAAAACGGCTCTAGAGTTAACGACAACGCCTTACACAATAAGGCCGAATGGGATTTGTAAACAATAAGTAGCTCCTTCATTTGTCATCACTAAAAAGCGTGTTGGGGCGACTTATTCACAAATACTCTTTAAATTTCTCGGGGGGATGATGCAGATTTCTGGAAAATAATATAACCTATTTCCAAAACTCAAAACGCTTATTTTAGTGCTCTTAAGCGAATAAAATTCTTTTTTGCGTGTTTTTAAACGAAATGAAGGTTTCATACATGCTAAACGAGTATAAATCCCACTGCACATATCGATTTTCCTGCCAGTATCATCAAATTAACTTTTTACAGAGACGATGGCATATCTTTTAGTAGTTAATTGTTATTTTTAGCACCTCTAGAACGTTGTTAAAATATGAAAACTCCAGTTTCTTTGTTAGGGTTGTTTACTCGCTGGTTAGAAGAATGCGTTCTCTCCACCATTTCTCCAATTTCTCTTAAGGGGCATCCTTGCTTCCAGAGATAAACAATATATTTTTCCATCGGCAGAATTAATTTTTTTATCTGAGACTCCTTGTAAAAAAAATTATATTTTTAAAAGACTAAATAGATTTTTATACAGCGAACAAACATCGTTAACACGATTATAAGATCAATATTTTTATTTTGTACGCAAACTTTTTCTGTGTATTTTTTTTAAATTATTTAAATAACGATGCATAAATTATGCTTATTTATTTTAAAATAAAGTTAAATTTCATGCATTCTATTGAAATTTTTAACTACTAAATATTCGAATTACTAGAAAGTACGTCATGCAATAATAAGATTTGAAATGCATTCATAATGAAAGTAAAGTTTTTGCTGAGCCTATTTTCAGGCTAAAGGGTTCCAAAAAATTTGATAAAGTTCGATGTTACAATAAGATATGTATATAAATAGCTACTTTAACAATATTTTATGGTAAAAACTAGACGGTGACGGCAATAATTCTACTGTGAGTAATTGTGTTAAATAAAAACATTTTAGCATCATCGCCGTGGGGTTTCTCCGGAGGCGTGGAGCACAAACAGTGATAGCCCGACCCCCACAAATAGTGTGGCCGAACGTCCGTGGGCAAAAGAAACTCTTTGGCATGGTTTACTAGGTGATGAGCATAGACAACTGTTAGGTACTGAGGAAGAATCGTCAGATCGTCACAGTAGTGACGAGGAAAATGAAACCGATTTGGAAACTGTATATCAAATAACTCCAGAGCAGAGGGAATACTACTTTAAACAATATAAAGCTGTTCAGCATGATCCTAATGGTCTTTTATCAGGACAAGTTGCCAGGTGAGGTGTCATGGTGTATGCGTATAAAAATTTGGTTTGCTTATCTGTGAAATGTTGTATAATATTCCATTTTAGAGTATTTTTTGAAAAGTCTCGAATTCCGGTTGAAGAGTTGCGTCACATTTGGCAACTTTGCGATGTAACACGAGATGGCGCTCTAAGTTTAGCCGAATTTACTGCAGCCATGCATTTGGTAGTATTGCGTCGTAACAACATACCCTTGCCGGCGACTCTTCCCGTTTGTTTACATCCAAATGTTTTGCAACATACCACAATGAGTTCCACTCAGATAGCATCGCAAGCTGATCCTCCAGAGGCAGATCTTTTGCATTTGGACGACGATGATGAAGAAGATAATACAGACAATACAATAATAGGAGTTAATACTACCATAAAGGCTGCCGTCGGAACTGTAGTAGGCGTTAATGTTGTGGGCAATAGTGGTGTCCGAGTACTTAATGAAAATAATGTTATGAATTTAAGTACGCTTTCAACAACATCTCAGGTTTGCTTTTTGCTTAATAAGTTTTTATTTTGAATTTGAGATTAACGGTATTTTAAAATAAATTAACAGGCTAGTGTAGGTTCTCGTCAGGGAACAAATGTCATTACGTCGAATCCCAAGTCATTAACACCACCAACTATTCCACCGCCACCTGTAAAAAATCGCAGTATTTCGAATTCCCCCAAAACTGTAGAAGTAAATACAACAATATCTTCTCCGCCGCCTATAATGTGGTCTAAGGTAATTGTGTTGATTCTTATTCAACTATTATGATTTTAAAAAAGTGTTTTTTAAGGATTTACAACCCAAACAATGGAAAATTCTACCACTGGCAGAAGGGACAGAGGTAACTGCAACAGCCGCTTCTCCTCCTCCTACAATGTGGGCTAAGGTGAGTAGTTAGTTGCCTTTTGATTCTATTAATTTTAACTTGAATATTTCTTGTTTAAAGGATGTACAACCAAACCAATGGACAAAATTCAATGAATCTCCGACATCAAATGTCTCTAGTCCTGGCCCCAAACCAGTCAACTTTGATATGCAACGTACAGCTCAAGCTGTAGTCTCTGATCCTCAAATCTTACATCCTGTGCCATTAAGAGTTACACCTGTCGGTAAGTTTTTATTTTTCTATTTTTGCCCGTAATTTCTACAAACAGTTATCTGGTCGGACGATAATTTTGCCTACGTGTTTTTACCTTAAAATTTTCTTTTAAAATATGGCAACATTTGCATTGCATTGTATATGTAACTTCCCTAGAGGGAAGCGAACTGACACGAAAGTAGTCCCATGATAGGTCTTTGTTGGAAGAGACCTGTTCCATGTTCACAAATCATTGGACCAGTCTGTTGGACCAATTGACAATAATTTCCCGCAGGGTAGCTAGATGTCTATTTGTAGCAATTACGGGCATTAAAACGTTAATAAAATGCAACTAAATAAATATTAACATATAAAGCAGGCGGTGTTACTACAACAGAAAAACATACGAATGAAACCGGTGACGGAGCTGTTTCTGTACGTGAACCAAGCCCAAAGTCATCTTCTATTTCTTCATCAAATAGTCATGGTAGTGCAACTGTTATCTCATCTCAACCGCATCGTGATTCCCTACAAAATAATGATTTGAGAGCTATACAAAGGCCACAGGCTAAAAAATTGCCGATAAAAAATATTGGTGCTATTCCACCACCACCACAACGTGAATCTGGTACTGTTGGCAATATGTCAAATATCATATCTGACCACGATACGCTTGGGGCTTTTGGCAGTGGAGGTGTTATTAATAATTTGTCTGTTTCAATGGTGGTTAACAAAAAAGATCCTCCTCCACTGCCACCGCCTCGACCGCACCGCCATGGTCGCAGTAGCAGTTTAGACTTAAATAAATTTAAAATTGCCGCACCAAGTGGAACACAACCTGAGGTAATAATCTTTTTTTTATCATAACTTTTTCATGGGCACCAATTTTTTCATACTTAGATAATAGCACAAGCTAGTTTTGATTTACAAACGTCTACTGGTTTTGCTGATTTCACTCATTTCCCTGATGGCAACACTGCAGATGAATTTGTAAGTATTTCTATTTAATAATTTTATTATACATAAACCTATCATTCATGTATTATGCTCTCAATTATTTGCTTGAGGTACAAACAAAACCATGCCAAAAATTCTTTAAAATATTCTATCATAAAGTTTTTAATAAATTTTAAAAAAATGATATGCAGAAAAACTGTTCGGTTCGGCTTGCATATCAAAAAAAGTTGTGCCAGTAACCCCTTAGAATGAAAAGTTTTATTTTTGCACGAAAAAATATAAATAACAGTTATTTTTGTTCAAAAAAATAACGTATTTCTGATAAAGAAAACTGTAATTTTTGTTCAAAAAATAAAAATAACTTTTTTTTTTATTGAAAAAATAAAAAATCAATATATTTTATCAAAGACAAGTTCATAATAGGCTATTTACACTGAACAACATCCATCAAAGATGTAGAAAATATGAAACACTCGTTTACATTTCGCACATCTAACATATACCATCAAACAAAAAATTTTTTTTTTCTACAAAAGTGCCAAAATTTAAAAAAAAAAGAAAAATATAGTTGAAGTTCAATTTGTTTAAAAATAAAAAAACTACTTAACAAAAAAACATTGCAATAAAAGAGAAAACTTGACAAATGGTAATGCTCCCTTCAAGAAATGAATGAGCGAGTAGTCACATTTTTCATTTTGGTGTTAAGAAAAATGTGACTACCTGTCACCTGGAAACAGCACATAATAATAATAAAAATACTATGGAAAACCCAAATTACAGCGCTCACTCTAAAACAATATATAACAACAAATCTACAAAAGTAGAAACTACAACGGACATAATTCACTCAACAGTTTCGGTGTCTTACTCTAAAATAATTTCACTCAATAACAACTCAAACACACAGCACTCTAATCTCTATGTCCACATTAATGTGCTGTTTTCAGAACACAAGTGACTGAACGTGTAGTAAAATTTATATGGAAAACACTCAAAAAACTGAGTGCTTTTCATATAAATTTTACTACACGTTCAGTCACTTGTGTTATGAAAACAGCACATAAGTGTATTTGTAATGATGTGGATTGTTACCTTTTCACATGTAAAATTTGTACATATCCACCCCTATTGCGATTGTTGTGGGAATATGTTGTATGGGAGCAAACCTATATTCCCATCCCCATCAAATCGGTTTCGGGAGTAAAAATTTTTATTGCGAAATATTTGTCAGTGCTTTATAAACAAAAGTCTCTATTGTGAATAATTTTTCAATACTAAAATAATAATAAAATATAATAAAATAAATAATGAATAGTGTCAATAAGAAAAAGTAATTTAATTTAGTCCATAGTATAATAAGTACCAGGTATGTTCATTAGAGAGAGTTTTCATTATTTACCCATATAATGTCAAATTAATTTATTTGATTTTTGACGCTTGCTTTAATTTTTTCATATTTTCTTTTGTTTGACGTTATATGGGTTTTGAAATTGAGAAAAAATTTCTTATGACTGTACCTTGTATTTATTCTACCATGATTTAGTCCTGCTTTAGAATACAAATAAAAATGTACCTACACGTTCCCTTCTCGTTCACATTCCCACTTGTTGGGAATTTATTTACATAGTAATAAAGCACGTGGGAGTTAACATTGGCAATGCCCAGTTCATTCCCAAAAAAAAATCCAGTTACCAGCAGATTAAATTCTAATATAAAATTATCATAGTAATTTTTGGGAATACAAAATTTTAATTTAAAAGATTTTGTTAGTCGTGCTCAATTCCCAATTTTTATTCTTGATAAAAACACTGAAATTCATTGTTGTTGGGATAAGCTATTCTACGCTCATTACACTGGTTGCTTAGCCAGATCGTCGTTTGGTTTTTCTAAAATCTTTGGATGAAGTTTCCTGACGATCTGGCCTAAGCAACCAGTGAAATGCGCATAGGAATAGCTTATCTCATCAACAAAAAATGTCAGTGTTTTTATCAAGAACTAGCTTAACCCAGTGTGCTTCGCTACCCCCATCGTTATAAAATAAAACTGAAAGAATTTACAATATATATGAACAAAAATTTATTTATTAAATTATTAGCTGCATCGTAGTTAGACAATTCCGTGGCATTCAGTAGTTTCGTGTTATAGGGGTATTGCTCTCCCTCCGTCAACCCCGCCCATTTTTCTTTTAAAATCATAGTTCTTCAGTTACGCGATAATTAATATTTGCATCTTATGGGAGGTATTGCTCCCCCTGCGCCTACCCGCTTTATTTTTATTTTCAAAAGTGTAGTATACCATTAGAATGACTTCTACAAAGTTTGAATATTCTCACTATAACAGTTCTTAAGATATGCGATATTTAACATTGGCGTCCTATGGGGGTACCACTTCCCCCGCTGTTATTTTATTTCAATTTTGGGGCTCAGAAGATCCAACTATGTACCAAAAGTTCAACAAAATGCTTGCAGCGGCTCTTAAAATATGCGATATTTAATATTGGCATCCACGAAAAAATATGGCTCCGCCCCTTTGTCCAATCACACCTTTTTGAACCTCATTAATTCAGAACGATCCTTCTGTGAAAATTTGATGACGATCACTTCAGTTGTTTATTAGATATAACGTTTTTTACTTTTTCTATAAAGGGGCAGGGACACGCCCACTTTTTAATTAAACGTATTTCTGTTCATGCCAACAACGTATATTCCAAATATTATCGAAGTAGGTCAAAAAATGTGATAAATACCACGATTTTAAATTTTGAGTTGTATGGGTGTGGCATCGCCCCTTTGCCCAGTCACAATGTTATACAGCCTAATGTCTCTTCCAGGGTCACAGTTACATGCTGTGAAAATTTCAAGGCCATCGGTCAAGTGGTTTGGCCTCCTATAAGGCACAAATTTGTATATATATATATATATACAAATAAATATATGTACACACATTCACTTTTATATATAGATAAAAATTGGGAATTGAGCACGACTAACAAAATCTTTTAAATTATAATATAGAATTTACACGATCTCAGTGCATTATGCTGGCCCGCCTAAGAGTGGAAAAATGCATGTTTAACTCCAAACACTATGAAAAAACTAATCCGCCAAAATGTACCAATTGTGATGAAGCGCTTACTACCACATATATTTTAACCGTATGCCGTGTGCCAAAAATTGATAAACTTGACTGTACAAGATCTGACAACACACAGAGAATAATAAGATGTCTACAGCAACACGACATCCAGGATGTTTAGTTTTATCATCAAAAAACTTTATTTTCACAAATTCTTTTCTTTTTTGTTCAAAATTAATGAATTAATTTCACAGGTAATGAAAATTAAACTAGTTGTGCAATTTTTTGTTTTTATACCCACACCACAATAGTGGAGAGGGTATCATGCATTCGTGCTGATGTGTGTAACACCTTGAAATATTGGTCCTAGACCCACCTAAAAGTATACCGATCCACACAGAATCACTTTCTGAGTTGATCTAACGATGTCTGTCCGGATGGTTGGCAGGCTGGCTGGCTGTCCATGTAACTTTGTGCGCAAAGTACAGGTCGCAATTTTGGACATAATTTAATAAAATTTGTCACATAGATTCTTATTGGCTTATTGAAAATGGGCCAAATCGTAGGACCACGAGGGTCCTACGATTTCCCTCAGAAACTATCAAAACGATTTTAATGAAATTTAAAATGTAGATAGATCCATATTAGTTCGGATACATAAGCTATGCATTTTTAAGAAAATAGGACCGCGAGGGCAGATGGGGGGGGCAATATTTGCCTCTCAGAAAATATCAAACCGATTTTAATGAAATTTAAAACTTAGATAGATCCCTATTCATATAGCCATACGCTCTCGAAAATTTGTTTTTAAAGACTGTGGTGTAGGGTTTCATATGGTCGGGCTTAACCGACTATACTCTCTTACTTGTTCTTTTATACATTTGTATGTACATAAGTAAATGTTTGTAACAGAATAACAGAGTTCAAAGTTAGGCATGCAAAAGAGCAAATGCAAAATATGAATTCTAACGAAATGTCGTGTTGTTGTTGTTGGATTTTACAAAAGAGCTTTGATATTATGCATTTTCACACTGCAAGACTAATACTGAACTCCGCTAATATGTATTTTTCGCTATTTATAATGATAATTCGAGCGCTTGGGGTCTGGTTACCGGCGCCTTTTTTATATATAAGTATTTTATGAATAAATAAATATAAGAATAGGAGTAACATTTTTAAAATTACCTTTAAAGTTCAAAACAGACTTATTGCAAACCCAACATCATTGATATAAAACCAGAAAAGTTAAATTATTTAACCAGCCGTTAATTGCGCATTTGTTTTTGCACGTCGTTACTTGCGGGGTGATTTTTACACCCTAAGATAAAGGCCCTTATTACGGTTCACAACTCAACTCAGTTGAGTTGTAATTAAGACAACTGGATGTGATCAGTAGTAATGTTTGTTATGTTTTTGTTCAACGCAATATAGCAAAGTTGTAAACCAGTTGTGAGTGAACCGTAATAGTGGTTAAACTCTACACATAAAAGCATTTTCTAAGTTATACATAACATATTTGTTGAAAAATTTTTAGCGAAAAAAGGTCAGAAGATAAGCATATAATGCGTGATTTATAGAATCATTTTATTTAACACGTCTCCTTTTCCTTCGTGGATATATTTTTATGCCAAAGCTTATTAAAAAAATACCAGTTGTAGAACCAAAAAGCTAAAGAAAAATACAAAATTTCCCGTATTTCTTTTTGTGGATACTATATTAAAGTACCAAACATTTCAGTATTGTTGTGGCAGCCCATAATTTAGTTCGAATATGTCAATGAATGGAGAAAAATATTTTGTAAAAAAAGTACCAAAAATAGTTACGGTTTTCACTCCTTAAATGTTCGTATATCGAAAAAGTGCCAAATTTGTATTCGTATTTTTTTGATAAGTTTCGAATGTGGTATAAACTTTGGTTCTACGTTTATTGGTTCAAAAGATAGATGGGGTATCAAAAAAGTACCAAAATTCAGGATTTACACGTTTACTTCCTAATAGGGCCGAATTTAAAAAAAGTACCAGACACCTGTGCGCTTATTTTTCTATAAGTATTATGGTGTTTTCTTTTCTACAAAAAAATGTGCCTTTTTTTAAAAAAAAAGTCAATTTGGTAAGGGTATTCATTTCAAAGTTTTTTTGGTTGGAAAAATGGAAAAAAGAAAAATTACACTCTTATTGACGTGAACGGGGTTTTTTTGTTTTTTTTTTTGTAAAAAGTACAAACTGTCATAAAAAATCTGCCAAATAATTCGTGGAAGTAATTGATATTTTCAATATGCTAAATAAGTGTAAGAAGTGAATTAATTAATTTATTTAATTGTCACATCATTAACTAAAATTGATAATTTTTACGAAAATAAGAGTATGTAAAGATACATTTTCATGAAAACAATACAATATAAACTTTTAAATATTAAATTTCAGAAAAGTTTACTTCATTCATTTCATTTCTTTTTTAATAACTTTTTTTATTGAACTCATTCTTAATATGTGTTTTTTCTTTTTGAAAGTTAAATAAGAAAGAAGTTATCAAGGCCCATTGAAAAGGTCTGCGCAAGAAGCCTGATGATCATTGTTTATGTTCTTTTTAGTTGTCAAAAGTTGTTTACATGTGCAAGTATACGTTTATGGTATGCGACACATTCACGTTTTTTCCTTTTGCTTTGTATATGTGGTAGTAAATTTTTGACAACTAAAAAGAATCGTTTTTTGTTTTTGTACAAGTAAGCAGACCTGCAGACCTGATAGATGGGCCTTGGAAGTTATGTTTAAAATGTTGTAACTATAAAAAATAATTTTTAAAATCAGAGTTGTACAATTCAAGAGTTTATAAAAAGAGATGTAATTTTTCGTACTTTGTATTAAAAATTAGCAATTTTTATGAATGGCAACATCATTTCGTTTGACGTTTATAGTGGAAAATTACATCTTTTTATCCTTTGCTCCCGAAAAGGGTGGCTTGTTTTATTCTAAAAAACTCATGCTTTTCGGGAGCAAAATGTTTAAGAAACATACACCAAATTGCATTTTTTTTAAAAAAAAGGCACATCTTTTCTTTTTAGAAAAGAAAACACCATTAAATTTTATTTGTATCTCTTTAAGTTTTGAAGATATAAGGTTACCGAATTTTCACGTTTTTACTTCTTTTTACCCCTTAAACTTTCGAATTTTCAAAAATCTCGTCTTAGTGGATCGATTTAGGGAGTGATTAATCTCTGTTCCAAATTTTTAGCTTCAGGCGTTTAGGCTGTGCGATGATGAATCAGTCAGTAACGTTAAAATTTTATATATATAGATAAATTTAGGAAATTAATTTTTTTATTGGTTAAAAAATTGTTTAATTTCAATAAACATAAAAATATTCTAAACAAAAGAAAAAATTAAGGTTTAATATTAAGCTGGGCAAATATTACATATATGTCTTTTGCACATACATTTTTGGCAAAATGCACATTGACTCTTTACTTTTAATTCTCTTGAACGGGGAAAATTGCAGAACCTATTCCTTTTTGAGTCCTTGTACTGGGTGCGTCTAACGCCCTTTTTAAGGATTTAGGTAAGGATGAAATTTGTGACCTTACCACTTGATGATTATGCATTAGAGACAATCCAATATCTTGCAAAAACTCGAAACGCCTTGTAGTTTTGTCGGGCAAGTTACTTGCAAAAACTACTAATGAATTAATACCAGATGTGTTGATAGCATTGCAAATTACTTTTAGAGGCCATCGAAAACTTATTCTGCGCCTCGTTTTGTCATGTTGTAGAACAAAATAGTGTCTGGTTTTTTATGTCCTGGTTGCAACTCAGTAATAGAGTCATCGTTATCGTGAATAGTTGACAGAACCAAGAAATTCTTGTTTTTCTTAGGACAATAAGCGGTAAGCGTCATATCTTTTCTAGCATGAGAAGCAAACAAAATTGTGCCAATATTTACTTTAAAGCAATCAGGAATTCCTGTCTCGCTTTTTTTCTGTGTGTTTCAACCAAAGTTAGCTTTTTCTTTAATAGCTTTTCAGCTAATGCACTACTCGTGCATCAATTATCAGTAGTAATACAATGCTTTTGCCGGTGTATGTACTTTTATATGGGCCTTCTGGCAAAACTCCTAAATATTGCTCAAGATCAAAGGTATAAAATGTTCTGGCATCACAAATGGTTTATTTGGCATATATTGACAAAAGTTGCACTTGCCTCTAAACTTCACCAGTTGTTCATCTATTGTGGCATATTCTCCAACACAATACTTTTTTTACAGTTTTCTCGAAACTTCGAAAATACTGCGAATATGGGTAAATTTACTGTCAATTTCCCTTCATACTTTTATTTATTAACAGTAATAATAAAAACCTAATTTGGCAAAAAAAAATTATTACAGAGTTTTCATTTTTAAATAGTAGTATATAAAACAGCCATCGGCAAAATCAGGGCGCCGCGTTTTCTCTTTTCTCTTTTATTCTCTTGTATGCTCTTTTATTACGTACATGTGCACACATATTGCAGAGAATTTAACAACATTAACAACAACATACGTAAAATTCATACAACGCATATAATCGCAAAATGTAATAGTATAGGTTGCCGATGGCTGATATAAAAGGAAAAAAAAAGTAAATATATGTTAACATGTACATATGTATATATGTACATTAGGGGTATAACTTTAATTTTTCGCGATTTTCAAAAAAGATCACCCACAAAACGCGGTAAAGTTGAAAAAAAATTTGTTTTTATTTGTATTTACACATTTACCCAAAAACTTTAGCAAAACAACACGCACATTAAATTTGAACTTCATGTCCTTTAATATTTAAGAAACTTTTTGACTCTTTTTCATTTATTAATAAAATACATTTATAAAGTTTTTTTCTTTAGGGATTTTCGGAAATTGCTTTTGTGGATGAGGTTTTGATTTTCAAACGACCCAAACAAATTGTTTTCGTAAATAACACAATATTCGCTATCGCGTAGTACTAGGAACAAAATTTGATTATACCCCTAATATACATACATATATGTATGCTATGTTCCCTGAAGGAAATCTGGGTGCGAGTGTCTCCAAGTCACCAGTTTTGCCGACTATTTTGGTGACATTGTCAACGAAGTGTCTAACCAACACTACATTTGCCACTATATTTGGCTTTAAAACGAAAAAAGTGTTATCATTAACAACTGAGAAGTACAATTTCTATAATAGTTAAAGAATTAATAAAAAAAGATTGTTATGATTTCGCATTTGTACCAGAAGTGCAGACTGAAATGTACTAGTCTACAATGTCTACATACATACAAAGGAACTACCTAGTCAGTAGTACCAACGTCAATAGTAGATTTCCAATGACACGCACATGTTAAATGTCTATAGTAAATAACATTGTCTGGGGTATAATAAGTCACTAGTACTGGTGACTGTGTCAATAGTGAATCAGTACAGATTCACTAGCGACATTTCCTGCAGGGTTTATATAAACATGTACAGGGTGGCCCCAATTAACGAAGGTTCAAACAAATTTTTTTTTAAGATAGTTAAGTTCGTATATGCCTAGATATGAAATAAAAAAAAATTAAAATTTCTACCTATCCTGGTTAAGGATATATAAGATGTTTGCCTATAGGCAACATTGGGCAGTTGTGGGTAAACTTTAAAAAAGACTCATCATTTGCTGCACATCGTCCTTTTGATCCCTATTCAGCCCAGTGGCTTGTTTTGTCATACATTTTATTTTTTACGGGTTCTGCTACATAAGATCTTTTTCGAGAACTTGCGCTGTCGGGTGGTGATGATGGAAAATCTAGTGATGATAAAGCTGGTGAATATGGAACGGTGGTTAATTTTATATAGCTCCATCAACATATTAGCAAGATCAACTCCGACCATATTTTTTGATATAGCAATCAACTATTTTCCATTCTACTATTATTTTCATGTTCATCGTCAACAATCCTCTCAATCAAATCAGCCACCAATTCGTTTTCGTTTATACTTTGTTTTTTCCTCTATTAAATTCTCAAATATGTGAACCCCAGGCTAGTGGAAGATTGCAGGAGGGCTTTAGGAGAAATCTTAGGGAATTATGTGGTGAGACTGTGCTTGATACCGGGTCACTGCAACATCACCGGTAACGATATAGCCGATGAGTTGGCAAGACTGGATCGAAAATGGGGAATCCTAACAGTTTGTAGGCGGCCAGGCCTCCAATGCGGTTATACTTTGGAAGAAATAGGGAATGTGCTCTAGGCGGGACTAATCGGGCCTGGCGGAGCCGAACGGACTGCCGGATATCGCGCACGTTGTGGCCGGTGCTTAGTAGGTCAAATGCAGATGCGTTGCTAGGCAAGAGTAGGGCCTGGTATTATCACAAGTCACTGTGTGATTAGCAGGATGGCGTTGGGAATGGGATTTGACCTGGCTGCGCGGCAAAAGACTGAGGACTGGCCACAAGTAAGGCATTTTTCTGTTAAGTAGATTATTGTTCTCTTTTGTTGTGCTTTCACTCTTTACTTCTCCTATTCTTTCATACTTCAATTATTTCACTAACTAAGGCGCCATAATAGACCATATTGGTCTCTGGGTGAGGGTGTGAAGCTTACTTTCTAACCTTACGTAACCTAACCTTAATTGCCAAAAATGCATCATTTCCGACGTCTTCACCTTTACATTCTTTAGCAGAATCATCCTAATCAAAATTAATAATTTTTTTCAATTTTAACTTTGTCAAACCTCTTGCACTCATTTCTAGTGAAAAAATTAAAGTTTCGGGAGTTATAAGCGTTTGATTGCAATGTTGCCTATAGGCAACAAAGGGGTAGAAAGGGTTAAGAAATAATTATTAATTTTTTTTTTAATACAGTATATAAATGGGGATTATTTTTAGTTTAGTTATGAAAAATAATATCTCGCAAGTAGTGGCCATTTTCTGCTTCGCAAATTCGTGCTCTTTCCAACACAATTTCCATCACCTTTCGCAAAACTTCAGGTGTTATGTTGTTTATTTCGTCGCGTATATTGCTGGTTCTAGGCTTATTAATGTAGACTTTTATTTTCAAATAACCCCAAAGAAAACAGTCTGGGGTGGGTAAATCCGGTGAATCAGTTCGTTTCCAATTCAAATGAATCTTTAAAATGAATTGCAATTCACTTAATTCAAATTTAGCTAATTCGTAGAAATTAAAATCAATAGTGAATCAGTACAGATTCACTAGCGACATTTCCTGCAGGGTTTATATAAACATGTACAGGGTGGCCCCAATTAACGAAGGTTCAAACAAATTTTTTTTTAAGATAGTTAAGTTCGTATATGCCTAGATATGAAATAAAAAAAAATTAAAATTTCTACCTATCCTGGTTAAGGATATATAAGATGTTTGCCTATAGGCAACATTGGGCAGTTGTGGGTAAACTTTAAAAAAGACTCATCATTTGCTGCACATCGTCCTTTTGATCCCTATTCAGCCCAGTGGCTTGTTTTGTCATACATTTTATTTTTTACGGGTTCTGCTACATAAGATCTTTTTCGAGAACTTGCGCTGTCGGGTGGTGATGATGGAAAATCTAGTGATGATAAAGCTGGTGAATATGGAACGGTGGTTAATTTTATATAGCTCCATCAACATATTAGCAAGATCAACTCCGACCATATTTTTTGATATAGCAATCAACTATTTTCCATTCTACTATTATTTTCATGTTCATCGTCAACAATCCTCTCAATCAAATCAGCCACCAATTCGTTTTCGTTTATACTTTGTTTTTTCCTCTATTAAATTCTCAAATATGTGAACCCCAGGCTAGTGGAAGATTGCAGGAGGGCTTTAGGAGAAATCTTAGGGAATTATGTGGTGAGACTGTGCTTGATACCGGGTCACTGCAACATCACCGGTAACGATATAGCCGATGAGTTGGCAAGACTGGATCGAAAATGGGGAATCCTAACAGTTTGTAGGCGGCCAGGCCTCCAATGCGGTTATACTTTGGAAGAAATAGGGAATGTGCTCTAGGCGGGACTAATCGGGCCTGGCGGAGCCGAACGGACTGCCGGATATCGCGCACGTTGTGGCCGGTGCTTAGTAGGTCAAATGCAGATGCGTTGCTAGGCAAGAGTAGGGCCTGGTATTATCACAAGTCACTGTGTGATTAGCAGGATGGCGTTGGGAATGGGATTTGACCTGGCTGCGCGGCAAAAGACTGAGGACTGGCCACAAGTAAGGCATTTTTCTGTTAAGTAGATTATTGTTCTCTTTTGTTGTGCTTTCACTCTTTACTTCTCCTATTCTTTCATACTTCAATTATTTCACTAACTAAGGCGCCATAATAGACCATATTGGTCTCTGGGTGAGGGTGTGAAGCTTACTTTCTAACCTTACGTAACCTAACCTTAATTGCCAAAAATGCATCATTTCCGACGTCTTCACCTTTACATTCTTTAGCAGAATCATCCTAATCAAAATTAATAATTTTTTTCAATTTTAACTTTGTCAAACCTCTTGCACTCATTTCTAGTGAAAAAATTAAAGTTTCGGGAGTTATAAGCGTTTGATTGCAATGTTGCCTATAGGCAACAAAGGGGTAGAAAGGGTTAAGAAATAATTATTAATTTTTTTTTTAATACAGTATATAAATGGGGATTATTTTTAGTTTAGTTATGAAAAATAATATCTCGCAAGTAGTGGCCATTTTCTGCTTCGCAAATTCGTGCTCTTTCCAACACAATTTCCATCACCTTTCGCAAAACTTCAGGTGTTATGTTGTTTATTTCGTCGCGTATATTGTTTTTATATTGCTGGTTCTAGGCTTATTAATGTAGACTTTTATTTTCAAATAACCCCAAAGAAAATAGTCTGGGGTGGTTAAATCCGGTGAACGCGGAGGCCAATTAAAATCACTTGTACGCGAAATAATTCCTTCACCAAAGATGTCCCGTAAAATAGCCATTGTGTCCCTTGCAGTGTGCGCTGTGGCTCCATCTTGATGGAACCATACTTGCGGATGGTTTTCCACGGCTGGCCTTAAAAAAATTTCCAACATTGTCCGATATCTGACTCCATTGACGGAAACGGCGACCCCGTGTTCATTTTCAAATAAAATAAGGACCAATTATCCATTCCGATAAAACACCGCACCAAACCGTACACTTAGGTGGGTGTAATTCCCGCTGTTGAACTACTCTCGGATTTTCCGTAGCCCATATCCTGCAGTTTTGCTTATTAACAAACCCACTTAATAGGAAATGGGCTTCGTCGCTCATAATTAAATTATAATAAAATTATGATTTTCTTCTGCGTTTTGCCGGAAAAAAACTGCATAATCAAATCGTTGCTGGTAATCTGTCGGTTTCAATTCTTGGACAAGCTGAATCTTGTATGGAAACATTCCTATTGTGTGCAAAATTTTCTGCAGCGACGCTCGTGAGAGGCCAAGTTGTGTCGAACGTCTCCTGGTTGATGTTTCTCCATCTTCCCGAATACTTCTCTATACCAATTCAATATTGTCATCCGTGTGCACCGTTCGTCTTCTGCCAGCACCAGGAAGGTTTCTTACTGCCCCTTGTTGTCGAAAATTTGCAACCAGACGGTTTATTGTTGACTCTGAGGGTCCAACCAGCACATTAAAATAACGACGATATGCACGCTGAGTCAAAACAGTGGATCGTTGATTTGAAAAACAGAGCTCAACAATTTGGGCACGTTGTTCAATTGAGTACTGCTCCATTTTAAATTCCCCAAGTCTTCTTTACAAAATACTGAAAAGAAAAGAAAAAAAAAATTATTATAAAAAAGTTGTAAGCAATTCAAACCCTTTCGGTAATTTTGGGCCACCCTGTATAACTTGAACATTTATTTACCATTACATATTAAAAGAAAGATTGCTTTTTCACTATTAACTTATGACGCAAGTGGGATACTGCTTGGAGGTTACATCAGCATTGACTTCAACAAACTTCAAAAGATTAGAGAGAATTGTTAACATGATTGTACGTTTTGTTTTTAATGTCAGAGAACATATAACACCTTATGTAATAAGATTTTGGGCTGTACGTTTAAAAGTTTTGTTAAATATAAACTTCTTTACCCACTTACAACTACATTTAGAGTTGAAAAAAAATCAACCAATTGTAGTCGGGACTGTAAGAAAAGATAAACTCACTGTTTATTTTTGTTGTTTTTCTTTAAGCTTTGATATTGTTACAAGTAAAACTGAGGTTTATAATTCTTATTCACTTAACAGTTTTGTTTGTATAATATCTTTAGTTTTTCTAAAATCGATATAACAATGTCCGTCTGGTTGGCTGTCTGTTCATCAGATTTTTGATTTTAATTTCTACGAATTAGCTAAATTTGAATTAAGTGAATTGCAATTCATTTTAAAGATTCATTTGAATTGGAAACGAACTGATTCACCGGATTTACCCACCCCAGACTGTTTTCTTTGGGGTTATTTGAAAATAAAAGTCTACATTAATAAGCCTAGAACCAGCAATATACGCGACGAAATAAACAACATAACACCTGAAGTTTTGCGAAAGGTGATGGAAAATGTGTTGGAAAGAGCACGAATTTGCGAAGCAGAAAATGGCCACTACTTGCGAGATATTATTTTTCATAACTAAACTAAAAATAATCCCCCTTTATATACTGTATTAAAAAAAAATTAATAATTATTTCTTAACCCTTTCTACCCCGTTGTTGCCTATAGGCAACATTGCAATCAAACTCTTATAACTCCCGAAACTTTAATTTTTTTCACTAGAAATGAGTGCAAGAGGTTTGACAAAGTTAAAATTGAAAAAAATTATTAATTTTGATTGGGATGATTCTGCTAAAGAATGTAAAGGTGAAGACGTCGAAAATGATGCATTTTTGGCAATTAAGGTTAGGTTACGTAAGGTTAGAAAGTAAGCTTCACACCCTCACCCAGAGACCAATATGGTCTATTGTGGCGCCTTAGTTAGTGAAATAATTGAAGTATGAAAGAATAGGAGAAGTAAAGAGTGAAAGCACAATAATCTACTTAACAGAAAAATGCCTTACTTGTGGCCAGTCCTCAGTCTTTTGCCGCGCAGCCAGGTCATTTCCATTACAAATCAAATTCTCGAGCCCGCATCCCACGACATCTCATAATTCGCGCAGGAATCTGTTACCCAGCCACCTCAGCCTGCTCATCTGTAGCCTGGGACAGTGGCACAGAAAGTGCTCAACTGTCTCCAACTCCTTTGGGTACTCACACAACCTACATGTATCCGACAAGTCAAATCCCATTCCCAACGCCATCCTGCTTATCACACAGTGACTTGTGATAATACCAGGCCCTACTCTTGCCTAGCAGCGCATCTGCATTTGACCTACTAAGCACCGGCCTCTACGTGCGCGATATCCGGCAGTCCGTTCGGCTCCGCCACACCCGATTAGTCCCGCCTAGAGCACATTCCCTATTTCTTCCAAAGTATAACCGCATTGGAGGCCTGGCCGCCTACAAACTGTTAGGATCCCCCATTTTCGATCCAGTCTTGCCAACTCATCGGCTATCTCGTTACCGGTGATGTTGCATTGACCCGGTATCAAGCACAGTCTCAAAACATAATTCCCTAAGATTTCTCCTAAAGCCCACCTGCAATCTTCCACTAGCCTGGGGTTCACATATTTGAGAATTGAATAGAGGAAAAAAACAAAGTATAAACGAAAACGAATTGGTGGCTGATTTGATTGAGAGGATTGTTGACGATGAACATGAAAATAATAGTAGAATGGAAAATAGTTGATTGCTATATCAAAAAATATGGTCGGAGTTGATCTTGCTAATATGTTGATGGAGCTATATAAAATTAACCACCGTTCCATATTCACCAGCTTTATCATCACTAGATTTTCCATCATCACCACCCGACAGCGCAAGTTCTCGAAAAAAATCTTATGTAGCAGAACCCGTAAAAAATAAAATGTATGACAAAACAAGCCACTGGGCTGAATAGGGATCAAAAGGACGATGTGCAGCAAATGATGTCTTTTTTAAAGTTTACCCACATTGCAATTCATTTTACAGATTCATTTGAATTGGAAACGAATTGAAATTCATTCTTGTCTAATTCGTTTGAATTGATTCAAATTTCTTTCAATTAATTTTTTGTGTGAAAAGAATTAATTCAAAATTTTCTAATTCACTGCATGAATGATTCACGAAATAATTAAAAAATGAATGATTCATTTACAGCTCTGCTGTCCATGTAACCTTGTGCGCAAAGTACAGGTCGCAATTTGGGAGATAATTTGATGAAATTTGGTGTATAGGTTCGAACTGACGCAAGGACCAAGCCTACTGAAAATCGGGCGAATCGGTCCATAACTTCATATAGCCGCCATACAAACTGCTTTCCGGAATAAGGGGGGCTACTCCCTATTACGATGCGAAAGAAAATTATATAAAATTAAGCGTATGCTAGTATTGCTTTATTCTCAAAAAATTTTGTGAAAGTGATAGAGAGTACCAAATTGGCATTTAGCTTTCGCATCGTAATAGAGAGTAGCCCCCAAGGTCTTGTATAATTAATATGTGTCGTACGTGCCGTCGAATTTCCGAAGAGTATCAAAATTTCTTTGAAAGCTCCTTTGGGCGATGAGAACACAGAGGAGAATGGGTTACCAAAAAGTAAAAAAATTATATTTTCTCCCTTTTTCGTCTTTTTTTCATTAATTTATTTAAGTTTAAAAATTTTAGTGTACAAACTTTTCTTATACTAGACCTGCAAAGCTTTAGGCTTGTCCGCAGGAGGTAATATACATATGTATATAAAAATTCATTACATTTTAAATTTAAATTATATTTGACGCATTTCGAATAATTGGGTAATAAAGAGTTAGAAATTAAAATTCATTGCAAACTTATTAAATGATTTGTTATCAATTTGTTTTTTTTTTAACTCATTTTTAATGTTAATAATATCTGTTGGTATTTTGTTGAGAACTGTGGGCAGCATAACAGTACGGGTACTTTTCCCGCACTCATTTTTAAAACGGACTACTTTAAGTCTTCCACGTGCTCGTTGCCTTTTATTATAGCCATGATCCATGCGTTGTGTAAATCGGGTATCATTGGAAAATCCTTGCTTGTGGTATATTTTCCCGGACACCGTCCTCTTTTTTTGGGCATCCGGGGCAGTCCTACTTCTTTTTCAGAAAGTTTCCGGGGATGTCCGGCTTTTTACACCTTCATTGAAATATTTTTGTTTATAAAAAAAGATTTTGGTGCTCGTACAATAAGCTTGGAAAAAGTACAATCCTAAATTTTCTCTTTGTACATCATCAGTTTTACTATCCCTGAGAGTCGGCGGCTTATTATAACTTGTCGGCAAAGGTCTCTGCTTGTAAGCTGTGTGTTTTTCATAAAGTTTGTTTTCCAAAAATAGAAGTAAAATTTAAACACAAATGTTAGAGTAAAAATTGATTAATATTCTAGTCTTAGAATGCCAAAACGCAAGTGCACTTTAAACGAGGAGCTAAAAAAGAAATTTTTGTTTATAAAAAGAGTAAGTGAAGATTGCAATTTTCTAGCCAAGATTGTTCCACGAACATCGACACAGTTTTTCCGAAAATTATGGTCGGCTATGAACTTCGAGCCATTGATGGTAGGCATCGCCTATAACACCATTGTTCATAACATGTCTTTTTATCTTTGGACTGCACATCTGAAAGTAATTTATTTCATGATTGTCAGATAGCTAAAAATATATCTTGCAACCGTACTAAAGCCACAGCAATTGTCAAAAAGGTTTTGGCGCCCCTTTCACGGAAAATGATAAAGAAAAGCGTGGAACAAATTAGTTTTGTGAGCATATTACCCGACACGAGTAATTTCGGTGCTAATAAGCTAATGGCAATACTTATTCCATACTTTCCAATCAAGTTTTCTATCATTTCACTCATCATTTTCTTAACGCTTATGATTCGCTCATTCATTTCTTGTAGGGTCGATGTACAAAGCAATTAAATCCAAACAAATATATTTATTATCAATTAAAACATCAGGGACTATAGCGGAAGCTATTCTCCAGAATTATAGACAGATACGGTCAAAACAATGTATTCGCAAAACTAACAAATGCTTTGCATCAAAAAAAAAATTGGTGTTGGTTGTCCAGCCAATAATGCACTTCACAAGGGTTGTGACACATTGTCCATAGATGTAGAATCTATTGTATAATTTTAATATAAATTGCCAAGAGTTTTACAAATATTTGAAGAGATGCAACGGTAATATATTGGTTCAAATTGGAAGTCCTGAAAAATGTAAGGGAAACTTTTGGAAACTTCGTAGTAAAAATTTTTTAAAAATATACATTCCCGATAATGTCAGCAATGAATTTTTGTTTTGTACCATTTAATCAAAATGAGATGTTGTGTTTTGTTAAGTTTTTATTTTTGTAAATAAAGTTTTTTTGTAAAATCAAATTTTGGTCGTTAATTATTATGGCGTCTTTAATTTTATTAAAATTAGATTGTTTAAAAAGTGTCCTCTTCTTTCGAGGAAATGTCCTACATTTGTTAAGCTTGCGTCTTCTTTTTCTTAAAATAGAAGTGGCAAGCCTACCTAAGAAGAACTTTACTTATATTTTGGCCACAACCATCTCTAATGCCGAATTGCTAGGTTTATTATAATAAAATAAACGATTTTTTAAATAAAAAAATATTTTGTAAAGTACAAAAATTTTCTGGTATTTTACAAAATAAATTTCCTGCAAATTATTTTCTTTAGATTCGCTCAAAATAACAGCATATACCTACCGCACAGATTTACGAAAGGTTTTTTGTAGTACATAAAAAATTTTGTAATATTTTCAGGACTACGAATGAATTTGTTACTTTCTTTAAATTAAAAGATTCTAGAGTTGACATTTATTTTGTATTATATGCGATACTTTTGTAAATAGTACAAAAAAGTACCAACAAAATTTTATCGTTAAATTTCGCATGGATTATTTTCGGTGTAGATTTTTCATATGTAAAACGATTATTGGAAATAAAAATTTTAATAGATTTTTACTTCAATTTTCCAGGTACTGCAAAGTGCCAATCTATGTTCTTTTTTTATTAAATATTTTTTCATAAAACTATATGTATTTTTGTATTTTAACTTATTAGAATGATCAGCAGGCGCAACAAATGCAATCCTTGCCACCACAAAGCTTAGCGGGACGCAATCTTCAAACAACAACGTCTGGGGCACTGCCACCAACGCGTCTCTCATTGCAATCAAATCAACGAGTTTCAGCTTTTGAAGTGTATCGCAAACCCAATACTCCACGCAACTCTCAATCGCCAGCATCATTGTCTGCCACTGCGACTGTTAGTGGGGTTCCAGTTTCTGCACCGGCGCCAACTCCCTTTGGTTCAGTAGCTGCAACAGCAATGACTACGACAACAGTGCTATCAAATTCCGAACTCTTTGAGAAAAAAGTAAATGCGATTAGCGAAACTCTACGCCAAGTTTCGTTTAAACAGGAACACAACACAAATAAAATGACTGAAGTTCTGCGCCACTTACGTGAACAAAACAATCTTTTATTGCGTCTATGCAACGATCTCAGCGATGAATTACTTACCGTGCAAACTCGTAAAGAAGAGATTAGGCTAAAATTAGAAGTAGCATCCTCAGCAACAAATACAACTAACGACGTGGTTATATTATCAAATGTCGCAGGACCAGCAATGACCACAGTTGGCAATGCTGGAGGAGTTGTTCGTACAGGCTCATCAATTTCGGCTCCAGTTACTGCTAACATTACTGGTGGATCTGGTAGTTCTGGCGTCCATTCTAATGTTTAAGAAGCTTTTTAAAATTATTTGTTTGTTTTTAAAGAGATTTGATGTTGTTTGTTACACCAAAAATATGAAGAATGAATCCGCTATTAAATAATTGAATTTAATTAAAAAAATAAACTATTTATAGGCTGCTAAAAAATCAAAGACGTATTCATCTCCTAATCCTTGTAACTTGCCAAGTTTCATACATTTATTATTTCGTCCCACACTTCCACTATCATCTTCCTACATAATCCTTAAAGTAAAGATAAAGCATTATCGTAGACGAGACCTGGGAGGAAAGTGGCAGTTATTTAAGACATGTTTAAAGTCTGTCTGTTCATTCGTGCATATTATCTGTGTATAAATTGTTATTTATTCATAATTATTTATTTTTAATATTACATATACGTATTAACAAATGTTTCTCATAGTAAAAAAGAAAAAATGGAAAACCAAACAAAATATCTCTAAAATCAACTCAATTTAAACAAATGAAGTTAAAAAGAAAAATATTAAAGAAAATAAATAAAAACCTCCTGATTTTAACAAAAACTAAATGCATATTATGTGTGTGTATTGTATTATGTGGATATTAAAATAAATATAATAATAATTACTTTTCATTTCTTTAAAAAAGAAAGAACATTAATAAAAAAAAACAAAATATCTATTGTATTTTTCTACAAAAACAAAGATTCCTTATTTAAATTTACGTTTAGTACTTTAAAACTTCACTAACTTTTATTAACAAATATGTACATCAAATACAAACACATATTTACATACATAAAAATATTATCAACATCAATTGTATTAAAATTATAGATCTATTCATTCCGGAAGTGAAGATTTTTCAACTTTGTATGTAGATCTTTTTTTGTTTAATATTTTTTTTACTTTTAATATTATATATCGTTAGCTAAAATGCAAAAAGACATAACTAATAAAAAATTTAAAATCAACTTTTTGATTGATTACACTGTGCTCAAAATTTACACTTTTTTTTAGACAAGCCGGGCACATGGCGTTTTAGCATAATTAGGGTACGCTGAATCCAATAGTGCCCACCGTATTTTTTAGATTAGTTCTTTTTTCGAGATATACCGTTATTTCGAAAATGGAGGAAGTTGCACAACATATGTTCGCGAAACTCAAAAACAGTTAAGTTTATACATATGAGCAGCATAAAAAAACATTTTTTTTTATCAAAATTTCGAAATTTTTGTTTTTTAAAAATTCAAATGCAGCTAGGCTTAACATTTTTTGCAGACATATAAAAAACCAAGCTGCAAACAATTCAAGCCATAAATGATTAAAATCTGTTTACAACTTTTGATTTTATGCACAAAAGTCGACAAATTTTAATTAATTTAAGAATTTCATAAAACGCAATCACCCTTATCTTTGTTGGCGTATTTAAAATACGCCTGCGACTATTTCGTAATAGATTACAGAGAAGGTGAACTAATTTTCTTTAATCTATTACCAAACAGTCGTAGGCGTATTTTAAATACGCCAACCACGATAAGGGTGAATATTTGTATGGGAGCCCCTTAAGGAGTGGAGTGGCAAGTATATCTCGAGAAAATGTTAAGAACAAAAAACCAATTGAGGTCGGTCATACTTTTTATCCCACAAGGGGCAACTCCTGGGCATTTATGGGCGTTTTTCTTCAATATATAGTTCTTGTCTGCATTGAAGACTGCTCATATTCGAAAAAAGTTTTACCTTTCTTAAAAGAAATTTTATGGCGGAATTTCGGTTTTTTTTAGTAATTTTAATAAACTAAGCTGTTTTTGAGTTACGCGAATAAACATATGTATGTTCTGCAACCTCCTCCATTTTCGAAATAAGTCTATATCTCGAAAACAAGAGCTAACCTAAAAAACGGTTAGCACCATTGGATTTAGCGTACCCGAATTATGGTGAAACGCAATGTGCCCGGCTTGTCTAATTTTGCAACTAGCACAGTGTTATTATGAATGCCATTAAACAACATGTCTTGACAAAATTTTACACTTCTACTATCAAAAAGGACGCTAAAGTTAACAAAAAACAAAGGGACGTAACTGCAAGAGTTTTTATTTAATTAATGCAAAACTACGTTATTACACATATTTTTTCTAACAAAATATGTTAAAATGGTTTTCTTTGAAAATTGTGAAGAATTCCATGGACGTCTTATAAAAACATGTTTTTCTGACATTTTCATAGTTTTCATTTCACAAAGGCTTTTGTTTCTCCTGTAAAATTATATTTTTGTTTGCTACGCCTTTTTTCATTTAAGCTAACGATATGCACATCATTATATTTTATTTTTTTTTATTTTCTTATAACGTTATTTTAATTGCGAAATAAACAAATAAACGTGTGTAAAAACATATACATATAAAAACAAATCTGTATTTCGACTATATTTTTTAAAATTAAAAATAAAACTACTACTGTTATTGCATAAAATTTTATGTTTAATTTATTATATAATCTATACATCGACGTAGGAAAACGTTAATGCTTTAAGCCTCAATTAAAGAATTTATTGAAAAAAAAAACCAAAAAGATTTTTGTTTTGTGCTTGACATGTGGACATACATATTCTTTTAAAAACTGGTGTTGTAGTGCATTTACACTTGTAATTATCAAACTAGTACAAGATCGTAAGCTAATAAACTGTACCGTTTACTTTACGATTTTAAACAATCTTTGACAAGTCATAAATTTTTCAGCCAACATATTTTAAAACAAGTAAGATTGTTATATTCGGCTATGCCGAATCTTATATACCCTTCACCATGGTGGGATAAGAAAGATAAACAAATAGATATTAGTTAGTCTATTTTGTGCCACGCTCACTTATCCAATCTCGACCAGAATTTGTCGGATATTGTGCATTGATAACCAAGATGCTTGCATTTAATTATTTGGAAAATTTGGATCTTGCCGTTTTTGCAGATAATACATATGCACAAATCTATATTGCCTTTGTACAAGACGTGCGAAGTTCACTTCTCACATCCAGTCAACACTTTATCGGATGTGTATTGATAACCAAGATACCTGTTCCAAATATGAAAGCTTGTATATGTATATATGTATGTAATTTCTTTGTGGAAGTGCCACGCAAGACAAGGGAGTTGTGGGTAAAATTAGATGCAGTCATGGTTTTTGTTTATATCTCAGTCAGTTATGTATTGATTTGCCCAAATTTCAATAGCAAACTTTAACGGAGTATACGCAAATATAGCGTCAGCTCATTATTGATTTGAACTTCCGTATATTTTACTTTGTACATATATTTTTAATACCCCATTTATGCATTAAAAACCTGTTTCAATAAATATTGTATGGTTTCTTAGATATGGAAATATTAAACATTTATGTATTTTGCTCGATATGAGCTATTTTAAAGTTTATTATGTATTAATTTGCTCTACACACCTCTTTTTTGCGAATGCTGCGACTTCCTCATACAAATTTATATTTCACCCTTGCTTTGCTTCATTGCCGTAAGAAGAACAAGTAGTTAAAACGAAAGTAAAATAAAATGAGAACAAGAAAATAGATTTATTCTTGCTTCGCTTCATTGCCGTAGGAAAAAAGTAACAAAAGCAAACTAAAATGTCAACAACTCAATACGCAGCAGTAAGTGTACGTATGCAGCACAAAAAAACCACTTTTTAAGCCGGCCACTCACGTTTGTGTCGAAAAATCGATATAATCCGATGTTTTTTAGCTCCTAAACAATCGGAAAACATCGATGTTTTCTTTCGATGCATCGAAATGACAAATTGTATACAGAACGTGTAGATTGATATATAAACGTGTATACATATCTATACGTGTTGGCATGACTATTATATGCGCTATTATATGCGCTATTATATGCGCAGGCAACACTTTTATATGCGGCGAATAAATTCGGGTCTGGCATCTTTACTCCCAACAAACAGCTTGATAACCACGCGTAATTAAAAACAAAATGTGCGTTCGTTTACTTTTCCAGTAAAACCCTAGTAAAATCCAGGTGATTAATATGAAAATTTTACAAATGAATGTGTACGCGAACGCATTTCAGTAAAATCCAGCACAAATTTGTACAAATTTTGGGGTAAACGAACGCTGCTAAAGCTAACAAATTGTGCGCAAGTGCAACCACAGAATATATTCTGTGAGTGCAACAAAGGAAAATATTTTGCTGTTTGCTTATTGTTTACAGTGTTGAAAAAAAGTATTGGGAGATCTAAAATAAACTTAAGATTTTTAATATTTTAATCAGGGTTATGTTTATCAAATTTAATTTTCATTAATTTTCATGTTGTAAAATTCCTTTCTTCATAAAAATAATTTAATGAAAATTAAATTTGATGAACTGATTAAAATATTAAAAATTTGGATTAAAAACCATAAATAGTTCAACAAAATAACCACAATTCTAATTAAACTTAAGATTTTTCGAAAATATAATAATAATAAATAATTAAAAAAAAACAATCGATGTATTTTATGAAATATCGATGCAACATCGATGTATGTTTGCGATGCATCGCATCGAAAAAAACATCGATGTTTTTTTACAGTGTCCATCCCTACTTCTGACTTCAATAATGAAAGTTCAAAAAAATTTAAATTTTTCTTCAAAAAAGAAGCAGTGGTGTAAATACAAAATAATTCTATCGGGTATATTTTCAGAAACTTCATATAATCCTTCATTGCCGAGTTTTTAGCATATGCGCCAAACCAATAACGAGCTGACGATATTAAAGCCCAGCATTTCTGGGATTTTCGAAAACCCCATTTTAGTCAGCTTTGAGCAAAAGTAATCGTTTTGGGTAAAAAATAAATTATATTTTGAAGGGAAAAATCATCTATTTTTTTTTAATTCAAACATGTTATGACAAGGACAAAAAAGTAACAACTATAAATTTTTTATAAAAAACATTCTTCTTATTATGTTAACTACAAACAAAAAATTGCAAACTAGCATTACTCTCTCCAATGCGGTCACCTGCAGTGATGCCAACTTTTTGAGAGCAAAAAGCACTTTAAAATTTAAAAAAAGCACTAAAAAGCACTATTTCGAACAAAGAAAAGCGTAAAATAATACTAAGCTATTTTTACAATTTAATTAAACACAAAACAAGTTGCATTCGGCTGTGCCGAATATTATATACCTCCAAAATTTAAAAAAGGCGGCGTCGTCGATTGTTGACCACTTTCATTTAACAGTAACTTTGATTTGTTAAATATCTTTGGTTTTTCTAAAATCTTTGGATGAAGTTTCCTGACGATCTGGCCTAAGCAATTCAACAATAAATTTTAAAATAAAAATTGCGAATTAAGCACGACAAACAAAACCTTGTAAATTAAAAATTTTGTATTCCCAAGAACAATACTTTGATATTTAATAATGATTATACATACATATGTATTTACATTTGTTTGTTAACATTTTTAAATGCACCATATTATTATCTTCAATAAAAATAATATCATCCAAATCATTTGGATCATCATCAGCTGAGTTTGAATTGGCCATAAAACAGTTTTAAAGTAATTCAGTGCGAGCTCGATTTTCGTGGCTTTTGTACGGTTTCCGACTGCATGTTTTTTTACCTTTTCAGTACGTTTTTTTAACATGACTCAAAATCGTTGTTTATTTTTCCATTCACAATTGCAAATTTTTTTTCAAGCCATTTTTTTTTTTGAAAACAAAACATCGTTTTTAGTACGATTACTAAATATGTTGCCAACGCTTAAAAGTGTAACGTTTTATAAAATTTCCAAATTACTAGGAAGCCTAGCTCTAACCACGTAAATAAAGTTTTTGGTGAAACGAATGCAGCTTTGATCACTTTTCTTATCATTTGAAATCTTAAAATCTCTACAGGCCTTCTCAACATTGTACCCAAAATAGCAAATCTCATCTAAATCATCCTCTATACAATCAAAGTTTTAAAAAATGGTAGAAAAAAATAAAAATTGTAAAAAGCACTAAAGGCACTCACGAAAAATTGAAAAAGCACCAAGTTAGTGCTTTTTCTTAGTTTGGCACTATGGATAAAATTTTGGCGTTTTGAGGCATCAAAAAGCACCATAAATAGTGCCAAAAGCACTAAGTTGGCATCACTGGTCACCTGTATAAATGTGCTTTGGTATAGAACTCATGTGTAAGTATTTGGAAGTTCGAGTTACGGAAGGAGAATTATTTATTTTTTTTTTCAATATTATTTATTGAATCTTCATACATTAAATATGAACTAACAATAATTAATCAAATCTTAACCTAATACTTTATTTTATGTCCTGCCAGTGCCAGACAAAAATTTTTTCATCACGGGTTCTGTTCACTTATCTAGGTGTTTATCGCTCATCTAATTGGACAAGTGCTGCAGTGTCTCTTCTTCTTAAGCGAGTGTGGCCGCTATCATTTAAAATATTTCGAGCTAGTGGATTCGGATGCAGTTCGAGCCTTTTTAAGTATTTTACTGCATATTTCGTAATCATAGTTTTTACTAAAGGAACATTAAGATCCTGGTGAATATTTGAACTTTTAACATACCAAGGGGCAGCTGTGATTATTCGAAGAAGTTTATTTTGGCGCCTTTGAATTTTTTCGATATTAGAAGCCGAGGCAGTGCCCCATAACTGAATACCATAGCACCAGATTGGTTTTAAAATAGAGTTGTAAAGTAGGAGTTTGCAGTCGAGACTAAGAACAGAGTTTCTTCCAATAAGCCAATGAATTTGTATGGCTTTTAGTTTCATTTGAGTTAATTTTGCCTCTATATGGCTTTTCCACGTCAAACGGCGATCTAAATGTATACCGAGATATTTTACATGCGAATTTTGAGATATTATTTGATTATTGATTTTAATAGGGGGGCATGATTCCCGACGCAAGGTGAATGTTATATGTACGCATTTTTGCTCATTGACTTTTATCCTCCATTGTTTTAACCATATTTCTAGTTGAAATATATGATCCTGTAAGTAACGAGATGCTTCATAACTGTTTTCGTGGACGCTTAGAAAAGCTGTATCGTTTGCAAATGTTGAAGTTTGTGTGTAGTTGCTCGTTGGCATGTCCGAAAATTAAGTATAATAGAGGCCCCAGAATGATGTGGGACTCCAGCGCCAATTAACTGAGGTGAACTAAAGAAATTTCCTTCTTTTTTAATAAATTGACGACCGACTAAGTAGCTTTCTAGCAGCTTGTGTGAGTATGCTGGAAAATTTTGCTTCAATTTATGTAATAAACCTTCATGCCAGACTTTATCAAAAGCTTGAGAAACATCGATGAAGAGAGCGGAACAATATTTTCTTTCTTCAAAGGCTTTTCTTATGGCGTTTACTTTACGATGGGTTTGTTCAATTGTGCTGTGTTCTTTTCTAAAGCCGAATTGGTGGTTAGGAATACATCTATTTTCACTTAAAATATAGCTTATAGGCCTATATGAATCAACTTTTGTGTGATCCTTTCCTGGTTTAGGTATCATGGTGGCTAAGGAAACCTTCTATTTTTGAGGATAGTATTGAAGACGTAAGATAGCATTGAAAATTAAAAGAATAATTTTTTTTTGGGGTTTTATTCACAAACAGCCTTTTCGATTTCTCTTATCTCAAATCTTAGTGAAACAACCGCTCTAGCAGGAACAGGTGGTAACTCGACCGCATTATCGTGAGCTATATTTGGGGTAAATACGTTTTTTAAGTGATTAACAAACAGATTTCCCTTTTCGTTATCATTTCTTGCCCAACTTCCGTTCAAGTTTCTTAATGGTGGCTTAGAGGCGACTGGCCTTTTTAGATTTTTAGCTGCACGCCATAACGAGAAGTCTGATTGCGGAGTTGCTTCAAGTTCCTTAAGATATTTTTGCAGAGAAGCCGTTTTTTGAGTCTGTAGTAACTTTCTTAGCCTTTTTGTACAATCTTTTAATAAACTCTTTAGTTGAGGGGATCTGTGCAATTTCCACTCTCTTCGAGCTCTTCTTTTTTTAGTCAGGAGACGCTCAACATCTGTGGAATAAATTTTAATATTTTTAGTTTTTTTTGGGGTATTACTGGAATGTTGCACAGCTAGCTTCAGAAAACTGTCAAAATTAAGAATAGCGCGATCTACGTATTCCGGTGTACTAAGCAGAATATTTTCTGTGCAATGGGTGCTGAGATATTTTTTATATTTTAGCCAATTGATTTGTGTAGCTGGCGTCGCTAAGTAACCAGTTGGAGATACAATTCTATTGGGGTTCATTAAAGTAACAATTGTTGGTGTGTGGTCGGAAGATAATTCTAAGGAAGCTTCAACATAAATCGTTTCTAAGGGAATATTTTTAACCACGCCAAAATCGATGACATCTGGTATTTTTTGTTGATCAGTAGGCCACACAGAAAAAATTATTTTTCGAATTCAAACAAAAAATTTGTAGTATCAAAACATTTTTTGTCTGAAATCGGTCCTACAAACAAATTCGCATATTCAAACAATTTATTTGCATTTTGTTTACTAAAAAAAAACACTGATTTTTTCAAACAAATAATTTACAGAATCAAACAAAAAGTTTACTGAAATTCATATAAATTTCAAACAAATAATTTTGCTGAATCAAACAAAATTTTTTTGCACAAGCAATGACGCGCACCCAAGCTATCACTGAAGGAGAAGATGAAGGCAGAAGCAGAGCGGCGGCTGGCTTTGAGACACATGTTTTGTTGGAATTATTTTTGAACGAAGTCTTGTTTATTATACACACAATGTTTTTCTTCATCACTCACTGTTGCTGTATCCTTTCCTTGGCTAAAGAAGAAGAAATGTAACAAACAACGGCAGCAGACCGTCTCGATATGTTTTTCGTCATCATTTTATTTTTGTATTTGATGTATTTAAGTAAACAGTTTTCAAAAATTGAATACGGGATTTTGTTTTTCATTCTTTTTTTTCTAACTTTGAAACCAACCAAAAATTTATTTTGTTTCTTATAATGTTGTTGTTGTTTCTGTTGTTTAAAAATAAATGAAACCTTTTTTTTACCTGCTATTTTTTGTTTTTTTACTAATAACCTCGTCGCGCTATTTTATCATCTTTCTTCTTGTTGTACTTTTTTAAAGCGTCCAAAAATAAACTGTATGTGTTTTGTGTTGTTGTTCTTATATTTCACATAAAGAAGTGTTGCTTACGATCAAATAAAAAATGCAAAAAACGACAACATTAAAGAGCGTTAAATATTTCATACAAAATTATGAAAAATTGAAACCAATAGCGCGTATATTATATTATTGAAAAGTTGTCAACATTTTTGTTGGTCAAATAAAAATCAAACAAAAATATTAATTGAATCAGTAAAAAAATTTGTAGAAATTAAAAAAAATTTCAAACAATCGTTTGTTTGAAAATAATTCGGCAATAATTTTTTCTGTGCAATATGTTGGTTGTCCGCTCGCTATCACATTCAAATCCATTTTAGAAATAGTATTAAATAGAACACGACCCTTTGGTGTTATAAGTCGGGACCCCCAGAAGGTATGTTTAGCGTTATAATCGCCAGCGGCCAGGAAACAAGGTCCTAATGATTTAAAATAATTATAATATTGGCCTTCAGATATTGAATATCTAGGTGGGGAGTATAACGATGAGATTACTACGTTTCTATTTAATTCTTCAACGCAAATGTTTGTTGCTTGAAGATAATCTTCACAATGATCACCCATGAGGTAGTGTTTGACTCTGGTTTTTATTAAAATGGCAGAACCTCCACAAGCTCTATCTCGAGGGTCCTTGGTATCATATAGTGTATAACCATTAATTTATAACGTATTTCTTGAGGTCAAATGAGTTTCAGAAACCATCATGACATCAATTTGTTTATTTTTAAGAAAGTATTCTAATTCATTTTTATGTTGGCGGATGCCGTTTGCGTTACAAAAACAAATTTTTAAACAGTTCATGGTTTGTTAAGTACAGCTTGCAATAACATCGATTGCATTCTAAGAATCTCCTGCATCATATTACCCATTGTGTTTGTAAAATTATTTACTGTTTGCACTAATGTTTCCATGGTTTTCTCTAAACGACTTAAATTAGAAACTGGAGTTTCATCATTACTTGGCGAGGCACCTTGCATTGGCACATGGTTTGATTTTAGGACGTTAGCGTAAGTGGTTCTGTTATTACCAGGCTGGGGGCTTGAATTGCATTTGTGTTTACTTGATTTGCAACCTGCATTTGAGGGGTATTTGTTTTCGGTCCAACCGTCTGCTTGACGATATTATATACAGGGCATCCTCTATAGTTGGCAGTGTGATTACCGCCACAGTTGCTACATTTTTTTACGTTGGGGTCGGTTTTAGACTTATCGAAAGAAACTGTACCGTGTAGTTCACCACATACTACGCAAACAGGGGGTAAGTAGCAGTATGCCTTGGTATGGCCAAATTCTTGGCAGTTTAAGCACTGAACAGGTCCATTTTTTGTGCGGCTCCTTAATTGTGATTTTTCTGTATAGAATATATTTCAAACTATAAATGGGATGCGTTTTGTTTTTTTAACTTAATGCCGGGCTCTAATTCTACACGAAAAAGTGGTTGAGGATTTTTTCCCCTATTTCTATTATATACCTGTCCATACCAACTTGGACTTGAGGCTTTTGAAACCTTTTTACAGGGGGGTTTTCCATTGCATTTGTGGTTAAGTTCATGGTATCATTTCCCACTAAATTTGTTTTTGACGTCGCGGCAATACTTGCTGGCCTGACAAAACTTGTCACCAGGTCTAGTTTTAGTTTTTTTAATGAGTCACTATCCACCGTTTGTGTAAATACCGAGGGTGAGAGGGAACGTGTACGAATAATTGGCTTAGCCGTTAGGTAGTTAATATTGTTTTGTTTTGTTTTATTTATTTCAGCATTATTTTCATTTAAATGAACTGTTACTTAGCAATTTTTCGTTGAGTTTTATAGTTGTCTCATTGTTTTTGCTCATACAAAATATTCAGCCTTATTGTGGTTGTCGTTTTCGTAAACAAACGTGTCGTTTTTTGTAGTAGATTAAATAACACATGTTGGGTATTACTTTAATCTATTACACAGTCGTACACGACAACTACAACCACAATAAGGACGATTGATTTTGTTGTATAGGTGAAACAAGTAAAAGTAGTTTAAGATCGAGTTTTAAGTGAAACTTGTAAAGCAAAGTAACGGAGTTTTTTTTTATAATTTGTGATTTAGACTTTATAAAACTAAAATCTAAAAGCATGTCGAAAGCAGGCATCGGAAATTAAGAACTGAAAACTTAAAATTTAAGTTTTTCATTTATAAAATTCAAAACTCATGCGTACAAAATTTTTTTTTTCTATCAGTTAAAATAAAATATAGGAAAAACAAAAAAAGATAGTTATTTTTAAAGTACAAAATGTATTTTGTACATGAAAAGAAACAAAAAATAAAAATTCAAAATTTGAATACACACAAAACCGTTTATTTTTTTTGAAAAATATTTATCATTGATTTTCAAAAAATGTTTTCAACTGTACCAAAAAAAATAATAAAAATTGTTTTGCTTGATTTGTTCTTCAAAGTTCAAAATAATAAAGTTCTTGAAAGAAACGTTTTTGAGAAAAATTTTTTTTTTGTTTTTAAAAACTAACAATAAAAACTCAATTTTGATTTTTTTTAGTTGAACTGTTAATTTTTAATTTTTGATATTCTTTAATTAGGCTCGAGTTCATCAAATTTAATTTTCATTAAATTATTTTCACTGAGGAAAGGGTTCAAATCCCAGCTCAGCCAAGAAAAATTATCAATAAATTTTAATAAAAATTCCAAGTTGTAAAATTCCTTCCCTCAGTGAAAATAATTTAATGAAAATTAAATTTGATGAACTCGAGCCTAATTAAAGAATATCAAAAATTAAAAACTCAATTTTAAAGTTAAAACTGTGAAAAACAGCAATCGTAAGTATTTTTATAACTTTATGTGCATAAATGCATTCGCTTCCAAACTTCACAAAACAATATAAATATACATATGTATATGTATACATACTAGGGATGCCAATCCCGAAATCCCGATCCCGAAATTGTTAACTTAATTTTTTTGTTTTACCTCTTTTTATAAAAAGAAATTCATTATGACATTCCCCATGAGAGGATAGGGAACACAATATTGATCTTTAATATTTATTTGATTAATTCTGTTAATACTGTCATTGAAAACGTAAGAAAATAGTTACACTTTGTTATTATTTTCAAGCGTGTCCAATAACTATAAAGAAATTTTAACGTGAGAAGTGCTAAAAATAATTAAATAAGAAAATTTATTTAAGAAAAAATGTTTTTGAAATGCACAAAACAATTCACTGGTGCACCAAATACAAAATTTAAGCTTTACTCTTTACAGGGTTAAAGTGTTTTCCGAGAGTTGACATCGAACCTACGGTAATTAATGGAGCGATTTCACAATATAAAGTAATGTATTTTATACACTACATAATTCCTACCGCAAGTAGTGCTGGTTAAAAAAATGCGTTTTTGTTAAAATAAGATTTTATTGGTTAACTAAATAAATTGATTTTTTTAGTTAATTTCGAATTCAAATTTCAATTATTTATTTTAATTCATTTAATAACATTTTAATAGAATCTTACAAATAAATCAACTTCTATGTTGCGTTGTTCAATTAGAATATTTTTTTATTTAGCTTGAATGAACTGAGGTAATTGAATCAAATATAGCTTTTATGGTAATTATTTTTTTATTGAATCAAGTAACACATTGTTTAAAATCGTACGGTTTTTTTTATAATATTTTTTTATTAAATTAGCCATTAAATAAGAAAAGTCACAATTTAAAATTTTTACAAATTTAAGTAATATTTAACTTTAAAATAATAAATTAATTATAAAACCTTCGTTTGTAAACTTCTTTTAAAGACGTTTTTTTAAATAAATATCTATAAAAAGTATTTATCTCTTAATTTTCAAAAACCCTGAATCCCGAAATATCCCGTAAAATCCCGGGATGCCGGGATTTGATTTTTTGTAATCCCGAATCCCGGGGTTTGCGAAAACCAGTCCTGATTGGCATCCCTAATACATACATATGTATATGTTTTTCAGTTTCATATCCTTACAATTTGCAATAAATAAAAAATTAATGGCGAGATAACCGACAATAACTTAGGCGAAGATAGAGCAAGGAAATGCGGATGCTAGATGAATCAGAAATTAGTCAGTCTCATCGTTGTACTGTTGAAGACGATTACTGTAAAATAAAATCTGTAATCTTGGAACGTCTAGCGTTGTATCGCGGTAACGTCTCAGAAATGCCTTTGTCCAGTACGCGTATAATAACTCAACCAATTAGTTCCCAGCGTCCTGTTTTGCCGACACTTCAGTTGTCAAAGTTTAGCGGTAATCATAAGGACTGGATGGAATTTTACAACATGTTTTGTCTGCTTGTTTACGAAAACCAAGAACTGTCCCCAGTCAGTAAGTTTCAGTATTTGAAATCTTGTTTGCAAGATAGTGCTGCACGTTTAATACAATCACTAGAAGTTACGGCGGAAAATTACGCAGTAGCACTCGGGCTTCTTGAGAGTAGATACAATAACAAACGACACCTATTTCAATCCCATTTGCTTAAATTTTTTAATATTCAAAAGGTAAACAAACCAAGTGTGACAGTGCTTCGTTTATTTATCGACAATGTAAACGCTAGCATGCGTGCTTTGGAATCAATTGCTACAACAAAACAAATTGCCGATAGCATTATCCTACACCTAATAATCTCTAAACTCGATCCTGATCTACAAGCAAAATGGGAAGATAGTCAAATCGAGTCCCCTTCCACAATCAACTCCGCATCTACATTTATGCTGCCTAGCTGGGAGGATTTAGCAACCTTCTTAGAAAGACGCTGCAAGTCCTTAGAAATTTACGAGAATAGTCCCATAACTCCAAATAGAGATCCACGTCAAAATATTCGTCACTTACCACATAGAAGCAATCGCTCGTTTGTTTCAAATCCTCAAACAGCATCCTACGTGTCATCAAATCAAGAATCAAAATGTGTCGTTTGCGACTCCAGTCCAAGCCACAGCTTATTTCGTTGCACACAATTTGTTGACATGAACGTCCCTGATCGTTTTAAAATTGTAAAGCGGTTAAAATTATGCTTGAATTGTCTTGGGGTAAATCATATCGCAAGCTCTTGTCCTTCTTTAAACAGATGTCAAAAATGCAATGCAACACATCACACTTTACTGCACAAACAGAACCAGTCATTGGAAGAAGCAACACAGACTGAGGTACCTTCTGACGATTCAAGCAACATATCTTGTCTGCAAGTAGCTGAAGAAAACAGTCCCATAATTCTAGCCACCGCAATGATTGAATTATGCTCCCCATGTGGCACGTCTCTGATGGTAAGAGCTCTACTTGACTCATGTTCTCAGTCTAATTTTATTACAGAACGGCTGGCACAACGTTTACGCCTTCCACGTAGAAAGATTAATATCAACATTTGCGGCATAGGTGGCACGAATTCTGTTTGTGCTAAGTATGCATGCAGTTTTACAGCAAGGTCATTAACATCTGGATATGCCCCTACACTGGATGCAATCGTTATTTCATCAATTTCATCATGTCATCCTCAACACTACGTAAATGTTTCAGAATGGAACATACCTGCCAATTTGAAACTTGCCGATAAACATTTCAACGTACCAGGTCCTGTTGATCTACTTCTTGGTGTTGATTTGTTTTGGGATCTTCTTATGGTGGGAAGAATAAAGGTGAAAAATCAGCCAAATTTAATAAAAACAAAGTTAGGATGGGTCGTGTCAGGATCAACTGCGAAGACCGATTCTCCAAGCAAACAAATTGAAACACATAATGTATATCAACCGATGAATGAACAAAGGTCAGCTGTTCTCATGGTAGAAAACAGCAACAATGTATTTTCACCAGAAACTAAACCAATTAAATACACGCGGCAAGCCATGGCACCAAATGAGCCCCTATTAGAGAATCTATTGCAATCGTTTTGGAATATTGAAAACTTTGAAACAAGTAAAAAGGAAACGTTATCCACCGAAGAAGCCGCGTGTGAACAATTTTTTAAAGAAACAACTAAAAGGTGTCCCATCACAAACAAATTTATTGTTCGTCTACCCTTTAAGGTGGTACCGCCAGATTTGGGCAAGTCTCGACCAGTTGCACAGCGAAGATTTGCATATTTAGAAGCAAGGTTTGCTCGTAATAAATGTATTCATAGAGAATATATTGAATTTTTAGATGAATACCGTTCACTAGATCACATGAGACCAATAGCTACAGATAATTCTCGCTATTTCATTCCCCATCACTGTGTTGTCAAACCAGAGAGCAGTACAACGCGCCTTCGAGTAGTGTTTGACGCATCGTGTACCACAACAAATGGAAAATCGCTAAACGATCAGCTTTATGTTGGGACAACTCTTCAAGATGATATTTTTACTATTTTAATTCGTTTTAGGTATCATAAATTTGTTTTGGTGGCAGATATTACCAAAATGTACAGGCAAATTTTGGTCGATGATGACGACAAAAAGTGGCAATGCATTTTGTGGAGGAAGAATGTAAACGATCCACTTCTTACTAACGAATTGCAAACTGTTACTTATGGCACAAGTTGCGCCCCGTATTTAGCCGTCAAATGTCTTCAGCAACTGGCAAAGGAAGAGACAAGCAATTACCCTATGGGGGCAACCGTAACACTTAGAGATTTTTATGTCGACAATTTAATGACTGGAGGCAACTCGGAAGATGAAGTAATCGAGATAAAACGACAGGTAACAGCGCTTTTGAAGATTGGTGGCTTTCCCCTTCGAAAATTCGCATCTAACAGCGAACTCGTTTTACACGATGTACCACAGTCAGAACGTGAAACTGTAGTTATGGTAGAAGACATTCAATATATAAAAACGTTGGGGCTAAAATGGTCTCCTTCTGATGATATATTTAATTTCTCGTATCCACTTCAACAACAGAAACAAAATGTAACAAAACGATCAATTTTGTCACATATGGCCAGCTTCTTTGATCCAATAGGTTTTATCAATCCGCTGATTGTACGATGTAAAATTTTGATGCAAGTTCTTTCGAAATTAAAATTGCAATGGGATGAAAGCGTCCCTTTTGATGTATTTTCCGAATGGGAACAAATTTGCAATGAGCTTAAATTAATTAATCAAATTAAGATACCAAGGTACGTAAATTTTAATACAACCACTAACATACATCTGTTTGTAGATGCTAGCCAAAAAGCATATGGTGCATGTATTTATGCAGTTACTAAAGAAGGCAATAATAGAAATTCCAACTTGATATGCGCCAAATCAAGGGTAGCGCCAAGCAAAGAAATAAGCCTTCCACGATTGGAGTTATGTGCAGCTTTACTTGGGAGTCAGTTGTTAACATCTATCAGAGATAAGTTTCCCATTACACCTAATAAAATTGTGTGTTGGTCGGACTCAACGATTACGTTATCATGGATTGCTGGTGAGGCTTGCCGTTGGCCAACATTTATAGCAAATAGAGTGACAAAAATTAAGCATCTATCAAAAGGTTGCACTTGGCGTCACGTACCATCCGAACTTAATTCGGCAGATTTATTATCCCGAGGAACTTCAGTAACTGAACTTTCTAAACCGTTTTGGTTAAAGGGGCCAGAATTTCTGTTATTTGAGGAAAAGAACTGGCCAAATGAACATCAATTAGTTTTTGAACCTGCGGGCAAAAAAATAAACATTACAACAACATTAATTGCTGTAGAGGTGGTAGACATAGTAAGCGAGCACAAATATGCAAACAACTATGAAAAACTGATTCGAATTTTTTCATATGTAAGGAAATTTATTAATATCTGCAAAAATCATAATAGTCTTCATTGTTCGAATAGGGTTGATGGCTTAAACGAGTCTTTACTGTTAATATGCCGTTTTATTCAAAGAAAATCTTTTTGTGAGGAAATTAAATGTTTAGTAAATAACAAGCCTTTAAAACATAATTCTAAATTACTGCAGCTATCACCATTTTTGACGAACGGAGTCTTAAGGGTAGGTGGAAGACTAAGAAATTCGTCATTGCCTTTTTCAACCAAACATCCGATACTTCTTCCTAGTAGTCATCCATTCGTAAACACAATCATAGGATATTACCACCGTAAAAACTTACACGCAGGATCATTGACGCTTCATAATATTCTGAGAGATAATTTTTGGATAATTAACGGAAGTAACGTAATCAAAAAGGTTGTTCATAATTGCATTTTATGTTACCGTTGCCGTCCAGTTACTGAAACCCAAGTAATGGGGTCTCTACCTGTCCACCGCGTAGAGCAATCGTTCCCCTTCTCTATTACAGGAGTTGATTACTGTGGTCCATTTTCTGTATCCTCCCAAATTCGAGGTCGCGGTCCCAAGAAAATTTATTTAGCAATATTCATCTGCTTTTCGGTAAAGGCTGTGCATGTCGAATTGGTAAACGACTTGACCACTGCGGCATTCATTAGCGCCCTCAAAAGGTTCATTTCAAGAAGAGGTCGATGTTCGGTGATATATTCGGATAACGCGACAAATTTTATTGGGGCAAACAGAGAACTCAGAAATTTACTTCAATGTTTCTTCACTGAAAGTCATAATGAAATGGTTCAAGAGGTATGTTGCCAAGAAGGTATAATTTGGAAATATATACCCCCTCGTTCCCCACACTTTGGCGGATTGTGGGAAAGTGCTGTGAAGCAAGCAAAGCATTACCTGCGGCGCTCAGTTGGAAACTTAGTTTTAACTTATGATGACCTTCATACAGTATGCTGTCAAATCGAAGCAATAATTAATAGTCGCCCTCTGACACCTCTCTCTTCAGATCCTAGTGATCTTCGACCACTAACACCAGCGCACTTTTTAGTTGGACGTTTATTAACCACCATGCCAGAGCCGACAGTACTTACTTACAATCCAAACTCATTAAAAAGGTATCAAGTTATCCAATGGATACAACAACAGTTCTGGGACAGATGGCGAAACGAATATCTAAAGATTTTGCAAACAAAGACCAAATGGACAACAACAAAGGTAAATCTAAAGGTTGATGATTTAGTATTGATCAAGGAGGAAAATACTCCTCCACTTAAATGGCCACTTGCGAGAGTTGTTGAATGTAATCCAGGTAATGACGGAGTCGTTCGTGTTGTCACTGTAAAAACCACCGATGGAACATTTAAGAGAGCTATCACCAAAATCTGCAAACTTCCCGTTGAACAGTAAAATATTTTGAAAGCCAACTTTCAAGGCGGGGAAAATGTTGAGTGTATACACATTTCCTACAGGGTGTACGGCAACACGCAAACAACAAAACCAACAAAACTTGATTATAGGCAGCAAAAACTTTAAAACAAAATAAGAAAAAAGAATTTATGAACAATTTACTGTTTATTACTACACGTATTTAAAATCTATATAAAAAAAATGTAGCTTTGCGTACCCACAATTGTCGAATTGTATTTTTGTTAGCTTGCTTGTACATTATCAATATTATTTTGGGGACTTATATTGTCACAGTCGAAAAGTGAAGTTCAATAAAACTGTATTTGAAATTATTTAATCGGTTGTATTTTATTTTTTTGCATGCTTTTTCTACAGTGGCAGAAAAAGTTGAACAAAAATTTGCTTTGTGCCAGGAAAAAGCTCCTGGTTCGTCCAGTATTCAACAATTTAATAACAATTCCATTGAATAAAAACAATCCTATAATTATAACAGGTAAAGCCCAAACACTATAGTATTAACATACGAATTTTCGAGATTTTACAATAGGTGTGATCCCGTACTCACCATTGGGAGCCCGCGGGATCCCAATCTTACCGAAAACTGTTCCCGTACTCAAAGTTTGGTAAAGTGAGAGAGATTTTGAGAGAAAAATATTCTTCTTCTTGCACGAAGTAGCCCGTACTATTTCTTTGGGCTGATTGGGAAAATTGTTAAACAATCAGATGTGACAAAAAAAATAAATAATAAAAAACTACAAACAAGAATTACCAAAAGAATTAAAATAAAAAAATATTAATAAAATAAACAAACGAAAATGTTAAAAAATGTAGGTACATGCTTAAGATTTACTTTTGTACATGCTAATGTGTCATTTATATATGTATTTATTTGAACCAAGGCCCATTGAAAAGGTCTGTGCAAGAAGCCTGATGATCATTGTTTATGTTCTTTTTAGTTGTCAAAAGTTGTTTACATTTTGCTTACATGTGCATGTATACGTTTATAGTATGCCACACATACACGTTTTTTTCCTTTTGCTTTGTATATGAGGTAGTAAATTTTTGACAACTAAAAAGAATCGAATTTTGTTTTTGTACAAGTAAGCAGACCTGATAGATGGGCCTTGATTTGAACGTTAACATTGTAGCCAAGGCCCATTGAAAAGGTCTGCGCAAGGCGAATTCATTGCAGGTAAGTGCAACTCTACAACTACAAAAATACCCATGTATTTTGTTTTTGCAATTAAAGGCCAGTTTACACGGTAATACAATGTATTACGACTTTGTAGAATCAAAATATTATGAAATTCTCTCCGTGTTTAACCCTAGAGTACTAACATGACTTTTTTTCTACATTAATACTAATTGTTAGTCAAATCGGCTAACATGAATATAACTCCGATTTTTTTTGTTAGCTTCACATGAAATAATTTTAATATTTTTTTAATTTGATAACTTATTTTGTCCAGTGTCTAAAAAAAACAATAATATAAAAGTTTTCCATAATAATTTAATTTTTGCATTTATTTCATTAAAGGTGCTCTTCTAGGAACACTTTCGCAAACACAAATTTTTTAATGAAAAATATAAGTAAAAAAATAAAAATTAAAAATTTTAAATTCATTGGTAATTTAAGAAAACATGTCAAATAATACTGAAAAGGCAAAAAAAATATTTTTTAGAGTTTTATTTACATTTGTGAAATGCTCAGTTCATTCATTTTGATTAACATGACTTCAAAAACTCAAAAATAGCATTACTTACTGCAGCAAAGTGACCGTTATAAGCAAGAGCGTACCATCAACTGAGATTACAAAAAAATGAGATCTTTTCAAAGCAGCAAAAAAAAGTTACACGCAAAAATAAAAACAGTGTTAGTCAAAATGACTAACATTAGTACTGCAGGGTTAAAAGAAAAATATAAAAAGTGTTGTATGTATTTTTTCATGTTTACACGGATGGTACAAGTAAATTCAAAAATAATAATAAAAAATCAGATGGTTACAGTTATACAATTTTTACAATTTTTAGTTGTTTTTGTAATTGTAAAAAAGTTTCTGAAATGGTTTAGAAAAAAATGATTAACCGACCGCTTGTCAGATTTTGGCTTCGTATTCTCTCTTACTCAATACATTTTGCTTTTACATGGAATGATTTTTCTCATTCTACATAATGTCGTAATACAATGTATTACCGTGTAAACTAGCCTTAAATGGTTAGCTGTCAAAATTTTTTTATTGCAAATTAAAATTATCACTTTTTTATAAAAGAAATTATTAAATTCACTTCAATCATTCGCAGTTTTGAAATTTTTTTATTATAAAAATCATATTTTTAGCACTTTTCAATCAACTTCTTCTCAAAACAAAATCATATTTTGACGTTTCACCATTTTTTTGAATTCGCCGTGGAAACAGCTGATGAACGGCTGACGAGATGAGTTAACCTGTTTGAATTCGCCTTGGGTCTGCGCAAGAAGCAGTGTTGCCACTTTGTGGGTAATTACCCGAATTTGGTATAATTTTTACTGTCGTGGGTAGAGCGTGGGTAATTTCTCTTAGGTGTAATTCAGGTGTTATGTGAGATTTTTACTTCAGCTACCCAAATAAAATCAAGATTCTATTTCAGTGGTGACATTGATTTCTTTTTAAATATTGTTGCTAAAAAATGCACGGTCTTTAGAACCAAAGTCTCGGTTTATTTAAAAAAAAAAAAAACTTCAATCAATAAATATATATTTTCAAAAGTTTGGTAATGAATGTCGCAAGATGAACCTTTAGATTTGGATAAAGATTTAGTGATTTAGTACCCGAAGTTTATTGAAAAATGTCATTCAAACTAAGAACTAGCCTGGGGGAAATATGTTTCGAATATTCCAATTTATAATTAATTTTATTTATATCTTTCAACTTTTTAATGCTTTAGTTTGAAGAATATTTAACTCCCTTAATAGTTGTTGAACTGAGTTACGAAAGGGACAGTTGTATAAAACCCTGCAGGCATAAGGTATAAAGGGTATTTTCTAAGACCATGAAACTTAAAATGGTACACAACACAAAACAAATTAATTTTAATCGCAGATTGACAAATTGACCATTTAAAACCGATTTCAAACCAATAGGCACCGCGCCTGTCCTGGAGGAAACGCCTTGTAGACGTCTTATTTTGTTTCCAGCGTTGCTGGCTGCATGGTTCGAATAAAATGAATAATGTTAACCTCCAAATCGTCAATTGTTGCTGGTTTATCAGCGTAAACCAGTGACTTTACAGGCCTACAGAAAACAATCAAGAGGTGTCACATTGCATGGCCTAGAAATCTAATTGATAGTTCATTTTCTCTAAATCAACACATCGCCTTCATTCGTGGAAAAATAGGGCCCCTATTCCGGTTTAGAACTGAATTCAGTTGAGTTGTAATTAAGACAACTGGTTGTGATCAGCTGTCATTTTTGTTATGTTTTTGCTCGCCGCAATATAATAAAGTTGTAAACCATCCCTGCGGGAAATTTGTGTAAATTGGTCCAACAGACTGGTCCTGGGATTTGTGAAAATAGAACAAGTCCAAAAAGAAAGAACTCATGTCCAGTGAAAGGAGAACTAATAAAGAACAAGAAGGTAGAAAAAGTAATGAATTCAGCGGTGCTGCGACACATTTTTTGGGACTTTCTGAAACTTGTTTCTTGAATTTAATTTTAGAACTTGTTTCATTGAAATAATATTACATTGTATTGAAATAATACTACATTGTAGTAACTGACACTAAACACTATCATTGAGAATAAATGTATGACTGGTTAAATGGTGTCAATTGGCCCCCTCCAATGACAACTCCATGTAAAAGTGATAGGTCTTATTCATATAAAGTGTTAGAACTTGAACCGGTCTCTACCACGAAAGACCTATCACGGGACTACTTTGGTGTTAGTTCGCTTCCCTCTAGGGATAATATAAAAATTAAGAAATTGTAAACCGGAATAGGGGCCTAAGTTTCTTCATTTTAATCATGTAGTCGCCTTTATGTTGCGAAAATCGATGGCTGATTTTCAAAGTAAATTTTGATAATTTGATGGCGTTGTTCAAGCAAGAATCTATTCATGATGACGTGCCTGAGCAAAAAGTTAGAGCAGTATGACAGTTCGTTTGACTGCTACCCTTTCGTTAACTATATCGGGCTTAAAAAACAGCCATTATAAAAAGAATTGCTATAAACCTTTTGTAACTTTCCTAGATATATGTATGCAACCAAATGGGGAAGTAAAGCTCATTATTTAAGGAGTTTTATTTTATGGTTTATTAATTATTTTTAAGTCTTCAATGTTATTTTTGTTAATTTATCTTAAATTACAATGCGAATCTTAACGGTTTGACTAATATTAATTTTCTTTCAATGAGTTTGTTTTTTTTTTTAAATAAAACTTCAATTTTATATCAGGTGTAATTTTATTTAAATCGGGTAATTTTGCTTCATCTTAAGTGTAATTTTGAATTTTGCTGGTGGTAACACTGGCAAGAAGCCTGATGGAATAAACTAAACATCTGCATGAATGCAAAAAAAATCAGCTATGAGACACCCACAAAAAATAACGGCACATATTCATTTAATTCATTTGCAATGAGAAGCAATGAGTGAGCGCAAAAGATACTTGAGTTGTTTAAAGTATGAAAGCATCGAACTCGATCAACTTGTAGCGTTCACACAACCCACGATTCACACTCGGCACAACTCGGTAAGCATTGAATATGGTTGCTTCGGTATGAATATATGTTGTATGTTGGTACAAATAAGAAAAGTGCGTGTACGACTTTGTTATATACAATGAGTTTGTAAGGCGCATTCGAATTATATAATATTATTCGCGTTACCCGAGTTAACTGAAGAAAGATCATAAGGGAAAAACACAATTTTTATTCTTATTCAAAATTTTTTTTTTTTTAATTATTTCTTAGTAATGAAAACAAAAAAGTATATAACAAAAATAAGTATTTAATTCTTAAATATGTAAGTCAAATTAGGTTTTTAAAAATCTAAACAATCTACATGTAAGATTGTGAAAACATCATCTTTCCTACCGTACCCAATAAGGCAACGTTTTTCAGAAATAAAGTTTCTAGCACATGAGAATGTTCTTTCTGATGAGGCGCTATCGGAAGACTCCATTCTGTCTGCAAAAAAAAAATAATCTTTCAGAAAACTGAAGTGACAATACTGATATCTCTACTGTTAATACCGCATTTTATTATTTTCTGATAACTGATAAGATCGCAAGTGTCGTAAAATTTCACAACAATTTGGTTTTAGAGTTGGACACAATACGTCCTATCCTTTAATTAAAAATCAAAGTAAAAACATAGTTTAACGAAGTCCATGATCATAGCACTTGTATTATAAAATCTGCATATTCGACTTGGTATGGTATAATGGCCTCATTTGTAAAATGATAAAATTAAATTGTTCAACGGAAATCCTAAAAAAAATGCAAGTACAAGTTTATTTATATATGTAGCAACTACTGCTCATCGCAAATAGCTATATCAGCTGACTTCCCGCAACGATCTTGGTATCACCAATATTATATAAAATACTAGCCATGCCTTCGGCCTTGTCCGCCCAGAGTTAATTCTCTCTGATCTACATTACGGTTGGTCAAAAAAAAGTTTTCTCGTATAACCGCCAATTCTGGCAGTCGTGATCGAATACTTTTTCGATTCGAAAAATTATGCAGCTTTACTTATAGATTATGCAGCTTTACTTATAGAGTAGTGGATATTTTAATATCCTATATTGTATTACTTATAATTTCACAGAAAAAAATAACTGCAAATCAATTGTCATATTGAATACCATATTCGTCAATACAATTATTTTTTTTAATTGAAAAGGCACCAACAACCGAATTTGTAAATATAAAAAATTCTTTTGTTAATTAAAATTGTTCAATTTCAACAAATATTTTTATCAATGAGTTTTTAACATTGAATTAAAAATTAGTTAGCAATCAAATAATGAAATTAAATACAAAATTTGTCATTTAAACAAAATGTTTTGTTGCTTATTAATTTTAAAAATATGTATGCCAATTTTTACAGAAAGAAATGCATTAAAAATGATGATCTTATTAATTTTTTTTCAAATATAATAAAAATCTCATCACAAATACATATCTTTTACATAAACGGACTAAGAATATATTAAACCGTGCTAAAATTTCGGTAAGAAGTTTCAGCTTCACTTACCCCTAAGATATACTTTATTTCAATAACAGTCCAAGCATTCATTTTTTACGATATTAAAACAACAACAAATTAATTTTTTCAATTTTTGAAAAAAAAAATATTAACTTTTTAAGGTTTTGTTTTTTAATTTGGGGTTTTTTTGTAATTTTTTGGGGACAAGGAAAAAAGTACCTGGCAGCCCTGGGCCCAGATCGTCGCAGTCGTGATCGAGTGACTGATCGAAATTTTGCTTTTTGGAATCGTCCCATTCGTTATCGAAAAACTTCTATCGAAATTTGAGATTATGTAATTCGATAACGAGGAGTCGATCGATTGCTTTACTCGAAATGTCATTCGATAGGTTAAGAGCTTTCGTAAAAACATTTAATTGTTTTTTTACAAACAATTTACACACTTTTTGAGAATAATTATTAGATTTCTTCAACAAATAGCTAAAAATGTAAGTATTGAACTTTTTTCAGCAAAAATAAAAAAATAATAACATTTAGTTTTGCAATTTTTTGCAAATTTTAGTCATGTTTGCGATAGAAGCGATTTTTGTATTGTAAGATTTTTGATTCCTTACAGCTTTAACGATTTTTAATATATAGTAGACTTTGCTATTATGCCGCTATTAGCAATTTTTTTGCGAATTTCCGCTAATTTAGCAATTTTTACAGAAGTTTTTCCATTCCGTATACTTTTATGGACTTTTAATCAATTTTATGGCTTATTCGAATTTTTGAACATTTTCGCTATTTTTGCAAATTTTTTTTTGTTAATTGTTGAAATTTTGTTTTTTTAACCGATTTAGCGATTTTAAATAAATTTTAAGGTTTATTACCAAGTTTGCAATTATTCGCGAATTTTAGCCATGTTCGCAATATCAGCGACTTTTCTGTAAGTTATCTGATTCATTACAGCTTTAAAAATGTTTAATAAATACTAGACTTTGCTTTCATGCAGCTGTTTGCAAATTTTTGCGAATTTCCGCTAATTTCAAATTTTTTATCAAATTTTTAACATTCCTTGCACTTTTAGGGATTTTTTAATCAATTTAATGGCTTGTTTGATACATTAAAAATTTCGAGAATTTTCGCTGTTTTTGCAAATTTTCTGAATTTGTAAAATTTTTGCGAATTTCTATAGTTTTCGAATTTTTTAAAATTTTGCGTTGCTCTTTGTGTTAAGCGCCGAAAACCGATAAGCCGAAGTCACTATTTACACTGTTGATTTATATACAAGCATAAAATCTATTACATTTTTTAAACAAATTTCGATTCGAAACTTTTCGAATGCCGCAATCCCGTTTTTGATACGTGACAAAGTTTTATTCGATACGAAAGTTTATTCGATCACGTGTGCGACGATTTGGGCCCTGATTTTGTAAAGAAAATTTTTGAAAGGAAATTTTTTTATGTTTTCAGAAAATTTTAGAATATTATATATGTATATAGAATATTATATATAATATGTATTAATTAAATCATACTACATAAATCTTGTTGTTTTTTTCTGTGTTAGGCGCTAATCCACAAAACTTTATATATGTAATTACATCTTACCTCCATACTGAAACAATGTAATAAACCAACAAAATAAAAATACATACAATACGTGGTTACAAAGTTGTTGGCGTGAAGAGAGAGAATGCACAATACAATCAGTGATGCCAACTTTTTGAGAGCAAAAAGCACTTTAAAATTTTAAAAAAGCACTAAAAAGCACTATTTCGAACAAAGAAAAGCGTAAAATAGTACTAAGCTATTTTTACAATTTAATTAAACACAAAACAAGTTGCATTCGGCTGTGCCGAATATTATATACCTCCAAAATTTAAAAAAAGGCGGCGACAGTAACTTTGATTTGTTAAATATCTTTGGTTTTTCTAAAATCTTTGGATGAAGTTTCCTGACGATCTGGCCGAAGCAATTCAACAATAAATTTTAAAATAAAAATTGCGAATTAAGCACGACAAACAAAACCTTGTAAATTAAAAATTTTGTATTCCCAAGAACAATACTTTGATATTTAATAATGATTATACATACATATGTATTTACATTTGTTTGTTAACATTTTTAAATGCACCATATTATTATCTTCAATAAAAATAATATCATCCAAATCATTTGGATCATCATCAGCTGAGTTTGAATTGGCCATAAAACAGTTTTAAAGTATTCAGTGCGAGCTCGATTTTCGTGGCTTTTGTACGGTTTCCGACTGCATGTTTTTTTACCTTTTCAGTACGTTTTTTTAACATGACTCAAAATCGTTGTTTATTTTTCCATTCACAATTGCAAATTTTTTTTCAAGCCATTTTTTTTTTTGAAAACAAAACATCGTTTTTAGTACGATTAATAAATATGTTGCCAACGCTTAAAAGTGTAACGTTTTATAAAATTTCCAAATTACTAGGAAGCCTAGCTCTAACCTCGTAAATAAAGTTTTTGGTGAAACGAATGCAGCTTTGATCACTTTTCTTATCATTTGAAATCTTAAAATCTCTACAGGCCTTCTCAACATTGTACCCAAAATAGCAAATCTCATCTAAATCATCCTCTATACAATCAAAGTTTTAAAAAATGGTAGAAAAAAATAAAAATTGTAAAAAGCACTAAAGGCACTCACGAAAAATTGAAAAAGCACCAAGTTAGTGCTTTTTCTTAGTTTGGCACTATGGATAAAATTTTGGCGTTTTGAGGCATCAAAAAGCACCATAAATAGTGCCAAAAGCACTAAGTTGGCATCACTGAATACAATGCATACTAATTACTCATTGAACTCAAGGCGAATTTATGTAAACGGTGGTGTCGATACTACAACAAGTAACAACACCAAAAACACAACAATGTATTTTTTTGTTGCTTTCGTTGGCCGATATGTCAAAAACACAAGTAACTTTTGACGTTCCTCTCTCTAATTAAGAAAAAAAAGTAGCACAGCTGTGTTTTCAACGCCACCTGAAAGTCAATTCGCCTTGATTGAACTCATTGCTACTAGCACTTGTCTTTTTATTGTCTCTATTATTGATGTTGTGAGACGAAGCACAACGAAATAGAATACTACTTCAACGAAGTACAACACAACATTTATTCAATGGTCTTTTTTGCACACAAGTAGCAAGAATCATTCATGAATGAGGTTGTGTATTCATTGGACGAATGCATTTATGCAGATGTTTAGAATAAACTTATTCCACCATGCATACACGTTTTTTCCTTTTGCTTTGTGTATGTATGTGGTAGTAAATTTTTGACAACTAAAAAGAATCGTTTTTTGTTTTTGTGCAAGTAAGCAGGCCTGATAGATGGGCCTTGATTGTAACGTTTGCTTTTGGGGTAGAAATGTGGTTTTTATTGTTCCCGTACTTTTGTACATTTTTGTCTATTAGTGAGAGAAATTTTTGTTTACTCTCATTTTACCGAACTTTACCCAAAAAGTACGGGATCGCACCAAGGCGAATTCATCCCAGGTCCACTCGGTACTACAACAAGTACAACTCGTACAAATCCACAAGCAATTTGTTTTTGTAAAATCATTGTACAATGTCAAAAACACAAACAAAGATAATAAAAGAGAATGAACAAAATTTTAACATCCAACAGTGATTTTAGCTAAAATCAACAGGGCTTTTAAGATTACCTGTAATAAATGCGCCTTGGGATCGCACCTGATATTTGGAAACGATGAGCAGTCATCGGCTCAAAAAAAAAACAAAGTTATGAAGAGGTTAGAACAAGGTATATTTATAGCAGGTAGCCGCGAGATTACAACAATTGTACAATAAAACAAACAACAGGGCGTTTTATTGTTGTAATGCGATACAAACTGTCAAAAAGCAAAGGGGCTGATAAGAGACAAAAAAGACAAAAAACTTGTTTACTATACAACATTTGAGAGTTCGTATCGCAAAACAAGCAAATAAAAAATAAACAGCTGGCTTTCCGAGACTACCTGCTATAAATATACCTTGGGTTAGAATTCATTTAAGATAGGGATGGGCAAATTTAAAAAATATATCGATATATATCGCATCGAAATTTTTTTAGAAGATCGATATTTATTATTTCAAAAATATCGATATTTCGAACGTATTTTGCTGAAACTATTATCAAATTAAAAAATTTAATAAACCTTTGTACATACGTACATATTTATGAACAATCATATTATTTGTAATTACATTGTTACTTTTTATTGTTTCATTTTATTGCAAAAAATTAATAAAAACAAAAAATTCAATTATACCAAAAAAAAAGAGAAGAATAAAAAAATCATATGAAATACAAAAAAAAGTAATATTACGAAAAATTTAAATGGAAGTAAATTAGTCATGGAAGTACCAACTAACCTTAAAATTTGAATTGCATCCCAAAAGTCCCAACTTTAACTAGAAATGTGTTTGATTGTTTAAGTCAAACCAATAATCATCAGATATGGACATCAGGATCACACTCTGTTTTATGTGCTCTCCTGTCAATTTACTTCTTGTACCCGGCACTGCTTCTTATAAATGCCAATCATTTTAGATCTTCATATTAGTCAAGGTATATTTACACACGGTAGACTCATTTGGGAGTGTAGACATGCTGCTCTATAAAAATAAATTGAACGCACACATATACAAATTTTGGCTCATAAACACAAAATTTGACATTGGTTTTCCTACTAAGGTAAACAGCTAACAAACATATGGGCCAACGAGTTTACCTTGCGTAAATATACCTTGATATTAGTTTAAAAACATATGATGCATGCAACGATGCCAATTCTAAAAAAAAACATATTGTCTGAAAAACGGCTAAAATTTTGAGTTTTTAATGAAGACTGACTTCAAAAAATATCGAATTCGATAGTCGTATTTCAATATCGGTATTTTAAATATCACCGATATATAGCGATTATTTCTAAATATCTATATTTTGATATATCGATATTTCTTGCACATTCCTAATAGGGCCCATACACAATACCATCATGATTGTACAATCAAGTGATTGTGCAATTAAGCTTGAAGCACACAACACACCAGCATGCTGGTACAAAATTCATTTTTTACCAAAAATTGTGTGGAAGGTTGTAATGAATAACGATAAAATTTGTGCTGCTTTTATTATTGCTATTATCCTTAAACGAATAAGGAGTAAAAAAAACGTGTTCTCCCCAAAATATTTTTTCTTTGGCATTCATGTTTTAAATTTTGTATTTTTTGATGTTTATGCCTTGACGATTTAACATTTATGAGCTAACTTTACAGCACACGATACAATCATGCTGGTACAATCAAAAAAATATCAAACTATTTTTGATAAAGCACCATCAGCTGGTACAATCACACCACAAGCTCATACACGGCCAATCAGCTGGCACAATCACTTGATTGCACAATAATCAGGGCTGGGCAGTATTAGAAATACATGTATTTGAAATACGTATTTAAAATACAAATACGTATTTTGTATTTGTATTTTAAATACATGACGTGCAAGTATTTTGTATTTTGTATTTTAAATACGTGTCCAGCAAGTATTTTGTATTTTGTATTTTAAATACATACAATAAATAGAAGTAGTTTGTATTTTGTATTTTAAATACATAAAAATGGGAGTATTTTGTATTTTAAAAGCATAGTTTACAAAATATATTTTTTAGTTTATTGAAGATTGTTTGCATTTTGATCTACCAACAACTAGAATCGCTAAAGAACGTATCAGAAGTAGAAGCACCGGTAAAGAAGACGATGATTTTGTTGTTTTCGTAGATAGGGATAATGGTGAATCTAGGACATCAAATTTGGAGTTGGAATTTGTCAGTTTCCTCAGTGACAAGAGCAAAGACATTATTACTCTTGACAGCTATCCAAATATAAAAAGAGTATAATAGAATTTAATACAAGTTTGTGCTCATCAGGACCTGTAGAAAGATTTTTTTCTTCAGCAGGTTTTATTTTTTCTTCAACAAGAAACTGTTTTAAGCTACATTCAAAAATCTGATATTTATGAAAGGAAACAATTGTTTTGTTTATTAGTTTTATCTAATTTATTTTTTGGTTTGAATAAAAATAGTTTATTTCGTATTTTAAATGCATACAGGTACATGACGTGAAAGTATTTTGTATTTTGTATTTGAAATACGTACAATAAATGGAAGTATTTTGTATTTTAAATACATACAGATGTGTCAATATTTTGTATTTAACCCTGCCTTTACACATGCAAGTAATTACTTGCAAGTAGGCTATACGTATTAACATCGAAAATGGCGACGAAATAGTCGAATGTCATACAAGTTGCGCGAATGTTTACACAGTCAAGTGAAAGTTCCTTATAAATCAGAGTTACCAAGTGCGAAACAGAGCTTCATTTCTTTAAAAATACTTTAAAAAAGTTAAATCTATATTTCCGCAATCAAGTAAATTTGGTAACACTGTTTATGTTTTTGACATTAACTTGCTGCAAGTGTCAAAATATCACTGTCTTCAGAAATTTCTTGCAAGTTGAGCTGCAAGTTGTTTGCAAGTACGAAAAATGTGATGGTTTTAGTAAAAAAGTGTGAGTGTATTGAGTTTTTCGAACTTGTACTTGCATGTGTAAAGGCCAGGTTAAATACATGACCAGCAAGTATTTTGTATTTTAAATACCGCAAACCATGTATTTTGCCCAACACTGACAATAATGATGGTGTTGTGTATGGGCCAAGGCGAATTGACTAGAAGGTGGGGTCAAGTCAACATATGGTGTTTTTTTTCTGTGGTCGAATTGTCAAAGTTTGTATACAAAATAGTTTTTTATGTAAACAAACCTATTTTTTTTACTAGCAATATTTTTGACAACCCGACCACAGAAGCAGTGTTGTTGTAGAGTTGACCTCACCTTCTACTCAATTCGCCTTGGTATGGGCCCTATAATATAAGAGTTATTTCAAGGTATATTTATAGCAGGTAGCCGCGAGATTACAACAATTGTACAATAAAACAAACAACAGGGCTTTTTATTGTTGTTATGCGATACAAACTGTCAAAAAGCAAAGGGGCTGATAAGAGACAAAAAAGACAAAAGATAAAGAGAAAAAACTTGTTTACTTGTTTGCTATACAACATTTGACAGGTCGTATCGCAAAACAAGCAAATAAAAAATAAACAGCTGTCTTTCCGAGACTACCTGCTATAAATATACCTTGAGTTATTTGTTCATTAGTGAGTGACAGTCAGTGTGACCATATTATCTTTTTTCGAGCTAAATGTAGCTTTATTTTTTCTGTTTAGCTTGAGATATTTCATTTAGCTTTAAGCTTTTTTCCAGCTTTTTTTAACGATGCATTTAGCTTTTCCTAGCCTGTTTTTAATTTCAATTGTTTGTGTTTAAGGTTTAAGCATACGATACCATTCGTTTATAATCACAACAGTTTTTAGTCACTTTAGCGATATATTCGAATTTATCTGTTTTTTCTGCCGTTATATGTAAATTTAATATAAAGGATTTACGTAATTGTCCATTTAGCGACGTAAGCATATTTGCCATCTATTATATTTCCATCCACCAAGGGCAAAAGTAAATCGAATTATGGGCGTTTTAGATGCATTAGCAAAACGTTCTACGTTCTTTTTAATTTTCGAAGCGTCAAACTATTAAAAGAACTAAGAATTAAATCGTTTATTTTTTTGTCATCAGCACGTAATATGAACAAAATTAGTTTTTGGCTAGGTACCAGGGAAAACATATCTTGTTTGGCCTTCTTATGAGTGTTGTTGTCGTGGTCGAAATAAAGTCGTTTTAAATATTATGTCTTTTACATTGCCGTTGTCGTGATTTCGAATTTGAAACGGCTACGACTTCGATCACGAAAACGACTTCCGTCAACTATTTTGAAAATTTCTGATAGTAAAAATTTTACTAGTTAAGCGCTATGTTCATTAGGGAAATTACTTTTTAAAATATCAAAATTGGCATAGCACAGTCCGATAGAGCATAAAAAACTATTAGGGAACGTATATTTATTTTTTCGCTAAGGTCAAAAAAGTTCGCAAACCAACTGCGATGAAGTTTTACTAATTTTTAATTTCATTTTTGGTTAAGAAAAATTAATAATATGTTTATTTAAAACAAAATATAGCTCAAGTATGAAATTTCACTAATATTAACAGATAAGAGATTTTTCCGCAAACCAAAACGTATCTTAAACCTTTTTTAACGAAAAAAAATAAAAACGAATTAAAATAAAAACACCGCATAATATTATAAATATTCAATATTGCATTGGTTTAGAAAAACCAATTTGTGCGTGAACTTTTTGAGAAAAATTACAAAAGATTATAATTTGGCCACTAGGACATGGTTGTCCTCATGGTACTATGCCAACAAATTGGTTATGCCCTAATGCTTATACCTTTTAAATATTTGACGTCCCATGTTCTAATAAAAAAATTTTTTGCTTTTGCAAAACGTTTGGTTAGATCAAATATCATTATACAGTTTCTTAATTACATTATACAATTATCTTCTTACAGAGTAAAGCAAATCCAAAGAAATTGTTAAAAATAAAGCTAAAGTTTGATCAATTTGCTGGTCGCGCTTTTTTTTGGATTTTTTTCATTAATTTTTATATAATTATTCTCAGCTATAATTAAATAAATCCTATTTAATCTATAAAAAATATCGAAAGAATTAAAAGATCTACAAGAAGCTATAAAAAACTTTAGCTTTATTTTTTGGCTTTAAATTTCCATCTTTAGCTTTTTTTTAGCTCTATTTCAAACATGATTTAGCATTATATTTTTAAAAAATCTGGTCACACTGGTGACAGTCCCTAAATTGTTCACTAATTATAAAAGGAAGTTAAAGCTTCCCTGCAAATAATAGGACCAGTCCAAACACGCGTGTAAAGAGTAGTCCACAAAGGACCAGGACTAGTCCAAAAGTAACCCAAACGTATGGAAAAAACCTGGTCTATTTAACATTACGATGTCCTAGGAGAGGATCATATAACCCACCTTTGGACCACTAAGGAGTAGTTTTAAAACTACTCCATGGTATATAACCCACCTTTGGACAACTAAGGAGTAGTTTTAAAACTACTCCATGGTATACTCAAGAGGATTAGTTTTGAAGTCGTTTAAAAACGAAAGCACGTCGTTAAAAAACGAAGACATGTCGTCTCACTACAAATACTTTTTAACAATGACATGGTCCATGCTTGCATTACATCGGACCAGTCCATGGAGTAGTCCATTTTATCAAAATGGGTCAGGTGGTCCAATTTTATTTGCTGGGTTTTTATAGATGGCAGTTTTCGGCAAATTGGAACTGATTCGAAACTGATTTAATTTGCAGTAAAATATTTTTGGGGCGAATTTAATATAAATACTAACATAATAAGATTGTTTACGGACACAAAAAGTCTGGAGATTTTTAATAATTTTTTTTAAATGAGCGTAGTTTTTCTTGATTTTAAGAGTAGTAAAGATAAGTAGTACTTAAAGTAGGAAGTGCATAAAATCATGCGGAATCAGAAAATTACTGAAAAATTACACAAAAGTCGTTTAAGTGCTATTTAGGTTATTTCCAAAAGTATTTATATTGAAATACATATTTGAAAATATACATAGGAATTTCAAAGATTTTTCAAAAATACATTAATTTATCAATATAATTTTAAAATTTATGGAATTTTCTTTAAGAAAGTTTAAATAATTTGAAATTTTACTGTTTATAACTTGTCGGTATATATACTATTGAATGTTTTTAATATATGTAATTATTTGGTAAAAAAAATTTTTGACTGTAAAGCCTATAGTACAGGGAATGCAATAAGACAAATGCGCATGTGGTTCTGACGTAATTTTGACGTCACTACAAAGCCACAATAGCAAGTTTGTGTTGTGTGATGACGATAAAATTACGTCAGAACCACATGCGCATGTGACTTTTTACATTCCGTGTACTATAGGCTTAAGTCATATACTTTTTCCCAATTTCATGTACGTTACGAGAGCCGAATTTGTTTATATTCAAATAAAACAAATTTTGAAACAGTTATTTAAAATAAGAATTATAAATTTTAAATAAAATTTACAAACAAGAGAAAAAAGTTTTTATAATATTTTATATATATACTTATGTAAATTAAAAAATATTTACACAAACTGCATTTTGCATATCGCCAAACGTAAATTTCGACAAAAGGATTAAGAAATCGCCACATTTGACAGTCCTGCCAATAACAGCTAAAAAGCGAATTAATAAAAGGCATTTAAAATTTGGTTGCAAAAATTGTATTGGTTGTGGCAGTACTGACTATGGTTCTTCCCTGCAAATAATAGGACCAGTCCAAACACGCGTGTAAGGAGTAGTCCACAAGGGACAAGGACTAGTCCAAAAGTAACCCAAACGTATGGAAAAAACATGGTCTATTTAACATTACGATGTCCTAGGGCAGGACCATATAACCCATCTTTGGACTACAACGTAGAGCTGCAAAACAATCGATAGTACTATCGATAGTATCGATAGTTTTATTTTTGGCTGACTATCGATGGTGCGACTATCGACAGCGATACTATCGGAAAATTTTAAAAGCATACTTTTCGCCGCTGGTAAATTTTTGTATGTATTTTCTAATTTGTCTTTAAAAACATTATGTTTGCATTTACTTAATGTAAAATAAGAGCAAGTAAATTACAATAAGAGAATCCAGTGTAAATACATATAAAAGAAATTGGTAATGCTACCCTGATTTTTTTAATGTACTACAAAATACATACATAATACATATTATGTATGTATGTTAAAAAAAATTCGATAGTATCGATATAATCGATAGTTCATTTTAAAACTATCGAAACTATCGATGGTGCGACTATCGATAGTTTTGCAGCTCTACTACAACGGAGTAGTTTTAAAACTACTCCATTGTATACACAAGAGTGTTAGTTTTAACTTCGTTTAAAAACGAAAACATGTCGTTAAAAAACGAAGACATGTCGTCTCACTACAAACACTTTTTAACAATGACATAGTCCATGCTTGCATTACATCGGACTAGTCCATGTAGTAGTCCATTTTAACAAAAGGGATCAGGTGGTCCAATATTATTTGTAGGGTTAGTACAATGTGTTTACCAAATTTGATCAAATTATCATCTACAAGATTGCAACTTGTACTATGCGCACAAAATTAACATACATAAACAGGCAACCAGCCAGACGGCCAAAATTTCGCAAATAAAAAATTGTTGGTCAATATTTTGTTTTATAAAAATTATAAATAAAAAATCTACAACTTTTAAGGTTTTAAATTTTGTTTATTCGACCATACATCGATGGTCATCTACAGGGGATTTAAAATAAAACACTGTCAAATTAAAAACTACAAAAAAGTTGATGTGTCCTCACTGTTGTCCAAAAATTTGTGGATTTGAATACCCTTCACCACAGGTGGTGAATAGTTTATATATCAGTTTGTCATTCCGTTTGTCCTTATAAGGAGTGAAGTTGATTCAACGATGTCCGTCTGTCCGTTGAAATGGATTTTCCGAAGACCTTACATTTATGTATGTCACATATGGTCCGGAATTGTTTGCTATTGAAATTAAGCAAGATCGGTCCATAAATGGCTGAGATATGAGTAGGGTAGCCAGATTTTAAATTCGGAAAAACAGTACATTGAACAAAAAAAAAACAGTACAATCAAGAAAAAAACAGTACATTATTTTTTTTTGGCGAAAACACAACTATTTATTTAAATTATTATATATTTAAAACTTTTGATTGAATATGCAACAATTATATAACGAAAAACACTTGAAATGTGTAACGTAAGAGGAATGATTTCCGTTTTATGGCATTTTATACGTATACGAAAATTTTTATAAATTTTGAGACCGGAGAATTTTTTAAATTTGTTCGATTTGCAGAACTTGCCCAAAAAAAAAAAAAATCTAGGAATTAAAGATAATTGTGTTGGAATAAGTATTTATTTAGTATTTAAAAAATATAATATTTTTAACAAAATTTCGATTTTGTTCTTGTCTTTCTCATGTGTCTTTAAAATAATAACATGAAAATATACAACTGCTGCGAGTCACCCATTATAATTAAGATTTCTACTGCGTATTTATGAGAAAACAATGACCACAGCGTATAAAGTCTTATTGTTTTAGAGCTTTTTTGTTTGGAACACAACATTTTTTTTTAAGCTATGTACTGTTAAATATTAGGATATTTTCAAAATATGACTTTAACAGGGTTTTTCTTAATATCTTGTTTATTGTACATTATAGCCTATTTACACTTGAGCACATCTTAGAGGAATGCGTGAAAGATGTTGAAAATGAAAAAAACCTTGTTTACATTTGTAACATCTATGTCCCAATTCACATTATACGATTTTTGTCGTTGCGATTATGGTCGTTTCCTCTTTGAAGTCGGTCTGATGTTTACATTGTACGATTTTTGTCGTTACGACTTTTTCTTTTGCAACCGAACTTCAATACATTTTTCGTCAAATGAGAGAACGAATGAGCGAACAAAATGAATCGAAGAGTACACTCGCTTGTGTACCCCTTTTAATTCCTCTCTCCCCAATCGCCAATAAGGTAAGAATCGCAACGACAAAAATCGTATAATGTGAATGGGCACTTTCATCATAAAAATATTTATTTTCACGTGTATGAGCGAATAAAAACTCTTTTGTATTTTTTTCTAGTGATAGTAACAAATTGTTTGTTTTTTCTAGTGATGACACTAAAAGAATCTTAAGATGTTGAATGAAACAACATGAGATAGGAGCATCTTTTAAAGATGAAGAAAGATGTTGATATTTAGCCCTGTAGAATTCTTATGGGAAGATGTTATCATCTTTGCGATAAGATGAATACATGTGAGCAAGTGTAAAAACCCTATTAGAATACAAAGGTTAGATATTTGCAATTTATAGTAAAATAATAATTATGAGTCAAGAAAACAAAACCAGAAATTAAATTCTTTTACATATTAAAAAATAACAAGAAACTTAATTAACCCCCAATTTCACCAAGTTTAGTTAAAATTATCTATTACTTTTAACTAACACATTGTTAGTTTTATTTTAGACTTTTTTCGTAAACAAATATTTTTATTTTATAAGAGTTAACCCGTCAAATTTCCAAACGAAATTAGGTATGCCTATTGAATGTTAATAAATTAAATATTTTTTATTTTTTTTGTTATAAATAACAAAACAGGAAAATTGTTTGAAAAATCTTTGAAATTCCTATGTGTATTTTCAAATATGTAAATTTAAAACATTTAACTTATATTGAAGTTTTAAGAAACACTAAAACGACTTTTGTGTAATTTTTCAGTCATTCTCTGAAATCGATTCCGCATGATTTTATGCACTTTCTACTTAAAGTACTACTTATCTTTGGTACTCTTAAAATCAAGAAAAGCTACGCTCATTGAAAAAAATACTGAAAATCTCCATCGATTAAAACTGTTTTCGAACATGGCCGTTTTTTATATAAAAATCGCGAATGGCAATATTTTTCTTAGCAAAAATCTTAAAAAAAATTATTTGATTGCAGTTTTGAAAGCGATTTTATTCCCAAGATCATTGATAACAAATAATGAAAAAATCATAGTACACTATGTAAACTATTTGAGCTCGTAAATAATAGTATTAAGGAAAATAGATTCGTTCGTATGTATTTTAGAAAAAAGTAACCAAAATGAAAAAAATATTCACATCTCCATATTGAAAAAAAATATAACCAATTTTGGTTAGAAATAACCAAAAACGGCAGCCCTGAAACTCATAGACTCAATATATTTTAATTTAACGCTAGACTAATGATATTGCCAGTTCGAATCCCAAAAAGAATTTTTTCTCGAAAAGTGAGAGAAAAGTGTGTCTTGTCTGTAAAGGTACGGTCACATATGGCAAACATTTGTCAAAAAATATCAAATATTTGTTTGCCCTAATCTGACCACAAAATATTTTTGAGGGGCAAACAGAAAAACAGCTGATTTTGGGCAAATAAAATTATTTGCTAGCAAACAAAAATGCTCCTAATGTGACCATTTAACGTCAAATATTTTCCTCGATTTTAGGCAAATAAATATTTGTTCTTACAAAAATTTTGTAAGACCAAACAGCGGCAAATAAAAAAGCTTTAAAATAAAAATTATTGAATAAAATTGAAAAAATTAACAGAATTAAATAATTTTTTAATTACGAAAAAACTTATTTATGGAAAACAATTTTTCCTGTGTTCTCTTTTTAGCAAAGAGTTGCGCGGTAAGTAGGTTTCAAGATGTTACAAAATACATTTTTCTTAAGTAAATGGGTAATTTATTTAATATGCTTATAATATATGAGCTAATGTTACGAATTATGCATTGCAAAAATGGCGTGTCTATATAAATAGTTTGGGGTCAGTGGACAATCATGGACCCGCCAAAATAAAATTAAATAATGAATTTAAGATTTATATAAAACTTATTAGTGCGGAATAATTTACCGACATCGACATCTTTATGAGATTTTTTCGTCTTGAAGTGATTGTAGCAAGTGACCTAGAACCAATACTCGGCCTACCAAGACAACATTTACAAGCTATTATAGAAATTTTTGCCAAAACCAACATTTATAAGATTATTATGACATTAAAAGTTATTTACAGAATCGGTATTTGAATAAGAGCTATGGCACAAAACTTTTCTCCAGATATAAGTTTTTATGAGCAAAAAAGATACGCGAAAATTGCAAAAATATCGATCATTTTTCATATTTCAAACAAGCCATAAAATTGATTAAAAGTCCCTTAAACTATAAGGATTGGCTAAATTAGCGGAAATTCGCAAAAATTTGCTAATAGCGGCATGAAGCAAAGTTGAATATGTATTTATTAAAAATCGGTAAAGCTATAAAGAATCAGAAGAAACAATTGCATCTATCGCGAACATTCACGAAAAATTGCAAACACAAAAATTTATTTGAAATTTCCAAATCGGTTAAAAAACAGAATGTCGGAAAAAACAAAACAAAAATTTACAAAACTATCAAAAATTCGCGAAAACTTTTAATATTTCAAACAAGCCATAAAATTGATTAAAAGTCCCTGAAACTATAAGGAATGGCAAAAATTCGATAAAAGTGGCTAAACTAGCGGAAATTTGCTAATAGTAAAGTTTTATATGTATTTATTAAAAATCGTTAAAGCTGTAAAGAATCAGAGAAAACAATTGCATCTATCGCGAACATTCACGAAAAATTGCAAACCCAAAAATTTATTTGAAATTGCCAAATCGGTTAAAAAACAAAATGTCGGAAAAAACAAAAAAAAATTTACTAAAGTAGCGAAAATTCGCGAAAATTTTTAATATTTCAAACAACCCATAAAATTGATTAAAAGTCCCCCAAACTAAAAGGCGTGGTAAAAATTCTGTAAATATTGCTAAATCAGTGGAAATTTGCAAAAATTTGCAATATTTGTGTGAAAATACGTATTGTTTTCATTATGTAATAAACATTTCAAACTAAAAACCAATATTATGTTTTTTTGCTAAAAATGTTCTCACATATACATAAGAATTATAGTCGATTCGTTTTACTTTCACTAACCCCTTACCACTCTAATTGAAAACGAATAAAAACATGTGGAGGTGAATTGTGGAACCCAAAAAATTCTGCAATAATCCACTTTCGAGTGAATTCGGATTCTAGAACACACGCGATTATCTCAAAAATTGCGACATGTACTTTGCGAATAAGGTAAACATCGACAGATAGCCGGACGGATGGACATTGTTATATCAATTTAGAAAAGGATGCTGACGAAAAATAAAAATTTTGGCCGCAAGTTCGTCCAAGCAGTTTGGATTGAAATTCAGCACTTTTGGTTTAGTAGGAAAAGAGTTATGGAGCGAAATGGGAAACAACCTCTTGAAAAAATCATTATTTATTTACAAAAACTAACGTAAATTGGTGGCGGAATGCACCTTTTATCGTTAAATTTTGCACAAACTCAATTTATATGCCTAGAAATCATATAACTGAATTTCGTGAAGATCGGTCTATAATTTACAATAGATCCACTCTCTAAAACACTTTATTGCTTGCGTCTAAAACCGTAATAAATAATACTTTAGTTTCATAATGTACATATGTACATAAATTTTAGTGATGTTCACTGTTGAGTTTTATTTTTAAGACTAACTTTATTTTTTCAAAATCATATTCTTATATTTAATTTCTTACAAACTAGAAGGAAATACAAATCATTTATTGAAATTAGATTCTTTCTTTTAATGCCAACACAACGATTCTTTAACAGTTATATTTTAAACAAATCAAACGTTTACAATTTCATTGCCAATTTTACATTGGCTTACACAAAGCATGAGTTGGATTTCATTGTTGTAAACAATGAAATCATCAGATCGCTGAATTGTTCAAATGTTTACATTCGATTCTTATAACTAAATTGAAACATAGTTATTTCTTCAAATATAAACAGTTGCATTCCAAGACCTCAGATTACAACTCGGTTCTTGTTGCTTTTTGTTAAAGCAGCAATTGGTGATTTGTCTTTGGGTAAAACTCATACATACATATGTTAATTTAGTTGTATAAGACTGGAAATTACTTTGCCAAATTGCCTTTATCCCTTTATTTGTTATCTTAATCCTCTTTTATTTTTAAAACTGCTGTTCTCGCTCTTCTGTACCATAAAACCACAAAAGTTTCCATATTTTGCATAAAAATGTTAATTTTTAGTTTTAATAAAAAGTAATTTTATTTATTTAATTTTTATTTTTGACAATTTGATCAAATATTTATTTTTAGGCAAATATTTTTATATGTGAACACTGGGCAAACATGTTTTCCCATATTTTATTTGAAGGTATTTAATATCTGTTTGAACAAACAAAAATGGGCAAATAAATGTGCGTAGTGTGACCAGCAAATAAAATTTTTATTTCTTTTAACAAAATTTAAAAAAATGCCGGCAAACAAAATTTTAAAATTGTTTGCCATATGTGACCGTACCTTAACTCATGTCGAAAACTATCAAAAGAGATTACGTCGTTACGTTATAAATTGCAGACAGTGGAAACGCCAGTAACACATATCGTTAACGGGACTAAAATTTACTAAAGTGAAAAGTTTTTCAACGACGGCGGTAAAAATACAACCGTCGGCTATACCAAATAATGTAAGGTGCGACTTTAATGTTTGTTGTTTGCAAACGAGCTTTGAAAATATTTGTATATTTTATAAAAATGTTAAAAGTAAAAGAATTGAACAATAAAAAAATGTGCCAAGAACAAAATATTATTATTATTATTCTTTGTGTTTTGCATTTTTAATTGTTTTTTAGTAATACATTTTTTTCTCGCCCCATTTTTATTCGTGAGTTTGTTTGGCAGTTCAAAGCGGGAACTTTTCTCACACAAATGTTACAGACACACTTTTTCTGTGGCGTGTGAACCAAACCAATATTTGAAATCAACCGCAAATCATTATTTTGTTTATGTTGAACACATGATATTGTTATTGTTTTGAAAACAACAACACGTGCGCAACAAACAATAACAATACAACCAGAAATATATCAGGAAACATTACGAGTGCTATAATAACCATAGAAAGTAAAGAAATTAATAAAAATATGAAAAAAAATCTTAAAACTTTGCGGCTTAAAATGTTTGAAAAATTTTCCAAAAAGTTGTTAGTTGAATAAAAAATTCAAAAAATGTCCAAAAAGTTGTTGGTTAAATAAAATCTGTAAATTTATATGTTTCTCAAATCTGATAACTGATTTGGAAAGCCCTCAACCAGGGCTATTAAGGCCACCAGCTGTCACTTTCGACAAATTAAAAGTTTAGGGGGTATTCTATATTAAAGAAAAAATAATTCAAAAAATTTCCAAAAAGTTGTTGGTTAAATGGCCTTAATAGCCCTGGTTGAGGGCTTTCCAAATCAGTTATCAGATTTGAGAAACATATAAATTTACAGATTTTATTCAACTAACAACTTTTTGGAAATTTTTTGAATTTCTTTTCTTTAATATAGAATACCCCCTAAACTTTTAATTTGTCGAAAGTGACAGCTGGTGGCCTTAATAGCCCTGGTTGAGGGCTTTCCAAATCAGTTATCAGATTTGAGAAACATATACATTTACAGATTTTATTTAACCAACAACTTTTTGGAAAATTTTTGAATTTTTTTTCTTTAATATAGAATACCCCCTAAACTTTTAATTTGTCGAAAGTGACAGCTGGTGGCCTTAATAGCCCTGGTTGAGGGCTTTCCAAATCAGTTATCAGATTTGAGAAACATATAAATTTACAGATTTTATTCAACTAACAACTTTTTGGAAAATTTTTCAAACATTTTAAGCCACAAAGTTTTAAGATTTTTTTTCATAATTTTATTAATTTCTTTACTTTCTATGTTTATTATAGCACTCGTAATGTTTCCTAATATATTTCTGGTTGTATTGTTATTGTTTGTCGCGCACGTGTTGTTGTTTTCAAAACAATAACAATAGCATGTGTTCAACATAAACAAAATATTGATTTTGCGGTTGATTTCAAATATTGATTTGTTCACCCGCGTCTTTTTCTGTTAATTGGCGGGTAATTTCCTTAAGCTGGGATCACACGATTGCCGCAAATGCACCAATATGACACAATTTTTATTGTGCTTTATTGACGCACAATAATGAAATAGCACCAATCAAATATTCTGAAATCACACGATTGCACACAGTCACACGATTGTTCTTACTTGTGTTAACTGCGAAAACAGCTGTTGTGGTAGCTTCTTTATTTGTTTGAGATTTCTTGTTGGTTTGTTTATTGAAAAAAATTAAATTTGTATCATTTACTTAAACAAATTATTGTTGAATAGTGTTATTTAATTTTTTTAAGACATTCCAAAAACTAACAGTCTGTGCAAGGTATATTTACACAAGGTAAACTCGTTGGCCCATATGTTTGTCAGCTGTTTACCTAAGTTGGAACACCAATGTCAAATTCTGTGTATATGAGCCAAAATTTGTACATGTGTGCGTTAAATTTATATGAAGACAATTTTGACAATTCCGTTCCACTCGGTTATTTTTATAGAGCAGCATGTCTACACTCCCAAATGAGTCTACCTTGTATAAATATACCTTGAGTCTGTTCAACAATTTCGTAAATTTAGTTTCGAATATAAAAATCTTTAATAAAAATATTCGTACAGAACAGCTAAATATGCTTGTGAACATACATACTTAAAATAATTAATTAAAAAAATTTAAATGCAAAATAAATAAATACATATTTATTTTCATTACCTACTAAGGGCTAAAAAATCACTGATGGTTTAAACGTTGGTTTAGTTGAACTAAACTTGAATTTATATGTAGTTTAAACTCAACAACTATAAATCAGTGTCCCATGTATTATATGTTGTTAAAAAAATAACATGTGGCAGCACTACGATATATCTTAGCAAATTCATATGGTCTGCATTGGTAGTTTAAACGCCCAATTTTATGCGTTTAAAAATGGTTTATCTCTTTGGTGATTTATAGATTTGTTGGTTTAAACACATTTTAAACCAAACAGAGAGTTTAACTCGCTCTGATTTTTTAGCCCTAAAAGAAACACAAACAAACGTATGAGAAGAAAACAAACTTTTGGATTTTTGGCAAACTTTTTCACAGTTGATAAAAAAGTAGTATTTATTCAGACGTGCGCTTTGTTTTGAATGTATATTAATATACATGCACATAGTTTTCCGCTTATAAAATAAAAACAAATAAGCGCCCGTCTATGTACGTACTACCAATCAATAGAGCATAAAAATCTGAATCGATATCAATAAAGGTTATTAGATGACACTCTTGCGATAAAGAGTTATAGAGCAGCAAACTTTAAATTTACAAAATATGTGCATGTACAAATTTAGTTTTTCACTAATAACTCGGAAACGATTCCGCGTGCACATATCCAGCTAGTACCGATCCATAGAGCGTAAAAATCTGAATCGATATTGATGTAGCTTTTTTTCTAAGAGACTTGGGGGGGAAAGTTATAGCGCAGCAAACTTTTTAAATTTTCTATATGTGTACATATACAAATTTAGTTTTTCACTAATAACTCGAAAACGATTCCGCGTGCATATATCTCGCTAGTACCGATCGATAGAGCGTAAAAATCTGAATTTATATTGATATAGTTTATTTTCTAAGAGACTTGGGGGGGGATGTTGTAGTGCAGCAAACTTTTAAAATTTCTCTATATGCACATGTATGAATTTAGTTTTTCACTAATAACTCGAAAACGATTCTGCGTGCATATATCTCGCTAGTACCGATCGATAGAGCGTAAAAATCTGAATCGATATTGATATAGTTTATTTTCTAAGAGACTTGGGGGGGAAAGTTATAGCGCAGCAAACTTTTTAAATTTCTCTATATGTGTACATATACAAATTTAGTTTTTCACTAATAACTCGAAAACGATTCCGCGTGCATATATCTCGCTAGTACCGATCGATAGAGCGTAAAAATCTGAATCGATATTGATATAGTTTATTTTCTAAGAGACTTGGGGGGGGATGTTGTAGTGCAGCAAACTTTTTAAATTTTCTCTATATGCACATGTAGGAATTTAGTTTTTCACTAATAACTCGAAAACGATTCCGCGTGCATATATCTCGCTAGTACCGATCGATAGAGCGTAAAAATCTGAATTTATATTGATATAGTTTATTTTCTAAGAGACTTGGGGGGGGATGTTGTAGTGCAGCAAACTTTTAAAATTTCTCTATATGCACATGTATGAATTTAGTTTTTCACTAATAACTCGAAAACGATTCTGCGTGCATATATCTCGCTAGTACCGATCGATAGAGCGTAAAAATCTGAATCGATATTGATATAGTTTATTTTCTAAGAGACTTGGGGGGGAAAGTTATAGCGCAGCAAACTTTTTAAATTTCTCTATATGTGTACATATACAAATTTAGTTTTTCACTAATAACTCGAAAACGATTCCGCGTGCATATATCTCGCTAGTACCGATCGATAGAGCGTAAAAATCTGAATCGATATTGATATAGTTTATTTTCTAAGAGACTTGGGGGGGGATGTTGTAGTGCAGCAAACTTTTTAAATTTTCTCTATATGCACATGTAGGAATTTAGTTTTTCACTAATAACTCGAAAACGATTCCGCGTGCATATATCTCGCTAGTACCGATCGATAGAGCGTAAAAATCTGAATCGATATTGATATAGTTTATTTTCTAAGAGACTTGGGGGGAAAAGTTATAGCGCAGCAAACTTTTTAAAATTTCTCTATATGCACATGTATGAATTTAGTTTTTCACTAATAACTCGAAAACGATTCCGCGTGCATATATCTCGCTAGTACCGATCGATAGAGCGTAAAAATCTGAATCGATATTGATATAGTTTATTTTCTAAGAGACTTGGGGGGAAAAGTTATAGCGCAGCAAACTTTTTAAAAATTCCCTATATGCACATGTACGAATTTAGTTTTTCACTAATAACTCGAAAACGATTCCGCGTGCATATATCTCACTAGTACCGATCCATAGAGCGTAAAAATCTGAATCGATATTGATGTAGCTTTTTTTTCTAAGAGACTTGGGGGGGAAAGTTATAGCGCAGCAAACTTTTTAAATTTTCTATATGTGTACATATACAAATTTAGTTTTTCACTAATAACTCGAAAACGATTCCGCGTGCATATATCTCGCTAGTACCGATCGATAGAGCGTAAAAATCTGAATTGATATTGATATAGTTTATTTTCTAAGAGACTTGGGGGGGGGATGTTGTAGTGCAGCAAACTTTTTAAAATTTCTCTATATGCACATGTATGAATTTAGTTTTTCACTAATAACTCGAAAACGATTCCGCGTGCATATATCTCGCTAGTACCGATCGATAGAGCGTAAAAATCTGAATCGATATTGATATAGTTTATTTTCTAAGAGACTTGGGGGGGAAAGTTATAGCGCAGCAAACTTTTTAAATTTCTCTATATGTGTACATATACAAATTTAGTTTTTCACTAATAACTCGAAAACGATTCCGCGTGCATATATCTCGCTAGTACCGATCGATAGAGCGTAAAAATCTGAATCGATATTGATATAGTTTATTTTCTAAGAGACTTGGGGGGGGATGTTGTAGTGCAGCAAACTTTTTAAATTTTCTCTATATGCACATGTAGGAATTTAGTTTTTCACTAATAACTCGAAAACGATTCCGCGTGCATATATCTCGCTAGTACCGATCGATAGAGCGTAAAAATCTGAATCGATATTGATATAGTTTATTTTCTAAGAGACTTGGGGGGGGATGTTGTAGTGCAGCAAACTTTTTAAATTTTCTCTATATGCACATGTAGGAATTTAGTTTTTCACTAATAACTCGAAAACGATTCCGCGTGCATATATCTCGCTAGTACCGATCGAAAGAGCGTAAATATCTGAATCGATATTGATATAGCTTATTTTCTAAGAGACTTGGGGGGAAAAGTTATAGCGCAGCAAACTTTTTAAAATTTCTCTATATGCACATGTATGAATTTAGTTTTTCACTAATAACTCGAAAACGATTCCGCGAGTTACATATTCACTCCTTTGTCTAATAGTATTGGCTGGTAGAAGTGTAGCGAACCAACATCATATTACATTTATATTTTATGTTCCCACATTTTTTCCAGACAGTAATATTAAACGCTTAAAATAAATATAATATTACAATTTTCTATTCCCATAGTTTAGCTTTTTTACAAATACAAAATTATTTTTAATTAAAAATTTAGTCTTAAGATTCATTTAAAATAAATAAGACGTTCTAAAGAACGTCAGAAAACAAATACTTATATATTTTGTTTTATTTAAAAACTGTTTCTCCCCAAACAGTTAACTGGCGCAGTCGGTTTCGCGAACCATATTTAATAATTTTGGAAAAAATTAAGTTTTAAACCTTTTTTTTTAAATTAACAAAAATTAGAAAGAGAACTTTAAAAGAATATATATTTGTGAGAAGAAAGAAACCCATATTTAATAATTTTGAGAAAAAGTAAAGTGTTAAATCCTTATTTATACAAACAAAAAAAAATTAGAAAGAGAACTTTAAAAGTATATATTTGTGAGAAGAAAGAAACCCATATTTAATAATTTTGAGAAAAAGTAAAAAGTGTTAAATCCTTATTTATACAAACAAAAAAAAAAAATTAGAAAGAGAACTCTAAAAATATTTGTGAAAAGAAAGAAAATTTTTTAAGGAAAAATAAATAAACATATTTTTTTTTATAAAACGTTTGAATTGTTCAAACTAAAAACAACAAAGTGATATTTGTTAAAAGATACTGCGAAAAGATGAGTAGATTCGATGTAAACAGGGATCTACAGCAAGACGACCGGGCAATGCAGGAAAAGATCGCTGAATTAGAGGCGGTCCTGCGGTTGCAAGAACAAAAAATCCTCCAGCAGCAACAGCAGTTGCAAGAACAACAGCTGCAAATGCAACAGCAGTTGCAAGAACAACAACAGGAACAAATACAACAGCAACAACTAGAACAAGCTCAACAAGAACAGCAACAGCGTCAACAATTACAAGAACTTAATCTACAACAAACACAACAACAACAGCTACCCCCACAACAATATCCTCTGAACGATGAGTTCGGATTTAATATGACGGCCAAGGACGTCATTGAACAGTTCCGGCGTCTAAAGCCTCTTGACGAAAGGCATAGCCCAAGAGCATTTATACATGCCGTTGAGGCAAATCTTGCTCTCTGCAGGAACAATGAAACTCTGGCTCAATTCTGCATTAGGATTGTGGCAAACGAAAAAGTTCTCGGAAATGCTGGTAAAAGGGTGAGAGAACTACCAAACAATGCCTCCTGGGAGGAAATTAAAGCAAGGATTCTACAAGAGTACAGACCGAGAAGGACCTATGCGGAAATCTTCAATTACTGCCGTACAATAAAAGTAAGGAATCTAAATGAATTATTTAATATATTTGAAAAAGCTAAATTCGAAATAAACGACATATATTTAGGGGATCAATTCAAACCAACTATATATAGGCCAGAAAATGTCGACAGGGATCTGGTAGATATTTTGCTAGAAAAAATAGACGGACCTATTAGGGCACACATAGGAGAACATGAGACTTTGACCGACATTATTCTTAAATACACAAGACTTAAATTATTGGACGATACAAGAGCCATTGCTTTCAACCATAGGACTAAGGGATACAACCAAGGAGTTTCAATCATTAACAAAAACCAAAACCACCAAATACGACAAAATTATCGCACAAAAAATTACAATAATTTAAGCTCACAAAATTCTAACCGAACACGACAAACCTATCATGCAAATAACCAAAATATTTTTAGCTCAGAACACACAAATAGAAATTATGAAACCCGACATAATTACCAACCAACTAACTACAATAATTTAACTACACAAACTAGTAACAGAAGGCAAAGCCATGAAAACAGACAAGAGTACAACCCGAATAAAGATAGATATAGCAATCAAACAAGGACTAGTCGTACTGACAGTCGTAATAATCAGTCCACGGACGAACCAATGGAAATAGGCAACCTTTATAGGGAAAATGAAATAAATTTTCTGATGCAGCCTCAAAATCAACACTGCCCATAATAGTTATTTCATTGGGAAAGCAAAAGGTCAGGTGCCTTATAGACACCGGATCAACAACTAGTATTGTTAAGAAAAATATATTGATTGAAAATTACCCAGAACAGAAACTGGAAACCCCAATTAAATATCGAACTATCAATGGGTTTAATGAAATATGTTTTCATGTGGTTACACCTTTCCCCAAGGAATTTCAATGTAAGGGAACACTTAGTTGGAAAATAGTAGATTTTAGAAATGATAGATACGACGCTATAATGGGTCAAAATTTTCTGATACCACTCAAGGCTGTAATAGATGATGAGCATGGTTATGTGAATATTTTAGGTAATAAATTCCTTTTTGAGAAAATAAACCATCCACTCCATACTGTTAACATATGTGCATTGGAACCTATCTCAAGAAAACATGTTTTAGATAAGCTCGATTTTAGTCATTTAAACGAAGACGAAAAAAATACAATGATACGTTTGCTTAGGGATTTCACGGACTTATTTTATGTCGAGGGAGACAACCTTTCGGCAACAACTGAGATAGAACACCAAATAATTACTAACATTGATAGACCTCTTTATTCAAAAATATATAGATACCCCCAAGTTCACGAAAGTGAAATCCAAAGGCAAATCAAAGACATGCTCAGACAAAATATTATAAGGGAAAGTAATTCTCCTTATAATAGCCCCTTATGGGTCGTACCGAAAAAGCAAGATAATTCGGGAATAAAAAAATGGAGAATTGTCATTGACTACAGAAAGCTTAATGAGAATACAGTCGATGATAAATTTCCCATACCAAATCTAAACGGTATTCTGGATAAATTGGGAAAATCCCAATATTTTACAACCTTAGACCTTGCCAAAGGTTTCCACCAAATTTTGGTAAGAGAAGAAGATCGCAAGAAAACAGCATTTTCAACGCCTTTCGGACACTACGAGTTTATTCGTATGCCCTTCGGCTTGAAAAATGCGCCATCAACCTTTCAAAGGCTGATGAATTCAATTCTGCGTGAGCAAATTAATAAAACATGTGTTGTCTATATGGATGACATTTTGGTTTTTAGCACGTCTCTAGAAGAACATAAAAATTCTTTAAAATCAATTTTCGAGGCCATAAGAAAAGCCAAATTAAAAATCCAGATAGATAAATGCGACTTTCTGAAGAAAGAAACGCAATTTCTAGGTCATTTACTGACCAATAAAGGCATTAAACCGAATCCCGAGAAAATTAAAATAATACAAAACCTGCAACTTCCTCAAACGACCAAACAAATCAAATCATTCCTGGGAATGACAGGTTTCTACAGAAAATTTATTAAAAATTACGCGAAAATCGCAACCCCTTTAACAAAAGCGCTTAGGAAAAATGGAAAAATTAATATATTTGATCCCAATTACATTTTGGCTTTTGAAAAATTAAAAGAAATCGTCACCAATGCACCAATCCTAAGATATCCAATCTTTTCCAAAAGATTCAAGATAACCACTGACGCAAGCAATTTCGCAATTGGCGCCGTTCTTTCACAAGAAGGCCACCCAATTGCATATGCCTCTCGAACTCTGAATGTAAACGAAACAAACTACTCAACAATTGAAAAGGAATTGTTGGCGATAGTATGGGGCGTTAAATACTTCCGACCATATATCTATGGAAGAGAGTTTGATCTTGAGTGTGATCATGAACCATTGAAGTGGTTACAAGTAAAATATACGGGTAAGGACATCAACCCACGTCTTCAAAGATGGTTGGTTCAATTGGGAGAATATAATATGAAAATCAATTATATAAAAGGTGAACTAAACAAAGTTGCCGATTTCTTGAGTCGTATTAATTCTGACACTAATGAAATTAATTACTTAACAGAAAATGACTCCGATGATACAAACGATAATAGGGATCAAGATTCATTGTTGGTACACACTGATCATTCTCTGGATGAAAACTCAATCGAAAGTTTACGAGAGTTTAATGAGAAAGTTTCAAGAATTCAATCAGAAATCTTTTATAAAACTGAAGATGTTACAAACATCAAGATCAGAATGTATAACAAATTTGAAAGTATTGTAAGTATTGACTTAGTTAACGAAACATCAAACTTCGGTGAAATGCTTTTAAGGTTACAAAAAAGAGCTAACAATAATGGCATTTATATTATAGAATGGGCAAAGAATGATCCATTTTTTTCTATATGCTCTGTTCAGAACTTTAAAAACCATTGTAACAAAGTACTTACTACTTTGAAAATTTTGTTGGTTGATCAGTCAGAAGACGGTGAGACCATACACTCTCAAGAGGAAGATCTAGGCGATAGTGTTCCAATATTAGATACGGTGGTTAATCGTTTTAAAACTCAAATTATAATACTAGATGTTAAGGAGGTAGTCACTGAAACAATTTTTGGTAAAAAACGAATTTACATAGACAGAAACGACATCGCGAATAAAAATATTTCAAATATTTTAAGAAGGGAGGTTGCTAAAGGAAAAATAGGAATATTTTCCAAATTGAATGATCACGAATATTACAAGGTTCAACTGAAGTTGATAGAAGAATTTCCTGACAAAAAGAACTTTAAATTTGTTAAGTGTTCTAAATTTACCAAAGATATTGTTGAGGAAAACGACCTAAAAAAACAAATAGCATTGTTTCACAAATTCGAAACGGGCCATGCTGGCATAATTCCAACTTACGAAAAAATTAAACACAAAATATACAACCCTAATTTGAAAGAATTCGTACAAAAAGTAATAAATAATTGCGAAACTTGTTCCGGGGCTAAATACGATAGAAACCCAATAAAACCAAAATTCAAAATAACTGAAACCCCTTCCACCACGAATGAAATAATTCACGTCGATACTTACGTAAACAGTAAACATTCATTTATAATTTTTATCGACAAATTCTCAAAACATGTAATTTCATTCCATTTGCACGACAGAAACAGTCAAACCCTAGTTGGTAAAATTCGAGCATTTTTAGCCATCAAAGGTAAGATTACTAAATTTGTTTTAGATAATGAATTCAATAATGCGAATGTAAGGGACTACCTTGATCAAGAGGGAATCCAATATCATTTTACAAAACCAAACAGCCATACCGGTAATTCGGATATTGAAAGATTCAATAATACAGTCACAGAAAAAATCAGAGTTTTTAATTTGGAAGAAAAACTCCCAATAAATTCCCAAATTCTTAAAGCAATAAAATTCTACAATAGTAATTATCATAGCACAATAAAATGCAGTCCTTTAGATGTTCAAAATAAATTGATTGATCATAGCATTATAAAAGAGAGACTAAAAAATGCTAAATTCAAAATAGTTCAAAAAAGAAATAAATATCGTGAAAACTATGTAGAAAATAGGAACGTAGGTTTTATAAAAAATTATAAAAGCTTAAGGCATAAAGAAGAACCAAAGTTTATTAAAAAACCTTTAGAAAATGTTCATGTATCAAACATTAAAAGACCATTCAAATTTTCAGACAATATCACTGATGCTTCTGTTATTGATGAACATTCAGCTGAACCAATCCACTCTACGGATTAATCCAATAACAGGAGACGGCGGATTCATCAAAATAAGAATAGGCGAAGTGGAAATTGTCAACAAAACGACTACTCTTGTACATGTCATAAACATAATCGAAATAGAAGAAATATTGAACCAAATAAAGGGAAACATAAAACATTTACTTTTACATGAAGAGATAATTATGCAAAATGAAATTAAATTAATAGAATCTAAGATCAAGACTCTTAAACCAATTCAGAATAGGAAACGAAGAGGTTTGATAAATATAGGAGGAAAGGTCTACAAATGGCTCTTCGGGACAATGGATGATGATGATAGACAAGAAATTCTGGAACACCTTTCCGTTACTGAACAAAATTCACACAATTCAATCGAGACTTTAAATAAACAAATAATAATCAACAATTCGATGAACAAATCACTGCATCATCTGAAAACTGCGGTGGAAAACGATAGAAAGGAAATAAGCATATTTTTGCAGAAGATAAAGAACACGAATAATGAAATAGTGAAGGAGATAATTTACTTAGACCAACTTACAAAACTTAAAACCTTAGAACATAAAATAGATCAGATTCAGGATAATGTAGTTTCAGCAAAAAGTAATATTATACATCCAAGTATGTTTACTACACAAGAAATAGAGAAGTTTGAAATTGATTTTTATAAGCTAAGGATGTTGAAAGTAGGCATAATGACTTATAGTGATCATTCTTTGATTATCGCGGTACTAATTCCTGACAATTACATTAAAACTGATTTAAAAATGATTACACCTATTCCAAACAAAAACAAAATTGAAATAGACGCAAATGACGAATACATAGTCGAAATTGATAACCAAACTTTTGCATATCAAGATAACGTACCTTTAAGGAAATTGAAAATAACTAATCATTGTACTTATTATAATACGTGTAAATTTAATTTTAATAACATTACATCTATATTAAGTCTTGACGAGGAAACAATTATTGTAAAGAATGTTTTTTTCGAAAAGGTGAATCAAGATTGTGATGATAGAAAATTTAAATTGGAAGGAAACTTTTTTATAAATTTTAATAATTGTAGTATAACAATTCGCAACCAAACATTTTCCAACAAAAAATTTATAATAAAAGAAAAATATTTTTATCCAAACTTTAATAAGTTTGAGAATTTAAGTATATCAAATGTTAACCCAAAATTTACTAATATCATAACAGAGCATTTTGAGAACATTAAGCAAATTGAGGAGCTTAAATTTCATAAAACAGTTTCTTATGGTATAAGTGCAACGCTAGTAATTATAATCGTTGTGATATCTGTAGTTTTGTATTGCCTTATTAAAAGAAATAATGTAAAGGTAACCATTAAAGAAAATGTTGCAACTAGAGGTAGCAGAGCCGAATTATCAGGTTCAAATGAAGTAGGAGAAATATTAAAAAAATATAAGTCATAATAAAAATCTAATAATTTAAATTTAAGATAAAATTTTTATAAAAATAAAATAAACTGGAAAAATGCAGTATATTTACAATGGAATATTGACAAAATAAAAATTATAATAACACTTAAAGTTTAAAATCTATTTTATATTGATAAATTAAAAAAACAATTATTTAAAAACCATAAGAAAAATCAAGTATAATGAAATCCAGGAGTATTTCAAACAAGGGGTGGAGGAGTTACATATTCACTCCTTTGTCTAATAGTATTGGCTGGTAGAAGTGTAGGGAACCAACATCATATTACATTTATATTTTATGTTCCCACATTTTTTCCAGACAGTAATATTAAACGCTTAAAATAAATATAATATTACAATTTTCTATTCCCATAGTTTAGCTTTTTTACAAATACAAAATTATTTTTAATTAAAAATTTAGTCTTAAGATTCATTTAAAATAAATAAGACGTTCTAAAGAACGTCAGAAAACAAATACTTATATATTTTGTTTTATTTAAAAACTGTTTCTCCCCAAACAGTTAACTCGCGTGCATATATCTCGCTAGTACCGATCGATAGAGCGTAAAAATCTGAATCGATATTGATATAGTTTATTTTCTAAGAGACTTGGGGGGAAAAGTTATAGCGCAGCAAACTTTTTAAAATTTCTCTATATGCACATGTATGAATTTAGTTTTTCACTAATAACTCGAAAACGATTCCGCGTGCATATATCTCGCTAGTACCGATCGATAGAGCGTAAAAATCTGAATCGATATTGATATAGTTTATTTTCTAAGAGACTTGGGGGGAAAAGTTATAGCGCAGCAAACTTTTTAAAAATTCCCTATATGCACATGTACGAATTTAGTTTTTCACTAATAACTCGAAAACGATTCCGCGTGCATATATCTCACTAGTACCGATCCATAGAGCGTAAAAATCTGAATCGATATTGATGTAGCTTTTTTTTCTAAGAGACTTGGGGGGGAAAGTTATAGCGCAGCAAACTTTTTAAATTTTCTATATGTGTACATATACAAATTTAGTTTTTCACTAATAACTCGAAAACGATTCCGCGTGCATATATCTCGCTAGTACCGATCGATAGAGCGTAAAAATCTGAATTGATATTGATATAGTTTATTTTCTAAGAGACTTGGGGGGGGATGTTGTAGTGCAGCAAACTTTTTAAAATTTCTCTATATGCACATGTATGAATTTAGTTTTTCACTAATAACTCGAAAACGATTCCGCGTGCATATATCTCGCTAGTACCGATCGATAGAGCGTAAAAATCTGAATCGATATTGATATAGTTTATTTTCTAAGAGACTTGGGGGGGAAAGTTATAGCGCAGCAAACTTTTTAAATTTCTCTATATGTGTACATATACAAATTTAGTTTTTCACTAATAACTCGAAAACGATTCCGCGTGCATATATCTCGCTAGTACCGATCGATAGAGCGTAAAAATCTGAATCGATATTGATATAGTTTATTTTCTAAGAGACTTGGGGGGGGATGTTGTAGTGCAGCAAACTTTTTAAATTTTCTCTATATGCACATGTAGGAATTTAGTTTTTCACTAATAACTCGAAAACGATTCCGCGTGCATATATCTCGCTGGTACCGCTCGATAGAGCGTAAAAATTTGAATCGATATTGATATAGTTTATTTTCTAAGAGACTTGGGGGGGAAAGTTATAGCGCAGCAAACTTTTTAAATTTCTCTATATGTGTACATATACAAATTTAGTTTTTCACTAATAACTCGAAAACGATTCCGCGTGCATATATCTCGCTAGTACCGATCGATAGAGCGTAAAAATCTGAATCGATATTGATATAGTTTATTTTCTAAGAGACTTGGGGGGGGATGTTGTAGTGCAGCAAACTTTTTAAATTTTCTCTATATGCACATGTAGGAATTTAGTTTTTCACTAATAACTCGAAAACGATTCCGCGTGCATATATCTCGCTAGTACCGATCGATAGAGCGTAAAAATCTGAATCGATATTGATATAGTTTATTTTCTAAGAGACTTGGGGGGAAAAGTTATAGCGCAGCAAACTTTTTAAAATTTCCCTATATGCACATGTACGAATTTAGTTTTTCACTAATAACTCGAAAACGATTCCGCGTGCATATATCTCGCTAGTACCGATCGATAGAGCGTAAAAATCTGAATCGATATTGATATAGTTTATTTTCTAAGAGACTTGGGGGGGGATGTTGTAGTGCAGCAAACTTTTTAAATTTTCTCTATATGCACATGTAGGAATTTAGTTTTTCACTAATAACTCGAAAACGATTCCGCGTGCATATATCTCGCTAGTACCGATCGATAGAGCGTAAAAATCTGAATCGATATTGATATAGTTTATTTTCTAAGAGACTTGGGGGGGGATGTTGTAGTGCAGCAAACTTTTTAAAATTTCTCTATATGCACATGTATGAATTTAGTTTTTCACTAATAACTCGAAAACGATTCCGCGTGCATATATCTCGCTAGTACCGATCGATAGAGCGTAAAAATCTGAATCGATATTGATATAGTTTATAATGATCAAGCAGAGCTGCCAGTTTATTTTTGCCACAGTGCTGCCATATCAAGCACTTTCATTAGTTGTTAACACTTTTTTTTTAACAAAAGTGTTTAAAATATGAAGATAAAAAATAAATTAAGAACTTAACATTAGTGCAATATAGTAGTACCATTTAATAGAAAAGCAAATTGGAAAATTGTTTACTATATAGAAAAATCGTAAGAATCGGAATAGGGGGTTGTTATATTCAAGAAATTACCCTAAAAAGTGTAAAATTAAAAAATCCATATATGTGTATGTATATATGTCTGTAGTTTGTTAATATTAAAAACAGATAAATTCCTTTATAAGAAATATACCAAATTAAGAAGAGTTTAAGCTTGGAAGAATTGTATTCAATTAAAATATACAAAACAAAAGAATTACTAAAATCACATAAAAAATTCAAATATTAAAGAAACTCAAAAAATTCTTCATTAATATATTTATTTTTAGTGTGTATTTATATATTTCATTCTTTCAATGCAAAGAAAGCCTACAAGGTCAATTATACATGTATTGCTGTTACCATCTGCCCATGTTTTCCAAAATGGGATTTAGAAACCAATTGAATATTAGTAAAACCTTTTCAGACTTGAATAGCATTTAAAAATACATTTGAACTCGTTTATTTCCAGTTAAATTGTAAGCGCTTGAAATTTTATTTTTGAGTGCTTATTGGGGATATATCAGACATGTTCTGAAAATCACATTTTACGAAAGTGATTTGAAATCACAATAAAGGTGTTTTGGACGAAAACTTTTTTCGTAATTGTGATTTTACACAAGTCCGCTAAGTGCCGCTGATTTCAAATTACATGTTTTTCACCATGTAGAATTAGATTTCACCATAGAGAAAATTTAAAAAGTTTGCTGCACTATAACATCCCTCTCCAAGTCTCTTAGAAAATATACTATATCAATACCGATTCAGATTTGTACGCTCTATCGATCGGTACTAGCGAGATATATGCACGCGGAATCGTTTTCGAGTTATTAGTGACAAACTAAATTCGTACATGTGCATTTAGGGAAATTTTAAAAAGTTTGCTGCGCTATAACTTTTCCCCCCAAGTCTCTTAGAAAATAAACTATATCAATATCGATTCAAATTTTTACGCTCTATCGAGCGGTACCAGCGAGATATATGCACGCGGAATCGTTTTCGAGTTATTAGTGAAAAACTAAATTCCTACATGTGCATATAGAGAAAATTTAAAAAGTTTGCTGCACTACAACATCCCCCCCCAAGTCTCTTAGAAAATAAACTATATCAATATCGATTCAGATTTTTACGCTCTATCGATCGGTACTAGCGAGATATATGCACGCGGAATCGTTTTCGAGTTATTAGTGAAAAACTAAATTTGTATATGTACACATATAGAGAAATTTAAAAAGTTTGCTGCGCTATAACTTTCCCCCCAAGTCTCTTAGAAAATAAACTATATCAATATCGATTCAGATTTTTACGCTCTATCGATCGGTACTAGCGAGATATATGCACGCGGAATCGTTTTCGAGTTATTAGTGAAAAACTAAATTCATACATGTGCATATAGAGAAAATTTAAAAAGTTTGCTGCACTACAACATCCCCCCCCAAGTCTCTTAGAAAATAAACTATATCAATATCGATTCAGATTTTTACGCTCTATCGATCGGTACTAGCGAGATATATGCACGCGGAATCGTTTTCGAGTTATTAGTGAAAAACTAAATTCGTACATGTGCATATAGGGAAATTTTAAAAAGTTTGCTGCGCTATAACTTTTCCCCCCAAGTCTCTTAGAAAATAAACTATATCAATATCGATTCAGATTTTTACGCTCTATCGATCGGTACTAGCGAGATATATGCACGCGGAATCGTTTTCGAGTTATTAGTGAAAAACTAAATTCATACATGTGCATATAGAGAAATTTTAAAAAGTTTGCTGCGCTATAACTTTTCCCCCCAAGTCTCTTAGAAAATAAACTATATCAATATCGATTCAAATTTTTACGCTCTATCGAGCGGTACTAGCGAGATATATGCACGCGGAATCGTTTTCGAGTTATTAGTGAAAAACTAAATTCGTACATGTGCATATAGGGAAATTGTAAAAAGTTTGCTGCGCTTTAACTTTTCCCCCCAAGTCTCTTAGAAAATAAACTATATCAATATCGATTCAGATTTTTACGCTCTATCGATCGGTACTAGCGAGATATATGCACGCGGAATCGTTTTCGAGTTATTAGTGAAAAACTAAATTCATACATGTGCATATAGAGAAATTTTAAAAAGTTTGCTGCGCTATAACTTTTCCCCCCAAGTCTCTTAGAAAATAAACTATATCAATATCAATTCAGATTTTTGCGCTCTATCGATCGGTACTAGTGAGATATATGCACGCGGAATCGTTTTCGAGTTATTAGCATAAAACTAAATTTGTACATGCACATATTTTGCAAATTTAAAGTTTGATGCGCTATAACTCTTTATCGCAAGAGTGTCATCTTATAACCTAAATTGATATCGATTCAGATTTTTATGATCTATCGATTGGTACTACCTACATAGGCGTGCGCTTATTTGTATTATTTTTATAAGCGAAAACCTATATGCATGCATATTCAAAACAAAACGCACTTGTAACTAAATAGTACTTTTTTTATCAACTGTGAAAAAGTTTGCCAAAACCTAAACAAAAAGTTTGCCAAAAAGTTTGTTTTCTTCACGAAGATCACAAACAAGTAAATCTCTTAAAAAAGGCAAATATTGCCGCGTATTGTGTTGTTTGATTGCCGCACAAGAACACAATAAATATTGGTGCATTTTTGTAATTTTTATTGACGCGCGGTTGCATAGCAAACAGTCACATGATTGCCGCACCAGGGTTGCATTTGATTGGCAAAAGTAAGCACAATATTGTCCTCGATTGGTACATGAGCCATTTGATTGTGCTGTCACACGATTGGGGTATTAAAAAGTGTGAAAATTGGTACATTGCGGCAATCGTGTGATCCCAGCTTTACGTGACAGCTAGAACTCGAAAATAAGATTACAGACCAGGGCTGTCGGATTTTTTTTAACTCTATCGCCAAACCTGATGTCAGAAATCGCCAAAAATCGCCAAACCTCAATTTTGTTCAGTTTTTGTAACAATTTTCTTTATCAAATTGATTTTTCTCGCCGAAAGTAAATTTAGTTTTGTTTCTTTTTTTTTTTAATAACATAAAATGAAGATCATATATCCGTTAAAAAAACAAAAATTAAGAACACAAGTCATTAAGATCGTTCTCTTCTGCCTCACCGATTTTTGACCTATTAGAATTAAATAGTGACTGTATATAAAATTCACTTTAAATGATAACAAAACAAAAATCATGTGACAAAAAGTTGCAAGTTTTTTTATGTAAGTGCCGGTTCACACACTTCAAGTTTGACTCGTCAAGTCGTGAGCTTTTAGGAGCGAAGGGAAAAGAGGTCATTTCTTTTCCCATCTCTCCTAAAAACTCAAGACTTGACGAGTCAAACTTGACGTGTGTGAACCGGCACTAAGTAATGATAACAAAAAATGACAAACTGCTAAAAAAATTGCTGAAGTAATCACCCTTATTGTGTTTGGTTTATTTAAAATACGCCTACGACTGTTTGGTAATAGATTGAAGGAAATAAGTTCACGTTCTCTTTAAACTATTACCAAACAGTCGTAGGCGTATTTAAAATACGCCACACGCAATAAGGGTGAATATAAATGGAAAAAATAGCCAAGTAAATCGCCAGTTATATCAAAAATCGCCATAAAAGTCGCCAATCGCCAAATGGAAAATCCCGCCGCCAAACACATTTCAAAATCGCCACGTTTGGCGAGAAATTGCCATATCTGACAGCCCTGTTACAGACACAGTTTAGTGAGAAAAACAGCTGTTTGTTTCAATATATGGCATTTTTACGTGGGCCAAGATAGCGTCGACGAAATAGCGTCGAATTTGGGAATTTAAAAACTGGGGAAACAAAATACCCAAATTATGGTGATTTACAGAATAAGAACAAAAAGTTAGAGTCGAATTTAGGAATTTAAAAAGGGGAAGTCAAAATAACGAATATTTTTAATACAAATACAAAAGATAGTTAACACAAATTAAAAAATACACTTTTAGGAACACAATGAGCGATGCGTGCAAAAAATCGTTCGGTCTGTTCCCGAGATATTTGGGTTCATCCAAAATGGTTAGTAAAAAGCGTGGCTAATTTATCCCATGGAACACAGGCTTTTGCTCGGTATAAACTGTATATATTCTGAAAGTTAATAGTTTTCCGGACAAAAAGAGCGAATCGTGCAAAAAATTGCCCGTCCCGTTCCTGAGAAATCTGGGTTCATCCAAAATGGTCAGTAAAATGCTTTGCTGATTTATCTCATGGAACACAGCCTTTTGCACGGTATAAACTGTATATATTCTGAAAGTTAATAGTTTTCCGGACAACAAGAGCGATTCGTGCAAAAAATTGCCCGTCCCGTTCCTGAGAAATTTGGGTTCATCCAAAATGGTGAGTAAAAAGCGTTGCTGATTTATCCCATGGAACACAGGCTTTTGCACGGTATAAACTGTATATATTCTGAAAGTTAATAGTTTTCCGGACAAAAAGAGCGAATCGTGCAAAAAATTGCCCGTCCCGTTCCTGAGAAATCTGGGTTCATCCAAAATGGTCAGTAAAATGCTTTGCTGATTTATCCCATGGAACACAGGCTTTTGCACGGTATAAACTGTATATATTCTGAAGTTTAATAGTTTTCCGGACAAAAAGAGCGATTCGTGCAAAAAATTTCCCGTCCCGTTCCTGAGAAATCTGGGTTCATCCAAAATGGTCAGTAAAAACCGTTGCTGATTTATCCCATGGAACACAGGCTTTTGCACGGTATAAACTGTATATAATCTGAAAGTTAATAGTTTTCCGGACAAAAAGAGCGATTCGTGCAACAAATCGCCCGTTCCGTTCCTGAGAAATCTGGGTTCATCCAAAATGGTCAGTAAAAAGCGTTGCTGATTTATCCCATGGAACACAGGCTTTTGCACGGTATAAACTGTATATATTCTGAAAGTTTATAGTTTTCCGGACAAAAAGAGCGATTCGTGCAAAAAATCGCCCGTCCCGTTCCTGAGAAATCTGGGTTCATCCAAAATGGTCAGTAAAAAGCGTTGCTGATTTATCCCATGGAACACAGGCTTTTGCACGGTATAAACTGTATATATTCTGAAAGTTAAAAGTTTTCCGGACAAAAAGAGCGATTCGTGCAAAAAATTGCCCGTCCCGTTCCTGAGAAATCTGGGTTCATCCAAAATGGTCAGTAAAAATCGTTGCTGATTTATCCCATGGAACACAGGTTTTTGCACGGTATAAACTGTGAGACAATATATATTATAAAGAATCAAAGTCCTTCCCAGTTACGAATTTTCCGAGTAGTGAGAATTGTAAGCCAAAGAGTGACACAGAGTTTGCTTCAACTTACTTTGTATTGTACAATGTACAATACGTATGTACACAGTCAGAGAGAAAGTAAGTTGAATGTGGTATAGAATTGTGTGTAACACACTTTCTCATTGTACAAAGTATCCTAGGCGTAGACGCTGTTGCTTTCTTTTTAATGTACAAAGTGTGTGATGGTGGGAAGCCAATAGAAAACAAGAAGAAGGACAAGAAACACTTCGAAAGTGTTTATAGTTTTGAGGTAAAAAGCACGCGTTGTTTTACAAAATTAATTTTTTATTAATTATAACTAAAAAAAAAAGTATAAAGATGCTGGAAGGATTTAGTAAGCGTCATTTACGACGTTTGGCAGCTCGGGAAAGAAAAGAAATGACTTTGTCTAGTGATATTATTGATAGAGAAGTCGAGGAAACCAATAAAAGTGTTGAAGTATTAAATAATGGAGCAACATCGTCTACGTACAATTTTGAAGGCGCAGATATTGAAATGCCTTTAATAAGAGAAACTCAAAAGCCTGCATTGAAGGATGTATTGGCCGACTGGTATCTAGAATTTCGACCTTCAACAAGTGCTACACGCGCTCTATTAAAAGGATTACACGAGCAAAATCTTGATGTTCCACTATGTGAAAACACGTTAGTGAAAACCAAGGTACAACTTAACACAAGAACGGTAACTCCGGGCACCTACATTCACAGTGGAATTAAAAAAAATTATAGATGACAACAGCCTGCTTTTAAAGATTTACAAGGAATTGGTGCTTAATGTCGGCATTGATGGCCTTCCACTTTTTAAGAGTTCTTCAGTGTCACTATGGCCTATTTTGGGTCACTTCGCGAACGTCGAAAAGTCGTCAGTTTTTTTAATAGGGTCATACGTTGGAGGTCATAAACCAAATAGTGTAGATGTTTACTTACACGACTTTGTAGCAGAAGTTAAAATGTTAATGTTGGAAGGCGTGAAAAATGAGAATTGCTCTATTAACCTCAAAATTGGAGTGTTCGTTTGTGATGCGCCAGCGCGTGCATTTCTTGCGGAAGTATTGGGTCACAATTCTTTCCACGGATGTTCAAAATGTACTCAAGTAGGACGCCGTGTTGAAAATGTGGTAGCATATAGTGATAAAATAGCAAGGTTAAGAACGGATCTGGATTTTTCTAATAGAGCAGATTTATTTCATCATCAACCCTACTTGAAAACTCAAAAATCAGAACTGGAATTACTGGGAATAGGAATGGTTTCGCAGTTCCCCATGGATCCTATGCATAATATTGATTTAGGTGTTGTTAGAAAGGTTCTCAACTTGATTTTCAACAACAAATGCTCAAAATTCAAGCTTACAAAGCAAGCTAAAACGGAACTTTCAGTCCGTGTTGCGCAACTTCATTCTTATATTCCATGTGAATTTGCCAGAAAACCGAGAGATTTTTCTGAAATTTGCCGCTGGAAATCTGTTGAATTTAGATTTTTCATTCTATATTCGGTAATTGTACTGTTTCATGACATTGTGCCATCTGATATTTTTAACCATTTGCTACTAATTCATTGCGGATACAGAATGTTATTGTCGAAAACTACACATCTAAACAACCTAGACCTCATTCAACGTATGTTCGAAAGTTTCGTGGCAAAATTTAAGTCGTTGTATTCAGAGAAATATTTGTAATATAATGTACACAACATTCTTCATATCACTCAATGTGTAAAGGAAGCTGGTTTCATTCAAGACTTCTCGGCTTATAAATACGAAAATTTTCTACAAGCAATAAAAAAACAGTAAAACGGCCATCCAAAATATTAGAGCAGTTAGGAATTTGGTACTTCTGGCAAAAACTCTTCAGAAAAGAACTTCAGTATGGCTTCATTAAAAGGCGAAGTGGTGAAATTATTAAATATTGTACCGAGAACTTTACATTATCAACAAAATATCCGGATAATGTTTGCTGCATAAAACCAAATATTCCCATTAAAATAGAAAAATTTTATGATAGCTTTTCAGGAGAAAGATTTATTATTGGAAAAAGGTTCTTAGGTGCAACACGTTTTTATTCTCAGCCTATCAATTCAGTTGCGAACCAGCTCTTGACGAGTACGGACGTGTATCAGTGCATAAGAAAAATAAAAAAAATAAAAAAAAAAAAATTCGAAGTGAAAAAAAAATATTTGTAATAGGTGAAAAAAAAAAAAAAATATTTGTTATACATCCATAATTGAAAAAAAGAACAATAACTAGTGTGCCCGAAGAGATTTGTGAATGAGCCTCACAAATACTCCCAATAAGGAGAGTAGGCCCAGCACAAATAGCAGAAATGCGTATATTGTGGTAAGCTCCCCGAGCGTAAGCAATGAAAACATTCGATACCCAGAATTAAATAAAAATTATTTAAGTGCAAAAATTGCCAGCGCAACTGGTTTTCCATATAGCAATTTAAGTGCAAGTGTGCCCAACCTGAGCAAGTGTGTTGATCCGACCGTAAATGTGGTTCAAAGTGTGAAGTCGTCTGAACACAGGAATAATAACGAAAAACCTGGAACATCTCGATCTGCATTAATAAATACAGGAGCTGTGCCAAAAAGTACTAAAGTGCAAACAGGCATGGACAGATATATTACAATAACTAAGAGAAAGGCTAGCCCTAGGTCCACCCAACAGGAGCGCATGGCCAAACAATACAAAAGCTCTAACGTAGTCTCTTTGCCAACAAATGGTAACAGATTCTCTGTACTATCCATACCTGACGATGAAGAAGCAGAATCAGCTAATGGAACAGCCACTAAAGAAGTTAAACCGCCACCCATCTATCTGCGGGAGCAAACATCAAATAGCATAGTCAACATGTTGACTCAACTTGTAGGTAAGAATAATTTCTACGTCGTTTCTATACGGCGCGGGCAAATTCAAGAGACCAAAATTCAAGCCAGTACAGAAACGAACTTTCGTATTATATCAAGACACCTGGACGCAGAAAAGAAAAGTTACTATACATATCAATTAAAAAGTGCTAAGGGATTGATTATTGTCATAAAAGGCATAGATAGTTCTGTTCCTACAGAGGAAATAAAAACTGCCGTAGAGCTAGAGGGGTATGAGGTAAAATCTGTTCATAACATTTTGAACAGAAATAAAGTTCCTCAACCAATGCACCGCATCGAAATATCGTTTGATTCATCGGTTCTCAAAACCAAAAATTCAGTTCATCCCATATACAACTTGCGCTACCTACTCAACAGAAGAATAACTGTTGAGGAGCCATTAAAACGAAAGGGCCCCTCCCAATGCACAAACTGTCAGGAATATGGGCATACAAAATCATATTGTAAATTGCCTCACGTATGTGTGGTTTGTGGCGACGCTCATAAAACCGCCGAATGTAATCGTTCTAAAGCTGACCCGAATGTTAAGAAATGCAGCAACTGTGGCGAAAATCACACGGCAAACTATAGGGGTTGTAAAGTCTTTTTGCATTTAAAAAAACCTGCTTTTGTTCAAAAATATACTCACTCCCAATATGGTCCGTCAAATGAGCCCAGCCAAGCCGCTGGCTCTATTGCTAGTACTACACAAGCAAATAAACAAAATCAATCATATGCCCAAATCTTAAAAGGAAACCCTAATGCGAAAAATCCCCCGAGTACTTCCAACACAAAGCAACCTCCATACGCTAATGTTCATAGGGAAGGTCTACAAATGCCTTCTGGAAATATGCCTACCTCAATAGAAAATTTAATTCAAACTATGAATAACTTCATGGCCACTATGCAGAACATGTTTCAGGAAATGATGCGAAACCAGAACATGCTCCTGCAAGTTCTACTCAACAAAAAATGAACCAGTTAAAAATATGTTTCTGGAATGCAAACGGGTTATCCCAACATAAACACGAAGTTACAAACTTTCTTCATAGGCATGAAATCGACGTACTTCTTGTCTCAGAAACACACTTTACTCATAAAAACTGCTTTAGGGTAAATGGATACCTTACGTATGACACAAAACATCCCAGCGGACGAGCTTGTGGTGGCACAGCCATAATTGTGCACAAACACATCAGACACTTACCATTGCCAGAGTTCGAAGAAGATTGTATCCAGGCCACATCTATAAATCTTACTGATTTCAAACTAACGTTAACATCCGTTTATTGTCCCCCGAGGCACAAAATTGTATACGATAAATTTCTCAACTTCTTCTCCACATTGGGTCAGAAATTCATTGCTGCTGGCGACTACAACGCTAAACATACATATTGGGGCTCCAGACTTATTAGTCCTAGAGGTAATCAGCTATACAATACCGTAACTGCAAATAATTTTGATGTAGTATCGAGTGGTGAGCCTACCTATTGGCCAACCGACTTCAATAAGCTACCAGACCTTATTGACTTTGCTGTAATCAAAAACATCAAGCGCGATCAGGTACTAGTTAGTTCCTCCTATGATCTTTCGTCTGATCATTCACCTTCAATCCTCATTTTAAAAGGTAACTCCGACGCCGCAGCTGCAAACTTTATTTCCTATCCAAACAGAAACACAAATTGGTTAAAGTATAAAATGTATGTGAGCTCTCACCTATCACAGTGCATTCCCCTAAAAAATTCATCTGACATCCAAATAGCTGTCGACCGATTTACAGAAGTCTTGGATACTGCAGCAAGAAATGCAACCCCAATCAAGCGGACAATTAAACGTGCTCCTTACAATACATCGGCGGATATTGAGACCCTTATCAGAGAAAAAAGGAAGTTAAGAAGACAATGGCAAAACAGTCGTTCCCCAACCACTAAGGCCCAACTTCAATTATGCCTGACAACTCTTCGCAACAAATTGAGACAAAACCACGAGTCTGCAATAGAAGGCTATCTAAACAGCCTAGATGCCACAAAAAACTCTAATAATAGCTTATGGAAGGCTCTACGGCATATGAAATGCCCTATAACCCAAGAATCTCCATTAAGACTGGAAAACCGCACTTGGGCCAAAAACACAGATGAAAAATTAAACGCTTTCGCAGGTCACCTTGAGAAAGTTTTCACGCCACATGATACACATACTTGTTCCAGTCGTCCAATCATTCCTAATAAGGTAAACCATCCATTAAAATTTAACATAACTCAAGTAAAATCTGCAATAGAAAAAGTGAATGTAAGAAAATCTCCCGGACCTGACCGCATCACAGGGTCAATGATAAGAAACTTACCATCGACTGCTTCCAGAATCTTGCTGCTCATTTTTAACGCTATATTAAGAGTCGGATACTTCCCATCCTCATGGAAGAGGTCTATAATTGTTATGATTCCCAAGCCAGGAAAAGATGCTAGCCAGGTTGCGTCGTACAGACCGATAAGCTTATTATCAATTCTATCGAAGCTTTTCGAAAAAATATTCATTTTAAGTATAACTCCTCATCTAAATGAACACGACATCATCCCGGATCACCAGTTCGGATTCAGAGCGAAACATGGTACAATAGAACAAGTGCATAGAATTGTCACCCTTATTAGATCGGCGTTTGAGAAAAAGCAATACTGCTCAGCCCTGTTTATAGACATTTCCCAAGCATTTGACAAAGTTTGGCATGATGGGCTACTCATCAAAATAACACGAATGCTTCCTCAAAACACTCACAAGCTTCTGGAGAGCTATCTAACAGGCAGAACATTCATAGTAAGGTCGCAAGATAAATACTCCCCCCTCAAGAAAATTACTGCTGGTGTCCCCCAAGTCAGCATATTAGGACCGCTTCTATATATAATATACACAGCGGATATGCCAACAAACCTGAGCACGCACACCTCTACATTTGCAGACGACACAGCATTTATTAGTGTTAACCATGACCCAAAAGTCGCATCGCAAAATCTGCAGTCCCACATCAACGAACTAGAGGCATGGCTAGAAAAATGGAGAATAAAGGTTAACCCGGCTAAATGTGCTCACTTAACTTTCACGCTCAGAAGACAAACGTGCCCAGCAGTAAAAATAAATAACATCACTGTTCCGGTAGAAAACCATGTTAAGTACTTGGGAATTCATATAGATAGACGCTTGACCTGGTCTCGTCATATTGAAGCGAAGATAACGGCTATGAAACTTAAAGCAGCTCAACTACATTGGCTTCTCGGTGGAAACTCAAACTTGTCTTTAGACAACAAAATTCTTTTATACAAGTCTATCATAAAACCAATATGGACATATGGCATCCAATTATGGGGTACTGCATGCGCATCTAACATCCAAAAGCTTCAAAGAAGACAGTCTAGAATATTACGACAAATTGTCTGCGCCCCATGGTATATACGTAATGATATTATCCACAGAGATCTCAACGTCCCCACTATCCAGGAGGAAATTAAAAAATATTCAATAAGCTACATCGATAAACTAATGGCCCACCCTAACTACCTCGCTCGGGGTCTGCTTCAGTTCGAAGGTCACCAGAGGCTAAAAAGAACCGATACTTTGAGACTAACTAGAAGACAGTTTTAAAATTTGAATACAGCAGTTAGTGGTTACACTGGTAACAACTAATAAGCAACAAGTAGAATTAAGATTTGAATACATATTGTAAATTTCGATAAGAAAGATTCAATAATAAAAATAAAAATTTAAAAAAAAAAAAAAAAAAAAAAGCCTATCAATTCAGATAGTTTGGGAATTTTAAAGATTTCACAAATAGTTTCCGAAGAAGAAGAAAGTTTTCAGCTTGATTCTGTTTGTCATAAGTACGTTTGCTTGCCCTACCGGAACGATTTTATTATATTTCCATTGTTACACAACATATGATAATAAAAAACTTTTTACCACTCTATCATTCAACGTTTTTTGTGTATATAAATTTTTTAAGATACACAAGCTCTTAAATTAACGTAAGAGAAATGATCGCCGAAACTTTGGAAAATCTGGAAACTGAGTATGTTCTGCTGACAGAGGAAGTAGCTTCAACTACTAATGATAAAGTACATGAACTTAATGGTAAGTATTTCTAAATTTCTTACTTTTTAATATGGCTTTAACCAAAATTAATTTTTTACAGAGGGAAATCCACAAACTACGTTCTCTTAACACAAGGAGCTGCTCCACCTAATAATGGAACCCATGAACCCAGTAAAAACTTCGCCTACAAAATAATGTGTTGAGTAATCAGAAAAACATAAAAGCACTACTCACAATTCTACTGAAAGAACCAATGAATTTTACAAGGGATGTCCCAAAATGAACGCATTCAAAAGTAAGTCATTATTTTTTTTAGAAGTTGTTATAGATGTAGTTATAGAAGAAAGCTACGAAATAATGAGTTACAGAAGCTATTCATTTTGAAAAAGTAAGCGAAGTAGGTATTTATAACTTGTTTCTTTTTTAATATGTACAATTTATAATTCATTTAACCAAAATTAATATTTTTACAGAGGAAATCAAGACAATCAAAAAGGACTTGGACACTATAAAACAAGATCTGGAGACTAACAAGTCGTTGTTAGAAAAGGTAGTCGATAATCAGTCAAAAATGTTAGCTTATTTCACGCAATCATCCAAAAAGGGAATTTTAGAACATCAAGCCTTCTTTCCTCTTGAAAATGAAGAGCAAATGAAAACTGTGGACCGTCTTTCACAAGAAAACAAAACCGAAATGGTGAGTTTTCATTTTTACAAAATTTTCACTCCTGTTCTTTTTAATTATTATAGATATTTTTCCAGATACATGTTATAAAACGAATTTTGAATCCTGGAGGATTGCAGAAGAATTTTCATCGGCTCGTTGACAACAATGTAATTTTTGTTGTTTAATTACGATGGCGTGAACGGGAAAAAGCATTTAAAGATTATAAATCGTTGAATTCTGCAATTTTCGGTAAGGCACATTTTATTTGATTTAGTATGTATGAACAGAATTTTTAACTTGTTTTTTACTTGTATAGAAGCGGTTAAAAATGAAGGCTACACGTATACGGAATACGTAAAGGATATCCGTGAATCCTTCAAAGCTCTAAAAACCTGAATTCACAAAAGAAAGTACAACGAAAATAAGAAAAGTGGCAAAAAAAATCCGAGCAGAATGTACTCACGCCGCTGAAACCACCTAAACACTTTTGTAAAGTTTATTTAATATAAAAAGGCTGTTCATTTAACTAATGCAAAAATTTATTTAATTTTATTATTTACTTATTAATTCCATGAAAAAGTTCCCTACAAGAAGACTACCGGTCATTTTACTAGTTATATGACCGGTAGTGTTGACCAATATATTGGATAAAGTTTCTATTAGTTTATTAAGAGCAAAATGAAAAAACTAACCGAAACTCTTGTGTACATGTGACTTTGCCTCTCTTTCTAACTAATGAATTCCACTCGACTACGGAACATATATCTGTACTGCTTACTCTCCTGCTTTTTATTAGTCAATGATAACCAAAATAGTGGTTAATGCTAACTAGTTAGTCATAACGTAAATATTGGTAAGCACTAACTAGTTATTTATAACGTAAAAATTGGTTGGTACTAACCTTTTTAAAAAAAATACTTTTTTTTAATTTTCATTTAAAATTCAATTTTTTATTAAAAAAATATAATCTAAGTTCATTAATTACAGTCAGGAAATTAGATTTCAGTAAAGTAAATACCACGTACCATTATTTCTGAGGCTGCTCTTTAACGTTCCACTTCTTGCATGGGTCTGGAAATATAGGTAAACATACGTGTGCCCAATCAATTAATCGTAGATCTTAAAAAGACATTTTATTTTGTTACCAATTTGTGTGCAAAAAATTAAATACATACTTGAAAAGCCATCAGGATTTTCAATAATTCTTATTGTTCCTAAATTATCTGCACCAAATCTTAAACGATTATCCTGGCCAAAGCCACCACCCGAATGACCACTACCTGTTGAACGAGCACTCCTTTCAAAACGACCTTTTCGCACATACCTCTGTTGTTTCCTGATAATCCAGAACCACGTCCTCTGAAGCCGCCATCAGTACGCCCTCTACCACTGATTACATCTTTTTGGCGGTGTCACTTTTTTTATAGTAATTTTTTATCTCACTTTTTTCTTTAATACCAATCGCAAATATTAAATTTAAGAAATTCACAAATTTTTACACGCGTATGGCAAAAATATATTAAAATATTAGCATTATTTTGAAAATGTTAGTTGTACCATTCTTACATACATGTAAGAGTGGAACAACTAATGTAAAATTGTTGCAAGAGTGTTAGTAATTTTTTTAGTTTTGGTTATGCATTTCTTATAGGGTTTTTACTTAAATTGTATGAATATAGCTTTATAAATTTTGTATAGTGTACTTAAAATATAATACCTTTAGTTCGTATCTAAGTTTAAGCATAATTTTTTTTATTTTTTTTAATTCATGGAAAATGTGTACATAAATATGTATTCTTGTCTATTGTACTGTATAAAAATGTTTAAGTTTTATTATATTAATTTCATAAAATAATAAAAATAATAAGTGAAGTACCAAAAATACTTTTTTTTTATTTATATTAAATAGTATGGTACTTGTTTAAATCTGTTAAATGCCTCTTATAACTCTTAAACTCTTACATTTAAATTTTTTATATCAAAATTTTGAAATTTAAAGAGTTTATGAGATATAAGAGGAATTTAATAGCTTCAACGAGTACCTGTAAAAAAGTGGGTATATCTAACATTATCCTTAGGGTGTATTCAATGTACACTTCCATATACTCAGTATATGAACAGATACTTTATGTTAACTACAGCACCGTATACTAAATATATGAGAAAATACTTCATTTTGATTACAAAACCATAACACAAAGTTCATGGAATTGTATGAAGAACGGATACTTTCTCGTATACTTTGTGGGTTGGTGGTAATCAATGAAAAAGCGGCCATGTGTTACAGCCGTAGGGACCAGTGAGGTTTCCGACTAGCCACGGTAAACACATCCCAGAAGGTTCCAACCCTGCTCACTGGGTACGCTGCACATAAAAAAATAATCAGGTACTATCTAACCTATTCATTACACTAACACACATGCACCCTACAAATGATACTTTATTCCTTTATATTTTCAGGAAGCGGTTGTTATGCCCCCCAGTTTGCCCACCCTGCCATGTCACAAGAAGATCCAACACCCATTCATTTGTGACCCATAAAACCACCCGACTTCTCCAACTTACCTTACCTTCATTACCCTTTAAATTTAATCCAAACAATTCATTCTGAATTTCTATTTAATATTAACAAATTACATATTTTATTATAAAAAAAAACAAATTCAATTTCCTTAAAATAATTTTTAATATACCCTATACTAATATATTCAGTTTCACAAAAAAAAACAAAATTTAAATAAAATAAAAACTACTACAAAATTTTTAATACTTATATTTATATGTCCAAGTACAGCAAAAGATTTCCTTTCAAAAACTAAGTATGTAAACAATCAAAATTTTATCTTCACCTACAAATAAAATTCCTCCTTTCTAGTTAAACCTTTTTCCTTTTTTCCCAACAACTTTATAATCAATTATCTAAACCTAACCTGAAGGAGCTCCCTAAGGCTAACACTTTGTCCTTAAAACTCTCAGGACCAATAAACAAAATAAAAAAACTAAACAAAAAGATTTAACTTTTCAATTGAACAATTTTATTTTTAATTGTAAACTAAAGAATATTTAAAACAATCAAAAAAAATCACATATTTTTAGGCGGTACTAGATTTTCATTAATATTAAACAAAACCGTTCACTGTACTGTCTAAAATTATAGCACTTAACGTTAAAAATTGATAATAAAAGAAATTAAATTAATAAAAACTACAAACTACTCTATTTATATTAAATTCAATAATTTTTCACTTAATTTATATCTTTTTATATTATTTTTTTCGCTTTTCTCTATCCTTTTTTTTATTTTTTTTACAATTTCAATAACACTAATTTTGCTAGCTTTTTTCCTTTTTACTTTTAAAATTATTCCAAATTTTAATGAGGATTTATGTTTTTTTCCAGAAAGGATTAAAACTAAATTCCGCTTTTTTTTATTATTTGTGAGATATAACACTATGCTTCCGAAGACTTTTATTAAAAACTTTAAAATATTTGTTACCTGGCTGTGGTAGCAGTATTTACCCTTCGGGATCACACAATTTAACTCCAGGGAAAACTATTAACTTTCCTGCCTCTCTCTCTGCACAGGTAATTTATTTTTTCTCTCCCCCAGCCAGCTAAATAAACAAAACCATTTCTTTATTTTATTTTGTTACAAATTTCCACAAATTTATTCTTACGTTTTATTTTTCTCAAACACTATATATCTACTTTCACTTTGTTTTTCCCAGGATGAATTCCACAAGGACTTGAATAAAATCTTAAATTTGATTTAAAACTGATTTAAAAAACTTGTTAAAAAAAATTTAGACTTTATTTAAAAATAGAAACTTCACAAACTTTGTAGGTGTGATCACTTTGACTGACTTTTTACATTTGATCTCAATGCAATTTTTCTTTAAATCTCTTCCCTACAGATTTTTCCAACCATTCCATTTTTCCTTAGCCTTCCACAGTTTTCGCTCGCATCGCCATATTTTTCTTTAATTTTCTTTATATCTTTACCGAATTTTCTAGACCCTTATAGTTGCCGCCAAATGTCCATCTTTTTCATTTAAATATACATTTTAATTTTCTATATAATCTCTTATCTAGATTTTCATCCTGATTACTTTTCCTTAAATTTTCTTTTCAATATGTCTATCTTGCTGACCTCCATCCATACATTCCCTGGTTAAATATCTAAGCTACAGGTGTTTCCTCTACCAGGCTCTCATGCGTAAACAGAAAGTATAATTTGCCCATTCATATATTTTTAAATTCAAAATTAACACTTTTTCTCACAGCGTTCCACTTAAACTTGAATGAAAATGCCAACCCTGTTTTAACTATATGAGCATTGCCATACTCCCCTCACGTCTACTACTATGATTGACTACGCTGTAAAATGTGTAAATGAAAGAATCAAAACAAAACAGACAATTAAAACTAAAATTCAGACGGCCATGACATACGAAAAAAAAATTTTTGTGATACAAACAAAACCAAACAAAAATATTAAAATAAAATACAACCAGTGAATAAGAAAACTCAACATCATAAAAAAACAGCTCAACATCCTACCAACAATATCCGTCTCACAAATAAACCAACCAAATTCCATAAAAAAAACCTGGCAAACCAAAACGTGAACAACAAAATTACTGCCACCACCAACACAACCCGCAACAAAACTCCAAATCATGCCAGTATTCGCAGCAGGAATTGGTGTGCGGATAATTTTGAGGCACGTCTAAAAACGTGGGGAACTCCCATGACCCTGAAAAACGAGTCTCACATCCTAACAGCATTCGGCCGGGCTTTTACATACACCCTGAACAGGTATGTACGTATATGTTATTAATAGAATCAGTTTTCAATTTTAGCCTACCCAATCGTGCAACATTCTCCCGTGTGATGATTCAAATTAATAACGTCATCCATCCCTTGGAACATTGACCATCTGCTGAATCTTTCATAGATATGAAAAACCATAGTGGCAACCCATCAAACCATTAGATCCTTATCAAATTTCCTGTAATTGGTTTATTTTCCAATTGGGCACACGTAGTGCAAACACATTTTAAACGAAAGCCCACAAACCATTTTGAGGCAAATTTTTCTTGTAAGTATTATTATTTTTGTCATATTAATATTAATTCATTTTGTATTCACGTCATTTTTACTTTTTCTTTACTGGTCATCAATAATTAACTGGATCATAATGTGTACACGAGGAATGCCTCTACTATTTTCCCATCCATGGATTGTAGCTGTTCCAAGAGTATGGATACATCTCACCAACACTTTATGTTAACACAAAAGAGTCAGTACCTTCGGACATACCTTAATTAAAAATTACGATACATTTTACGGGAAGTACTTTCGTGATTTATATGTAAATAAGAGTTTACTTTGTGTTTCCTTTTATTTCCTTTTTTACAGATATTATGCATGATCATCATCATTATTACCTGCAATGCATTACATGATTGCACTACATTTTAACAATAATATTATATAAAAATAAAAAAGGACAACACAGCAAACACTCATATCACAGATGTATCACAGGTTTTTTTGTAAATCTAATATTGCACTATAGAATGGGTATGTAAATCTAACTTTATTTCGTCAAGTCTATATCAGGTACTAAAATAGTTTATCACAGATATTAAAGTAAAAAAATGTTAAATTTAAACAAAAGTGGGACAACACAACAAACATATTATAGTATAATTACAAAAATATAATCAAATATAAAATATAATTAAATATATAATATAATCAACTATAAATTATAATTAAATACATAATTGTCTGCTTATGTCCTACTATTGCACTTGTAAAGTTGATTTATTATATAATATGCTATCTAACAAATCATACCTTAATATCTTTTACATGATATATTCCTATTTTTTTACCATCTAAAGACTCAAGCTCGTACATATTGTTACCTACTGGTCGAACCACTCTACATTTTAAGAACTTTCGGCAAAATTTTGCATTTATGTTCTTTGCAAAGCAGCTTTGCACCATATTCCTACGGTATACCTCTTGACCAGGAATAAATTTAACTATTCGGGCTCTTTTATTATACCTTGCGGCACTTCTTTCGTAAGCTTTTGTCATATTTTCTTTGATCTGTTCCCTTATAAGTTCTAGTTTTTCATTTGGTTTTAAGAGAATTTGATGGTCAGTGATTGTTTGCAATTTTCGAGCCAGTTTGTAATCAGCTCCGCTCGAATACATATGGTATCCAAATAGTGCAAAGAATGGGGTGAAACCTATGGCACTATGAAAGGAATTTCTTAACGCACAATCTATCTCTGATAAATAGAGATCCCAGTCTCTTTGGTCTTCTTTCAAATATGCTCTAATGGACGATAAGATACTTTGATTAACTCTTTCCGATGCATTGCTACTAGGTTGATATAATGGAGTTTTGATATGATGTATTTTGTATGTATTTATTAAATTTTGAAAAGCTTTAGAAATAAATTGTACACCATTATCTGTGTGAATTACCTCAGGAACGCCAAATTTATGAAATACTTCCTGTATTAGAAATTCAACAACATTTCCGGCTGTAGCTTCTTTCATGGCTTTTATAAAAGTGTATTTAGTAAAGTGATCTAAAACAATAAACACATAACAATTGCCACTTTTTGACCTTGGATATTTACCCAAAAAATCAAGATATAACTTTTGAAATGGTCTATCGGTTATAAATTGTTTTCCAATTTCCGGGCGAAGATTTTGATTGCATGATTTAATTTCTTTACAGGTTTGACAATTTTTTATATAGCTTTTAACTTGTGTTGTCATTTTTGGCCAGTAAAAGAACCTTTTTAATCGTTCCAATGTTTTCACGATTCCCCCATGAGCTGAAGTAACACTCGTATGGGCTTTTTCTATTAAAACTTGGGTGATATTAGCTGGAATCCAAATCTTCCATTGGTGATCTGTTTCGTCTTCTCTATTAAACTTGACTCTTTTGAATACCAGGCCGTCTTCTACCTTCAAATCTGGCAACATTTCTTGGTTACTATTTATGTGTTGAATTAAATCTAAATATTCTTCGCTCTGGAATTCAGTTGTCTCAAACCCATATAGTTCTTCTAAATTTATTTCATTCACATTCACATCTTCAATTTGAATTCTTGACAGCATATCAGCAACAATGTTTTCGGAACCTTTTCTATGCACAATGTCAAAATCAAACGCTTGCAATTGGAGTGACCAACGCGCTAGTCTTCCGGTCAAATATTTTAATGACATCAGCCACTTCAAGCTAGCATGATCGGTGACTATTGTGAAGGGCATCATCTCGACATAGGGGCGAAATTTTTTGATAGCCATTACTGCCGCCAAACACTCTTTTTCAGTAACGCTATAATTTTTTTGACAGGCATTCAATTTCTGACTATAAAATGCAATTGGGTGTTCTTCTTTTTGGTCGTCTATCTGATACAACACAGCACCTATACCATAATCGCATGCATCACATTGTATCCAAAATCTTTTTGTAAAATCTGCGTGCCTTAGTACCGGAGCAGACGTCAACGCTTTTTTCAAATTTTCAAACGATTCAATAGCCTCTGGACTCATTTTAAATTTCTTGGCTTTTCTTAGGGTATCAGTTAGTGGCGCAGCTTTTGTAGCAAAATCTTTTATAAATCGCCGATACCATCCGGCTGTCCCCAGAAAACTGCGTACTTCGCGAGGTGTTTTTGGTAACCTGATTTCTTTAATGGCTTTTATTTTTTCAGGATCAGTTTTCAAACATCCGCCGCCGATTATAAAGCCAAGGTATTTCAACTGCTGGAAGCAAAATTGCGACTTTTTGAGACCAATTGTAAGATTAGCCTTTCTTAAACATTTTGAAACTTCTTCTAAAATTTTTAGATGTTTTTCAAAATTATCAGAAATTACTAATAGATCATCTATTAGTCGTTGTGCAGCATTGCAAAGACCGAAAGGCATCACGCGAAATTGATAGAGTGGTCGACCAGCTACGGTAAACGCGGTATACGGTCTACTCTCTACGTCTAATTCAATCTGCCAGAAAGCGAATTTCAAATCTACGCTACTTATATAATAAGTTTCGTCAATTCGGCTCAGGATGCCATCAATATTTTGAAGTGGATAGGCGTCCTTTACAGTGATTTTGTTTAATTTCCTCGCATCTAAGCAAAATCTATTTTTCCCCGGTTTTCTAACAACAGTTGTCCTATTTGACCATGGACTTTCGCTTTCTTCTATTACATTTAAGGATAACATTGTGTCTATTTCCCTATATACTATTTCCTGAACAGCTGGCGATAAGGGGTAATGTCTGTCCTTAAAAGACTCTGCGCCCTCTACTAATTTTATGGAATGCTTTTCTAAACTTGTACACCCTAATCCATGCTTTTCGAATGAAGGAAACAACTCAATGACTTCATTTAATTTTTTTCGTTGATCTTCGCTCAAAATATGAGGATTAGAATAATACTCATTCGTGCCAAACTCATCTGGTTCCTTTTCGTGATTTATTGCAGATATTTCGAAAATTTCCGGCGCCAGATGAAAAGCTTTCCAAAAATCCACACCTAAATAGGCATGCTGTTCTAAATCTGGACATAAATAAAAAATTATCGGCAATGTTTTATCCCTAAACTTAACCTCCAGACTTACTTTACCAAGCAGTCTGTGTTCCTTTCCTGCTGCGGTTGAAACAACGGAATATATTGGCTTAAAGCTAATTTGCAATTTCTCCATCAGCTCTCTACAACCTTTCCCTAGTAAACTAATCGAAGCACCTGTGTCTAATAAGCCTGTAATAAAAATATTTCCTATTGAAATTTCGGCAAAAGCGCGAGGATCATGCTTACTATCCACTGTTTTTATGGTTTCTATCACTAGTTTTCTAATTTTTCTTTTCTCCTTAAACTTACTTCTTAATTTTCTAATTCTATTTGAAATTACTCTAGGTATTACTAGTTCTTCATTAAAAATTCTATTTCTTATTTTTTTATAATTATCTTGGCGTTTTTCAAGTTAATAATTATGACGCATTTGAGGCATAAACTTATTAAACTTTTCTACTCTATAGACTAAATTAATTTTGTTTTCTTTTACAGCTGAACCACAGGCGGGTTTTCCTTCGAACGATGGTTCCCCGCTGCTACCTCGTTCCTCGAAAAATTCCTTTCTTTACAATTGGTACAATTGGGAGATATAGTATTTGGTTTTCCACACCTGTAGCAAAATAAAGCTCTTTCAGAAGATGGACAGTCCATGAACACATGACCATTTTGTCTGCAATTCCAGCAAATCAGAGGATTTCTGGCTGCTCTATTTTTGTCAACCTGGAGCTCTGCCACTTCTTCATACAATTCAGGCATATCTACTTGTTGGGATTCATGGTCAAAAATTTCATTTACCTGCCTATATCGCTGTGTCGGAACAGGTGGATGCAAAACTTTGCCCTCCTTGCGGCCAAATATTTTTTCTGCTTCTACACACTCCTGCCTAAGTTCCTCTACTGAGCTAACGGCTATAGGGTAAACTCTATTTCTAAGATCTTCCCTTAAATTCTTCTTAATTATTTTTATCATCTCCCTTTCAGGCATGGACATATCTAACCTAGATCGCATTTGTGTCATCGTGAAGAAAAAGGCATCAATTCCTTCACCAGGCTGCTGTTTCCTTTCGACCATATCGCTCATAAGCTCGAAACTGGATCTGGTCGATTGGTATTGTTTCAACAAAGCCTCTTTCAACGTGCTCCATTCCGAGACATAATTCGTTTTAATATAGAGCCAATACCATTTTTCGGCCACACCTTTGACGAACAAATGAAAATTGTCTAATACATCATCCCACGATACACCATTTTTTTGCTGCAAACGCTCAACACGAAAGACAAAATCTTCTACGGCTAACCTGTTTGTGTTACCATCAAACTCAAGTCCCCATTTATCGATCCTCATCTTCTGGTAAGTTCTACTAGAGCTCTCAATATTATTATTATTATTAATCGATGACCTTGACGATTGGACTGAATCCCTAGGTGAAATATTCATAGGTTCGTTATTGTTACTATTACTAGTTTTTGCTATTTCATCCCTAAGTTTTTTGTTCTCCTGCTGTGTATGTTGTAAAACGAGGCTTATTTTTCCAACAGCAGCTGTTAATTCCGCCATCTGTCTTCTCATGTCACCTACCTGTGACAAAACACCTTGTTCTACAGCCCTTTTAATAGGATCTTCCATATCCTGCATATGTTGAGCATAAGCACTTGTGCTAGGGACATTAGCGTTTATTGTTTGGGACATATCGTAAATTTGAGGCACACTATTTTCCGTACCCTGACTCATTTCTATTTCTATATTTCTGTTTGAGCTAAGCTTTCTGTTAGGGGTATTTGATTTATACGCTTTTTCAAATGCACGAGGAGTGGACCTATTCAAATCAAATTGCACTTGTCTTGTTCTTTTTCTATCCTTTTTATCCTCAGGAATTTCAGGCATATCCTATAAAACATTAACTAAGCTATTTGGTTTCCTATATTTCAAAATAGAAACCTTAAATTTTAGAAAAACTATAAAAAAAAAATTTTTGATTTCCGCACTTTCAGATCAAACGTTTAATTTCTAAGTAAAGTGATCAAAAAAACAAAATTTTCAAAGTTTTATATATGTACTATTATTTTCGAACAAATTTAAAAAAAAAAAATATGTATCTATAAGTTTACTTTTTCTAAGCAATATATAATATTATTTTTGAACAATTGTTTAAAAAAAAAATATTTATCTATATGTTTATTTTTTTCGGATTTGGCATGAAGATAAGTAGCGTTGTCGAAGTGGTTATTATCTAAAAAAAATTATAAAGTAAATCAATAAAGTATCATTTATTGGTACATTAAGCAAATCTACAATTACTAATGGGCCTACCAACTCATACGATCATGATTCAATATTTCCATTGAACCTGAGATTATGAGCGGTGTAGGTAACCGGAATGACACTCGATACTACAAACCCTGTAATCCCCAAAACTGGCTACAGGTGGCTATCGAATAGTCAACCCTTAATAATAATAAGCTGAAACTAAAAAAAACTAAAAATAGGCAAGGAATCACAATACAATTGGAAAATGTTAAAAACCCCAATTTTCCAAGCTATTAGTAATCTTCCCTAATGTACTGGTCGAAGTTCCAATTTCTCTAATCTAGCAGTTTAAATCTTATTTTACACTTCCGCTAATAGACTTTTTCCACAGGGGCTATAAAAAAACAAACTTCACTAACTGTTTTAGAAAAATCAGATTTTCGTTGGGCTATTGTAAAAATATCTAATGTTCTATTTCCACATGTCTAGTTGTCCTACATGCTATCTAACACGATTTCAGAAAACACTACCTAAAAGCAGTATTTCCTCAAATCGTTTGCTTCACTCATTGGGCGCCATTTATGTTACATTGGGCGCCATTTATGTTACATTGGGCGCCATTTATGTTACAGCCGTAGGGACCAGTGAGGTTTCCGACTAGCCACGGTAAACACATCCCAGAAGGTTCCAACCCTGCTCACTGGGTACGCTGCACATAAAAAAATAATCAGGTACTATCTAACCTATTCATTACACTAACACACATGCACCCTACAAATGATACTTTATTCCTTTATATTTTCAGGAAGCGGTTGTTATGCCCCCCAGTTTGCCCACCCTGCCATGTCACAAGAAGATCCAACACCCATTCATTTGTGACCCATAAAACCACCCGACTTCTCCAACTTACCTTACCTTCATGCCATTACCCTTTAAATTTAATCCAAACAATTCATTCTGAATTTCTATTTAATATTAACAAATTACATATTTTATTATAAAAAAAAAACAAATTCAATTTCCTTAAAATAATTTTTAATAAACCCTATACTAATATATTCAGTTTCACAAAAAAAAAACAAAATTTAAATAAAATAAAAACTACTACAAAATTTTTTATACTTATATTTATATGTCCAAGTACAGCAAAAGATTTCCTTTCAAAAACTAAGTATGTAAACAATCAAAATTTTATCTTCACCTACAAATAAAATTCCTCCTTTCTAGTTAAACCTTTTTCCTTTTTTCCCAACAACTTTATAATCAATTATCTAAACCTAACCTGAAGGAGCTCCCTAAGGCTAACACTTTGTCCTTAAAACTCTCAGGACCAATAAACAAAATAAAAAAACTAAACAAAAAGATTTAACTTTTCAATTGAACAATTTTATTTTTAATTGTAAACTAAAGAATATTTAAAGCAAACAAAAAAAATCACATATTTTTAGGCGGTACTAGATTTTCATTAATATTAAACAAAACCGTTCACTGTACTGTCTAAAATTATAGCACTTAACGTTAAAAATTGATAATAAAAGAAATTAAATTAATAAAAACTACATACTACTCTATTTATATTAAATTCAATAATTTTTCACTTAATTTATATCTTTTTATATTATTTTTTTCGCTTTTCTCTATCCCTTTTTTTTATTTTTTTTACAATTTCAATAACACTAATTTTTTTTATATTTTTACTTTGCTAGCTTTTTTCCTTTTTACTTTTAAAATTATTCCAAATTTTAATGAGGATTTATGTTTTTTTCCAGAAAGGATTAAAACTAAATTCCGCTTTTTTTTTATTATTTGTAAGATATAACACTATGCTTCCGAAGACTTTTCATAAAAACTTTAAAATATTTGTTACCTGGCTGTGGTAGCAGTATTTACCCTTCGGGATCACACAATTTAACTCCAGGGAAAACTATTAACTTTCCTGCCTCTCTATCTGCACAGGTAATTTATTTTTTCTCTCCCCCCGCCAGCTAAATAAACAAAACCATTTCTTTATTTTATTTTGTTACAAATTTCCACAAATTTATTCTTACGTTTTATTTTTCTCAAACACTATATATCTACTTTCACTTTGTTTTTCCCAGGATGAATTCCACAAGGACTTGAATAAAATCTTAAATTTGATTTAAAACTGATTTAAAAAACTTGTTAAAAAAAATTTAGACTTTATTTAAAAATAGAAACTTCACAAACTTTGTAGGTGTGATCACTTTGACTGACTTTTTACATTTGATCTCAATGCAATTTTTCTTTAAATCTCTTAACTACAGATTTTTCCAACCATTCCATTTTTCCTTAGCCTTCCACAGTTTTCCCTCGCATCGCCATATTTTTCTTTAATTTTCTTTATATCTTTACCGAATTTTCTAGACCCTTATAGTTGCCGCCAAATGTCCATCTTTTTCATTTAAATATACATTTTAATTTTCTATATAATCTCTTATCTAGATTTTCATCCTGATTACTTTTCCTTAAATTTTCTTTTCAATATGTCTATCTTGCTGACCTCCATCCATACATTCCCTGGTTAAATATCTAAGCTACAGGTTTTTCCTCTACCAGGCTCTCATGCGTAAACAGAAAGTATAATTTGCCCATTCATAAATTTTTAAATTCAAAATTAACACTTTTTCTCACAGCGTTCCACTTAAACTTGAATGAAAATGCCAACCCTGTTTTAACTATATGAGCATTGCCATACTCCCCTCACGTCTACTACTATGATTGACTACGCTGTAAAATGAAAGAATCAAAACAAAACAGACAATTAAAACTAAAATTCAGACGATGACATACGAAAAAAAAATTTTTGTGATACAAACAAAACCAAACAAAAATATTAAAATAAAATACAACCAGTGAATAAGAAAACTCAACATCATAAAAAAACAGCTCAACATCCTACCAACAATATCCGTCTCACAAATAAACCAACCAAATTCCATAAAAAAAACCTGGCAAACCAAAACGTGAACAACAAAATTACTGCCACCACCAACACAACCCGCAACACATGTTATTCTAAAAGTAAGCCTAAAACGTATATAGAGTTCCGAGGACTGTACACACAAAGTATGCTATACGTATTTAAGTACGTACAACAAACGTTCGTTACTGGGTTGGTACGATGTTGTTTTGCTTTTAAGGTGATTTTTTTTTATAAAAGTGCGCCATATATTATTTAAAACAATTGTATCCAACGTTACCGATATTCGAATTTTTGCCCCTTTTTGACTGCCGTGCCACTTTTTTGGCCCCTTTGTTTTAAATCACCTTTTGTAGCTCTTGTGCCCCTTTTGCCCCTTTCAATGAAGGCGATGTGCTTGCCAGGTTTGATATACTTACATATGTATCTTGAACAAAAAAAGTACTATATATATTTAAGTAACGGCTATTTTAGCCAGGAGTACAAAGTGTAAAAACGCCTTGGTAGAATAAGTTAATTTGTTAATTTTATTTTTTTATTTTGTACATATGTACATATATGCTTTTTCCTCGAGGTTTGTTCGTAACTTGATTTGTTTGGTAAAAAAGTAAAATAATCCAAGTGCCAAATATTTATGTACATATACTTACTTATCGTCATCTTAAATACCTGATAACCTATCTGCAAAAATGTCAAGATTGAGTTTTTTATGGATTTTTATTCGCTATATCATAACGCATATGTGTGCAAAATTTTGAACATGTAATATTACAAGTGACAAAGTTTTTGTACCCACTGGGACCGTTACGCCCAAAAAGAGAAAAAAAATCATCAAACATAACGATAAAAGTTTGATTTTGTTGCATAGTGTAATTTAAGCAAACATTAAGTACGTTTTTTTACTTAAACCATTAAAAGAAACTATAACTGTTATTATTTAATGTGTATAATATTCATATGTATAAAGCAATTGTTATTTAGTCATACTAATGAGTACTGCAGATATAGGGTAGCCAGATATGGAATTGACAAAAAAAGTACATTGATAAAAAAAAGCGGTACATTTAAGAAAAAAAGTACATTTATTTTTTTTTTATTAAAAAACGTTTAAAAAATTCATTAAATAACATAAAATAACAATTTATTTAATAAAGAACATACAAATGAGATCGTAAATAAGTATAGGTAATAACTTAAAATTAGTCAGGTCTTTTCAAATTAAATTCTTTTCCTTTTTTTAAATAAAATTAATTTAAATATTTTTTAATACAGTGGCCGACAAATGTCTACATACGACTACATTGAAGATATAATTCGTTATCAAGAAAGTTAACAATAAAAGACCAACTTACTATCAAACAAGTTCTTTTGTAAAAAGTGCTGTTTAGATAATTTATCAACCCTTTATTAAAGCTTAATGACGCTCAGATCAATTAAATTTTAAATCTGCTACGAGCAAAAAAAAACAGAGTGGAAGTATATCAAGTTTTATAAAACCAAGAAAATCATTATCATTGTTACTGCTAGATGAAGTAGCATTAGCAATTGGTATCGTCGCAGCATTCATATTTGGAAGATTTTGAACTTTTTTTTAAAATAATTTTTCATTAATTTTTTGGTTGTATTTATTTATTTAACTGATTGTGTTGTTGTCGATACGAAAATGGACTAACAATTATTGCAACATAAATTTCCGGCAATAAATATGTACAAAAAATTGCAGTCAACATTAAAGATAACATAATTTTGACATTAGCTGTAATATATGTCGCAATAATTATCTCTGGTATAGACGGGCAGTCAAGTAGGTCAAAGTATTTGTTAACACCCAGTCTCCACCTAACATGAAATGCAGTTAAACATAAAGTTAAGTCTTGCTGTTTAAATGATTATATGTATGTTTATGGTGGCGTACACGTAGTGAAGTTAGAGTTAAAACTTTTCATTATTTTCAGTTCATTGACGCGTCAAGTATGTAGCCACAGTGTGTTTATGGAAAATAATTAAAGTTATTTTATACTTAAATGTTTGTTTGTATTATATTTTTCACAAAAAGCTAAGTTTATTATGTCTAGCTTACAACAAATAAAATAAAGATGTCGAAAAACAACTAAAAAATAGCGTACTGTCATACTTAAACGTCAATTTATGTTATAAAAGAACTTTCAAAAGAAATATAACAATCAAGTTAAAACTTTAACTTGGCCAGTCTCCACCTAACACTACTTTGCAGTTAGTGTTAAAGTTAGTCATTTTATGTTAGGTGGAGACCCCGTGTAAAGCAAACACAAAATAGAAACTACATATGGGGTATTCACAAGGTGTGCTATTCTGTTATATTGTCATAACGCTGGGTCTTCACGTAGCAATTTTTTTGCTAAGCACAAGCAAATACGTCTGCAGAACAATGGCGCAATTATTGCTGATTATATTTCTGGAGAATACGTGAAATTGCTTTGATATAAACAAACGTACAGAGAAATGAAATGTCAGATAAATGACAACTCATTTTACAGCAGATTGCTAAGCAATAATTACTCAAGCAATCAGAAGAGCAATCATTGCGCAATGCAATGCCACTCATGGCAATATGCGGTCAATATGTCGCGAATTTAATGCTGCAATCAAATTTGCCGTTTGTAATGTACCAACATTTTACAATAGCTTAAAAATATTGTTGTTGCTTTGTAAACAAAAAGTGTCTTAAATAAATAAAACTTTGCTTGCTATGTTTATTGTGCTGCCGTCATTAATCCGAAGAGACCTGTGCTGAATGGCTGAGCCGAGCTGCATTAGTTTTTGTAAGCCGTCGTCGTTGATGGTAAAATTTATCCGGCTAAGAGTCTAAGCCCAATGTTTGCGATGTGGTGCGAATTCTCGTTGCGGGAAAGAAAAATAAACATAATGCAACGGAAGACGAAGACGGCGACGGCGACGGCAGTATTTGTCATTGTTTGTTTCCATTTTTATTAATTTATTTGTGCATACATTTTTATCATGTTTTTTGTTTACAATAATGTTATGAACATCGCCGCAATGAATATAAAATATATGTTAATTTTATGCCGTTCCGCACTGAGGTTTTTTACTTTAAAATCGTATGAAAAACCGCACCGCATTAAATTATCGTTACATTGCGTTCAAACTCTAAGTCTGGGTTCACACTATGAACGTTTTCTTTCAGAAAGTCTGAGTTTATGGATGAGAGAGGAGAGAAGAAAAGCATGTTCTCTTCCCCTCTGACCAATAAGCTCGGACTTTCTGAAAGAAAACTTTCATAGTGTGATTCCAGACTAATATCCAAATTTAATCTGCAATTTTTGCAGCAAAACACTTGCGGCGTTAAATTAGATCGGCTTAGTACTCTACTGTTTGGTAAACAAACAAATAATATTAATTAATGATTTGCGTCTGAAAAATAGAAAATAGTCAGGGGCCTGATTCTCGCATTCGTGATCGAGTAATTACTCGATTCGAAAGCAATTTAATATCTAATTAATTCAGTCAATACTGACGAATCGGAATTATTTTTTCGGTGTTGTAAAGCATTAATTTGAGTTTCACAATACTGAAAAAATAATTTCGATTCGTTCAGTATCTACTGAAATAAAATTGCTTTCGAATCGAGAAAGTACTCGATCACGAGTGCCAGAATTAGGCCCCAGGTAACACTCGATCAAGTTGTTCTTGATAGTCTTTTACATATACTGCTTGTCAAAATTTACAAAAATTGAAAGCTGTGACGTAGGCTGCACTCAATTTGTAAACAATTTACTTTCATGATGTCATCAAAAAAACAATTTATTAAGACAAACATGTAATCAGCTGTTAAATTGAAAGCAAAATTTCCAAACAAATGGAAAGGTTAAATTGAAAGCAATCTCGTGGTCAATTTAAAAAGTGTGAGTGTGTTAGTAAAAAAGTGAGAGTGTATTGCAAATTGAAAGGAATTGAAAGGTAAAACTGGATCGTGTGGCCACCAAGTGAGATCCAAGGTATATTTACACAAGGTAAACTCGTTGGCCCATATGTTTGTCAGCTGTTTGCCTAAGTTGGAACCCAAGCGTAAAATTTCGTGTATATGAGGCAAAATTTGTACATGTGTGCGTTAAATGTATATGCAGACAATTTTGGCAACTCGGTTCCACTCGGTTATTTTTATAGATCAGCATGTCTACACTCCCAAATGAGTCTACCTTGTGTAAATGTACCTTGGTAAGATCTAATTAAATTTATTAATTCATGGGTTAGAAAAATAAAAAATATTTTTATTTTTGGTAAATGTATATTTTTTATATTTGTTTTAAATCAGCAGATATAAATTTAAAATAGCACATTGAACTATTAGGGGTTGTTCACAGACGCATTTTTCCATGTTACTAATTTAAGACATGTGACTTAATGCACCGTGTGAATCCCCCAATAGTGTATCGTCGGGTTGTTAGCACTGGCATTCTGTTTTCCCTTCTCTCCACAAAAACAATACGAGTCAAACTTGACATGTGTGAACCGGCACGAGAGGTCCAAGCCTATATATAATTGTCGGCGGCGGCGGCTTGAAGAAAAGTAGTCGGCGGCGGCTTTAAGCCGGCTGTAGCCGATGTTAAATTTACTAATTTACTTAGATTTAAAAACAAACCTTTTTACCTTCGATGAAGAGTATAAAATAAATCATATTTACTTGCTTAAAACATATCATATAGATGTCAGAAAAGATAAACTCACTGTTTATTGTTGGTGTTTTGTTTTGGCTTTGATATTGTTACAAGTAAGACTTTGAGTGTTTATAATTCTTATTCGCTTTAGGGTTTTATTTGTATAATATTTTTGGCTTTTCTAAAATCTCTGGAAAAGGTTTCCTGATAAGCTGGCTTAAGCAACCATTGAAATGCGCATAGAAGCTAGCTTTGCCTCAACAATAAATTTCAGTGTATTTATCAAATATGAAAAACTGGGAATTTAGCACGTCATACGGAAATCGTATTAATAACATATCTTGTTGAATTTATATTTTTCAAGCATATGTCTCTTGCCAATTTAAAAATCTCAAAAAAAATCCGCCCTTTGAGACATCACATGGAAAGCTCTTCATTTTCTGACCCTGATGCATTTTCTACAATTTGACTCGCACTTTGTGTAGAAAAATAACTCTTTATACCTATCTCTGAAGATTGGCAAAAAAAAGTCATAAGTCAGAAACTGTAATGTTTCGTTTTTTTAAGTGACGTATTTTCTAAAAAGCAAATGATAACAAAATTAAAATAGTTTGGCTAGATTAAAGTCATTGACACCAAACAAATGAGGAAACAAATTGAGTTAAGCCCAATCAGAAAGTTAAAATGGATTTGTCTAACTTTAAACCTTTCCCCGAACTTCAAAGATAATTCTTTGTGTCATTATAAAAATAAATTTAAAACTATACATATAAAATTGTTGCGAAAATAACGAGATTACATATTTTCAAAGCCCTTAGCTCGTTTCTGTATTTCTCGCATCGTAAGATTTCTTACATGAAGTGTGAAACAAAAAATTCCATCGTTTCTCGATTTGTGAGATAAAAGTGTTTCTGTATTTGGATGCGAAAACAGACACAACAAATTCTGTTTATACTGGAATATTTCCAGTAATTAAGTGTCAAATAAAAGCGAAACGTCAACAAAAGAAATAAATATAATAAAAACAGGGCTGCCAGATTTGACGAGTTATCGTCATCTTGATGATTTTTTGTTCCGATATTAACAAAGTGACGTTTTGATGATTTTTCTAAAAAGTGACGAAAGCAAAAACAAAATCAAAAATATTTTATAATTTTGTTGTTACTTTCTACAGAAATTCATCTTGAATTTTTAAATTTTAAACACTTCTATTTTGCGGCGTTGAAAATTGAAAAAAAAATAATATGAATGTCTGTAGAAAGCAACAACAAATTTATAAAATATATTTGATATTATTTTTGCTTTTAATGAAATTGTTGGCGTTGCGTTTTACACTATAAGCCCCTTAGTCTTCGAAATAAGATAATTGTAAATATTTTTATATGTTTGTTTATTAGAAAAAAAGATATCTTTAGAAACAAGGCTGCTTAAATTTTTATATTTATCCCTATTGTGAAAATTGTCCTCGAAATTGTTTGTTTCTTCCCTAAAAAATGTATCGGCAAAAGCAAAATTTCGAGGGAAAGTAATGGACCGACTTGGCTTATTTTGAACATTTAATACTTCTTATATACATATATAAAATATGATTGATATTTGATATTCTTATCTTATATGTACACTTGTGTGCCAAAACCATTATTCCGGCAAGAAAGAAATTTGTTTGTCTTTTTCAAAATGGATAACTTCTTTCACTCGTTATTAAGTAGCTTTCTTCCATAATAACTTCGATAACTACTTTTTTCTGGATGTATTAAGATAAAAAATGACTTACTTTTGAATTTGTTCTTTTTGGCACAACCCTTGTACAATTCATTAGTTTTTCAGTAGAATTGTATGTAGTGCTTTTATGTGTTTCTGATTACTAAACATATTATTTTGTAGGCGAAGATTTTACTGGATCTTTAACCCGTTTATTTATGAACCGATTTTTTTAATTTTAACTACAAGGTATTCTACTTAGTCTATTTCAGGTAAAAAAGAAAAAGATTATAGGAATAGGTAAATTAAAGATTTATATCTCAATTATTAAATAATAATTATTAAATACCCATGAACTGAAACTATGTTTTTGTTTGATTATTTTTTAATAAAAGTCGAAACACATTTGTTTAAAATTGATTTTAAATTGCACGATTTTTAAAACAAAAAAGACGATCTTTTTTATTTTTTTCTCAGGAAATTGACGATTTTGACACAAATTTATCTGGCAGCACTGATTAAAACCAAAACAAGAAAAGGCTAACAAAAATTTAAACTATTGTATATTACAATTTCAAAATATCTACATATGTACATTTTGTTTTTCTCGCCACCAATTTCAAATGTGACTTATTTTGACAGTTCTTGAAAGAAACTTTTCGCAAAATATTGTTATAGAAACACTTTTTCCCGCATCCTTCCAATAATTGCTGGAAAATTATTAAAATGACAGATAATTCTCGCAACGGAAAGATACAGAAACACTTGTGCGAGAAAAACCTTTTTTGTTTCATTTTGCACTGTTTCTGTCCCGATTCACTGGTTTCATGCGGAAAATTTTACGATGCGAAAAATACAGAAACGGGCTACTGGGTTTAGTTTTTTAATGTAACCTTATTGAACTTTTTATTCTAACCAATAAAATGTTCGGCTTAGCTGGTTAAGTCGGCTTGAAATCTAAGCCGAAACTAGCCGGACTTTTCGGCGGCGCCTTATGCTAAAAAAAACCGCGGCGGCGGCACTTAGCCGGCATGGAGCCGATCGACTTGGATCTCTGACCGGCACTGATACAATCAGCGTTACCGTTCAAAATTTTCAAAAAGGGGTCCAAAAAGGGGATTCTTCAAAAAAAGGGTCACAAAAAGGGGAATTCTGAGGAAAATGGGGCAACTTTAAAAACAGGAAAATTTTCCAAAAAAAACATGTATTTATTAAATTATTTTCATCGAAAACTTATACATATATCGTGAAAATACATGTCTTGTTGCATAACATTTTTATTTCAATTATTTATACAAAAACTGTTAGTAATTAAGTGTAAATAGAACGAGCTTAAAATAGTGTAATAACCAGGGAAACCAGAAGAACTTGAAAATATACGCTGAAATTGTTAAAAATTGTCTAAATTTTACCCTTTTTGGAAACGATCGGCTCACAAAAAGAAAGATATGTTAAGAGGTTAAAATTCATATAAGAGTTATTTGTGCCGAATTTTATTTAAATATTAACATCCATATGAGATTTTTGTCTTAATGAAAATTTTGCTTTTAAATCAAAAGTTTTAATGCTAAATTTAGCTGCGAAATCCCAAATTGGTTACACTGTTTAAAGTATAAACAATAGAGGGACCAGATATAAAAAAATACAAATTGTTCGACCTAGGGCACATTCATATATAATACAAAATAAATTTCTAAAACATTTGTTACATACATAATATTATTTTAGAGATTATTATACTTTTGCCTTCTTCTAATAAAGAAATTGTTAAAAAGATACTTTAGCTAGATTTTGCAATTCGTTTTGTTATTGTGTAAACCAAAACAAGATATTTACTTTGGAGCAAGTGGGCAACATTGTTAAATGTCAAACTGTATGCGGCATAATTTCTGATTTGCAAAAAGCAGAAAAAAGCTGCAAAAGTGAAAAATAAGAAGTTTTGTATCTATTTTATTAAAAGATAAATTTAATGTAAAATACAATTTTAAAATATCTTCAACGATCTTATAAAGATTACAAAAGTTTAACGTTTGCAAAACATACGCCGACAGCAAAAGTGTCAAAAATTTTATCTGCACATCTCAAAAGTAGAAAAATTTTTAGAAAAAGTTCTACATCGTTGATGGCTTTCTTTTTTAATATTTATTATTTGTAATGCCTAATACAGAACGTATAGGTAATTTTTTAAAGAAAAGTCAAATACCATTAAAAATTCGCGTGCAAATTTTCTTGTAAATGTTAGTTGCACTGCTAACAGTAGACGCTGTTTTAAAGAAATCGTTACTGAGGAGTTTTCAAAGGCGTGGCAATTCTTTTGAAAGTTCACAGGCTTCTAATTCCAATTCGTCCATCCCGTTAGAAGCACACCAAAATCTACAGTTTTCTCCTGTTAAGAAATTCAAGGTTCAAGTGTCCTCTCGGTTCATTAATAATCAAGCAATGAGTACAACTGGTCATCAGATCACTGCAATTGGATCGGCAAAATTGCCATCAAAAGCTATGACGGAGAACAATGATAATAAAACAACTAACAATACGACCATAATGTAAGTTTTTAAAAATTATAAATCTTAATCTAGGCATTTTTTTTATTTCCATATTCTTAGGAACTTTAAAACTGGTGACAAACATTGCTGTCAGGAAATTAAGAGCAAGCATGTTAAAATCATTGCTAATCCTGGTACACATGACCACGGCTCTTCAAAAGTTAAGTTAAAAAATATAGTTGACTACAAATGGGAAGTTAAAAACTATCCTGGACATTTAATTGCCGTCCATATTGACGAGAAGCATATTGCTTATGCTATAAATGGTAAGTAGTTTTTTTTTAACATTTAAGATACATTTGTTAAGATGTTTTGAGTTTTCCACCTTTTCTTTTGTAAAAAAAAAACAAAAATATTTTAATTAAATACTATTTATGTAACCAAACATTTTAGACAACTACTGCGATTGTCGCGGGTCTCATCGATTTTATTTCAACATTTTATACAAAGTACATACCTACTACATTTGTTTATACGTTAGAAAGTTTGTTTAAAACTTTTTTCTTTTCATTATTTTTATTGAATCTTCATATGTTAGAATAAGTTTTTTAACCATTGTCAGTTTTCTTCCATCACGTCACATTTATCCGATAACAGTATATTAGTGATTTTAGCTGCGTACTTCTCTTTCAGCCGCCATCCAGAGTCAAGTGGTGTTTCAACTGAAGGCCCCTATTACGGGTTTACTCAACTAAGTTGAGTTGTGATTAAGACAACTGGTTGTGATCAATTGTAATTTTTGTTATGTTTTTGTACACCGCAATATAGCAAATTGGTAAACCATAAACCAAAATTAAGAAATTACAACTCAACTGAGTTGAGTTGTGAACCTTAATATGGGCCTAAATAAAGAAAGGCTACTTCCGAAATATTAATTACACTGTGCTAGTTAAAAAAAACAGATAGTCTGGGCACCTGGCCCTAATTCGGGTACGCTGAATCCAGTGGTGCTAGCCGTTTTTTTTTTATTAGCTCTGGTTTTCGATATATACCGTTTTTTCGAAAATGGAGGAGGTTGCACAACATATGTTCGCGTAACTCAAAAACGCTTTAGCTTATTGAAAATCTAAAAAAATAAAATTCTTAAATTTGACTCTTGCAGCGCCTAGATGGTCAAATGTACATATGATCAACCCAACTTTTTTTTTCATCTCAATCATTTATTTCTAACATACCTACCCGCTATCTCCTTTCGTACAAAATGTTCAATGCAGACTAGAAATATATTGAAGAAAAAGTCTCATAAATGTCCTAGTGGGATATAATGTATGACCCATGTTGCCAGAAGTGCAGATTTTTCGTTGTAAAAATTACAGTGTGAAATTTGCAGACTTTTGCTGTGAAATTGCAGATTTTTTGAAATTGTAAAAAATTGGACTTTTATATTGAACTTTGCGACCAACTTTTTAAAAGATTGGATTTTGGAAATTTATTAAAATGCTTAAAAGGAATAAATCCAAATATTTTAGTAAATGGTGAGTTAAACTCAATATTTCAAATTTTATAAGCAGTTTCCAAATTTAATATGCGAAGAAGATATGCAAACTGACTTTTGATTTTCAATATTTGATAATTAAGAGTAACAATTCATTTTAGAAAAACAAATGTCAAATTTAAAGTTTTGGCTCAAGAATTTATTCCCAAAATTGTGCCTTTTGATTAAAAAAAAAATTTGCCACATTTATCAGCTAATGTGGAACGAATATTTTTTTTTTTTTTTATAGGACCAGCACTCAGGGGATGCCCCCTACTAATGCATTGCATTGTGTTGGAACTAGGAAAATAGGTTATGGGAATGAGGATAGAGGGAGTAGTGTTTGTGAACATTCGATTTGAACTTGATCATGTTGTAAGTGAGAGGGAAGACTTCGGCAGGAAGGTTATTCCACATACGAACAGTCCGGGGAAAAAAACGAATTCTCTCTGTAATGCGTTATTCGATTCACCTGCCAATTGACCACATAAGGATGGGCTCTTGAGGAAAAACGTGTATTGCGAACAAACGTACGGGTTTCGGGAACCAGATCCCTAATTTCGTCAGAACACATCCCATTGTTGTAACGATAAAACAGGCAAATACAACCCACATTGCGACGGTGCTCAAGGGAGTCAATAGAATTGGATACCCTACTGTCACCAATGAGAACCTTCGCCCTCTCCTGCACGCGGTCGAGAAGCTCCAAAATAGACTTTGAAGCACCGGCCCACACATGAGAGTTGTATTCCATACGCGGTCGGATATAGGTGGTATAAATAGTAAGGAGATCAGATGGAGTGAAGTACTTGAATGCTTCTTTCGACACCTTAAATATATGTTCTGTCCATCGGACATCACATTGTATCCTCATGCCCAGAACATCAAGAGAATTTGATTCCTCAATAATTATACCACCCATATGTACATATGAGGCACCTTGATTTGTCGCGCGTTTATGCGTCACCACGCAACATTGGGGTTTTCGGGCATTAAAATCGACCCTATTTGCACGACCCCATTCCGAGACTATATCAAGGTCTCGGCCAAGCGTATCATTCATATGCTGCCTCATTGCAACGACTTCGGATACGCTTGGTCTGCGTTCAAATGAGTACGAATGGCAAAGGCTGCTGTCATCTGCAAAAGAGTAGATAGGGTTGGAAGTTTGACAAAGGAGGTCATTTAGGTTAGGTTAGGTTAGGTTCCACGGGCAGCCATCAAAGACAGCTCACTTGGGTCCTTTATTGGTCCCTTTGTGATACCCTGCGCCAATGCCCATCCCTTAGAGCAGTCACTCAGATGGCGTCACTGCAAAGTCCAACCACCTCGTCTTCCTAGTGAAGAGAAGGAGCGATTTCAGTTCCATCCCAGATAGATCCCCCAAACAGGCAAACACCGGTTCCCCCAGGCATTCCACCCTAATACCCCGCAGTCCAGGGCAATGACAGAGAAAGTGGAGCACAGTCTCCTCCTCCTCCTCGTTCTGACAACTTCTACAGTAGTCGTAAAATTCCAGACCCATTCTCCTAGCATGAGTCCCCACCGGCCAGTGTCCAGTTACAACCGATATCACAGTCCTAATCTGGTTTCTGTTAAGCCCAAGTAGAGAGCTAGTTCTCCGTCCATCATATCCAGGCCACAGGATCCTGGATATCGAGCAGTTGGATTCACAGGTCCACCGCGTCTGCGCAACTCTATAGGACTCGCGCCCTATAAGTGATTTACATTGAGCCATTGGAAGGCCAATGAATTGGTCAATGAATGCATCATCCATGCGACCACCCCGTTTGGCCAGCTCGTCTGCTACCTGATTGCCCGGGCACCCAGTGTGCCCCGGTATCCATATTAGCGTTACCCTTGAATGTTTCGCAATCTCATCCAAAGACATCCGACATTCTACAGTTAACCTCGATGTCGTGTAGACACCCGCTAGGGAAGCAAGGGCAGCCTTGCTGTCAGTAAATATACGTATATCTCCCGATATGCGATGATACCTCAGCCAGTTTGCCGCCCGCCTTATAGCCGAGATTTCCGCCTGCAGGACACTACATCCATCCGGCAGGCGAAAGGAAACCTTCACATCCAGTTCCTCTATGAAGAAACCTCCGCCGACCCTCTCACCTTTCCTCGAACCATCAGTGTAGACCCCTAGGGTCGGTTCACGGAAAGTATCCAACAGCACACTGCTGTGCGCCATTTGCACCACGAACCCCGCACCAAAGAATGGCACCGGGGTGCAGTAATCCACTACATCAGGGACAATCGTACGTTTGATTATCCCGGCGTGTCCAAAGTCACGTGTTGACCAGCTATTCACCGCGTGCAGCCGCGTCGCCGAACAAAGAGCCAACTGTCTGGCCATTATATCCACCGGGAGCCAGTTCAGTATCGTGAACAGCGCCCTTGTTGGAGTAGATCGCATTGATCCCGTAATCATCAACGCGACAAGTCTGTATACTTTCTCAAGCATCGCACGGTGTACGCCCTTATCCAATGCAGTCCACCACACAACGACCCCATAGTATAGGGTCGGCTTTACCACAGCCTCAAAGATCCAATTGACACACCTCGGGCTCATACCCCAGTTCCTGCCGATTGCACCCCTACACGCATATATGGCAACTATTGCCTTTTCCACTCTCATCCGGACATTTAGTCCCCATGACAGCCTGCTATCCAGAACCACGCCCAGATATTTCGCACTTTGAGATATCCGAAGCTCAATTCCATTCAACCTCGGAAGCCTAAAGTCCTCGGTCTTATACCTCCTCGTGAAGAGTACCAGTTCCGTCTTAGACGGATTTACACCCAGACCGCATGATGCACTCCAGGTACTGAGTATCTTCAAAGCAGCCTCCATACACTGGGACATTACGCCCAAATGCCTCCCTGAGATGGCCACTGCAACATCATCAGCATACGCCACCGTTTTGATCCTCATGTCGTCCATCCTTGTTAACATGGTGTTCATAGTCAGGTTCCACAATAGTGGGGATAGAACTCCCCCTTGGGGAGTACCCCTGTTCACCAGCCTCTGAACACTGGTTTCACCTATCGTAGAACAAATGACCCTATTCCGTAGTAGATTGTCCACAAATCTACATATGCCAGCGTCGATCCCCAGACTCCTCATGGACATCACGATAGAGTCCGGGTTGACATTGTTGAAGGCCCCCTCTATGTCGAGAAAGGCCACAAGTGTGTACTCCCTAAATTCGAGCGATCTCTCAATGGTTCCGACCAGAGAGTGAAGAGCCGTCTTGTGTAGGCATGTTGAGAGGCAGAGAGTAAGTCCCTTGGGATGGTCATCCTCAAGTGTATATCGATAACCCTCTCAAGAGTCTTAAGAAGAAAGGATGAAAGACTAATCGGTCTGTAATCCTTCGGCTCGGTGTGAGAAGCCTTACCCCCTTTGGGTATAAAGACCACCCTGCACAGGGTCCATTTCACTGGAAGATACGAAAATCTAGCGCATCCCCTGTATATGGCCAACAACCAGGGTATTATCAGGGTCGAATTCCTCTGCAGGTCCGCAGGAATTATACCGTCCATACCCGGAGATTTGTATGGGCTGAAGCTATCGATAGCCCACTTAATCCTATCGTAGTCCAATGGTATGGACATAGGAATAGGAGTCGCCTCCCGCGACCGATCCCGCAATCCCCATTGGGAGTTTCCAGGAAAGTGAGTATCAATCAACACTTCCAGTGTTTCCTGACTATTCGTGGTCCAACTACCATCCGATTTCCGGACGTACGTCGGGACAACCGGGCTCGAGGCCATTACCTTACGTAAACGGTTCGTCTCAGAGGATCCTTCCACGCCGCTACAGAAGTTCCTCCAAGCAACCCTTTTCGCCGATCTAACCAGATTTCTGAACCTATTCAATGATGACTTATAGTCCGCCCAGTTTCCATGGCGCTTTGCCACATTGAACAACCTACGACAGTCAATTCTCGCCTGCGCAATGTCAGGATCCCACCATGGTGGTCGGTTCCTACCCCTGCGCACCCTTGGTCTACATGCCAAGGAAGTCGCCAACTGCAGTGAGTTCGAAAGCAGATCCACTGCCGCATCGATCCCCCCGATATCATCAACCCCAGGAGGGTCAGATAGAGACCGGAAAAGAGAGGAGTACTGAACTCCCCAGTCCGTACGTCTCCTGTTTAATATAGCCATCGATCCTGAAGACCTAAGCCCTAGCCTAAATTCCACATATCTGTGATCAGAGAGCGAACAGTCATTCGACACCATCCAGCCCTCGATCATATCGGTGTGGTCTATACTAACTAGCGTGACATCAAGAACCTCACACCTATTTGCAACAACAAACGTAGGCTCACAGCCCCTATTTACTACTCCTAAATTATGATTAATAATAAAGGAGAATAGTGACTCACCTCTTACATTTGTATCCGTACTGCCCCATATAGTGTGGTGCGCATTAGCATCGGCACAGATTATCACCGGTGTTCCAGTGCTCGCGGCCTTCAAAACTGCATCACGGATGAGCCCGTTGGGTGGGTCCTGCCCGTGGTCATGCGCCATGTACGCCGAGACCATCCAGACTATACCGTCCGGTGTCTCAAGGGCAATAGTTGTGGTATCTTCGTCACTGTAATCAGAAAGAATGAAGATATTCAACGAGTTTTTAGCTAAGACACAAGATCTTATGTTACCTGTACCTTTCGCAAACAATAGCTTGTAGCCTTTGAGGTTAAGTCCGCAAACCCGATTCTTGTGGATCCAGGGTTCTTGGACCATCACGAGCTCCTCCCTTCTTTCTACCACACGGAGAAGCAGTGCAGCAGATGCTGCTTTAGAGTGGTGGAGGTTTATCTGCAGCACCTTCACCATGATCCATTTTGGCGACCACTGTGATGTTGACGTCCTCCTGGTCAGACTCCAGCAGCACGTCCTCATCAACCATATCACCCAAGCGATCAAAGAAGTCACCCACCAATCCTGAGAGAGACTGGGTATCCTCTTTGTCGCTTGAGCCCACGGCATCGTCGCAAGCCATGCTTTCCACAGGTTGCTTGGCCTCACTTACCGATGGAGCCGGATTGCCCTTGTTGTCACTTCGGTAGACACGGAGCAAGATCGTACTAAAACCATAGTAGAGCTTGCCCTGCCTCTCCCTCAGTGGCTCCAAGGATTGCTGGTTAATAACCACAATCGCCGTCCTCGAGGACCCTTCAGCAGCTGAAACCTTCACTACTTTCCAGTCTTGTGTGGGTAGTTTAGGGTTGCAGCACTGAATGATCTTCAAGATCTCCTCAGGCTCAGATGGTTCGGCGGGGATGGTGGCGATTGATCTTGGCCTCCGTGGTATCTCTCCTACCAACACCACGTCAAGCCTGGCACCTTCCCAAACCTCTCCTAATAGTTGGATGGCCTGCTTAAGAAGCAGCGCTGAGCGCTCATCTGCGCAAGCCATCAGCTTCACGTGACCCTGGAACCAGCCGGCGTCATCGCATTGAGGGGGTGGTCCTGGATTCTCCCTGAGGATCGTCCAGAACACACCCATGAGTTTTTGTTTTACCAGATCCCACTTGATATGAGAAATGGCACCATTGTCGACACTCCTGTCGATGATGGCTCGAACAAGGTGACCTTTGGCCACCTCGCTGAATGATTTGTTCATCGGTTTCGATGAAGTTTTGGGACGTTTCGTCCCTGGTTGCTGTTTCGTGGCTGCAGCTTCCTCCTCCGAACGTTGCCGTTTAGGCATTGTCACCTTTTCAGGGACTGGAGGAGTAGCACTTGGCAGCCCAGCTATGTAGGCTCTTGCCCATGCCAATGAAGCTTTCTGCTCATTGGTGAGATCTTCGGCTTTCTTGGGGCCGTAAAGATTAATAAAACGCAAGGCAGCACGCCTTGTGTTAGATGCCCTCTTTGTAGGGTTTTTGTGCCAAGGGGACTTTCTGCGGTCGCCGAGTTTGGCGGGGGGTGGTGCAACCTTGGGATTGGATGTTATCATCGTCATCCCTCCTTGCACAGTGGACACATGGGAAGCTGCATTGTTGGACGACTTTGTCGCATTCAACTTGGCAGCACCCGAAGCAGGGGATTTATCCGTTCCAATGACGGAAAGGGCTTGTGCGGCTTTGGAGGTACTTGGAGCGAAGTTCAGGGGTACCTCGCCGCCGTTTTTAGAGCAGCCGCCTTCTGGTCGAGCTGCCTTACCAATTCCGATCGACCTGGGCCGATCTTCCTTGATTGCCTGGGCTGTTACAGCCGTTGGCTTATTCGTCTTACTGTCCATCGTTGTCCTTGTACTCGCCTGTTCGTCATCTGTCTTCGTTGCTTGTTTTTGTTGTGTTTGTTTTTGTTGTGTAGAAAGTTTCATGTTTTGGTCCCACGAGTGTAGGGGAATGGAGAGGTCCACCACGTCATAGCCCCCGTTAACGTGGTAAGGGCGTGGTCTATTTGCTGAGGTGCCCAGGTATCAGCAAAGCTCCGTGATAATACAGTCGGTAACCCCTGACTGCAAACCAACCGATAGGCACGGGTCGCATGACACCTCGGTTTAGGGGATGGATAACCTTTCGTCGCCAAGGCCTTTAAAGTTCATTGCCTTCACCTCGGGAGTCGTCAGTTGCTGGCAAACACCCGGGTCAAGACACGTACCACAGCCAAGACTTAAGCCACCACATCGCTTCAAGATTGTTATTCATAATGGTGGTGGAAGGAGGTCATTTAGAAAGATAAGAAATAGAGTAGGAGAAAGAACGTAGCCTTGCGGCACCCCTGAATGAATCTTGTACTCGTTTGACGAAACCCCATCTATAACAACTCGCATAATGCGATCTCTGAGAAAACTCGATATAAATTAAGGTAATATACATAAATAAAAGAAAGCACAAAAACCATTCAGCTAAAAAAAAAACGCTTGAAGGACTTTTGTACACAAACGATTTCCTTCAATTAAATAAATCCAATATAAAATAAAATTTTACGACAAATGGCTTCTGAAATTTACAATTACGTATTCACAAAACCCTTGTATCGTTGTATCAATTGTATGTTGTATAAAAATACATAGTTCACTATTGGTGTTTTATACAACATACAATAGATACAACGTTACAAGGGGTTTTGCGAATACGGCAAATATAAAATTATATTAAATACGATGATATGATATTATTTTTTCTCTTCTGTATATATCAACTTTTAATTTTAACGCTGGTCTGACTATGCTTCAAATTTCCTCAAAATTGGTTAGATATTTTCGAAGAGGCAGTAATGCTCATTATGACACCCTCTTCGTTCTAGTTTTAAAAAAATAAAAGGCCAATATTAACAATTTCATCAAAATCGGTTCAGCTGGCTACTTTAACCTGTGATGTCAGAAGTGCAGATTTATCTGCATTTTCAGATTTTACACCCCAAAATTGTAAAAATGCAGATTTGACGATTTTTGGCATAAACATGAAGAATTTTAGCTCGGTGGGTACTTCTTTACATTGTCACTTAATGTTTTACAATTTCAACTTCTTGCATTGAAAAACGTTGTCAAAAGTTACTTGTGTTTTTGACATATTGACCAACGAAAGCAACAAATAAAATACAAGGTTGTGTTTTTGTGTTGTAGTATCGCCACCACCGTTTTCACGAATTCGCTTACTTAAAAATTAAAAATTCGCATTGTCTTAGCACATTAATATCGCCTGATCTGATCATCTGATTTTACACGAAATAATATGCATATGTACGAATATTTTCATATGTACTTACAATAAAAAATCTTAAATAACTGCAATATTTGATCTCTCAACAAGACTTTTGGTAGTTTAAACAAGTAAGAAAGTATAGGGCCTGTTTGTAAATGCATCACTGCAGTGCATCATACAACCAATCATTGCTTTGCACGGCCAATCTAAGTTTGCTGTTGATCTTTTTTGGTAGGAGCAATTTCTCCACTCCGTATTTTAAACTTGGTTGTGCGTCATCTGCTTAATCAAAGTATTTTAGGGCATTTAAATTTTCATTTGCAGCGCAGTGATGCATTTACGAACAGGCCCATAGTCGGTTAAGTCCGACGATATGATACCCAACACCACAGTATTTAAAAACAAATTTTCCAGAGTGTATGGCTATATGAATAGGGATCAATCTGTTTTAAATTTCATTTAAATCAGTTTAATAGTTTATGAGAGACAAATATTGCCCCCCCCCCATCTCCCCCGTGGCCCTACGATTCGGCCCAATATGGTCGGCTTGGTCCTTGTGCCAATAAGAATCTATGCACCAAATTATATTATATTATCTCCAAAATTGCGACCTGTACTTTGCGCATAAGGTTACATAGACAGCCAAGCAGCCAGCCGGACGGACATCGTTAGATCAACTCAGAAAGTGATTCTTAGTCGATCGGTATACTATAAGGTGGGTCTAGGAGCAATATTTTATGGTGTTACACACATCAGCACTAATGCATAATACCCTCTCCACTATTGTGGTGTGGGTATAATTACTAAGTCATCAGAATGCTCAAAAGTAGAACAGTTTTCGAAATGCAAAATAACCGTTATTTGTGTTTTTGGGAAAGATGATGTTACTTAAATGCAAATATCTTCAAAATTATTTCATTTGGCCATGACTTTGTGGAAAATTTGTGACACAGTGTTATCAGACATGTTTGAAAATCGCATTCGAGTGAAATTTAAATCGAAAAAATTTTAAAAACTTTTCTGTCTTTAAAGTTCAAAAAATATTTCCTTTTTTAATACTTTTGTCGAGCCGATATTAACCCAGCATTTACACATGCCACTGCCAGTTCGAAAAACTCAATACACTCACACTTGTTTACTAATACACTCACATTTTTCGCAATGGCAGCTCCAGTGGCAGCAAAAATTGCATGCGAGTGGAAATTTGGCACTTGCATGCCACTAATTGTCAAAACGATAAGCAATGTTACCCTGTTAAAAATTTAATGCAAATTTACTGGATTATTTTCAAACTGTAATTAAAGTTTTAACTTGATAAATGTATTATTATGATTAATTTTTGAAACGCGCATAATAAAAGCAAGTTTATTAATTATAGAGCATTAATATTGTTTAAATAATGCTTATATAAATAAATGAAAAAATTTCCCCAAAACTGTGCCAACATGATTAACTCGGTAACTCTATTTTGTTTTCTGGTACTTTATTTTTAATTTGAGAAGTAAACAAATTTGCTCAAGTTGACGCTTCAACGACATTTTGAAAATGAACTCGCAGTGGCATGTGTAATCACAAAAGCCAATGGCATGAGATTCGACTATTTCGAACAAATTTTGTTTGATAATATGTATACAGTAGTGACATGCCACTACTTGCATGTGTAAAGGCAGGGTAAATTAAACGATGTTGTCTTGTTGAGTATTCTGTACAGCGTTACCATTGGATATTTTCAAAAGTACAAAAAATAGGGGATATTTACTAAAAAAAAGTGGCACCAAAAAGGGGATTTAAGAAAAAAAAAAAAAATAAGGCGGTCATGCTAATACATTTTATCATAACTTGAGATCGATTTAACTGATTTTGTCAAAACAATTACAGATGATTATTAATAAAATTTACTTTGAGTTATCCAAACACACTTTTTTATATTTTCAACTTTTTCGAAATTATTCAAAAATTAGTAGCGGTAGATTTTTTGCAAAATTAGTACTATTTTTGTTTTCAAAAATTTATACAAAAATGATAAAGATAGAAATTTAAAATTTTTCCGATTTTTCTGAAAGCCACTACAGAGAAATGGAATATGCACTAAAACAAGTGGCACTTTCCAAGTGCAATTGCCTGCAAATATGTACATGTTTACATAATTTATTCGTAATAAATACATATAAATGTAACTTTCATTAAAGCTGGGATTTTTATAAAATAAATAGTAAAAAAACTTTTCTCTACATTTATGTGTTGTTTCCAGGTGCAAGCATTTGATTGTCTAGTAAAATTTATATGAAAAGTACTCAAAAAACTGAGTGATTTTCATATAAATTTTTCTACACAATCAATTGTCTGTCACCTGGAAACAGCACATTAGTAAAAGTATCAAAAAAGTGGCAAGAATTGAAAAAGTATCACATTTGAGTGCATTTTGTAAAAGTGGCAAAATAGTATCCAAACAGTCGAAAAAGTGGCAAATTGCTACTTTAGTAGCACCAACGGTATCGCTGGTTCTGTATCGGCTGTCAGCTTATTGCCGTGTCCTCTTTATTTACACATATCGCTCATTTGCTGCAAGACCGGCATAAATCAAAAAATACAATTTTGGAGTTAATGATGCTGAATTGTTCGCTATGTTTTTCTTTATATTGTGTATTAAATTCATCTTTATATCTTGTATACTTTCCCTATTTGAAGAGAATGTATCGTAATTTTTCCTAAGTGATTAGAGCAAATCAAAAACTTTAAACGCGTTTATCTCGAAATGGATTTTTTCGATTTATGCCGGTCTTGCAGCAAATGAGCGGTATGTTAAACTTAACTTAACTTAGCCTAAGGGCCGGTTCACACACGTCAAGTTTGTCTCGTCATGTCTTGAGTTTTTAGGAGAGAGGGAAAAAGAAATGGCCTTTTCTTTTCCCTTCTCTCCTAAATGATCAAGACTTGATGAGTCAAGTCTTGACTTGTGTGAACCGGCACTTACGAAACAATCACCCTTATCATGAATAAAATTTCACATGTAAATTTCCGAACGTGTGAACAGTTGGTATCATGAATAAAATTTGTTGTGGAAATTTCTGAATGTTTATATTTTTAAACTCCGAAAAAAAATAATTTGTGAATTTATTGTTTTACACACGATTGTTAACAGCTCACATGTGAAATATTTTTACAACTTATAAAGAAAATAATTCACAAAGAGTTGTCTGTCGGAAAATGAAGAAAATGTAAGTTTTTATTTAAAATTAAAAAAAAAACGTTTCAAATGCACAAATTTAATTTATTTCATTTAGCTATCATGCCGCTCTTAGCAAATTAGCGATATTTAATTCAAATATGGAAATTATTCCATAAATTTCCAAAAACACAGTTTTCTTAAATACATTAATTGTTTTTTGTTTACAACTCCTAATATAATGACAAAGGTTTTTAAAATCAGGTATTTTATTCACAGGGAATTCATGATACGAAATTAAAATCCATGTGAATTAAGAATTTCATTCGGAAATTTTCACATGTGGAATTCATGATAAGGGTGAGTGTGTTTTTCAAGTTTGCAGGGATGGCACTATACTTTATACCAGAACTACTTTTTAAATCAGGAAAGCCACATTAAAATAAAATTTATTTAAAATCTCCATCGATCAAATTCCAGAACATGGCCGTAAAATTATGAAATGAATTGTTTTATCTTTTTCTTAATAAAATACAAAAAAGGTCATAAATGAGTTTTGAAGATTTGTTGAAGATTTTTAAAATCTTTACGGAGTGTTTGCAGATATTTGATGAAAAATTATGGTTTTTTGCTGATGTTACCACTTAAAGTTCTGGCATCACTGACTTTAACATTCAGACAGGGAACGGTCGAGAGAACAGATAGACTGGAGGCGGAACGGAGGGTGTTTTAAATCGATGCTAGAAATTGACACTTTTTTAGAAAAGCTGGGCACCTGTTTTAACCTAATTCGGTTTTTTTAGGTTAGCTCTGGTTTTCGAGATATTCCGTTATATCGAAAATGGAGGAGATTGTACAACATATGTTCGCGTAACTCAAAAACGCTCAATTAATTTAAGAATTTCACGCAATATTTGTATGGGAGTCCCCCTAAGAAGTGGGGATAAGGGGTAAGTATGTCTCGAGAAAAAGTTAAGGACAAGAATTTAATTGAGGTCGGTCATACACACTGTTGCCAGAAATTTTTTCTCATAAATCTAAAAAATTTGACTAAGAAATCTGAAAAAAATTGTTAAAATCTGCAAAAAATCTGGGAACTGAAAATACTATATTTTGGGGTTTATTATGTTATTATTTTCGGATTCATACAACAAATTACAACTTGAGCAGATATAAACATTTTTTGGTACATTAATAAAACACACCCAGCTTATATGATTTCTAAGCTTGAAATATGATGAAATTTAAAACATATCGCACTTGTTGAACAATACCGTAGTTTAACAATTTCTCTCAAATTGTTTCATCACATGTATTTTGATTGTTTTTTGTCTCTCCTGTAAAATTTTCAAATATGGACTTAGAGCCTTTACATGTTAAGCCAGCGATATATACTTTATATGGTCTAAGATCAATATTGTAGAAATTACAAACGGAATGACAAACTTATATACATATACCTTTTTCGACCGATTTTTAGGTTTCATATTATTTAAAATCGAGCCTTGAGCTTGTTTATTAACATATCATTTAAAATCGATTTAAAGATCAAATTCTGTTCTTCACTTAACACTGAAATTAAGCTAAATTCACATTTAAATTTAATACATTTAAATTCAATTTAAGTTTCCATTGGGCATAACTTAGCAAGGTAGCTTCCATATTACAACAATACAACAACAACAGTCAGATGTTTTTTGAGACCACACTTTTTATAGCCAAACCACACTAGTGAAATAAACCATCTTATTATGTTGGTATTTAGATTAAATTTGGTTAAAACTTATTTTATTGCAATCAAGATGATCTAACCATATTTTATTGGAATCAGTCCATATTTAACCATCGCTCCCATACAAATACTACTCCCGAAAATAGCTTTAAATACCATTATTTCCTTATAAATGCTTGTATTGTAATTGGCGACAATGACTTTAACAATATCTTCTTTGACAAAATGTTGTGCTGTTGGGTCAAAAATTAAACATAGGTCCTATATAAACCCCTAGTCTAAAATAACTTAAAGGCATGTTTTTTTTCTTGTATTTAGTAGTGCTATTGCTATCCGATTTAAAGAGTTTTATGAATTTTGGCAACAAAGCAGGTTGTTATTAAAGATAAATGTTATTTTAAACGTTAAAATTTTATAAGGGGTCCGCCAAATAATTTTTTTTTTTTGAAAATGCTATAAAAAAACTACTGAATATTTTCTCAAATTTCTTTTTTATTTGAAAGTACAATCCTTCCGGTTAATAATGGAAACTAATTTCATTCAAATGGCTGCCTCGACAAGGTCTTTGTGCAAAATTCGTCTCAATGATGTCTCCGAAATGTTCAATTGTTGAGAACGACGGTGAATTGACTTTCTGCCACAGCAGCAATATTCTCGGGTGTACGCAATGTTTTTGGGTTTTCACGCTTTGGTTTTTCGATGAGGATGGCAGTTTCTTTCACTTTGACGGTGGTTCTCTTCTTCCAAAATCCGTACGCAACCATATTTCTTCAGCGGAAGGATAAAACTAATTATCTGTCAAATCAGACATGAGCTAAGTGTTATCATTCACAAATAAGCACTAGTTGAAAAAAAACGTTAGATGGCTGACCAAAAAAAAGTTATCCCTTTTTGGCGATGCGTGTAATACATAGAGATCTTAACCAATCTTTAAGTATACCGATCGACTCAGAATCATTTTTTAAAGTAATCTTACGATGTCCATCCGTTCGTCTGGCTGGTTGTATCTCCATGTTTACCCTTGTGCGCAAAGTACAAGTTGCAATCTTGTGGATAATTTGATCAAATTTGGTAAACACATTTTAATTTTCACATATTCACCATAAAAATCTTCTTTCCTAATTAGACTCTTTTTGCCCGTAAACCACCTAAGTATGTTTGTATTTAGATTAAATTCGCCACAAAAATATTTTAATGCAAATTAGCTCTAACTTTGTTTTAAATGTGAACCATAATAAACAATTTAGCGACCGCCCCTAAAATCCCTTTAAGACAAAAAATGTCGTATGAATGTTAAAATCTAGATAATATTCGGCACAAATAACTCATATGAGTTTTAACCTCTTAACATAACTTTGTTTTTGTGTTCCGATCACTGCCCATCATTGCCAAAAAGGGTAAAATCTCGAAATTCCGTCTGTAATTATACCGATTATAATTTAAGGATTGTTTTTATTAAATGGAATTGTTATTAAATTGTTGAATATTTTTGTTTTAATGAGCAATTTTTCAGTTTTTTTGGGGCATATTTTTTTAAAAAATTTTTAGGGCATTTTTCAAGTTTTTACTGCATATTTAATGCGCATAAAACGCGTTTTTTGAACAAATTTCTGGTTTCCCTGATCATTACATATATTTAATAAACTACTCTTACATATGACACCTGCTTCTCTAAATGGGGTCAACTCAAAACTTAAAAATCTGTACTTTTTGCAAGAAAACGATATACACTGGTCATATCTACCCACTGTTACAACAACAACAACAACCCACTATAAATATCTTACATTGTTTTCTATACTGGCAGATAGTGCTGGGGTCCAGTTATTAACAAAATTCTCCAGTATTTTATTTTTATTTACATAGATAATCCCGAGCAGCGCCGGGACCAAACAGCTTGTATAAAATAAAAATTTATGAATTTTAAGTTAATCTCCTTTAAAGGAACCGGAGCAATATTTGGGTAGTAAAACATTTCTGAAAATACTGACTTACTATTTTTGCAGTCAACAACAAAGTGTCACGCATGGAAGGAATGGTTCGCGTTGTCAACACTGCCAAAGGCTTGCGTGCTTTAATTAAGGGAATGTCTGGAGAAGTGTTGGATTTGCAATTTGCTCACATTGAGAAGGAGCATATATTGGCATCGATTGATGCCAGTTCCTTTTATGTGCATAAAATAGTTTTACACGAAGGAACGCTACTGTGCAATTTAATTCTAAAGATTGAAGATCCATTACCAAACTATACCCCAAAATATGACAAAATATCATGGTGTCCGTTCATCGAAATACCAGGCGACGATGACGAAGATAGTCAGTTAATTGTATGGGCTCGTGGTTCATTGTTTCAGTGTTTTAATGTTAATATTGTAGTGGCTGAACACGGGGTATGCATGACATTACATTCAATAGTTTTGTGGCTTTCGTTGCAAATAAGAAACATTTTTGTTGTAGATCGGCAAATTTCAAGCCAGCGAAATTAAATCCGGTTATTTAAGGCATTACGATGAGACGAAAACAATAACATGGGTGACTTTATCACCGGACGGATCCACTTTAGGTGTTAGCAGTACAGATGGCGTTATACGCTTCTATCAAGTATACATCCATGACAAAGATCCCCGTTGTCTTCACGAATGGAAGCCGTATGACGATAAACCAGTATCATCCTTTTTCTTTCTTGACAATTTGACTAAAAACAATTCAGAGTAAGAGTTAGTAGTAAAATGTATAAATTAAATTAAGAAATAATATACATTTTGTTTATTCTATTTTGCGAGTAAAGTACATACTGGAAATTTGGAATAACTGGAGCCGGTAACAACACGGAATTCAAAGTTTGGGATTGCGGCACTTGGAATTGCTTGCAGACTATTAGTTTTAGTTGTAGCACTGAGAAACCGTTGCGTTTTATAGCAGAATTGGATAGAACTTCATCGTATTTGGTGGTGTCCAGCTTAGAAACTCGAACCTGTTATGTGATGCAAATCGTTGATACTAGTAGCTGCTATCCCGTTGTCAAAGAAGAGACTTCAGACAGCGAAGAAGCAATTAATAAAAATAACAGTGGCAGTGGCAGTGGCAGTAGTGTAACATCATCTACCTGCTTCAAAACATCCTCGCCGGTTGCCGTTTACATTAAGAGCATTTCCGAATTCCCACTAAGTTCTGGAATACTATCCTTTTCCATAGTTGATGCAGCTGTAAGGCGGTATAAATGTTCAAATGACAACTACATGTGCGAAGAACTAGACGACTATGATGAAGAGACTTCATCGATTTACTGCGTTGTTGTTCATATGTATGTAATCCAGGCCAAAAGTATGCAAGAATGTCATATATTGTATCAACCGAGTGTACCCGAGAACGTGGATGTAAGAAGTACTATCTCAAGTAGTGATACTAGCGCTTTAAGCAGAAGTAACACAAGTAATATGACCGTGCCAAATTCAAGCGATAATAACGATCAAACAAATGATGATGAAGATGATGAGGTAGAAGTTTTACAAAGTGAGAAGGAGATAAAAGATCTTTCCTGTAATGTACCCCTTATTAAGGAAGAGTTTTCAGCGAATAAACAAAATGCTTTAGAACTGCTGTTAGATATTGCATCATCATCATCAAACGTGTCTTCTACAGTTAATATAGCTTCAAGCTCCGGCGGATCTACTGTGGTTGCAGTTGCAGCAGCAGCTGCTGCTGCACCCAGCGTTATTGCTACAGAAAATAAAGTCGATTCTCGCAATCCATCGCCTAAAGTCTCAATCGCTAATAAGAGCTATCCACAATTAAATCTCATGACGCCGGATGCATTTACTTCCACTTCTTTGACTAACAATGGTATGAATAAAAAGTTATCTTAATATTTTACACTTGAAAATCAATTGACTGGTATTTTTTTTAGAGCACAAAACTCCAGAAAATGTTAGCAGTGAAGTTTTGAATACAATACTAATGTTGGCAGGTGTAGCTGGCCAGAATGCAGCCCCAGTTAAATCGGAAAATCTGTTAAATTTGGTTAACAATAAAATTATTGAAGACAAAGAACAACAGAAAATCCAACTAAAGCACCATACTCTTGAATCTCAAAAGAACTTTATGGGTAAGATGTTGTTAAAAAAAATTTTTCTTTGAAATAAATTTAACACCATGAACTATTTAGCAATTGACAGAAATCCGGGTCGAACCATAGTTGAAAATTTGGCTAGCGGTGGTTCAAGTCCCAGTCGCGAAGTACAAGAAATAATGTCTTTGCAGGATTATGATAAGAGTTCCTATAGTGGAGATGAGTTGTTAGAGGAAAACAATGAAAATGTAAATGAAACTGATAAGCCAGGAAAAGGAAACATTAATGTTTCAGGTTGTTACTTTTTATTGATTATTTCCTTTTAAAAAATAATATGTCAACTTTTTTTTAGCTACCGACCCAACTAAAACGAATACGAAATTATCTCAAACAACTACAGCTCCCACAAACTGGCCCAAAGTACCCGATGTTCCCAAAGTATCAAATAATAAGCATTCAGCGGAGCTGCAAAATGCAGCAAACTTAATATCTCAAGCCGTTAATGCATCTTCGATGTCAAACCTCAGTAACAGTCATATAGCACCAACACTAGGCAACACTAGTAACAATAGCAGCAGCAATATTAATACCAACAATGTGCAGAATAATATTGCAAATGATCTGACCGATATAAATGGCAAAATAAGTGAACTGATTGGTAAGTAAAGCACGGCTGAACTTGCGCAAATATTTTGTGTTAGAATGATGTGTTTGATTGAAAACCTTGTATGGATGCGTATTCATGCATTCTTACTTACCTGGTTAGAAATGTATTTAGTGTTATTATGATTTCAGATTTAGTTAAAATGCAGTCGGTACAAATAAATAGTCTTCAAAATGAGGTGTCGGAATTGAAAAAAACAAATGCCAATTTCAAGCCTAAAAATATGACTGAATTTGGCTACAAGCTGGAGATGCAGTTGTCTAAACTAATGGAGAAATACCTTATACGTTACGAAACTGAACACAATCGTAAATTGTCTTCGTTTTTGGCTGGAAAGTAAGTAGAAAATTAAGCAAAAATTTAAAATAATCTGAAGAAATTTGTGTATTTTTTAGAGACGTACAAAATCGCGAATTACGCGATAGTATAATGCAAATAATGAATCAGTACGTGCTGACACAGTTCGGTGAAATGGTCTCAAAAGTTATGACTGTGGAAATACAACGTCAGATAGCCCCCATGTTGTCAGCAAAGCTTGATAATATGCAGCAGCAGATACAACTGAATGTTGCTCAAAAATTGTCCGCCTTTGACTTGCTGATTAAGGAGAACATTGCACAGGCTTGCAAGAGTAAAGTATGTTTTGACAGCAGTTGTAATGTATGCGTTTGTCGTATATGCTTGTTTTTGTTAATTACATTTTAGGCAATTATCGATACTTTTGGTAAATCCGTATTGATTGGAGTACAGGGCAGTTTACAGGCTGCTTTTATTGAATCTATGTCCAGTACTTTAATTCCCGCCTACGAGAAGTCCTCCCAAAATATGTTTAAACAACTGCACGAAGCCTTTTCTGTGGGCATAAAAGAATGTGAGTTTTGATTTCGTTTAAATAATTGTATGATTATTGGACTTTATTTTTTTGGTTTCTATAGTTATGGAACAATTTGACAACTATTTGCAACAACTTCAACCGATGCAAGATTCTACGGAGGAAATATTAAATAAATTCTCAGGCTTTCGTCAACATCTGGATTCGATTTTAACAAAACATCGGAATGGCGTGCAAGATGTAATGCTTGAAACACGCAAAGATATCAAAGGATTAGAGCTCTTACTCGCTCGACAAATACAAGAAACTATTCGGACGGAGGTAACTTTAAAATAGAAAATAGATACATAAAGTTAGTTATTGTATTTAAAAAAATATTCATTTTTTTTTTGATAAAATAGGTACGAAAATCTTTAGAAAATCAAGTTGCAGCTATACGTTCACAGACAAATACCCCTGCTCTCATGTACGGTCTTAAAGACACCATTAGGCATCTTTTGTTGCAGGGACAAACCAATAAAGCATTCCATCAAGCTTTGCTAGCCAATGACTTGAGTTTGGTGGAATTCACTCTAAAGAGTGCCGACCATAATGCAGTCTTCACACCCGACTGTTGTTTGGAACAAAAAGTTTTACTGTCTTTAATACAGCAAATCTCAGCCGACATGAGCGATCACAATGAACTTAAACAAAAGTAAGTTGATTTAATTCATACTCAAACATCAATATTCAGTTCTAAACTTTTTCCTTTATTGCTTTTAGTTATTTAGCTGAAGCGTTGCTGGCCATAAACCCAATGGATCCCATTACAAGAGAACATGCTCCGAAAGTTTTACAAGAACTTTTTCGCAATTGCCAAATGTTTCTTATTAATTATCCCAAGAGCTCACAGTGCAGCAACGTTCGCATGTTAATGAAAGCTGTGCAAGCCTATAAAGATCAATTCTAATACGCAGCATTTTCCTTTATCCATACAATAGTACAAAATTTTAATCTGAAAAGAAGTTAAAATCAAAAAATCGCCAAGCATTTTTTGTACTATGATAAGTTTAGAGAATTGAATTCTTGCAACATTTTTCTTCACAACGTCCAATATTTTTTTTTCGTTATTTTTAAATTTTCTAATTAATAGTTTTCTCTTCTTGTGAAATTGCAGTAGCTTTTATTTAACTTAAGAAATATCGTGACAATTTTTGAATATTTTTTGTGTTTATTTGCTCTCTCTTTCGCCTCCTAAAAATTTTAAATGTCCTTTTTATCTTACTGACGAAGTTTCTATTAATTTGACCATTCAAATTGTATTATTATTTTACTTGATATATATTTTTCGTATGTGCAAAATTTTTTTTATTTTTTATTACAACTTTTAATTAACATTGTTTTAAATGAAATTTACAAATCCTCAATGTTGGTGGAGAAGTTATTAATAGAGCAATATAGCAGACTACGTACATACTCCACAGCTAAATAATACGCTTGCTGACTTTAAGGTATGACCGATTAACTAATTGACTGACAGTCGTTTTGTTTTATAACAAGAAAAAATTAAAATTTTTGTGTTTAATTATAAACTAAAATGTGCAACATTTATAACGCTCATTAAGTTTAAGTATTTTTTTGTAACAAATAAATGTCATTAATAAATAAATACAAACATATACGGGCATGTTCTAGAAATCGAAATGAAGTGAAATTGAAATCGAAAGAGATTTTAAGCTCAATTATTTTTAAAGTTGCTCTTGTAAAGCTAATTGATAATCAAAAAATGAAGTAGGTAAAATGGAACGTTTTTAAAATTTGCTCGATTTTAAATCCACTTCACTTCGTTTTCTAGAACATGCCCGATTTACTTGAAAAATAATATTTAAATTCCCCATAAAATTACATTAAATTTAAGAAAATAAAAACAAAATTAAAACAACAACCACTTGTCGTTATTAAAACAGGTGTAAATTAAAAAGGTTTATTTAATATATTCCAACATTAAAGCTGTCTGCTCTAAACACTGACAACCACATCCAGAGGCACAGACATTATGTGTCTTGAAAAGAGAAAGATACAAAAACAAAGATAGAGATAAAGTCACTGATAATAAAAACAAATTAGTTACCTCAAACCATTGCATCATATGAATTAGGTGACCACCGTGACCACAGGCTAAACAAGCATTCGCAGCTCCTTTGACAGGCAGGCAACATAAGGCACAGAAGAGAACTGGCCGCTGACATGGACCACAAGCTGATGTACGTTTCGTTTTATTACAACCGGAGCATTCTGTCACGAATTCAACGCCTTGCGGCAGACATTTAGTTAAAGAAGCGTGCTTTAAAATCTAAAAAAGGGAAGGAAATTAGTCGAATTTACTTTCAACAAGAGTTCACAAACTAGCCAAAGATCGAATTGTCAACAACTGCCAACCATACAATATTTCAGCATACAGTTTCTTGAATTGATCAAATAGTGGTATGCGAGTGCGTCGTATTAAGGAACATGCATACAGCTCACTATTCACATGCTTGCTATCCACACAGTCCAACGAATCAGACCACGAGTTACTGCGTAACTGTTTAATGTGGAGACTAACATTAGAACCAGCTGCACTATTCTTTGTGGAAGGCGAAGCATGTGTGTCTATAGGCAAGACGGTGTGATAGGGTGAAGTATTTGGGGTAAGATTTGGTATTTTACTGTGATAACTATGATTATTGGGTGATGCAACTAATGTATTTCCGCTGTTCGCATTAGCAGTTCCCCCAACAACTGAACTACAAATACCCATACCATTGACACCAAACGGATGAAAAAGACAAGCCAACATTACGGCAGTTTGCAAATCACCTACACTCGCGAAATGCATGATCAAGGCTTCCAAAAGACACTTTTTGAAGGGATCTTCATTTAGCATCATTTCATACTTCATGCTTTCGGTCTGAGACACATTCGGCGTTGCTATCATTTCTGCCATCGTCCAGATGGGCAACAAATCATAGCGACCATGATGCTCGCATATTTGGCGATTCTTACGGCAAGTTACAACAATATCTCTTTTATCAAGAGAATATTCTTTAGCCATGGTACGACTGATATTGAGAAGCTTGCTGCATTCGTATATGTGCACAATGGGAGTAGAGTGGGCAGGCTTCTGAATCGAACGATTTTTTGAATGTTTAGAGCTCATGCGGTCTTGCATATAAAATGAAGCATTTGAATCGCGATGCGTGTACAGGACTGGCTGAGGTCCCATTACATTTCCTAATAGACCGCCGCCATTTATGGCAGACAATGTGCGAGGAGTTGTATTTTGGTGCCTTAAAGTCAAACGTTTTGTATTAAGAACTTGTGCAAAGCTGCACAACATTCCTACTGGATTAAAACTAGCCGCAGATGTTCTTGGAAACGGTATGCAGGCGTCATGCAAAGCTCCACTCAATGCGCCCTCAAGGCGAGGAGATTGCAAACGTAACTGTGATTTATCGGAACCTCCACAGGACTAAACAAATAATATTAATTATAAGTGTTTAAAGTTAATGCCTTATTATTCATAATATAACCATTAGTTTAACTTACCTTTTTCATTGCCGTTACCAGTGCTCTCAAGCACTGCTCCAAACAGGTGCGCGACTTCTTTACACGTGTCAAAGCATTTGTCTTCAGTACTTTCATCATTAACCTGGTTAGACTTTCGTGAATTGTCGTTCCAGGACAAAATGTAAACTCAGGACACACATTGGGACTGGGATATTCGGTGGGAAATGTTGTTTGTAGAACAATAACATGGCCTCCGGCAGATATGTTAAAAACGGCATAACGTTTTATAGCATCCAATACATCCACTTCGATGTGCGGCATGTTGGTATTCAACAATGAAAATTCATGATGCAACGAGCAAGTCGGTTGGTCAGTAAGAGACCTAGCTACAGCAGTTTCTTCATTACGCCTTTGGCTAGAAGTGCGCAAAGCCATTGCAGGCGGTGGAGATCGAGATCGCACCATACTAGATATATGCAAAGCGTCAAGTGCTTCTATAGGCAATGACGCTGCCACTGGCTGTGTTCGAAGCAAATTTGGTTTTTGAAACGAAGACGAATGCGTTGGCTGGAATTTAGTGGGTGTTTCGATGCGCATTTCTTGCGCCGAGTCGTAGTTCTCACTTGAACCGTTATCTGGTTCACAATGCTTTAACATTTTATCATCAATCTTCCAAACTCTCAACGTACGATCACGTGACCATGTCACCAATTCCTAAAATCGTACATCATTTTTACTTTAAGCTCTAAACAGAAGTAAAATTTTCAAGTTAACTTACAATTTCCATTTGATTAAGACGATTTGGACGCCAAGCAAAATCTAGTATAACATCAGTGTGACCCACAAAGGAACATACTGGATCATTTTGTTTACTATTACTCCAGAGTAATAAACTATTTTCGCCACGTCCTAAATGTGGAACAACAATACTTACCAAGCCATTACCAATTGGCTGTAGTTCTAGATATTATAACACGCTTGATTCAAATAAATATAAAAGCTTTTTGAATTACCGTATATCTTGCCCGCCACACTGGAGACGTTGTAGTTATAATTTTCTCGGCTCTTCTTGGATTATTTATATCGAAATATTTGACTGTTCCATCTTGACTGGCTGTTGCTAAACAAGTTTCTCTACGGTGACTCCAATTAATACCATGAACTCTGAAAAATTTTTGGTGAGGAATTTAAGATTTTATTTTATTTATGTATGTAGTAAGTGGTAAGGGCCGATGTTGAATGTGAACCACATCTAAACGTAGAGTTTTTTCTGCATTTCCTTTGACATTTCTCAATTTCAAAGTTCAATCTTCAAAGTTATTCAGGCTTATGAAGAAAATTGGCGTTCAACTCATAATGCATATCGTGCGATGCGAAAAACCAATGCAAAGAGTGACTGTGTGGTGCGGCATCATCAGGCCGTATTTTTTCCAAAATGAGGCCGGTCAGGCAGTTACTGTGAATGGTGTTCGCTATCGTGAGATGATAACGAACTTTTTATGGTCCGGATTGGAAGATATGGATGTGGACGATATGCGGTTTCAACAGGACTGTGCACTTGTCACACAGCTAACGAAACAATGGCTCTTTTGCGCGACAAATTCAATGGCCGTGTCATCTCACGTGGTTGAGATGTTAAATTGCCGCCCAGATCATGTGATTTGACACCGTTGGACTTCTTTCTTTGTGGTTATTTGAAAGAAAAGTTGTTCGTTCATAAGCCAGCATCGATTCAACAGCTAAAGGATGAGATAATTCGGCACATTAGCGGCATAGAAGCTCAATTATGGCTTAGCGTCATCGAAATTTTGGATTGAGTTATGCCGCCGAGTTTGCGGCATTGAACAATACCAATTTTATCATTATAAAAAGAAATGACAATAATTTTCTAAATAATTTGTGTTCTATTCAAAATCAACATCTGCCCTTAAAATTTAACAACCCTTTATTAATAAAAAATCAGGGACACTAACAGTTATATGATAAACGACGAACAAATCATGTTTAACCATTTATATTGATGAATTTTCGAATACACCAACCGCTACCCCGGCGAAACCAAAAGCGGATAAGACACTTCAAAAGAATTCAAAATTATTGTGAAATTTATTTTATTTTTGGTTTGGTTGTAAACAGGGAAACCAGAAATATGCTTTAAAAACGAGTTTTATGCCCTGCAAATTGTTAAAAATATTGTTACGTTACTGCCTTTTCAATAACGTTTTTGGATTGTTTCCCTTATAATTAATCTCTTGAGTTCTTTGCTGATCTGCCCTACTAATTTTGCGGTTCATTCTCCAGGGGAGTTCTCAACCCTATAGTCGATCAGGTACGTACAAAAAACATTTATAAGGGTAGACTTTAGGGCGATCGATCGAATAGTATTCGACCGGTTTTAACCGGTTATTTTAGTTTTGCCCAAGACGAATATTTTAAAATGTCCATTTTTCGAATATCGAATTAACCGGTTATTTTAGTAAAATAAACCGGTTACTTTATTAATGTGTAATTTATATACGTTTTCTTAACTTTTGTTATAAATGTACCCGTAATTTAAGTATTTTTCTAATTGAATATTTGGCAAACTTAAACTTTTTATAAAAAATGTCAAAACAAAATGAAACAAAAGTCAAAAAAACATTATGAGCTTATATAAGCGTGTGTTCTTGTAACAAAAACCAAAAACAATATAAAGTACTACAAAAAAAAATTCAGCTTTAAAAGTAATTAGTAATTTGACAGTATTATACATACTAGCTCTGTTTCTTTACTTTTTGGGTAAAGTTCGTGCAAATGAGAGCAAGCACAAATTTCTCTCATAAAAAGACAACATTACACGAAAGTACGGGAACAGAAAAAACAAAATTTTAAGCACGAAATAAAAATTCTGTGGTTTTGACAGTCTTTACAACGCCAACAAAAATTGCGCCACTTTTGAAAAATTTTATATTGGCTCTAGAATTAAACTACTTTTACTAAAAATAAAACAAAACAAACACTTTTACAATAACTAACATTATGTTTCCCTAATACTTCAGTACAAAACTTTTTATTTAAGTACATTGTTTTATTCCACAACACTTTTTCAAGAATTTGGATTATGAACTTTTTCCCTTATTTTTGTTTGGTTTTGTTTATGTTTTACAGCTGTTTGACAATTTACACAATTTGCACGAAGAAAAATTCTGGGCTGTTTCGTGCAAGAAGAAGAAGAATTTTATTCTCTCAAATCCGCTCTCATTTACACAAATTAAAAGTACGGGAACGCTTTTCGTGCAAATTGGGATCCCGAGGGATCCCAAAGTAGAGTAAAGAAACAGAGCTACTATATACATAAATCTTTATAAAGATGCCATCTCTGGTGATTTTTCGAACTGACTTAAATGCAAATTGTGCTTAAATGACCCTAAAATGATAAGTTGCAAAGGTTCTTTAACGCCACGACTTATTAATCACTTTTAATTAGACTACAAGCTTGACATAAATATACGCCAAGTAAAACTTGAGCCTGTTCCAAGTAGTTTTTAAGAGACTGCAAATAATACTTTACGAAAATATGCTGCCAATAATGAATGAAAAACTCTTAAGTAGTTCAAGCATATCATCATGCTTAAAACAAGAACATATTGGCGGAATCAACGATATGGGAAAATTCATCAGTTTTATTTATTAAAACACCAAGAACATAAAATAAAATTGAAGAAATCAAAAATGTCCTGGAAGGGTTTAAATTGTGTGATCGACGAATTGACAGCAATTTCACATAAAATGCATGTTCGTATTACTATTGTTTCCATAATGCTGAAACAAAAAAAAATTTAAATATATAATCCTGGATAAGAGGTTTTGTTTGCCACTTTTCAAAAATATGGACGAAGTTTACTGCTTCATATAGACGTGCTTAACCAGCAACAAATTAAAACTCACTTACAATAAATTTGGGAGAATTTCTCAAATAATAAATTTTTTAAATTCCTATATTTTTAAAACCAAAGTTTTTCAAAAATGCTAAAGCTATGTTCACACCTATTAAATATTTGACACGTTTGGCTAGAGCAAACATTGTTTAACGGTTTCTTAACTACATTATACATAAATGCAATTATCATCTTAGATATACATAAAGTTTAGCAAATAACTATAAATTGTTTAAAATAATGCTTAAGTTTAATCAATTTACTGGTCACGCTTTTTTTGATTTTATCGTCAAATATTTGTGGTCTGAACATACCTTAAGTCATTACTTTGTATTGAGGCTCTATGCTCCTTATGGGATCGACGGGAACATATATGTATTTTGTTGGTTCCTTACTTTGAATTGTTTTGTTTTTATTCTAATTAACTTTTTATTGCAAAAAATAATTTGATTTTTGTATTTTTATGTATTCGAATTGAAACCGGTTAACCGGTTATTTTTAAAATGCTTAACCGAAAACCGGTTTTTTTAAAATAGCAACTATTCGGAATATTCGAAAACCGGTTATTGAAAAATGTCGAATAATCGATCACCCTAGTAGACTATAATGCACAAAAAAAACTTTCTTAAACAACGATGAAACACTGTCCCATAGGGAACAGTATCGAAATATCTCCATGTTAACCCTTTCGAACCGACAAAAAATTGCTGGAAATGCAATATTGGCACTAGGTGAACCTTAAAGAGTATAAACAAGTTAATAACTTTACCACGCCAGAATTTCAGATTTCGTCACCAGAGGCGCTGGGTGCGATGGGATATATAATCCCAGTCGGTGTTTTTAAATTAAAATTTGGGATATAATGTCCCAGCAGTGTATTAAAAAAAAATCACTAGAAAAAGTTTATCAATTTTATTGATTTATAAATAGATTTACATATGATAGGGTGTAAAACACTTAAAACATAGTGGAACTTCGCATGTCTTGCATGTAAAGAAAGTGCGTTTGTCGTTTTTTCCACCTTTTTTATCTTTTGAACATTTTACGCATCGGCGTCGCGTTTTTCCTTCAATAGGCATATGATCACCAACTACACCATAATTGATGCCTCGAATCTTCAAGTGACGTCCAGATTTTTTCTTCTTTGGCACCTTACTTTTCTCTAGCCCAGACTTTATCATATCCTCCGCCAAAGCAATAACAAAATCAATATATGGGAGATTGGGAAAGTGATGCGTCTCTTTATATATTATCCAGGCGTTGACACAGGTAGTTTGGAAAAGTTTGTAAAAGACCTTTTTCCACCACTTTGTGGACTTTCTGTTTATGTCGTAAAGTTGCGACATTTGGTCCGACAAATCGACCCCACCCATATGTTGGTTGTAGTCGACTATGGATTTTGGGCAATTGAAGCTAATTTTTTCACCGCTTTTCTGTTTGCGTTCGATCAATCCCATCTCTCCGCTATGATAATTACTCATTACCGTCACAAGTCTTGTATCCTGCCAAAACTCGCATGAGGTTCCAAATTGATTTTGATAGCAAACACTCTCTCCTCTTTTTAATTTCTGTGTAGGTGAAGGAAGCTGCTTCCGATTGGAAATAACAGTACCGACAGCAGGGAATGGTGTTGAATAAGTACACTGAGGAAAAAAATCTATCAAAGAAAAGTGCTACATTGGTCCGCTTGATAGTTTTCGTCAACGATATGACTACTCTCTCGCCCAAGGTCGAGTTGTCAATTCCTTTTTCCAAATGGCTCCGACTCACCTGAGGAATCGTAGAGCACATTTTCGATGTCATTGTCAGTAAGTCTAGCTCTCTTGCTGGTCATTATGCCTATTGGGTATATAAATTTAAATTTACCATTATTAAACTTATACGCAGTTTATATACTCCTGGGATATATAGTCCCAAGTAAAAATACTACTGGGACATATAATCCCAAGAACACTAAACCTTAGTTATATCACGAATTAGTAAATTTCTAAACTTGAATTGAAAACACATAGCACAAACACTATATAAATACACTGGAAAGAAAAAAATATTTAACACTTACTGCTTTTTTCGTAGTAATTCGTATGCTTTTTTGCAAAATTTTCCAACACGTTTCAAGCAAGCGTCGACATGATGTGTTGAATGTCATAAATAACGAAAAAAATACATTTGCATTCACATTCTTCATCAAATATTACCAAGAGGTGTTTTTAAACTTTTTTGGGATATATTGTACCGACCGGGTCGAAAGGGTTAAATTTATAATTCTCTTACGATCCCGTACTTTACCGCCCTATCTGTTTACAACAATCCCCAAATACCACAAAAGTTTAGTTAAACATATTTATTGTACCAACACATATGTAAATCATTTATTCAAAACATCATTTCTTAACTCTAACATTAACTTAAAACAATCAATACTTAGCAGCCGTTACTAACACAATTTCTTCCTTTTAATTTTTCTTACGTTATTTTCAGATTTTTATTATTTTTTTTTTATTGAAATTTACTTTTATCAATCTATTTTTTTCCAGAGCCCAAACTAATATTGTTTTCGCCTCTTCTAACAGGCTACCCGGTAAAAAATAGTTTTGCTAAAGACTTGCGTGCCTAAAGGAGCTCCCTGAGTACACTGTCACAATAACACACTTTTTCTGTATATAAATCTTAAACCAACGCGATTAATTTGTGCCCTCACCTTAGATATGTTTATATAATTTAATCTGATTTTTTTTATTTCCTTCTTATTTTTTTATGTTAAAATTATTCAATATTCTTTTTAGACTTATGCTGCAATTTCTCACTATTGAACCAAACACTCACAAAGGACGTACAATAATTTTCACTAAGGACACACTTAAATATAGTTCACAATTATATTCGCACGGTATTTTTGTAAACTAATTAAATCCTTTAATAAATGTATGTTTGTATGTATGTATGTAATACATACTATGTATACATATAATAAATTAACCGATAGTAAATTTTATCATATTTTTTTCATTTTCTTTTCTTCTTGCTACTTATTTTATTTTGTTTGTTCCGAGGGCACTATTTATCATCAATTTATTGTATAAGGAAAAACTAATTTGTCTGCCTACCTGGCTTCCTTTGGTCACCTTTTTCTTGGCTTTTTCTTCACAGTCTCTATTGACACTCTTATCACTTTTATATTTCCCCTCAGAGTTGCACTGTGTTTCTCCACCAATTCCGGCAGATCTAATAAGGGATTGACCCTTAAGATTTTGCCAGGTAGGTTCCGTTTGTACTATATTTCCAAAATTTCTCCCAAGTTGCATCTAATCTGACTGTTAATCTTTTCTTAAATTTTCGGTAGTCTATCCTCGAATCAGTTCCCCGATAAATTTTAATTCTTTTTTAATTTTCCGCACACTTAAAACTTTCTCGTATTTTATATCTTGCCACACAATTTACAAATAACCCCAAACGCAGCTTAGTTCTACTCTTTCCACGGTATCTATATGTTCGTGCTATGTAAAGGACTTTCTCTCCAGTTCTTCATTTTTATTTCTAAACAATTCCAATAAACCAAAAACAACATAAAAATTGTGTATATACCTTTCTTTTTAAATATCCTTAAACTCGTTTATTCATTTTCCAATTTTTATCTCCTTTTTCTTAAATTATATCCTGGCTTGACCATATTTACCTTCTACATATGTATGTATGTATATACTGGCTGTTCATATTTATCTACGATATACATATATCCTGGCTGCTCATTTTATCTACCAGGCCATCAGAAATTTCAGTATTATTCTCTACTTCATTCATTATTCAAAAAGTTTTCCTTTACATAACCTCTTATTTTCAAGAATCTATTTTTTGAATGAGTTTTACAACGCAACGTTTTACTCTAAATTTTCGCGTTGCCATCTAAAAAATACACAACACTGCCAACATACAACTACATACATATGAAAACGTCATTTTCATTCACAGCTGGCAGATTGCACATGGTAAATATTGCTCTTCGTACATTACAAGTTTCCTTAAATTTAATTTACTTCTATTCTATTTTCTTTCCAGGATAAAAAAATACGACTATTTGGCATAACAAAGTATCGTTCCTAAACTCAACACAAAAAAAAACTAATTCCCTTTTTTCTTTCAGGTTACAACAATTAACATTCGACTGGGACTCAATTTTGTCAATCCACTTCTTTTCATCACCCCTCCCTAATAACTATACACCGGGACATGGGCTGGAGCTGGTGCCTCCAAATTCTATGGAAACCCCCCCCCCCCCCATAAAATTTTATTTGTTAAAGGACTCGAGGACTAAGGTTATTGTGCTCCTCCCGGCAGCTTTCATCAGTCCAAGGCAATGGTTTTCCACATTATATCTGCAGAGCGGCTATTGGCAAGTAGAAATTGCAGACAAGGATAAGGAAAAAACTGCTTGTAGTGCAAGTGTTAGCTTTTGGCAGTTTAATGTAATACCATTTGGGCTCTGTAATTTTCCAGCTACATTCGAGCGTTTGATGGAACAGGTGTTGTAAGGTCTCCACCGAAAGACCTGTTTGGTGGACCTTGATGACATAATTGTCATAGGAAAAATATTTCATGAACACCTGAAAAACATCGAAGAGGTGTTGAAACGTATATCTACTCAAGTTAAGTGTTAAGAAATGTTCACTGTACCAGAGGTAAGTAAAATACCTTGGGCATCGTGCAACATCTGATGTCATTTCAATGGACGAAGAAAAATACGAGCAGTTATGAATTGGCCATACAGCAGTAAAATTCTGGTGCACCATTTGAGCGAATTGCAATGGATATAGCTGGGCCTTTTCCTGTTAGTAATGTCGGTAACCGATGTGTGCCAGAAGTCATCGAATAATTTAGTAAATAGCCGGAGGTATATGCAATTCCAAACCAAGAAGCTAAGACAGTTGTAGACGTCTTCGAGAACAATTGGGTGTGCCGCTACGGTGTTCCATTAGTAGTACATTCTGACCAGGGCAGACATTTTGAATCTGCTTTATTTAAGGAAATGTGTGAATTGTACGGAATAAGGAAAACAAGAACAATCCCAATACATCCGCAAACTGACGGCATGGTTGAAAGCTTTAACCGTACATTAGAGGAACATTTGCGAAAAGTAGTCAGCACAACATAAAAATAATGGGATGAACACATTTCAAAATTCCTGTTGGCGTATAGATCAGCTGTTCACGACTTTACCTCTCGTACACCCGCCAAAATTGTGTTTGGAATAGAACTCAGACTACCAGGAGATCTAGACTTTGGTTGTAAGCCCACACCAACGGGTGAAAACAATGAAGGCTCCACCTCAAAAGAACAAGAAGCTCTTAATGAACTTCATGAATTTGTCTTGTCTAGTTACAAGATTAAATACAAATACGATCGAGCGATCAAATCGAAAGGATTTAAGGAGGGCCAGTTAGTTTTGCTTTTCAATACCCAACGAAAGAAAGTATTATCTCCAAAATTACAGACACATTGGAATGTGCCATATAAGATGATAAAGGAATTAAATGATGTTGTATACCGAATACAGAAATGTAAAAGTTCAAGAGCCAAAATGAAAGTTGTTCATTTAGAACGATAAGCCCCTTATGGAAGAGGATATTCTGAGCATATTCGGGCCGAACTGGCTTAAGTGGGGGCAGTGTTACAAAAGTAACTTTAGTTAAAAATTAGATTAATTTATTAGTTATCTTGTATTGATTAGTTATCAAGTATTTGTTAGTTATTTTATTAGTTTGTTTAAATTGTAATTCTATTAGTTATGCACACTTCTAGTGTAGTATACTTTATAAGCGTCCACTGCTTACCCAATAACCAATCTGAAATGCATACATGCCACCCCAATCACATTAGGGTAAATGTCATACATAAAATATCAAATAACGGCATTTATCCAGTGACTCAATATGTTTGAATGTGCCCATTTAGACAGGAAACATTTTGCTTTGATAGCAAATAAAGGGTGGGGAAGAGAGAATGGTTTTTGTGTTCGGTACACGGTGACACGCTTTGTTCTCACATATACTTTGCTTTTTGAGAAAAAACAACAATATTAACAGAATTTTTCCAGCAAATTCCAGATGTTTTCCTTCCAAATGTTCGCTCGTCTAAACTCGGACTATGAGTCAAAACGAATAGGGCAATCGTAAAGCAGATCAATCAGAATGTGTGTGACATGATTTTGGAGTGTCAATTGAGTACATTCCTTACTCATACATATATTCTGATTGGCTAGCGCATTGTGCAGTGGGAAAACCTCGATAATTCCATGGAACTGACAGAGAGGACTAGATTTTAATAACTTTTGCAATAAGTTAGAGTAAGTAAATAATATTGTTAGAATTATTATAAAAAGGGCTGTAGCCCAAAAATAAAACAGACTTGAAATTACTAAACTAATCCGGCAGTAACTTGCCTAAGTTTTTTTATTACAAGACTCAAATAATTCGGCAGTTTGTGAGGCTTGACTCAGCTCATAATTTATATGAAAAACTAAACACCAACATCAATACACCTATAAACACTACATGGCGATCCTGCCATAGAACTAAACACTACACTAGTGTAAAAATCAATGTACAGATGTAATGTTAAAATTTTTGTGCATAATTGAACTTCTATCCCGCTATAAATACTAGAATTTTCGTTATAGATACTATACTATAACTTAATTTATTGTAACACCTTAAAGTATACCTTAGTTTATGATGCATAATAAATCAATTTTAATTCAGCCATATAGTTAATGCACAATGTTAATAACTGTAGATACATAAGTTTAATTAACAAAATATACGTTAGGGGTCGTATGTTCTACAGCCACCTTAACGTCAGAGCTCGAACGTTCTATGGTCGTTTGCACGTCTTGCCAAGAGTATATATAGAATCGCAAAAGATGTCATAAAATTATTCTAAGTTCAGATTTTGTCAAGTTGATAACGCATCACGCGGAGATTATGTATAAGCATTGAAGTGTGTTGATCACATTAGTGAGTTGTGAATAAAAGCTCTAAATTAAGGTTGTAAAAGTGACTAAGTTCTTAATAAATAAGTGTTATAAATAAATGTGTTGTGTTTGTTTTATTTGAATTGCAATTAACGAACTCGAAACGGTTTATTATAAAGGAAATAAACCGAAACGTTACTGAAATTAATTAACGTGACAATATTTTACATTACATTTGTATTAGAAAATTCTCTACAGGGATTTTTACATTAGAAATTTGCATAACTAATACAATAACAATTTAAACCAATAAAATTACAAACAAATACTAAATAACTAACAAATACAAGATAACTTATAAATTAAACAAATTATTAACTAAAGTTATTTTAAAATTTTCTTATTATTTGAATGTGTATTTTGAGGATTGTAATTTGACTTAGAATACACATTCGAATGATATGAAAATTTGTATAATAAATGTTACTCAACAAGAGAAATAAATTCCCAGATTCTATTTGTTAAAGTTATTTTCTTTAGAATATGTTCCAAAAAAAAAATTCAAAAATTGCTGATTTAAAAAAAAATATTCAACAATTTAATAACAGTTTAATTTGAGAAAAGCAATCCTTAAACTATAATTGGTAAAGATTTTACCCGATTTGAAACCGATGGGCAGTCGGGCTCACAAAAACAAAGTTATGTTAAGAGGTTAAAATTCGTATAAGAATTATTTGAGCCGAGTATTATTTAGATATTAACATCTATTTGAGATTTTTTGTCTTAAAGAGATTTAAGGGACGGCAAATCAGCAAAAAAAAAAACCATAATTTTTCATCAAAAAATCTGCAAAGTCTGCGCCATGATTTGAAAAATCTTTAATAATTCTTCAAAACACATTTATTGCATTTTTTATGTAGTTTATTTATAAAAATATATAATAATTCATTTTAAAATATAGAGAAAATATTCTGGAATTTAAAATCGATGGTTGTTTTTAAAGTAGTTCTATACCCAAGTTCTGTAAATATATTAAGAACTTCTCTCATCGAAAAGATGTGAAAAAAAAACTAATTAAGTTAAAACTAATCCTCTCGTGTACACAATGGAGTAGTTTTAAAACTACTCCTTTGTAGTCCAAAGATGGGTTATATGGTCGTGCCCTAGGACATCGTAATGTTAAATAGACCATGTTTTTTCCATACGTTTGGGCTACTTTTGGACTAGTCCTAGTCCCTTGTGGGCTACTCTTTACACGCGTGTTTGGACTGGTCCTATTATCTGCAGGGATTCTACTCAAAGTCGAAGTGCACATCATATCGTTGACGGCGACCAACATTTACTAAGATTAAACATTTTTCAACGACGGCGGCGAAAATACAACCGTCGACTATATCAAATAATGTCAAGTGCGACTTTAATGTTTGTTGTTTGCAAACGAGCTTAGAAAACATTCGTATATTTTAAAAGCAAAATAATTAAACAATAAAAAATGTGCCAAGAACAAAATATTATTATTCTTTGAATTTTGCATTTGTAATTGTTTTTTAGTGTTTAAATTTTTCTCGCCCCTTTTTTATTCATGAGTTTATTTGACAGTTCAAAGCGGGAACTTTTCTCACAAAAATTTTATAGACACCCCTACAAGAAATAAATGAACGAGTAGTCACATTTTCATTTTTGTTTTAAGAAAATTATAAAAAGAAAAGACCGAATGTTACCGAAAATTTGATTTCGGTCATTTCTTTCTATCATTTTCTTAAAACCAAAATGTGACTACTCGCTCATTCATTTCTTGTAGGTACACTTTTTCTCTAAATTGGCGAATAATTTCGTTACGCGTCAGCTATTACTAGCCAATAAAAATTAACAGACACAGTTGAGTGTGAAAAACGGCTGTTTGTTTCAATATATGGCATTTTTGTTTCATTTCACACATTTCAATCGAAAATTTTCTCGACGCGAGGGTTACAAAACATTGGCACTGTTTAATATCTATAAGTGGTCCTCGAAGTACGAGGTATGAAAAAGGAAATATTTTTTGAACTTCCAACACAGAAAAGTTTAAAAAATTTGTTCACTCATTTTCAGAACATGGCTGAAATTTTTTGAATATTTTTACATTGAAAATATCTACCCAAATTTAACTACTCAGGCTAAGTAATTAATTACATAGTTATTTGTTATTTTAAACAACAAATTTAAAGTTAATTGCTTGTCATGTTGTTAAAACTATCAAGGATCTTTATGAAAATTAACAAGAGATTAAATATTAACGTATATGAATATATTCGTAGGTACATTTGCATATTATTTCGTGTAAAATTAGATGACATACATAAGTCGGACGATATTAATGTCTCAAGACAAAATATTTATGAATTTGTTTTTGCTTTCAATATAATACTTTGGCGTGCGTTGTGTTTTACAAAATTAGGGCCTAAAAGTCAATGAAATTTTTGTTCAAAAATGTACACGTACATATATATTTTAAAGAAAAGTTAAAACATAAAAGCAAAATATTTAGTATTAGATGGATAGTTTGATTACAACGTTAGTTTTTTGCACCTTTTAAATTGTATGTAGTAAAATATTTTTCAAAATTCTACCACCACGTCTTGAAAAAGCTTCACAAATCCGCAGGCAATCGACCTGTTGTTTTGCATTTAATGGAACAATATATCGGTTTGTGCCTTTTAAGGGATCTAGCCCTTAATATTCGATTTGTAGGAGGAACTACTTACATACATGTTCTGTTCCCTAACAAAAACAAAGTGAGAAAATCTTAAGGAAATGTGAACAAATTATGAGTGAAAAACTTTTCACGATAAGGTGAATTTTTCCCGTGACCATTTATTCACGTTATTATTCTCCTTTGAATTACCTTTTTTTTATGGGAGTTTTTCATGATCGCAAATATGTGAAAAGGGGAAAAATTATTTACGATAGGGGTGAACAATCTAATTTGCGGCGATCAGGATAAGATACAGTAATAAATGGTAGTTAAGACAATATTTTGTCCGCAATGTTTTATTATAATTATTACTTTTTAAAAAGGCCTGAGAAGATTTAGGATAATTAAATGAAAAAGATAAATATGTAAATAAAAAAAGATAAATATGTAAAAAGACAAATTGTTACATATACAGTCAAAGCCCGGTATAACGAATACGCAGTTTAACGAATATCCGATATAACGAATGGCCAAATTTTTACATTAACTACCTTATATAGCGAATGGCAAAAAAAAAATAATCCCGATATAACGAATGACAAAGCAAAATAAAAAAATCGTTACAGAACCGTTAGATTTTTGTGTGTGTTTTTTGCTTCTTTGATTTGTTTTGAAAGAACACGTGTGATGCGTTGCTTTTTTCGGTAAAGTTTTAGTAGTTTTGTTTGGTTCATTGTGAAAACGAGATGTCAAATCGAAAAAGAATCTCTTTTGATAAAAAATTAAAGATTTTAGAAGAGTGTAAGAAAGGTGTAAATCTCTCAGTAATATCCCAAAAGTATGGAATACCAAAATCTTCAATATGTACCTTAAAAAAGAACGAACATAAAATTGTGGAAAATTTAAAAATTACAAACAATGGTACAAAAAATCGGCGATCTCTTAAAAAAGGTGAATTTCCAAGAATGGAAAAGGCCCTCTTCGAATGGTTTTTAAGCCAAAGAAACAAGCATATACCCGTCAATGGAATGATTTTAAAAGCAAAGGCATTAGAAATCCACAATCAAATGTACGGCTCCGATTTCCACGCAAGTGATGGCTGGCTATCTCGTTTTAAGAAAAGATATGGAATCAGGTTGCTAAAGCAAACTGGCGAAAAACTTTCAGCTCGACAAGATTTAGTAGAGCCTTTTAAAAATCATTTTCACAACTTAGTAAGCGAACAAAATTTAACACGAGATGCAATTTTTAATGCGGATGAGACCGGTTTATGTTGGAAATTGCTGCCTGATAAGACACTTGTCCATGCAGGAGAATCCAGTGCTCCTGGTAGGAAGCTATCCAAGGAAAGGGTAACAGTTCTTTTATGTGCAAATGCATCCGGTTCAAAACAATTAAAACCGCTCTTAATTGGTAAAGCAAAAAAACCTCGTTCATTTAAAAACAGGGTTATTCCAACGAATTACACCCATTCAAAAAATGCGTGGATGAATTCAGCAATTTTTAAAATGTGGTTTTTTGAAATGTTTGTTCCAGAGGTAGGTTTTATGCTCAGATATATTTTTTCGTGACAGTGTTTTATTTTTGTTTTTAATTTTTTTTAAGGTTGAACAATTTTTAAAAAGCAACAATCTACCCATAAAAGCACTACTTATCCTTGATAATGCACCAAGTCATCCGCCCGCAGAGGAACTGGTCAAAACAACCAAAGACGGAAAAATATGGACGCTTTATCTACCACCTAACGTTACACCTTTAATACAACCAATGGACCAAAATGCCATCCGAATTTTAAAAATGAATTACAGAAATCATTTACTCAGTAAAATTGTTTCATCAAAAACAGAAATTGTCGTTGATTTCTTAAAAAATCTTAATTTGTACGATGCAGCTTACATGATCGATCTGGCTTGGAAAAAGATAAAGAAAGAGTGCTTAGAAAATTGTTGGAATAAAATTATGTCATCAGAAAGCGACAATTTTGACGAAGAAGACGAAATTCCTTTGTCTCGACTAGGTCAACTGGAAGATGTCGAGTGTATGAGACGTAGTGTGCGTTTACTAAGCGCTGTTTTTCCAAATGTATGTTCTATGTGGTTAATTTAAAATTTTTTTTTATCCATATCTATCGTAATTTCAGATAACCTTTAATGTAGAAGATGTAAGCAATTGGAATGAGGATAATATTCAAGATGCAGATATCGAAGATGAAGAAAATGAATGTGTCGTTATTCCTGTCGAGTCAGAGGAACTAAAAATTAAACACTCAGATGCAATCAAAGGGTTTGAAACCTGTATAATGTGGTGTGACCAGAATAGAATAGATGTTTCAAAATCGCTTGTATTAAGGGAGTTACAAGAAGAAGCAATACAAAGAGGACTTCAAAGTACGTTAAAGCAATCGGTTATAACAGATTTCTTAAGAAATTAATAATATAATTGAAATGTAATAATAAACCTAAGTTCATAGCATCCAAATATAAGTATGTATGTATATGCACCTATGTACACGTTTATGATTTTTAATGACATTACATATTAGAAATAAAAAAATTCTTAAATAAACGTGAAAATATCAATTAAAGTTTTATTTCTACACTAAATTATAAATACAATTAAATTTTGATGTTTCTCAAATTGTAGACCACCGTTTTTTATGAAATTTTAAGGTAACAAATTACTGTTCGATATAACGAATATCTCGGTATAACGAAAGGCCTGAACATTATATCATTCGTTAAACCGGGCTTTGACTGTACCTTCATACATAATAACGCGCTTAATCATTAAGAGCCACTTTTTGGGTTAGAGATTAGCGATTAATTTAAATTTAATCACCGTTTTTACTTTTTGAGTTGTATTTTTTTTTTAAGTTTTTTTTTGGTAGTGTGTGTGTTTTTCATATGTGTCTTTTGTTTTTGTAAAAAATGTTTGGTTTTTTTTACCAGCCAAAAGGGACGAACATTGCATGAGCCGAACCGAACACAATGAAGTTTGTGGATTTAAAAAAACCGAACGGAATTAAATGTTTTCATATTTTGTCGAGTTTGATAAAAACAGCATTATTTTTGTGTTCGAAAGATGACTAACAGGAAAACATTATTTTTTAATGATTTTCTACACAAACACTATTAGCGTTTGTGTTTTCCACAAATCTACCGAACCAAACACTAAAGCCTATAGTACACGGAATGTAAAAAGCCTCATGCGCATGTGGTTCTGACGTAATTTTGACGACACTACAAAGCCACAATAGCAAGTTCGTGTTGTGTGATGACGAAAAAATTACGTCAGAACTACATGTGCATTAGGGTGTCCCAAAATTTTTTTTTGTCAGAGGCTCAAGCATAATTTGAAAGCTTATTGGGTCCAGTATTTTTGAATTTTTTTTTAGATTTTTAGGAAGAGGTTTAGAGGTCACGCAATTCAAGTCTTTGTTAAAAATCTGAGTTTTCGGGCTTTTTTCAAACTTGACTCATAACATTGTCAATAAACACGTTTATTTAATTTTTTGACCGAATATATCTAAAGAAAATTTCCCAAACTTTATTTCAATATGCAAAAACTTTAAGTTCCGGCTATATTTTTGTCCATTACGATTCCACATATTAAGTATTTTTGTAATTTTTCAACAAATTCTGTAAAAAACGGGTTATTTCTTTTCAAATTTATATGAAAGGTATAAAAACTAGTGACGCAATTTTAAATACCGATAAGTTCTAAACAATTAAGAAAAACAAAAATGGAATTTTGTTCCACAGTTTCCGAGTTACACTATTTTTATAGTTTCTACCTTAAAAATGGTGATACTTTTTTCGTTATAATTATTGTATATTTCCATAAAATGTTATAGTTGGGTTTTAACTGTCATTAACTTCTGACATTTATTGATCTAAATCGTTACATGCTGTCATTTTCACTTTCTATTTTATGTGTATTCTCCGCTATAATAAATTTACATAACACAATTTTTTGAGTTAGCTGACCGACGAATCAAATAGAAAAGTTTCTTGTATATGTGGCAGCGCATAGTGAAAGGGACCTTAGGGGGAAAAAATCAATTTTTTGATGGGGACAACATCTGAGCATCGAATCAGACCAATCCCATGCCCCAAAAGTGTTCCCTCCCAGAGATATGCGCGTTTTATGAAGTGGTGGTACACCAAAATGGCTCTCCTGAACAAACCCGGTTTTTACCCTTAGGTCCCTTTATATTTTGCGCGTCACATACATGTATAAAAGTTTTCGTCGACGTACCGGTAAGAATTTTTTTTTTTTTTTGTTTTTGATCGTTAAAAAATGTGTAATTTTATTCAAAATAGATCTAATAGAATTTTGTGAAAACAAGAAATGTGTGGCTTGTGGGAAAAATGATAGATGCCCTTGATCCCTCCAAACCGCCGACAAAAATGCAAATTCTGCAAAGATTTTTTAATAACATATACTGGGTATAAAGGTCAAAACGGGTATAACTCAGGATCGATAAGAACAAATTTAAAAATTGTTTATTCATATTAATAAGAATTAATTTGTCTTTCAAACTGCAACATTAGTTTGTTTTCGTTTTCATTTAAACTTAAAAAGTTGTAAAGCGTTATTACAAAATTTTTGAAAAAATTACGAAAAATTGTAATTAAAGGTATCTAAATGAGTAACCTCATCACCAAATCTTATAAGTTTTTCACACAGGAATAAAGCTTGGATACTTTTCTTTAAAACTGTTTCCTCAGGAGTGCAGAAACCCGTGGTATTAACCAAGTTATCAGTAAAGTTAAAAAAATGGGCCGAAAACTCCGGTTTTTTATGAAAACTCCATTTGCGCGACCTCTAAACCTATTCCGAAAATTCTTAAAGAAAAACCAAAAATACTTTAAACTATAAGCTTTTAAATTTTGATTGAGCACCAATGAAAATCATAAAGAAAATATTTTTTGGGACACCCTAATGTGCATGTAGCATTTTACATTCCGTGTACTATAGGCTTAAGGAACGATATTTTTTATTTATTTATTTATTTATTAATCTTGAAGCCACTTAAGGCCAATTGATTACCGATAAATATGCTGACAGTAATTGTTATGTATGTATATACATATCTATAAATATAAATTATTATAAAGAGTATTAAATTAAATAGTTTTTATATTCATGTACAAATTTCCAATCAGTTTTACCCACTCCTCCCATAATGAATATGAATTTTTGGTAAAATTTGTGACGAGTAAAAGTCGTAACCCTCGTTTTTGAGTCACATGCCCTTCTGTATTGTTAACGAAAGCAACCGGTATTGTATTTATTTTCGAGTGCGATTTTGATTTTTCTAGAAAGTTTTAAAACAACCCCAAAAAATAATTATTAATTATTGTCTAAAATCCTTAAAAAATATTAAGGCAAAACAAATTGTTACATATACCTTCATACATAATAACGCGCTTAATCATTAAGAGCCACTTTTTGGGTTAGAGATTAGCGATTAATTTAACTTTAATCACCGTTTTTACTTTTTGAGTTGTATTTTTTTTTTAAGTTTTTTTTTGGTAGTGTGTGTGTTTTTCATATGTGTCTTTTGTTTTTGTAAAAAATGTTTGGTTTTTTTTACCAGCCAAAAGGGACGAACATTGCATGAGCCGAACCGAACACAATGAAGTTTGTGGATTTAAAAAAACCGAACGGAATTAAATGTTTTCATATTTTGTCGAGTTTGATAAAAACAGCATTATTTTTGTGTTCGAAAGATGAGTAACAGGAAAACATTATTTTTTAATGATTTTCTACACAAACACTATTAGCGTTTGTGTTTTCCACAAATCTACCGAACCAAACACTAAAGCCTATAGTACACGGAATGTAAAAAGCCTCATGCGCATGTGGTTCTGACGTAATTTTGACGACACTACAAAGCCACAATAGCAAGTTCATGTTGTGTGATGACGAAAAAATTACGTCAGAACTACATGTGCATGTAGCATTTTACATTCCGTGTACTATAGGCTTAAGGAACGATATTTTTTATTTATTTATTTATTTATTAATCTTGAAGCCACTTAAGGCCAATTGATTACCGATAAATATGCTGACAGTAATTGTTATGTATGTATGTATATACATATCTATAAATATATATTACTAGCTTAACCCGTGCGCTTCGCTACACTGCTTTAACCACTTTATCGGTTGAGAGATATTTCATATATGCATCCTATGGAAGGTAGTTCCCCCCTGCGCCTACCCGCTTTATTTTTATTTTCAAAGTGAAGTATACCATAAGAGTGACTTCTACAAAGTTTGAACTTTCTCACTATAACAGTTTTTAAGATATCCGATATTAAACATTAGCGTCCTACGGGGGGTAACACTTTCCCCGCTGCTATTTTATTTCAATTTTGGGTCTCAGAAGATCCTACTACCAAAAGTTCAACAAAATGCGTGCAGTGGCTCTTATTTATATTTCTATCTATGAGGGGTACTGCTCCTCCCCTGTTTAACCCGCCCATTTTTATACTAAAATTTATAGTTTGCCATAGTAGTAGCTTTAACCACGTATAAAAACTCCCCCTTTAATAGTTCTTTAGTTAAGCGATATTTAATATATGCATCCTATGGGAGGTTTTTCCCCCCTGCGCCTACCCGCTTTATTTTTACTTTCAAAAGCGTAGTATACCATAAGAGTGACTTCCACAAAGTTTGAACATTCTCACTATAACAGTTCATAAGATACGCGATATTAAGTATTGGCGTCCTATGGGGGGAACCACTTCCCCCGCTGCTATTTTATTTCAATTTTGGGGCTCAGAAGATCCTACAACCAAAAGTTTAACAAAATGCGTGCAGTGGCTCTTATTTATATTTCTATCTATGAGGGGTACTGCTCCTCCCCTGTTTACCCCGCCCATTTTTATACTGAAATTTTTAGTTTGCCATAGTAGTAGCTTTAACCACGTATAAAAACTCCCTCTTTAATAGTTCTTTAGTTAAGCGATATTTAATATATGCATCCTATGGGAGGTTTTTCCCCCCTGCGCCTACCCGCTTTATTTTTACTTTCAAAAGCGTAGTATACCATAAGAGTGACTTCCACAAAGTTTGAACATTCTCACTATAACAGTTCATAAGATACGCGATATTAATTATTGGCGTCCTATGGGGGGAACCACTTCCCCCGCTGCTATTTTATTTCAATTTCGGGGCTCAGAAGATCCTACTACAAAAAGTTCAGCAAAATGCGTCCAGCGGCTCTTAAGATATGCGATAATAAATATTGGCATCCTATGGGGGGTACCAATTCCCCTGCCCCTATCGAAAAAATAAGTAGCCTATTTTATTTTTAGGGCTCACGTGATGTTACTGTAAAAATTTCAAGAAATTCGGTTCAGTAGTTTCGGAGTCTATAAGCCAACAAACAAACAAACACACAAACACACAAACATACAAACATTTTTCATTTTTATATATATATATATATAGATTATTATAAAGAGTATTAAATTAAATAGTTTTTATATTCATGTACAAATTTCCAATCAGTTTTACCCACTCCTCCCATAATGAATATGAATTTTTGGTAAAATTTGTGACGAGCAAAAGTCGTAACCCTCGTTTTTGAGTCACATGCCCTAGACTACACCTCCGCACCAGACCAACCTGGCCAAAGATGAATCATAATTATTTGAATTTATTATTATCTTTTGTATTACACCGTATTGCATAGCTTATATTATCCTTTAGTTTTGTTGAATTCATATTATGTTTAACTTAATTTTAATAATTTGTATTATCTTCATCCTTTAATTATTATTTGTGTTAAATAAGAATTAATTTATGTACTAATTTTGAAATTAACGGGCCGATGGCTGCCGCCATCTAGTGGCGAGTAGAGAAGAAAAGGACACGACAACATACACTTATGAGCAACCATGATAAATAATTACTTTAGTATGTGTGTGTAAATGCCCCAGCAAATAAAATTGGACCACCTGACCCATTTTGATAAAATGGACTACTCCATGGACTGGTCCGATGTAATGCAAGCATGGACCATGTCATTGTTAAAAAGTGTTTGTAGTGAGACGACATGTCTTCGTTTTTTAACGACGTGCTTTCGTTTTTAAACGACTTCAAAACTAATCCTCTTGAGTATACCATGGAGTAGTTTTAAAACTACTCCTTAGTGGTCCAAAGGTGGGTTATATACCATGGAGTCGTTTTAAAACTACTCCTTAGTGGTCCAAAGGTGGGTTATATGATCCTCTCCTAGGACATCGTAATGTTAAATAGACCAGGTTTTTTCCATACGTTTGGGTTACTTATGGACTAGTCCTGGTCCTTTGTGGACTACTCTTTACACGCGTGTTTGGACTGGTCCTATTATTTGCAGGGCACATGTCGTCTCACTACAAACACTTTTTAACAATGACATGGTCCATGCTTGCATTACATCGGACCAGTCCATGGAGTAGTCAATTTTATCAAAATGGGTCAGGTGGTCCGATTTTATTTGCTGGGTGTACACCGGCAAACAGTATACCCAACAAACACGAAGTCAAACCTTTGATATGAAATGACTTTATCATTTGACATCAAACGCAATTCTCAAACGTTTTTCAATTGTTTGATTTAACATTTAAATTCGAATTGATAATGATTTAAAAATAAACATTTGATATCAAATGTTTTATCAATTTGATGTCAAATGTTAAAATCAAATCAAAAATAAACTTGGCAATACTAAAGCGAAAAATAAATGTAAGCATTAAAAATGGCGATTAAAGTTACATTTTTTTACTTTGTGGTTACATGTGTTTTACTATTAAAAATAAATTTTAATATAAAGTGAACAGTTTATTTCTTGTGAAAATTAAAAATTATTTGTGAGAAATTACAATGATTATAAATACAAAAAAAGAAAAATAATAAAACGGGAAAGTGAAGAAAGTTTTTTGAACGATTGCGGTGCTACAATCCTCAAAATAAAAGGGAGCCAAGTATTTTGTCTTTCCAAGAATTAGAGGACGGAAAGAACGCTATTTCATCTTTTAGCTATGGTACCGAATGTTTATCTCAAAGTTTATTTAAATAAATAATAAATTTAAATTCAAAACATTAAATAGTTTTATTTATATTCCACATTGTATTATAATCCACATTTGAAAAACATTTGAGAATTACGTTTGAAAGCAAGTTGAAAATAAAGGCATTTTTCAATTTGAAAATAATTTCCCCTTTTTGTTGAGAACGCTATGATTTTCAAATGATTTTCAAATCATTATCAAGCGTTTGTCGTTTGAGAAAACGTTTGATTTCAAATTATTTTCAATTTGAAATCAAACCTCCGTGTTTGTTGGGTAAAAGCGGAGTACGCACGCACCATTAAGGAAGGCAGACAGTCAGTCGGCAGCTGGCAAACGGGTAAGGTCTTATTTAGCTGTGAGAGGTTATTCCTCTACAGCTAACTAATATCTAACGATCGTAGAAAAGAGGTTATATGTACCTCTTTCGTGTGATCCCACTCGTTGCCGGTAAAGATTGCAAAGCAAGAGAACAGCGGTGTAGACTAAATTCTCTTGGTTTGTTTTCTGGCTTTTTCTTGGCTATAGTGAGGCAGCATCCGAGAGCAGGGTGATACCGTATTGCGAGAGAAAAGCGGTGTAGACTAAATTCTCTCGACGTGCCGTAACACCCATTCCCGGTTGAGCAGCTGGTGCGAGGTTATACCTCGACCTCACTGTTCTCTCTATAGTCCCACGCCTAGTGAGACCGTTGTGTGTCGCATCGCTACCCTCGTGTGTCAGTAAAGTGCCGATTGTGTGTTGTCGGTTTCGTCCCGAGATTGTCGTGTCCGTCGTTTGTGTACTGCGTAACAATTAATTTGTCGATAATTGCAGAATTTAAATAAGAGCGAGAAAAAATATACTGTACTTACGTTTTATAACGTTTATGAAAAAAGAGCGGGTGTGGTGTTTCATTTCTCTGATCAATAAATACATTTTTTGTAACGAACATGGGAGCCGCGAGGTCTACCCCAGCATAAGGTGGAAAACACGTCGTTACAAATTTAATGTCTTATATTTTGTTTAAAGCGGTTTTATAACCGTGTCACTTAAAATTTAAATGATAGTTGTCAACAAAGGATGAATTAGTCTTTTAAATTGGGCATTTGAAAGTGAAAAATTTCAGCTGTCATAAGGAATTATTGAATTCCATTATTTTGCAACTCTTACAACGTAGGACCTTTGCATAAAGACAGTTCTATATCATGGACATATTAATGAATGCGTTCTTGAGGAATATGCAAAATTAAATCTACCAACAAGGTATTGTGGAGAAGTATATTTCAATGTTTTGTAAAAGTGATAAGTTAATAAAATTCTTAAAATTACAACCCAACAAGTCATAAACATATTCAGAAACATGTTCAGGGAGTCCCAAGCGGTAGACATATCGTATTATTCTATTAAAAGATTTTTCTATCTTAGAAACATTTCCCAACGAAGTCCCCGATTAGACTTCTAAGCCATAAGTTATAAGAGGCATCAGAATGGTATAACCCATTCGTTTTCTTATTCTTACAAAATCTAGTGATGTGATTTCGAGTCTTATTAGTCTTATTCGTTACGGTTTTATCCATACTAACATTATTTTAGAGAGTTGTCTTAATATAGGGACGTAGGTAAATTATGGACCGACCTTCACAAAAAATTTTGACATATTAAACGAATTTGTTAAAACTTAGTGATAATCTGCAAGTATCACATTTGCGTACATAACTCTTTTCCTACTGGACCGATTCTGCTGGAATTCAATCGCAAACTGCCTAGGAGAACTAGAAACAATTTGACACCCAAATGGCTAAATTGACTTAGAACTACTGAAGGTCCCAGAATATATACTTTATTAGATGAATATTAAAAAATATCCACATGGAATGACAAATTTAATTCCTTGTTTCAGAATTCCTACTTCGTAATGATGAGTTTTCCGTTCATATTCACCCTTCCAGAAATTATATTCCCCCAAGACTTCAATAGTTTCAGTCAAGTTATTTATGCAAAATTAGATCTAATTCTGGAATCCCAGGTATAGGATTTTTATTAAACGGTTTCGAAAAAAAGAAACTCTAAGCACGACTTCCCAGATGTTATCTGTATATAATTTTTAACAATGTAATTTTTTGTTACGGAGAACATTTCTGAGCGGAGTTATAACCCAAGATTTAGAAAAAATGTATGGGCAATACATATAAAGCGGCCCATACACTTGTAATATTATTATATATGACATTCGCCATATTATTTCCATTAAGGTTACTGTTACTCCCGGCTAACTTAGCCTTAACTCTGGTTTACCCTTTGTTCACTTATTAATATTTTTCATCATGCAAACTCGCCCTTCATCATAAAGAGGGTATTAACTGAAAATGTTTATTTTTTCACTTTTTGGAAAAAATCGACAAGCAATATATTATAAAAACCCGCTGTAAAATAAACGTGGATTTTTTTTGGTTGTGAAACGGTTGGTTTAAGAATTCTTTTTCATATGCCTTTAATATTAAATAGAAAATTGTTTTGCTTCTACTGATAACTTTTAAATTTCGATTTAATACCCTCTTTATGATCAAGTGCGAACTCCTACAGTGTCAATGAAAAATAAGGTTCTGTTAAATTTGTTCGTGGTATAAATTTTTACTAACCTGTTTAAATGAGCTGTAATATAGTGGATTGGACATGAACCTTTACGTATATCCCATATGCGTAAGTCACCATCATGCGCCGCTGCCAAAAGATTGCCGGAAACACGATTAAATCCGACTTGAGTTGCTCCAGCTATAACAATTTAAAGACATTTTACAAAGGGTTTATAGAGTTGGAAAAAATTTATTTATTTATTATTATTTATTTATTATTTACTCAATGTTACACACAAACCGAGCCCAGAGAGCCATATATGGTTTAAAATACACAAAACATACTACTCAACAAACAATATGAATATAAAAATTAACTTAAAAATATAACCATTACAAAACATTTTTTTTTTCCTTTTAACTTTCCTTTCTTTATAATGTGATGAAAAGCGATAAATTTCAAAACGAAGATAATATAGACTGAAAAAAATAGGCAATGTATTAGAAAACAACTGCAAACGACATTATAGATTTCAATCGTTTTGATTTACACACTTGATTAGTAAAAAAATAAGTTAAGTTATCAATTGAAATAATCCTGATATAAGATAAAGCTAAAATTTATAATTAAATTAGGGTACCGTAGAGAAATATCTATAAGCAATCTCAATAACATTAGTGGCCCAAGCCATAATTAAAGAGAGTCCAGAAAAGAGGCTTACATCTCATCCCGCTAAATGTGCCTCAGCAATTTACGTTTATAAGCAGAACTAGAATACTCAAAGGACTTAAGTGTTCTTGGTGTTCTTGGTTTTTATATTGAATGAATATGCAATATGCAGGTATGTATCCCAATTTGTACGAACGTGAAAATTTACACATCCTTCAATTCGTACCGTTTTTGTTTGGCTTTTTATAAATCCTAAAAAGCACTCAAAAATAAAATTTCAAGTGCTTAAAATTTAACTGGAAATAAACTTGAGTTCAAATGTATTTTTAAATGCTATTCAAGTTTCAAAATATTTTACTAATATTCACTTAATTTCAAATCTTCGATATTGATTTTTTAACAGACTCGTGTATTGCTATCATTTCAGCAGAGAAATTAGTGCTGTATTCGGGCAAAATTGAATTAAATAATATTTTGTGTTTGTCTACAATGCCAATGCCCGTTCCCTTAAAGCCTTTGGAGCCGTCTGTGTTAATAAATTCGTGGTCATTTAACTTGTATTGGATTTCTCGAAATCTTTGTAGATATATTTCTGCGTTTGTTGAGGATTTTTTTAGTTCGTTGAGAGATGTGTTAATTGTAATTGGGTTGATGTGCCAGTTTGGAAATTTATTCGGATATTGATGCTTGATGTTGTATGGTATGTATGTTAAAGTTGTGGCATAATTGGACTACGCGAGTTAGTGTTGATTTTGTTTGGAAGTATTTTCGATTGATAACCTTTTTTAGAATATTAGACAGTGGATGTCGGTAGCTGAACATTATAGATTTAAACTGTTTAGCTGTTGCAAAGTCCCGCTGTTGTTCGATCGTCATAACATTCGCTTCAAATAACACGTTTCTAATTGCAGTCGTCCTAAAGACTCCTAGGGACAGTCGTATGGCTTAGTTAATTTATTTAAGTCGCTTTTTGGAGAAAAACCATATAAATAAATACCGTAGTTAATTTTGGCGAAAATGATTGAATAGAGGATATTTAAGAGGGATGCTGTGTTAAAACCAAGCTTTCTGGACGAGAGGCATTTTATTATATTTAATCGTTTGGAAAGTGTAGAGTTTAGGTTAGCTATGTGTCAAGAGTAAACACCCCATAACTCTTATCATGCTACAATGAGTGAATGTCGCTAGTTTATTTTGGGCTATCAGTTTACGGGGAGAAGAAGAAGAGAAGTTTCGAGAACACGAGGCTGGCGAATCGACGCGCACTTTGAATATATCTTTTTGTTTCTTGTAAAATAATTTAAAGTTTTGCTTTTCTTTTAATAAATGTTTAAATAAATTAAAACATACTCGATTGTTCATTCCTTATTAGACGAAGAATATCCCGCAACCATCCTTTGACATTTTCAGAAGTGGGATTGAGCCGATGAAAATATAACTTTCTTGATAACATGGAGAATCTTCATTCACTTACTGTAAAGCAACTGCAGGCGAAGTGCCGAGAAATGGGTATTCCATCGTCCGGCAAGAAACATCTATTGGTAGAGCGTATCGAAACGCACAACGAAGAACGAAATGATGCAAAGGCAACAACGCCTGATTTGTCTCAACGAGTTTTGCAATTGGAGAGTATGTTGGCAAATGTGAGATCAGCGGCCGAACGTTACCGACCGTCCGACTTTGATCCGTCTGCTGCGTCATCACCATTGCAAACATTTCTGACATCTCAGGAACCGACATCGAACTTGGTGGAACAGAATTATTTAAATGGTGCTCCGACAACATCACATGATAATGGTTTTCCTTCCACACAAACGTCTGTACAGCAACAAAACGTAGTTTCTACGTCCGACGCACGTCACCCCGTTTATGGTGAACAGCAGAATATACAACCGACAGCATCATGCTATGTAACAAACACTCATCGTCCACGTGTTACACCGAATTCCGTTCCGTCTTATTACAACGTTCCAACCGTCACTTTACCATCGACCAACTACGTTCAAAATTTTCCGTCAACAACGACATTTGTTCAACAGGGCACGTCACCTGCCACTTACGTTCACAACATGCAGCCACCCTGTTACGTTCAACAAATGCCACCACCTACGACTTATTATCAACAAATGCCACCACCTACGACTTATTATCAACAAATGGCACCACCAACCTACATACAACGTCCGCTAGTACAACGTCCAATGTTTTCCACGGCACAACAAAGTTTTCAACCTAACCTTGATACTGGCAACCCCTACGTTCAAGTAAGGGAAATTATTCCTTTGTTGCCAGACTTCAACCCTTCGTCAGATGAATCATTGAGTTCGGAGCAATTTGTAAAGCGTGGAGATGTATTGAGAACGAACTATGGTTGGAACGAATTATCTGTCATTTTTGCAGTACAACAGAAAATGAAAGGCCCTGCAAAATATTGGGTCGATTCATTGCAAGAGGTATTCAAATCTTGGCAACAGTTTACAAATAAATTTCTTTCAGATTTTCCGTTCGTGGGAAATGCTGCCGATATACACATCAAAATGTCTTCGACAATACGCCGCACACACGAGACTCCACAGGAGTACTATTACAAGATGTATGCGATTGGTAAAAAGGGTAATATAGCTGAATCGGCAATCGCTCGCCATATTGTTAATGGCATAAACGATGAAGATTTGAAGAGGAAAATCTCCAATGAGTATTTATTGTGTAACCAGCTTCTTATCGACATAAACAATTATTGTAGTTACAATGAAATAAAGACACCTACCATAGTGCACAACAGACCGAAGAAGAATACATCTGACATCATTTCGTCAAACACCGGAACAACAAAAAAGCAGAGTAGCACACCGTCAGATAAAATTATATGCTACAATTGCTCCAATTTTGGACATTATTCATCCAAGTGTCCTGAACCGCAGAAAAAGGAGCGATGTGAAATTTGCAAACGTACAAATCATAAGACAGGTGATTGCAAATCACAACAAAATGAAACTACGAATGTAAACAAAATAGAAGATGATACTCCAAAGCCGATTGAAAAACTTTCCAAAGCCATTAAAATAAACAGTGTTGCTACTGAAGCGTTTATTGATTCTGGTAGCGATCGTAGCTTAATAAGAAAATCGTTTGCAACGAAAATTGGCGAAAGCGCCCAATGCAATGTAACTTTGAAAGGTTTTGCTGGAGGCGAATATATGTGTTGTGAAAAGGTGATCGTAACTTTGTTAATAGATGATACCGTTTCCGAAGTTGAATTGTTTTTAGTAGAGGATTGTATAATACCAATGAATGTTCTTATTGGTCGTAATTTGTTGTGCCAACGGGGAAAGCGTACTATTATTGAAGGAGGTGAATGTTGGGTACAGAACATAAACGAAATCGAATCAAAAGAGTTTTTGACATCTGACGTCAGTAAACGACTCCAGGCAGTACTCGAAAATCGTAGAGCTTGTTTCGCTGAAAACATAAATGAATTGGGTAAATGTAATTTGATAAAAATGGAAATACAACTCACCGCTCAAGAGCCCATATGCACTAAGCCGTATAGAATTGCTTTTGCAAAACGTCCAATTGTATCCGAAATCGTTAATGAACTCCTCGATAATGAAATAATACGAAAATCAAATTCGCCATATGCTTCAGGTATAGTGCTCGTAGGAAAGAAGAACGGAGAGCACCGCTTATGCGTCGATTACCGCAAATTGAACAAGATAACTGTGAAGACACCGTACCCCATGCCAGTAATTGATGAACAATTCGCACGACTGGCTGGAAACCGTTATTTAACGACTCTTGATTTACGGATGGGCTACCACCAAATTGAAATTGCCGAAGAGTCCAAAAAGTATACAGCGTTCGTCACATCCGAAGGACAATACGAGTACAACCGCATGCCTTTTGGACTAGTTAACGCCCCTGCTGTTTTCCAGAACGTTATGAATCGTATTGTTGAACTGATGGAACCAGGTGAGGTATTGGTATATCTGGACGACGTAATCATTCCCAGTAAAACCATTGAAGAGGGTATCGAGCGTTTAAGTCGATTTTTGCGAATCTTGGAGGACTGCGGACTCACCTTGCGATTCGATAAGTGCAATTTCCTTTTGGAGAAGATTACATATTTGGGTCACACCGTAAGTGCGTCTGGTATAACACCCGGTAACGACAAGGTAAGCGCAATAAGAAATTTTAAGGTACCAACGAACATCACCGAGGTCCGCCGATTTCTGGGCCTAACGGGGTTTTTCAGGAAATTTGTTGAAAATTACTCGATAATATCAAGACCACTCACGACACTTTTGCGAAAGAATATGGAGGGCAATTTTCAATGGGGTGAACCGCAAACCAAATCGTTTGACAGGTTAATTGAGATTCTTTGTGACAAGCCTGTACTTGCAATTTACGACGTATCGGCACAGCACGAAGTACATACTGACGCAAGTGGCTCAGGACTAGCAGGCGTACTATTGCAGTCGTCTGGTGATGGTAAATGGCAAGCAGTATTTTATTTTAGCCGACATTGTTCTGATACTGAGGCAAAGTACCATAGCTATGAGCTAGAGGTACTGGCCGTTGTGGAAACGTTAGAACGTTTTCGGGTTTACCTTTTGGGTAAACCCTTTCGTGTGGTGACTGACTGTGCAGCCATCACTAGGGCGAAGACCAACAAGGAACTACTACCGAAAGTAGCCGTGAGGGTTCACGTATGGCCCACGTTGACGCTTTGAGCAGATCACCCGACTTACCAGCCACGGAACCGGAACACGCTGGATTCATCATGAGGGTTAGCATTGACAAGGAAGACTGGATCTTCACAATGCAAATTAATGATGTTAAACTTGGTAATATTATTCAAATCCTACGTGGTGAATTGAAATCTGACCAGCACCGACAACTGAAATCTGATTATACTCTACAGAGTAATCGTCTTTATCGTAAAACGCAAAATGGACCAAGATTGGTAGTTCCCAATGCAATTCGTTGGCGTATTTTGAAACATTGTCATGACGATATCGGTCACTATGGACTTGATAAAACGTTTGAAAGAGTCAACCAAACATTTTGGTTTTCCCGCATGAGGAAATATATTCAAGAATATATCTCCGCATGTACCGAATGCTGCTACAATAAGGCTAATTGTGGTAAACCTGAGGGAAATCTTCATTATGGTGTTCTTGAACCACTCCCATTTCGCCAGATCCACGTGGACCATTTGGGACCTTTCGTGAAAAGTAAACGAGGACACACGCACATACTGGCAATTTCCGATGCTTTTTCAAAATTTGTGGTGGTGAAAGCAGTTCGAAATACTAAATCTGCCCCTGTTTTAAACGTTTTAAATGAACTGACCAGTTATTTTGGTTTACCGAAACGTATTATTTCTGATCGTGGCACTGCATTTACTGCAAGGGTGTTTGAGGAATATTGCGATGATCATAATATTCAACATGTTAAAACGGCTGTACGCACACCCAGGGCCAATGGCCAGGTTGAACGTGTCAACCAGATAATTTTGTCGTACCTGCGTACTACTACCGATGAACCAAAGGACTGGGACAAATCGTTGCATATTCTACAATGGTCAATCAACTCTCAGAAGAATTCGACTACTGGTTTTAGTCCTAACGAACTAATATTCGACTACAAGCCTATCGACTTGGTGCAAAATCGTATACTAGCTGCTATACAAGATGACGTACTTCCGGAAAACCCTACATCAATCGACGAGAAACGGAAACTAGCTATTCAGAACATCGAAAGTGAACGGGAACGTTGGAAGAAGCGATTTGACAACAGACATAAGCGTCCTGCGTTGTACAAAGAGGGCGATTTGGTACTACTTGAAAATGAACCTCAAGCCACTGGTGAATCGCGAAAGCTGGAACCGAAATTCCGAGGTCCGTACATAGTTACACGCATCCTCGGGAACGACAGATATCTAATTGAGGACTTACCTGGTCTTCAGATAACCTCCAGAAAATTCTGTTCAGTTTTTAGTACGGATAAGATGAGACGATGGTGTGAGGTGTCTCCTGATCTTGATATAAATGATGATGGCGAAGTCGGGGACAACTTAGAACCAGGATTGGCCGAACTGTCAAGAGTAAACACCCCATAACTCTTATCATGCTACAATGAGTGAATGTCGCTAGTTTATTTTGGGCTATCAGTTTACGGGGAGAAGAAGAAGAGAAGTTTCGAGAACACGAGGCTGGCGAATCGACGCGCACTTTGAATATATCTTTTTGTTTCTTGTAAAATAATTTAAAGTTTTGCTTTTCTTTTAATAAATGTTTAAATAAATTAAAACATACTCGATTGTTCATTCCTTATTAGACGAAGAATATCCCGCAACCATCCTTTGACATATGTGTGAGTTCCAACTGTATCGATGGTTCAGAGTTATTCCAAGTATTTTCAGTTCCTTAACTGCTTCAATTGAAGTGTTGCCATCGTGTAAATAAGGAGTGCAATTTTGTTTTCTAAATATATGTAGATGTAGATACCCAGGCAGAAATTACGACTCTTCATAATATTTTGTACCGCCACAACCCTGTAAATACAAAATTGTGACTCTACCAATAATATGGTACCATCACAACACTGTAGATACAAACTTACAACCTTAGTTTTTAAATACCGTTTTAAAAAAGATTCAACACCGGTACAACACCCTAAATACAAATATACGACCTTAGTTTTTTAAAGTCGTATTTACCAAAAAACTATAACTATACATTGTAAATTTGGTAAACAGTACGTTGTATTGGTGTTGATAGTATCCCCTGCAACGTCGGCACAGCGTCGTGGTGATTGTCTTTTTCTGCCTGGGAACGTACTGTTTACCAAATTTACAATGTTGTCACAATATTGAAATGATAACGCCAAATGTGCGTCTTCCGACTCTTCTTTTTAGTATTGTCACAGTACTGTAAATTTAAATTTGCAATGTTGGATTCACGAATTTACAACGTAGTCATAACCGTATTCCGATTCTTATTTTCAATATTGTTATAAAGCCGTTAATTTAAATTTACAACAGTGTACTGATGTTGATAAACTGCAAATAACGTTCCCATACAATGTTGCAAATTTGCAATTTTTGTACCCATGCAATACCTCTTAAACAAGAAAAGGTTTTGAAAATTAAGTTTGATTTATATATTGAAAATGTTATTATAAAAATTCATTGTTCTATTTAAAAAAAAGCATTTATAAAAGAAAACCAAAAGAAGGAAATGGAATTCAGGTTAATATAATATGTACATATATATTTAGCAAACTAATTCCTACTTTTTCTTTCAAAATTCCGGAACCAAGAGCTTGTTTTTCTTTTGTAAATATTTGTGGGTTTAAAATTACAACAACCCATCCTGATAATATATGTTTACCACAAATTGGACATATACTAATAGTCACAGAAATTGTGGGTAAACAATTTTCCCAAATCAAACCTAATGAAATTTTTTTAAAAGGTACCATTTTTCTTGAAATCAAAGAATTTTTTGAATATCTGCTTTCATCAAAAGAAATTGGATTGTATAACGTCAAAAAAACTTGACAAAAATATTATCGAGTTTAATGTAAAAATGTATTCTTACTAAATTTTATGATGAAATAATAGCTATTACTATTTTACATTAATAATTAAATATAATGTAACTACATAAATTCGCTAAATAAACAAGCAAAAATTTGTATATTTTCTTACCTAAAATAGTTTTTGTGTTTTCATTTTAATACGACACTATTAAATTAAGACTGAAATTTTGTATATACAGCGTTGTAGCGGTATAGAATTATTGTTAACACGGTATTAGGAATTAAAGGTTTAATTCTTGTATATACAGTGTTGTAGCGGTATAGTTTTTTGGTAAATACGACTTTAAAAAACTAAGGTCGTATATTTGTATTTAGGGTGTTGTACCGGTGTTGAATCTTTTTTAAAACGGTATTTAAAAACTAAGGTTGTAAGTTTGTATCTACAGTGTTGTGATGGTACCATATTATTGGTAGAGTCACAATTTTGTATTTACAGGGTTGTGGCGGTACAAAATATTATGGAGAGTCGTAATTTCTGCCTGGGTTGTATTGGTGTTGATAGTATCCCCTGCAACGTCGGCACAGCGTCGTGGTGATTGTCTTTTTCTGCCTGGGTAGCTGTGCTCCTGAGAAAGTGCACCAGTTTGTTATATCCGAGATCAAATCAAAGTCTAGTTTTTTGTTTAAAGATATAATATTCGAAAGTTTGTTATACCCTGGGGAATTCCATTTTCCAATGGTTGAGTCTTTGAGTAGAAAGAGTTATTTCTTGTCAAAATTTTTCTCTTGGTTAAGTAGTTTTTTATGTAATTATATATTTTTGGTCCTATTTCCCATTCCTCAAGTTGGTTTAGAATTGTGTGAATCCCTACTTTGTCAAACTTTGGAAAAGTCTTATGAAAGTGATTTTTGTTTCGTAAAACTTGACGAATTTTAAAATCTAAAAGAAGTAAAGGGTCGAAAATTGATTTTCCTTTTATGAAGCCGTATTGATTACTATTAAGTAATTTGTTTGTGGTAACGAACCACCAGAGCCTGTTTGCCACTATTTTGTCAAGAACCTTTGAACAAGATGGATTTAGAGAAATAGGTCTATAAGATGGCATTTTGGTTTTGTCACTATCTGGTTTAAGTATTGGCATAATAAGACTAGTTTTGTATAGTTGAGGGACGTAATTGTCCAGGATATTATTATAAAGAACGATTAGTCTTGTGTGTACTAAACATCTGCATGAATGCAAAAAAAATCAGCTATGAGACACCCACAAAAACTAACGGCACATATTCATTTAATTCATTTGCAATGAGAAGCAATGAATGAGTACAAAAGATACTTGAGTTGTTTAAAGTATGAAAGCATCGAACTCGATCAACTTGTAGCGATCACACAACCCACGATTCACACTCGTCACAACTCGGTAAGCATTGAATATGGTTGCTTCGGTATGAATATATGTATGTTGTATGTTGGTACAAAAGAGAAAAGTACGTGTACGACTTTGTTATATACAATGAGTTTGTAAGATGCATTCGAATTATACAATATTATTCGCGTTACCCGAGTTAACTGAAGAAAGATCATAATGGAAAAACACAATTTTTATTCTTATTCAAAAAAATTTTTTTTTAATTATTTCTTAGTAATAAAAACAAAAAAGTATAAAACACAAATAAATATTAAATTCATAAATATGTAATTCAAATTAAGTTTTTGAAAATCTAAACAATCTACATGTTAGAATGTAAAAACATCATCTTTCCTACCGAAACAGGGTTGGACCCAATAAGGCAACGTTTTTTTGAGAATGTTCTTTCTGATGAGGCGCTACTTGCAGGAGTTGCCAATATTTTGCAGCTTAACTTATAGAGTAGTGGATATTTTAATATCCTACATTGTATTATTTAAAATTTTACAGAAAAAAATTACGACAAATCAATTGGCATATTGAATACCATATTCGTCAATACAATTATTTTTTTAATTGAAAAGGCACCAACAAACAACCGAATTTGTAAATATAAAAAATTCTTTTGTTAATTAAAATTGTTAACTTTCAACAAATATTTTTAACAATGAGTTTGTAACATTGAATAAAAATTAGTTAGCAATCAAATAATAAAATTCAATACAAAATTTGTCATTTTAACAAAATGTTTTGTTGCTTATTAATTTTAAAAATATGTATGGCAATTTTTACAGAAAAAAATGAATTAAAAATGCTGATCTAATTAATTTTTTTTTTAAATATGTATAATAAAAATCTCATCACAAATACATATCTTTAACATAAACGGACTTAGCATAAATTAAACCGTGTTAAAATTTCGGTAAGAAGTTACAGCTTCACTTACCCCTAAGCTATACTTTATTTTAATAAGAATCCCAGCATTCATTTTTTACGAAATTAAAACAAAAACAAAATAATTTTTTCAATTTTTTGAAAAAAATATTAACTTTTTAAGGTTTTGTTTTTTAATTTGTGGATTTTTTTTGTAATTTTTTGGGAACAAGGAAAAAAGTACCTGGCAGCCCTGATTTTGTAAAGAAAATTTTTTTATTTTTTTAACTAAAACAAAGTTAGTCAGGTATGTGATGAAAAACGATTTTGAAAACAATACGATTTGATAACGATAATATTGTTTTTGGTATCGTTAAAAATGTAATTTTTCTCTGTTTTCCTGTATATATTCTTTTAAATTTCTTATTACTTACATATGTTAATTGCACTGTATTTGGAACAAAACGTTAAGACTTTACTCCAGAAATGGATTTTAAAATCGGTCGAAATTCATCACACTTGCTAAAAATTCAATGTGAGGCTGTGTTGGGTACCTGGACACTGCATGGTTGAGGGAAATGAGGTGGCGGACGAACTCGCGAGAGGGGGTTCGAGTATGGACTTAGTGGTAAGGGACAGGGGGGTAAAGCCTCCCCTATGTTACTACTATGGTGTGATACGGGAGAAATTCCGTGATGACGTTAAGCGATCCTGGGGGGACAGAGTGGATTGCAGGGTGTCTAGGTCATTATGGCCCGGATTGGACGCGGGGGCATCCAGGGTTCTACTGGGATTGGATAGGAGTAGTCTTAGAACGCTTATAGGGTTCTTGGCGGGTCATTGTCCGGTCAGGGCTTTTGTGGGCAGATGGGACAACGCCATACCGGACTTCTGCAGATTGTCAAAAAAATATTGATGCTTGCATTCTAAACTTGCGTAAACAAACAAAAATTACACAATATTTTACTAAAATGTAATGAAATAAAAAAATAATAAAAACATAATTTTTTATTTACCTCTTAAATAGTGAATTTTTACATAGTAGTACATAGTAGTTTCGTGTAAAATAGAATTTGAACAAAAAAAAAACCTGTAGTTATAACAAATTTTTTTTGTATTTCTTTAAATTTCGTTATACCAAGGTTTCACAATGTGTATAACGAATCAATAGCTATAACGAAGTATTTTGATACCCTCTAGATTCGTTATATGGAAGTTTCACTGTAGTTGTTTGGTCCCGCCGCTGCTCAGGATTTTCTAAATAAAAATAAAAAATTAAATACTGGAGAATTTTGTCAATAACTTGACCCCAGCACTATCTACCATCAATAAAAAAAAATTAAATATCACGGCAACAGCGCCACCTATCGGGAGTTATTTTTATAAACCATCAGTGAAAGTAGACCTTTCCAACGCATGTACTCGTTTGAAAATCGGTTGAGTGGTTCTCGAATTATAAAATGACGAACATAGGACAACTTATTTTTATATGTAGTACTTTATAAAATTAATTTACAAAATATAGATAGTAAAGGCGCCAGGTAACTGAACCATATGCGCACGGTTAATGAAACTAAACAATTAATTCAAATGTTTACAAGAATTGACTGATAAAATGATAATAGTTATAATGAGCCTAAAAACTGCTTGAAATCAAACCTAAATGTCTAAAATATTGTAAAGCCCAAGGCTTCTATTGGTTAGTTTAAATTTGTTCATTGTGCTACAGTCAAGAGTTACCTCCTGTGATAGTGGGATTTTTGAATTTGGACATTCATTCAGAATATGAGGTACTATCCACATTACAAAAGGTACATTTAGGTGGATCCGTCTTCTCATAATAGTGCCTAGAGTCGAATACGGCCTTACCCACTCTTAAACGAGCAAGCATTATACATTGTTTTCTCGAAAATTTCGGGTTGTACCCTGGTCTTTTTGCGCGCAGGCGTTTTATTGCGAAGATTTTGTTAATGTAATGAGAAAGCATGGAATTTCTCTAATTTTTTGCAAATTCAAGGACTCTTGGCGGGACGAAATATATACATATATTTTAAAAAATCTACAATTTATTTTTAAAACGTATGTATATTTTTATAGATTTTCATGTTATAGATAGGGTTACGATATCCATGCAAATGCATGTATTTTGTCGATAGTCTAGGAACAATATCGACCAATTATCTTTCCGAATCATTAAATTTTCGTTAAAATGTCATCGATTTGTTTTGGCATATTTTGGTGAAAATACATATTTTTGCATATTTAGGTTTGAAATGCACATGTGGCCTTGTCCGCGAAAAGGGACCTAGTGAGTAAAAATGAAGTTTTGAGAAAAACGCATTTAAAGTTATTCTACACCCTTTTAGGTACCAGAATCCACTCTTAAGTCCAAACCCGTTTTTGACACACTAGGTCGCTTTTCTCGGAGAAGGTCACATATTTTGACATTTTTGAGTGATTTTTTTTAAGTTTCCATATTAAAAAAAATAGCTCTTAAAAACATTTTTAAAAAACAAAGGAAACACCAGAATGTACTAATAAAGTACATTCTGGTGTACTTTGCAGTGATTTTCTTCGTGTGTGACGTTTGGCTTAATTTTTTGTTTATTTAAATTTTTTATAAAGGCATTTTGACATTTGCCGTCTCAATTCTAGCAACAAAATGCCTTTTGTTTTTTCTATTGTTTCATTGTTGTTGTACTGAGGTCACTGTGTTAATACATTTTGGGAAAAACCCTTCAAAAATATTTTAAAATCAATAAATAAATAATTTTTGAGCTTTGCTTTAAATACAAGATTTTCAAGATTTTAACAAAAATCCTTCTATTTTAAACCGATACAGCACCAGCATGGTTAAGGCTTTAAGTTTAAAATATTTTATCCTGTTACAAGTTACATACTTGATTTTTTGAAATTTGAATCATCTTCATCTAAATTGTTTGCTTTATTTTCTTTAAGGACACAAAGTTTTTGTTGAAAAATCCGATATGTGTTTCTCGAAGTATGAGGCATATAAAACGAAATATTGTTTTGACACACCCTCATATGTTTTTTTTTGATTTCAAATTTCAAAATAACTGTTATTTTCGGTCCCTGGTTAAAACTAAAAAAAAACAGAACCAAAAACTTTACTTACACATGCAAACTGCACTAAAGGACAATGTAGGTTTACGAGAATCCCTTAAATCCCAAATATGTGAAAATGTATCAATGGAACAACTGGCTAAAAGATTAGGATTTTTACCATGCCAATCGATATCTGTCACCATGCGTGTATGGCCACGAAGCGAATGCAGGTAACGTGGTTCAGCAGCACCCCAAGTGACAACATCAATATGTTGACTTGTCTAAAAACACATAATTAAAAAACAAATTCTTTCTTGAGAACAATTGAACTTACTGCTATTGCACACGATTCTTTACTGTCATGGCAGATGGCAAATTCAGCTGCCGAGACTTCATATTTTGAATTGGTGTTATATTTGCGTAAGAATCCACTATCATCATCTTGACCCAAACATTGCAAAGCAAGATGACGACGCCCGGCCAGTAGCACCCATTGTCCCGTATAATCGACAGTCATTGCCGTAGCCTGTGATTCCCGGTGTTCATAGACTTTATCACTTTTACGGATATAACTTGACAGCTCTTTTTCGCCCCCACGATCGTTACTTCGTAATGTATCGGTTGAAGGCATTTTTATTTTATGTAAAATTGTACTTTTATTTTACTAAAAGCCTTACAAAAAATAAAATGTGTATGAAAGAAACGTAAACAAAACTAAAAAACCAAAACAAGCTGATAAGAAAATATTGCTTCTTCTTCCTTGACAACAACTAGAGTCGACAGTCACTGTAAGATGATTACGTTTTTCACAGTTGGAAAAAGGGTTCCGGTTGTTCTAATTAAAATTCTTTTGTAAAAACTAATTTATAAATGAAATATATTAAGCTTTTATAATAAACAGAAAAACAAATTTAAAATAAAAAAAATCTTAAACAAAAACAGCTGTGAAATCGAGCTAAGGTAGCTTAGGTTGAAGTGAACTTTACGGGGCGTACGAACAAAAAAAATAAAAAAAATATGCCACCCGATTCAGAATAAAAAAAGAAAAAAACCATAATTAAAATTTAAGGGGGGCTGAGGCCCGTGGGGCCCCTGGTCCCAAAAAACTACCCCGCCCACTTATTGATATGTGTGGGTACTCAAATTAAAGGTAATTTGCTCACGAATTTAATTATCTAAAGCAGAATAGCTTTAGTTAGTGAAGCCGGTTTTTGTTATACCATATAGGAGAAAATCCTTGGGCCCGGCCAAAGGCCGGCTACGCAGAAAAGAATTCTTTGGCACATCGGAAATAGGCTATTAGTTACAAACAAAATTTAAACATTTTTTTTAAAAATTAAAATTTTTTTTTAAATCGAGCATAAAAAATTAAAAAATACAAAATAAAACAAGAAATGTACAATCGTGAGCAAACTACCTTTAATTTGAGTACATACACATAAATATGAGTGGATGGGTTCATTTTTTTTTGACCCAGAGGGTCCCAAAAGACCCGCCCACCCTTAATTTTATTATTTCCGTTTTTCTTGTACAATTAACTTTAACTAAAACTAAGTGGGCGGGCGGTTTTTTGGATCCAGGGGGGCCCACGGGCCTCAGCCCCCTTAAATTTTGATTTTGGTTTTTTTGTTTTTAATTTTGCCGTGGTTTATTTTTTAAAAACTGCAATGTTTATAAATAAAAGTTTGGCTCAGTGTATAGCCTACTTGCTGGTAATATGTAACTGGCATGTGAAAGGCGGGGTAAAAGTAAGTATGAAGCAACGTACCTTTAAAATTAGGTACTTCTCATTTAAAATAACACATTTTTAATTTTAAAATATTACATTCTTGATTTAAAAGTGATACATTCTTGTTTTAAAAAATATAGTTTTTAATACAAAAATGGTAAATTTTCTATTAAAATTGATTATCACTTTTTATTTTTGATTTAAAATTTTTGTTATAAACATTGCAGTTTTTAAATAACAACGAAAACTTTTAAAACAAAAAAAAACCAGCTTCACTTGATTTCATAGCGTTTTGTTTTTAACAAGATTGTTACTTTTTGATTTAATAATTTTTTTTTTCTGTGTACGTATTAACATCGAAAATTTCGGCGAAATAGTCTAATGTCATACAAGTTGCATGAATGTTTACACAGTCAAGTGAAAGTTCCTTATAAATCAGAGTTACCAAGTGCGAAAAAGATCTTCATTTCTATATAAACATTTGGCATTAATAATTATTATTACTTATTCAAATTAGATTGATCTTTAAAAATTAAATTAATTGTCTGCTTTATGAATATGTATATGGGTATTTCTCTGAAATGGTCCACCGTGACTTAAGAAATCAAAAATAAATGTTGCTCGAACAGAAACTCACTCAAGGCAAAAATTAATGCTATGTTCATACGACGATAGAAACCACTGGTTTCGCTCTCTGAAACTAGATTGCCAAACATGCTGTTCATACGACTTATTCCTGTTTCATTTTGACATTTTTTTGTGTTGTTAGTGTGATTTTTTTAAATAGATAAAAAAAATAAATAAAACTTAAGAATATATTATTTAATACTTTTATTAGTATTATTATGTTAAAATTATCACTTTATTTTATTAATAATCAATTTTTATTTTGTTTTTTTCTTTTTGATATTTTTTGAGAGCTAGTTCAGATAAACTAACGATAACTGTTATCAAAATTGGAGATGATAGTACATTTTTCCTGTTTCGCAGCCTGTTTCAAAATGAAACGACCTGTTTCGCTCTCAAAATTTTGTATGGGGAAACAAGTCGTTTCAATCATGTTTGGGGCGCGAAACAGGAATAAGAGAGCGAAACACGAATATTGATGTCCATGTGAACATGGTATAAGTTGGATTAATTTTGTAGTATATTTTTATTTTTTATTTTTCATTTTTAAATAAAAGTTTAATTTTTTTGTTAAAAACTTCTGAAAATAAAAAGTGAAGGTAAAAAGTGTCACGTGCGCAATGTCACGTGCATAGTTGCTTTTGAACAAAACATGATTATAAAGGCCCATTACTAACCTTTATAAAAACATTTTTTCCGAAATAAAAACCTCCTACAATTCACTTACTTTCGCACTTTTTCTTACGGTCCTAAAAGGCACTTCTATTTTTGTCACGTGAGTAAGTCAACTTTGATTGCATGGCATTTGGGTACCCAGTGCTCAATTTACCATACTTTTTAGAAAGAACTCATCACAAACAATGTAACGATTCTAGAATTCATTCTAAAATTCCAATCCACTTCTATTTTTTTAATATTCAAACACAATAAAACGCGTACAAATGTCGCGTGCATAACCAGAGAAACACCCATATGCAAAAAAATCAAGAAATATTTTTTAATATATTTTAGAAAAGTTAAATCTTTAATTATTATTTCCGCAATCATGAAAATTTGGTAACACTGTTTATGTGTTTGACATTACCTTGCTGCAAGTGTCAAAAAATCACTGTCTTCAGAAATTTCTGGTAAGTTGAGCTGCAAGTTGTCTGCAACCCTGCAAATATTATTGGACCACCTGATCCAATTTCATGAAATGGACTACTCCATGGACTGGTCCAATGTAATGCAAGCATGGACCATGTCATTGTTAAAAAGTATTTGTAGTGAGACGATATGCCTTTCGTTTTTAACGACATGTTTTCGTTTTTAAACGAAGTTAAAACTAATCCTCTTGTGTATACAATGGAGTAGTTTTAAAACTACTCCCTTGTAGTCCAAAGATGGGTTATATCGTCCTGCCCTAGGACATCGTAATGTTAAATAGACCATGTTTTTTCCATACGTTTGGGTTACTTTTGGACTCGTCCTAGTCCCTTCTGGGCTACTCTTTACACGCGTGTTTGGACTGGTCCTATTATTTGCAGGGAAGTACGAAAAATGTGATGGTGTATGTAAAGAAGTGTGAGTGTATTGAGTTTTTCGAACTTGCACTTGCATGTGTAAAGGCCAGGTTATACCAGGCAATAAGTAAATATATCAACTAAAAAGGAATTATTAAATTTTCAAGGCTTATTACAGTATAAAAGTATACAGCTTAATGCAAATTATACAACTTAAATGTTATTTACTCACGATGCTTACCAATGGTAAGCGAAATATCGATAGAAATAAATAAATATAATATTTTATAAAACAGACCTTCAGCTTAAACAACTTATTTTTTATGTTCTAAAATATTGACAAAAAATTTATTAGATGCATTTAATATTATAAACAGGGCTGTTGAGTCATCCGAAAAAAGTACTAACTCCGGCTCAGACTCCAAACGCTGAAATTTTTTAACCCTAGGTCTACACTAAAGATAATTATCTCAGCAAGTTGGCAATAACGTCGGCAGAATAACAGTTTTAAAAAAATCAAGAAAGAAGGTGCAGTGTAAAAAAAGGCGGTATCTTACAAGAATTATTATTATTAATATATTTTTGTTAATGTAAAATTATTATTTTTTTTATAAAAAAGAACTCGAACTTAAGCAAATTAATATTAATTTTAACAATAAATATCGAATAAGGAAAAAATTATAATTTTTGCAATTTTATTGTAGTGTTTATTTAATTTTTTAATTTAATTATTTTACTACAATTATAATTTGCTGCAATTTCAAAAACTTAATTTCTTTCTCACACAATTTGCTTCTATTTTTTTTTCTTTTTTGCTTCTTTCTTTCAACTGACAACCAAATTGACGTTTTGTGTAAGCAATAATTGCCAACGAAAATGGACTAACAATTATTGCAACATAAATTGTTAGCAATAAATATGTACAAAAAATTGCTGTCTACATTAAAGATAACATAATTTTGACAATTACTGCAATATATGTCGCAATAATTATCTCTGGTATAGACGGGCAGTAAGTGCGACACCGACTCCGACTCCTACTATAATCTTGATGCTAACACGGGGTTTACATTTGCCAGTACTAGCAAGACAGTTGCAATACATGCAAACTTTTTCACTAAAACATGCAAACTTGTCCAACTGTCTTGTCTACTGTATAGCAAATTTTGCAGACAGTAAAATTAGACAGTGATTTGACATTTGCTAATAGTAATCTAAAGTTTTGTTAGCAAAAGAAAAACAAAAAATCAATATGTAAAAAAATAAATATATTCTGTTTTGATTTTGAATGGTTTAGTTAAGTGTTATGTTTGTAAACAATATATAATTATTTTAAGCTATTTTTAAATTTGTTTAGTTTATGTAAAACACCTTTAGCTGGACTTTTACTGCAACATTCACGTTTGACATATTTTTAAAAGTGAAGTGTCTTAACTACAGTCTGGGCGCCTACGTTACGAAGACAGTTAGTAGCATTTTTGACAACTTGTATGCATATTCTTACTGTCAGTACTGTCAAATGTAAACACAGTGTAAATGTATATGAGACTCAGTGATGTTAACTTTTATTTTTCTATTACCGTACGCCTTCTAAAAATTAGAGTTTTTGAGAAGAAATTACCGTACGCAAACATTAATGTGCTGTTTCCAAATGACAGGCGATTGATTATGTAGTAAAATTTATATGAGGAGCACTCAGGCCATCGCCTGTCATTTGGAAACAGCACATAAGAGCAGTATTCATAAACCATTTATTTAAATTTTAAATGTGTTTTAAGAAGATAATTTTTATTTTCAAAAATTTTTTTTAAATTTTTTATGCCGAAAAACTTTGGAGTCGGCTTAGGCCCAAAAACCTCAACTCCGACTCCGACTCCACAGCCCTGATTATAAAATAATAGACCTTTTTTTTATGTACGAAAATAATTAAAAAAATTCATTGGATGTACATATTTAATGGAATACTTTTCATTATACTTTTCTTCAGAGTGGTCTTCCATTTTTATACCCTTCACCACAGGAGACGTAAAGGGTATATATAAGTTAGTCATTCCGCTTGTAAATTCTACAATATTGATGTTAGGCCCTATAAAGTGTTCTGGGTCCTTATGAGGAGCGAAATTGATTTAACGATGTCCATCTGTCCGTCTGACGGTTTTCCGAAGTCCCCATATATGATGGGGGCCAGGTTATTATTTGTTCTTATCTTATGGTCAAGGGTATACAAGCACTCTTATTAAATGTTTCCTTGTTTTGTAGAATACAATATTCTTTAACTTAGGTATAATTAAAATTTTTGTTAAAATATTTTAATTCGCTTTTATATTTAGGGGGTAATTTTGTAGTTCACTTCACCTTGCGTTGAGAAAATTTTCATATAAAATTTTCAAAAATTCAAAAAATTTTATATGAAAATGTTCTCAACGCAAGGTGAAGTGAACAACAAAATTACCCCCTTAATGTTTTCACTTTTTCAATCACTTTTAACACTTTATTTTTTTAATTTTTTAAACTTTTTTTAAGACACTGCACCGAGCTATATTTTTTAATGACGCTTGAAAAAAATAATGGCATTAACACTGTTGTAGAAAAATTTACATATGTATGTACATATATAAAAAAGGTTGCTGTCAACTTTTAAAATTAAAATGCTTAATTTAATTTTCAATAACAAAACTGTTTTGATTTTAATACGTTTTTTAAAATTGTTAAACTTTTTTTAACAAAAACGAAAAAATTTTAATTTTAGAAGGTTTTTTCTTTATAGTAAAAACAAAAGTGCTTCATTTTAATATAAAAGAAAACCTTTTTGTTCTTAAAATGTTTAGTTAATAAATAATATTTTTTGATACATTTTTGTTTCAAATGTGATTTTTATTGCCTAATTTTGTAAACCACATCGTTTCTTTTTGAAATAAAATTTAACATTTTTGTTTTTAATATTTTTTCAAAAAAATTGTGGTAATTTTAAAATAAAAACGCAAAATTTTGTTTTAAATAGCGTTTTTTGGTTCAGTGTAGCTACTGCGACATTTGATTTGGTTGTTTATACACAATTGCTTTAGAAGGTAAATATTTTTCGAGTATTGGACAATTATTGTGGGTTAAGTTTTTAAATTTATAACAGCTATTTTCGGGAGTAGTATTTGTATGGGAGCTATGTTCAATTAAATTTGATAAGTTGATTTTGATGGCAATAAAAAAGTTTGGACCAAATTTAATCTAAATGCCAACATAATAAGAAGGTTTACGGGTAAAATGTCTAATCCGGTAAGAAGTTTGTATGGGGCCATGTGAAATTTGAAACCGAATCTTACTATTTTAAGTATGCTTCGTCCTTATGACAATGGAACCAATGTTCAAAATTTTATCAAATTGCGGCCTGTATCTTGTGCATCAGATTACATGGGCAGATAAGCTGCCAGCCAGCTGGACGGACAGTCATAATTTTATCCACTCAGAAAGTGATTCTGAGTAGCTTAATATAATAAAAGGACGATTATGTTTTAGTGTTTCACACGTCAGCACAAACCCATAATACCTTATCCAATATTGTGGTGTGGGTATAATCAGGGTTTGACTGAATTTTAAATCCTATTTGATACGTATTAAAAATGCAAATACGTATTTTGTATTTAATCAATAAAACATTTGGTTATACCGATTCCAAAACGTTCTATTAGCTAAAGCTGTTATCGATTTCTTTAAATTAGGTTTAGCAGGCCCTGACGAATTCATTATTAGTAGGGCAACCAAAAAAGCACTAAAAACAGTTTTAAGCTCTTAGAAAAGCGTTTTAAAACATGAATTTAAGCTGTTAAAATAAAAAAAGCAGCTTAAATGTATTGTTTATTTTCCACTTTATTTGTTTAATACGTTGTTAAAGTAAATTATACTATATTTATACGATAAATTTTAGAAAAAAACTCTGTCTATTTGGAGTCAGCACGTTCTTGTACATAAAAAAAAGTTCTTAGTACGTCTACAGATGTTAAGGGAGCATATTTAAAATTGAGATTTTGCTTTGAAGTATATTTTATAGATTTGACTCACAATTCCGCTTGCCTCCCAAAAAATCCCCAATATCTATTACTACCGAAAATCATTAATTTTTTAATAAAACTGATTTAAATTACATATACATATATCCCCCGGAACACCGGAAATTTTCTTGGGAAACCAATGAAAGAGTTTTTGTTTCCAATTTTGGTACAACTTCGTGTAAAACCCCAAAATTTGCAGAAATGAACAATATTTGGTTCCGCAAATCGCATACATTCCAATATATACAGAGAAATTCTTAATAGCTAAGACTCTTTTAAAACAGCAAAAAAAAGAAAACGTTACTAACCCAAAACCAGAGACTATATTTAAAAAGAAATAAGACGTTACAAACTATGATGGTAAAAAGACGTTACAGAAAGAGTATTATTGTATGAAATAACTGTGTGACTAAGGAATTTAATCGTTGGAATACAGCCATGGAATTTTCGAGAGAAAATAACTTAAACAAGCAAATAATAAGATACGTTAATAAAAAGGCTTAATTAATATTAAAAGCTTAGACCAGGGACCGTAACAGTTATTCCGTTATTCATAAAAGTCAGATGATAACAGTTATTTTCTGATTTTTATTTTTTTGAGCAAAAATAAAAGTTCATATAGACGAAGTTGGGAAAAATTTTGTGTTTTAATAGTTATTTTTTATTATTTAAAAACAGAAGAAAGCATTATATTGTTAATGGTAGGTTATCAGTGGTATAAAGTTTAAATGAAGTCGGTGAAAAAAAAACGTCAAATCAAGAAATCGTAAAAATTTGGTGTTAATAAATCGGCAATCAGGCAAAGGTACATTCTTGTTTACATATTTTATGAAAAACAAACTAAAGAAATTGGAATTTTATCATTCATTTTGTTCATTTATTTATTTATTTAATATCAATCAAGAACACACTTTTTGATGTGTGTACATAATTTTTTTTCGTTCGCCAAAACAGCAACGATTAATAGCAACGCCGGAAATAAAACCAAGGGGAATTTGGGGGCTTAAAAGTTAACAAATTTGGGAATCTAGTGGCAATGAAAGTTAGCAACGATTTAAATTATTTGTTTAAAAAGAAAATTTATCATCGATTTGAATAAAATACTCCTAGCCATTTCAGAGAAAAGTGGTTTCATCCAAAATGGTTAGTAAAAATCGTCGCTGATTTGTGCCAACCAAACTAGGCTGTGTCAGGGCATAAGCTCAATGAAATATGGAAAAATACCACTTAAAGATTAAATAAAATCTATTTTGGAAAAAATTAAAATATTGGTATAAACTTTGACATTTTAAAAAATCGTGAAATCTTCATTAGGCCATTTTGAAACCAAAAATCTTTAAATTTGGTAACTGTGATTTCCATTGATATTGGCTCGAAAAAAAGGAAAAAATAATTTTTATTTTTGCTCGAAAAAATAAAAAGCAAAAAATAACTGTTATTTTTGTTTGAAAAAATAAGAAGAAAAAATAGCAGTTATATTTGCGCGAAAAAATAAAAATCAAAATTTTAAAAAGCAATCTATTTTATCATAGCCTCGTTAATATGAACCGATATGGTATATTGGAATCAGCTTAACGACATTTACTTCTAAATGCTTTTTTTGTTTAAAAATTTCAAAATAACTGTTATTTTCGTTCCCTGAATTAAACACATAGTGCCGGTTCACACAAGTCAAGTCAAGTCAAGTCTTGAGGTTTTAGGAGAGAAGGGAAAAGAGAATGCCATTTCTTTTCCCCTCTCTCCCAAAAACTCAAGACTTGACGAGTCAAACTTGACTTGTGTGAACCGGCACATAAGAATTGTATATAAAAAAATAAGAAGAACGTTACCGCAGGTCTACATCAAAGATAAATATCTCAGCTATTTGGCAGCAACGTCGGCAGCAGGGTTACCGTGGAGGATTTTTAAAAAGTCGCACAAGAAGTTGTTTGGAAAACAAAAAGTTGCACAAAAAAGTCGTTTTTTCAAATTAAAGTCGCACACTTTTTTCACATTTTAATTACTTTAGCCTTACCAATCAGGGTTGTTAGTTTTTTTTCCTCAAAAATTGTCAAAAGTTTTAACAAAATTCGTCAAAATCGTCACTAAAATTTAACAAATCGTCAAATATTTATATTTTACAAATTAGAGACAATTTATTGCATGGATTGGTTCAAAAATATAAACTTTTAGCAAGAAATTCTATTTATGATGAAGAAAGTGATATAGTTAAGTTTTATTCTATTTATTTCAGCAAGTGGGCTGAAATATATTTATCATATGAAAAGAAATACATAAGAAACAAGTTAGAGTTCTATATTCGGCTGTGCCGAATCTTTGATACCCTCCACCGACAGCTCAGTGGGCTTTATATGGGGCCTATAGTAAATTATGAACCGAGCATCACGAAATTTATTAGTGTGAGCAGTGAAGTATTTAATTTTATTTTGATAGCATTATTTATTACGGCTTTAGACGTACTAAACTGTTTTCCGAGAGTAGTGTTTAGATGAGGCCTAGGGTAAATTATAGACCGATCTTCACGAAAATTCAGAGTGTTATTTCTAGTCCTAAAAAACTGTGACGTACCAAATTTTGTTATGATAGCATTATTTTTTACGGTTTTAAGCATACTAAACGGTTTTCCGGGAGTAGTGTTCCCAAACTGCTTAGGATAACTACAATCAATTTGGCACCAAGTTTGTTAATTTCTTTTAAGTTGTTCGAAAGTGAGCGTGTTTCAACAGACGGACAGACAGACGGACATGGCTAAATCGACTTAGAATCACTCAAGGACCAAGAATATATATACTTTATGGGGTCTGAGATGAATAATAAAAAAGTTTCACACGGAATGACAAACTTACTTCTTCTTACTTACTTCACAACTAATTGTGGTGGATGGTATAAAAATATATTTGCATAAATACATAACAAAAATTTATTTATTTAATTTATCCATATTCACAAAAGCATTAAATAAAAAATAAAATCTGATTTGCCATTAACTCGAGCTATCTTTAAATTATTAATTTTTAGCGCTATCACTATTCCAAATTGTTTTTACTGTTGAAGGTGCTAAACCAAGGGTTCTGTCTATATTAGAGTTTTTCTTTTCCCGTTCTTTTACATATCCCGGGAAACCGGTATTTATTTCTAAATTTCCCCGGATCCCGGGAATTCCCGCTCAATACAAATCGATGCAAAATATAATTAAATTAAATGTATTTGAACAAATAACACTTCCTGAGATTAAATAAATAAATAAGTTTATAATAAGTTTTTATTTCTGTGGCAAAAAGGAAAAAGTGCTTAATGGCACCTTAAGATCTTCATGTTCAAAAGTACATATGGGCAAAATTTCAATTTCGTTGTTGGATTTTTTAGTAAGTTATAGCAAAATAACTTTTTGGTTATCTTTTTTTAATTTGCAATAACATTTGGAATAATAAAAACTACCGATCTGTGACATTAGCAGGGTTTAGGAATAAGAACTTAAAAAATTATAGCCGCAGAGAACTGAAGATTACATATATTAAATTCGGAGTAAATTGTTTGAAAGCCACATTTAAAGTGTTAAATTGTCCTTTTGTAAAACTAAGCAAATATACTTTAGTACTTTTTCAAAGCCAACAGCATTTATATTAAACCAAAGAAGTTAAATTATTCAACACAATTATTGCAAAATATTTCTGTTAAAATAGGATTTTAGTTCAGAATAAGCATTTGCAGAATCGTTTGAAAGCCTAATTCTCATTCTTATCAAGAGAAAACCTGATTGCCTGTATAGCCAAAGAACATTTGATAATCTCTAATCACTTTCAGTTTTCTTAGCACATGCTTTAAAACTTGTAATTCATTTTTTTTAAAAAATTTTTTTCTTCGAATCGAATAAGTGTTTTCGGCAAAAACAAATTTGTTGGCTATATTTTGGCGAATGAGCCCAATATCGTTACTGTAATGATTTTTAAGTAAAACCTATTCAGAATATTAAAGTTCAGAAAATTTATAAAATATACACTGAAGGCTTTACTAAAATCGGAAAACATTAACCATAAAATCATGAAAGGCAAAAGTCAAATTTTGATTTTGGTAAAACTAGAAAAATATATGTACTCGTTTGTTGTACAATTAATAGCCTTCAAGTAACAGTAGATTAAAATCAGATTTTCTGTGAAATTATGGATTTTCCCAAATTCGCGCGGGCTTGAGGCACGTCTTAACGGCAACCTATTCACCTAAAATTGAGACCGGAAAATTTTTACGAAGGGGCACTCTACTGGACGTACTTTGATTTTTATTATATTCTTTGGAAACTAATGCTAGAAACACGAGTCGTATGAACGAAGGCCGTAACGCCGTAATTTTTTTTAAAACACGTATCACTTAAGGCTCAGTTAGCCGGGAGTAACAGTAAAAGTAACCTTACCGTAAAAAAGTAAAACCAATCTCTTTCTTACAGATTGAGACGTAACATCTTACTGCTAACTATAATCGTGCTAATTGCTTTACACACAACAAAATGAAACAGCTGATTTGCAACGTTACTGTTATTCCCGGCTAACTGAGCGTTCACCAATGCCGTCGTTAACGTATTTTGTTTTCTTTTTAAACTAATAATAACAAATTTAAAATTTATTCAAAATATTGTTAATTTTTCTATACTTTTCTTTTGTTATACATAATTTATATTTTTAATATTTTTCTATGACAATACGGTTGTAACCGGAGTATGATTTGGAATTAGGTATATGTAGACGTACGACGTAGATTCGCTTTTACGTTTACGCCAGCTATTGTGTGCATTTGTATGAAAAAATTATACGTTTTAATTTAACAACGTATCTACTTCGTACGCTACTACGTTCAAACGGTGCAATTGTGTTCATGCACTGGCTCACACCAGAATAACAGTCTAGCAACGCTTGTTACTAAGCGCTTTTTTTTAATCGAATAAACAAATGAGTTACGCCTTTTTTATATTAAGCCATCGACATAAATCCTTTCCACCTGTTGTGAATGGTATATTAATTAAAATAAATACACTTTGTAATCTTATGCATTCATCATAATCTATAATTAAAAATGATTATTTAATTCTAGAGTTTTTCTTTCCCGGACTTTTTCATTTCCTGGGAAAGCGGGATTTATTTTTCAATTTCCCGAAATTCCGGGAATTCCCGCTAAATACAAATCGATACGAAGTATTTTTTAATTTAATTTATTTGAACCGACAACGTTTCTTGAGATCAATTAAATAAGTTTATAAATGCATTCAACTTTTTATTTCTGTGGCAAAAAGAAAAAAATGCTTAATGAACCCTCAAAATCTTCATGTTCAAAAATTCATATGGCCAAAATTTCAATTATTTTGTAGAATTTTCAAGGAAATGATAGCAAAATTACTTTTTGGTTATCTTTGTTCAATGTGCGATAACATTTGGAATAACAAAATCTTAATATCTGTGACATTAGGAGAGTTTAGGAATAAAAACTTAAAAAACTATAACCGCAGAGATCTGGTAATTGAAGCACAGCCGCGAATAACGTTTTAAGTTATAAAATAATAATTTTTGAGGAGAGCAAAAAAACATTTTAAACAGGCAAGAATATTCGGCCTTATTGTGGTTGTCGTTGTCGTATACGACTGTGTAATAGATTAAAGTAATACAAAACAGGTGTTCTTTAATCTACTACAAAAAACGACACGTTTGTTTATGAAAACGACAACCACAATAAGGGTGAATATTTTTTTTCTTTGAGCTACGGTCACACTTGTCAAATATTTGACGAAAAAAGCGAGACCAACAAGCAAACAAATTATCATTTCCTTTAATTCCAATAGTTATTTTGATTTTAATACCACATCTTACAAACAACAGTTTTTTGCTATGTCTAGCAGTTTAATTAGTTTATTTTGTGATATTAAGACCATTTTAAATCTCAGTAACTATTTACAAGAGTAGGGGTTACGCTTATTTGGTCAAATATTTAATAAGTGTGACCGTAGCTTTTGATTTTAAAAATAATGTTAATAAAACCTTTTATGCAAAATATCAATATAAATAACATGGAAACTTACAGTTTATTAGTTTTTTTTAGTGGAAAAACGTTTCATATCCACAATTGCGATGTCCTTTAAAACATTCTTTCACTATGCAAAAACCATTTACTTTGTATCATTTTGTAAGTAACTTACAACGTTCTACCACTAGTTGACTCTTTGTATGTCATTTTGAAGGTGTTAAGGTGCATAATTTTGGGTGATTTGAGGTTTAAACAAAAAAAGCCACCTTTAAAGTTTTAAATTGTTTTCCTATAAAATTAAGCAAATGGGCTTTAGCACTTATAGCCAGATTTAATTCAAAGCCAACAACATTTTTATAAAACCAAAAAAAGTTAAATTATTCAAACAAATTATTACAAAATATTTTATTAAAATAGGATTTCAGTTCAGAATCAGCATTTACAGAATCGTTTAAAAGCCTGTTTCTAATTTTTATCATGAAGATTTCAATGAGAAAACATGTTTCCTTTCGACGGATGTTTGTCTTTATAGCCAGAGGAACATTATATCATCTCTAGACACTTTCAGGTTTCTTATCACTTTCTTCAAAACTTGTAATTATTTTTAAAAAAAAAATTATTTTCTTCGAATCGAATAAGCGTTTTCTTTATTAATAACTTTTGTCATCATTTCTTGCAGAATCTAATTCGAAAAAACTTTCATGCAGATGCTCTGCATATTAAATCATTAAATTTTTTGAAGCAAGTGGGTACAAAATTTTTTCGTTTTTTTTTGAAAGTAAATCTGGGCCTTTAAATAAATTAAATATTCTGTAAATTTTTACTCTTCTTCTTTCGAAATTTCAGAGCATTAAACTTATCGGATATGAATTGACATCTCTTTGGCGTTTGGCAAAAATGTCTTAAGTCAGAAACTGTAGTTTTTCTTTATGTTAAATTTTAAAACTATTTATTTGGTGTATTCCATAGACTTTTTCCTAAGAGGTGATGATAGCTATTAAAAGCAGTTGTGCTAGACTTAAGTGAAAACTGAAGCAAAGGATCAAAATGCGTTTTTTTTGACTTAACCCCGTTTTGCCTAACGGCTAAGATCTATTTTATGACACAATTTATTCACAATTACACATATCTGCAGTAAAGTTGCAATAATTAAATAAAAAAAAATCCCTGGAATTCTCGCAACAATTTCCCGGTGTTTTTTCCAAAAAATGTGCGGAATTCCGGGATTTTTGTCCAGGGAAATCCGGTATGAAAAACACTATTTAATTCCAAAAGAAACTTAACAGTAGTACAAAATGAATAACAAAAGAAAGTAAAGATTTTCGATAGTCTCTTCAGCAAGGTTGGTGCAACAACAATAAGCTTCGATTAGGAAAAAGTATTCCGAAAAATGACCAAGCTTGAGAGCTGCATAAGAATTCTGACTTTACGGGACTTTGTTTCTTTGCCCTTCAAATTCTTCGGTGCGGTGGGCATTAAGTTTTTCAAATGGGATGAGAGCGATAAAATGACTGCTAAGGAAAAGTTTGTTTTGGCTGTATCGGTTGTTAATATCGTCATAAACTTATTGGCCAAAACTGGTTATATGATATTTGATGTTTTTGTGGATACAGTCCAACTGAGTCAATATATTTTGTATTTTTCGTTTGCAATAAATGGATTTTTCAAAGTGTTTTCTGTGCTCTTGGGTCGCAAGACCTTGAACCGAATTTTAATGGATTTACAGTTATTATTTCCATGCAACTCCATGTTCAGACGGGAATTCAATATAGCTAAAGGTTTTGACTATATAAATCGCCATGCTAAAATAATGTGCATAAGTCATTGGATTATTGCTTTAATGTTTATTATATTTCCCATAGTGCAGTCGAGTGTGGAGTTTTTTACAACCAACGTTTTCGTAGCTCGTACTCCCTACATAATGACCTATCCCTTCGATATAACTTTAGGTGTGGGGTTTGCATTCGCTTATGTATCTCAATTTTTTGGTGGCTTAACAATTTCGTGTTACTTTGTGGGCTCCGATATGCTGTTAATCTGCACGATTTATGTTGTGATTTTACAATTTAAATATTTGTGCTATCGCATTGAACATTTTGAATCGAGAAACTTTGAACAGGATTTGAGAGAATTAAAGGATATTATGGAAAAGCATAATCAATTAAATGAGTAAGTTACAAAAAGCTTTGAGGAAAATTAACAAACATAGATTTAAACTTTACAGTTTAGCTTTCGGTGTAAACAGAGTTTTCAGTTTATCTATTCTCTTGAACTATATGATCTCCATTATAGTCATTGTGCTTATAGCCATTCAAATTGTTACCGGCTCAGAATTATTGGATTTTGTAAAATTTATTGGATTTTTTGCTTCTGCCACTATACAGGTGTATTATGTTTGTTTTTTTGGAAGCCAATTAATAGAGTGTGTAAGTAATATAAACCTAATAAATCGATAAAAAAAAAATAAAATAAATATAATCTTTTAGAGTGGCTTGGTCGGTGAGAAATTTATAGGTCAGAAATGGTATATGGCAGATATACGTTATCAGCGCATGTTGACTTTGGCTATTGCCCGCTCTCAGAAACCAGCTCATTTGACAGCTTTTAAGTTCTTTATGATTTCAATGGACAGTTTTTATAATGCAAGTTTTTCAAACAGTTTAAGTATGTTGTGGATTACCGAATATTTTCTTTTTTATTAGCTGATGACAACTGCATATCAGTTTTTCACTCTTATCAAAACTCGCATGGAAGATCATAATCTCTAAAAACCTTAAACGTTCATTGTGAATTCATCACGTTGCACTTTTTTTTGGCACCTAAAGTAGTGGTAGTAAGTACTTGCCCTGCAAATAATAGGACTAGCCCAAACACGCGTTTAAAGAGTAGTCCACAAGGGACTAGGACTAGTCCAAAAGTAACCCAAACGTATGGAAAAAACATGGTCTATTTAACATTACGATGTCCTAGGGCAGGACCATATAACCCATCTTTGGAATACAAAGGAGTTGTTTTAAAACTACTCCATTATGTACACAAGAGGATTAGTTTTAAATTCGTTTAAAAACGAAAACATGTCGTTAAAAAACGAAGACATGTCGTCTCACTACAAACACTTTTTAACAATGACATGGTCCATGCTTGCATTACATCGGACCAGTCCATGGATTAGTACATTTCACGAAATTGGATCAGGTGGTCCAATAATATTTGCAGGGTGCGTCAACATATTATTTTTTTAATATTTTTGTAGTTTTGACACTTACAAACTAATATTAATAAATATTAATTATTTTTTGGATTTTTTAATTGGAAGCAAATTGAAAGGAAAGTGATATCCAGAAAAAAGAGTTTTACATTTTCCGCGGGTGTTTACGAGAGACATCTTAAGTGTATACGGTGTCATACGGTGCAATTGTGTTCCTATGGTCGGTTGGAATTTTCTCTGTTTCAAATCGAAATTTTCAATTAAATTTGGAATTTTCTCAATTTCTTTTGGAGTTTTCGCAGTTTCATTAGAAATTTTCTTAATTTGAATGTGGCTTTACCCTCATAAAATAAATAAGTAATTTGTTTTTTATACGGATCTCTTGAATTGGTGACGAAGCAATTTGCACAACATTTGAATACTTTTTCATTTACCGTTCCCCTGATATACAGAAATATATATTCACACCTATTATGCAAGTCGTCGTTGACGTCGACATTCATTTTAAATTGTTGTCACATCAAGACGACGCACTGTGGCGCCTTTTCCCAAAAACCGTGGCAAAAATACAAAATTTGATGACAAAATTTTGTAAAATGAATGAACACATCGTATAAAGACCATTTTACTGATCAGAATTCAAAATCGTTTTTCTTAATTGGATAAGAATTATAGCTGGTGGAGCTGCTTAAAGTCGACAGTTTTTTTAGAAAGTCCAAAAAAAGGTGATTTTGAGAAAATAAAAGACATTTTAGAATTGAAGTGTCAGAAATATTGCCATGTGATCACTACTTTTTTGGTATTGTTTTAAAGGTATATCTATTGTTTATTAAAATAAGTAAGAAAATGTCCACCAGGTACCCTACTTTTTTGGCAGTTGCCGTTTTTCAGACACCCTATATTTAGGTACTTTTTACAAATAAAATAGAGAATATCTAAAAATGGGCAAAAATGGTCACGCCCATATTTTTTTAGCATTTTTACTACACAGTACTTTAAATAAATTCACTAAATTGGGCCACAAAAAATTACAGGTTTTCTTGAAATTTGAAGAAAGATGTTAAAATCTTATAGTCAGCGTTGCCACAAAATTAAAAAAAAATGCCAAATAAGGAAAAAAGCTACCAAAATTTCATATTTTTTATATTTTATGTTATCTTACAGCACAAAAATGTAAATATAAGTGGAACTGACTGACATATTTCTGTTAATGTATGCATATGTGCCTACTTATAAATATGTATGTAGCCTTATTTATAAACAATATTTTCTTGTGTCAATCAGGTAGGCATAATTATTAGAATTTGTTTATTTATTCAAATTTAAGAACACATTATGAAAATAGGCAGGTAGTTTTAAAACTTGGTTTTTATACTAAGTCTGCTTTCACACGTTTCATCTTTTGATGCTCATCTCTTATGTTTATAGGAGAGAGAAGAAAGAAGAAAGGGGGTTAGTACGGAGATGCCTGTACTCGGTCAGTACGCTTTGTGTTTTTATTCGTTGGTATATGCACAACGATGGCTGCATGTAATTTTTTTCTTTTATTTTTCTCTTTGATTCGCTATTAATAAAATTGTTGTTGTTTTGTACCGAAAAAAGTTGAAACCGATTGCTGCGTGTGAATATATTGGCATCTTTAACACGTTGAGTGCCATCATACAAAAAAAAATATATTACTAAAGTGCCAATATATGAAAACTAGTGTAAATTAATATTTTTGTGATAAAAAATGAATTTGTGAAAATCTTTTTTTGTATATGTGTGTTATTTGTACCGTTATACATGTGACAGCCGGCGGTACACGTGGCACACAGATAATATAATTTTATGCAGGTGCCGTGTGTACCGCCGGTAGTCACTAATTAGTTCCTTTTATATTTATTGAATATGAAGTGCCATTTTTCATTATATGTAAGCTAAAATTGAATTAAATATTATTTTCTTATTTTATTCATTGAATTTTTATTTGATTTATTGAAGTGGGTTAGGTTAAATAAAATTATACATTTTTGATCCTGTATAACTCATGTAATACAAAAGATACACAAAAAATTCTTGAAGTTAAAAAAATGCATTTCTCTAGATGCCATCACATAATATTTATTCGCTTTACTATAATACCACAGAAAATATATTGTATTGAATACTTAAATTGCTGTGCACCGCCGGCGGTACACATGGCACTCTAGTAAAAGGAAAATGTGCACCGCCGGCGGTGCACATGGCACTCAACGTGTTAAAAGGGAATTGAAAGGAAGTTGAGCATCAAAAGATGAAACGTGTAAATTCAGACTAAGTAAAATAAAAACTGCAGTTGTATATAATCCAGTTTATTGTGGCCTAGATTTATGTTTCGCAAATCAGGTAGCTTGAACCTTTTTGTTTATGGGTATAAATTAATCTGCAATTGTGTAATGCAATCAGTTAAGGTTTTACTTTGCAAAAGTAGTGATCAGTACCAGAACTCATAATGTCATTTCAAAATTCGGAATTGTTCCAGTTATTTAGAAAATCACATAATGAAAATGTGTTTAATTTGGCTATTGTGGAAAAATTGCACGGTTTACTAGGAAAAGGATGTTAAAAACAAAATTCATTTCGTTTTCTTAGATATTCGTAGAAAATAGCTTGCCTCAAACAGTACGAAAAAAACCTTTATGGAAAAGTACTCAGACTGGCTAAATGGAGTAACAACTTTTGAAAACATCGAAGAACCGCATACATCTTTGGACAGCAGAAAAGGAAGACCTGCTAAAACTATAAACGAGTGTTCGGAGTACACAAAAAACGTAAACTTCAAAATGCTACAAAAGATATATCTACATCGAATCTGTCAGAAGCATTATGTCTTAAGTACGTAAAAGATAAAGATAAATCAAGGTACCCTGAGAAGAAACTTACTCCTACGGTCCATAAGATTTTGGCTCATGGCCAAAATTTAATTGAATATCAATGCTTACCAATTGGAGAGTTATCAGAAGAAGCCCAGGAATGCAAAAACAAAGATTACAAGCACTTTAGATATGCGAATACTTGCAAAATTTCACGGATTAGACAGAATGAGGATCTTTTTAATATGTTGGCGGCCTCTTCAGACCCACTGATTTCATCGCCGAGACATGTAAGATCTCGAAAAGATTTGGAAGAATATAAATATAGCTCCGATATGTTATTTTGATTCTAAGAGATTTAAAAATCCAGTGTTTTTTCCCCATTACAAATTTCTTGGTAACTTAAAAAATTATGATGTTTTCAACAAAAAAACCACTGTGCACAGTGCCTCCACAAAGCTATGGCCAATAATGATACTCATTTTTATTAAAATATCTTTCTTACCTCAAAAGTAATGATGTTTGTAATAAAAACAGTCGAAAGCAGACACTGTGCACAGTGCCGCGCCTAACCTATGACCTTGCAAATCATGTATATTAAAGCTAAAGAAGTTTCCTTTCAAATGCTTTTTAAAATTTTTAAATATCTTTATCAGTTCAAAAGTTATGATTTTTGCAACGAAAAAAGTCAAAAGGCGCCACTGTGCGACGACTACATCACTTCGCCGTTAGTTTGATATTTTATAAGAATGTTAAGTCGACTAGTTATCGAAAATTGAAAAAGAAATCCCATCTCCAATTATTTTGGTTCTTTAATAATTTTTAACGCTATTTTGCTATATTTTTTTAGCTTTGCCAAATAAAGTGTAGAGTTTATTTTAAATTTTGAATTATTTTGCGAACTTTTGCCATGTTTTCGATAAGAGATATTTTTACTGCAAGTTTTTTGATTCTTTATAGCTTTAATGTTTATCAATAAATATAAGATTTTTCTATCATGCCGCTGTTAGCAAAATTTTGCGAATTTCCGTTAATGGAGCAATTTTTACCGATCTGTTGCCATTTCTTATAGTTTATGGGATTTTTAATCAATTTTATGGCTTGTTGGAAATATTTAAAATGTACGCGAATTTTCGCAATTTTTGCATAAACATTTTTTTTTGTCATTCTCCGACATTTTGCCTTTTTTTTTAGCCGATTTAGTGATTTCAAATAAATTTTAGGGTTTGTTTCCAGGTTTGAAATTTTCGCGAATTTAAGCCATGTTCGCGGTAGAAGCGATGTTTTCCTATACGTTTTCTGATTCTTTACATCTTTACGATTTAAAAAAAAATATTAGACTTTTTTATCAGGTCGCTGTTAGCAAATTTTTTCTAATTTCCGCTACTTTTTGGTAATTTTTACCGAATTTTTGCCATTCCTTATAGTTTTAGGAACTTCTAATCAATTTTATTGATTTTTTTGAAATAATAAAAATGTTTGGGAATTTTCGATATTTTTGCAAACTTTTCCAAATTTTGGCAAATTAATTTACTAATAAAATATGTGCCCATAACTTCTATTGAATTTGCATTTTTTATTTTAAACGTATTTAATAAATATGTTTTAATTTTTTTTTAAGAACATTTGTGATTTTTTAGTTGAACTGTTAATTTTAATTTTGATATTTTTTTAGTTAGGTTTGAGTTCATCAAATTTAATTTTCATTAAATTATTTTTACTGAAGGAAGGAATTTTTACAACCTGGAATTTTATTAAAATTTATTGATAATTTTCTTGGCTGAGCTGGCGCTCGAACCTGGGTTGAATTTACATGTTTTAAGAACCACCACATTCTTTCATCAGAATTCTTTGAGTTCTACCATCTGCACCAACCAACAGTCAAACATCAATCTTTAACCAGTGATACTGGTGGTTCGAAATTTGCTGTAATTATAATTTTTTTTTTAATTCATTCACATGTTGCTTCCTTTCTTCTGTTTTTCGTATTCTTTCTGTCAAGTCTTTGTCTTGAAAACCTGAATACATTTGTTTATTATGTTTTTTTGTCCACTTTCGCCATCACAAAAATCTTACGTATTTTGACGAAAATGCAGCTCTGATCTAATTATTGCTTGAAAACTTTCAAAAAACAATTACAACTTATCACGACAGGGTTGTATTTTTTCCAAAATTCGTAAGACTTGTGTGATAGTGCAAAGCAGCGATTAGCAACATTTGCGGTTATGGTGTGTAAATCGAAATGAAGTGGATTTAAAACCGAAAAAATTTTGAAAGCGAGCCTGTAAAGAAAGTTCATAAAAATATTACTTTTTACATACTTCATACTTTAGGTACCAATGATATTTGCAAGAACAGCTCTTAAAAACAGGAAAAACTACAGTAATTTTGTAAATAATTAAAATTAAAATTTCGTTATTGTAGAACATGCCCGTTGGAGTGGTTGATTAGAACTTTACTCAATGTGTATACCCTGCAAATAATATTGGACTACCGGGATCCATTTTGATGAAATGGACTACTCCCTGGACTGGTCCAATGTAATGCAAGCATGGACCATGTCATTGTTAAAAAGTGTTTGTAGTGAGACGACATGTCTTCGTTTTTAACGATATGTTTTCGTTTTTAAACGACTTCAAAACTAATCCTCTTAAGTATACCATTGAGTAGTTTAAAGACTACTGCTTTGTAATCCAAAGCTGGGTTATATGGTCCTGCGCTAGGACATCGTAATGTTAAATAGACCATGTTTTTTCCATACGTTTGTGTTACTTTTGGACTAGTCCTAGTCCCTTGTTGGCTACATTTTACACGCGTGTTTGGACTAGTCCCATTATTTGAGTGGTAGGCGAAGCAAAATGCGAGCCTGCTAGATTTGTCCCCGAAATGGCAAAGGTACGATTTGGAAATTACAGTTTCCTAAAGTTATATGTATGAAGTGGGCGATTTTTCGGCAAATTTATCTGGCAGCGCTGATTATGAAGTTGTGTGCAGTGTTGCCGTTTTGATTACTTTTAACTTTTTTTCAACACAAAAATAACCAATTTATTGTTTTGGAACAAGAACTACCCTTTCCGCTTTTTTGACCCTTAAAAGTGGTGTGTAGTTTTTGTGCATCTAAAGCCAACACTTTTTCATCTACTTAAGAATTATTATTTTAGAAGCTTTAACTTTCAAAAGTCTATCAGTTTAACCATATAATGTATATACTTTGACATGTAGATGGCCACTATCTGCTACTCTTAATGTTTCATAGGTCTAACTGAAACACTTTTCTAGATAAACAATAAGGCCAAAAGCCCATCCCGTACATATTTTTCGTTTAGCTACACATTTAAGATTGCATGAAAATTCGTGCAGGTACGCAAAATATTCTGTTACGCAGTATGCACTAAGCAGCATAAATAATGCTTGTTTTAAAAACGACTTTTTCAAAATTCTCAACGGTAGCCCTGGTCGCACTCATAGTTATAGCTGTCGTGAAAAAACGATTCATTGCTGATCACCACGCCTTATATGCGCATGTTTCTTTTTTGACCTTTTTCGAGATGCATGCTAAAGAAGAAAGTACCTTCAAGCTTTCGGTACGTGTATTTTACGCGTTTACTGTGTAACTTGTCAATACAATTTTACGCTAAGACTTTTTTGACTGATGCATACACGCTTTGAACGCTTAGTACGGACCTGCAGCACAATTTTCTGCTAATTTTTAATGATTTTTTCGCTACAGCTTCGAAGAGATCACAAAATCCATAAGCAAAGTCACTGCAACATTTTCTGACGCTATTTCGATAAACTGAATAAACTGAGATGCAGAATTGTTCAGAGTCCCGAAAATTGGCGATTTGCGTAGCATTATCTCTGAATGAAAGATTTGAGTGTTAGGAGAACAATTAAATCTATTGTTTATCTACAATTCATATCCTGCGATACAAAGCTAAAAAATTTCAAAGACAATTGATCGAAAAAACGATTTATTGAGCTACATAACATGACTCTGCATTCTGAAAGTGTTGAAGGCACGGTAGTTCTTATAAGTCTACAAGAACTGACCTTTGAAAATCTTAAGAGAAAATTTGGAGAAGGATGGTCCTCTGTCGATAAGTGTATAACAAAATTGCATGACATTTTTTCTGCCCATATGAAGCTAAGTTGCCCAAGTTAATTAATTTACCAGAGTGGAGTGTATATGGGGCCTATAGTAAATTATCGACCGTTCCTCATGAAATTTATTGGTCCTATAAAACTGTGAAGTATTAAATTTTATTCTGATGGCATTATTTATTACGGTTTTAGGCGTAATAAACTATTTACAAAGATGGTTGATGCTGATACATTAAAAAATATTAATCTCTCGCTAGTGCCTGGAAGTGTTGCCGCAACGGCAAAAACAATCGTAGTAACAAATGTTACCATGAATTCAAACACAGACGCAATGGAAAAATCTCAAGTAAAAAGTTGTCAAAAGCCTCAAGTACAAGTTGGTATGGACAGGTACATAACAGTGCTTAAACGGGGTCGCAGCCCTACCTCTGCAGCAGTTTCTTCGGCCTCAAAAGTACCATTTTTTGATAAAATAAATTCTCAAAATCGTTTTGCAATTCTGGAGGATGAATCCTCTGAAGCACCAAACGTCATGAAATCGTCCAAGCCTCCCCCGATATATCTTAGGGAGCAAAACTCAAATGAGCTTATAAAGAGTTTGATATCGGTGATAGGTGACAATTCGTTTTACGTAGCTGCTATCAAGCGTGGTAGTATAAACGAAACTAAAATACAAGTCAATCATGAGAATGATTTTCGCAAAATAATAAACAAATTTGAAGCACTTAAAAAAAACTTTTATACATACCAACTGAAAATCAGTAAAGGCCTTCAGGTAGTGATTAAGGAAATTGACTCATGTGTGGACCCTGAAGAGGTAAAAACATTCCTAGAAGAAAAAGGCTTCAAAATAAAACATGTAGTAATTATTGAAAATAGAGAAACAAATCCCCAACCACTTTTTCGAGTGGAGTTTGAACCCGGCGACGTAAAGCTTAAAAAAAACGAAACGCATCCTATTTACAATTTGAAATATATTCTCTATAGAAGAATAACTATAGAAGAGCCACACAAAAGAAATGGTCCCGTTCAATGTTTAAACTGTCAAGAATATGGTCATACTAAGGCATACTGCTATTTACCCCCTGTTTGTGTAGTATGTGGTGAATTACATGGTACAGTTCTCTGCGATAAGTCTAAAACCGACCCCAACGTAAAAAATGTAGCAACTGTGGCGTTAATCACACTGCCAGTTATAGAGGATGCCCTGTATATAATATCGTTAAGCAAACGGTTGGACCGAAAACAAAAACCCCTCAAATGCAGGTTGCAAACCAAGTAAGCACAAATGCAATTCAACCCCCCAGCCTGGTAATAACAGAACCTCTTACGCTAACGTCCTAAAATATAACCATGTGCCAACGCAAGGTGCCTCGCCAAATAATGATAAAACTCCAGTTTCTAATTTAAGTCGTCTAGAAAAAACCATGAAAACATTAGTGCAAACAGTAAAAGATTTTACGAACACAATGGGTAATATGATGCAGGAAATTCTTGGAATGCAATCGATGTTATTGCAAGCTGTACTTAACAAGCCATGCACTGTTTAAAAATTTGTTTTTGGAACGCAAACGGCATCCGCCAACATAAAAATGAATTAGAATATTTTCTGAAAAGTTAACAAACTGATATCATGATGGTTTCTTAAACTCATTTGACCTCAAGAAGTACGTTTAAAATCGATGGTTATACACTATATGATACCAAGGACCCTCGAGATAGAGCTTGTGGAGGTTCTACCATTATGATAAAAACAAGAGTCAAACACTACCTAATGTGTGATCATCGTGAAGATTACCTCCAAGCAACGAACATTTGCGTTGAAGAATTAAATATAAACCTAGTAATTTTATCGTTATACTCCCCGCCTAGATTTTCAATATCAGAAAGCCAATACTATAAATATTTTAAATCATTAGGACCCTGTTTTCTAACCAGCATATTGACCTACTGATCAGCAAAAAATTCCAGATGTCATCGATTTCGGAGTGGTTAAAACATCCCCATAGAATCGATCCATGTTGAAGCTTCCTTAGAATTATCTTCCGACCACACACCTATAATTGTTACTATGGTGAACCCCAATAGAATTGTATCTCCGACTGGTTACTTAGCGACGTCAGCTACACAAATCAATTGGTTAAAATATAAAAAATATCTCAGTACCCATTGCACAGAAAATATTCCGCTTAGTACACCGGAGAACGTAGAACGCTCTCTAGTTAATTTTGACAGTTTTCTGAAACTAGCTGTTCAACATTCCAGTACTGCCCCCAAAAAAACAAAAAATATTAAAATATATTCCGCAGATGCCGAGCGTCTACTGTCTGAATAAAGAAGAGTTCGAAGAGAGTGGCAATTGCACAGATTCCCGCAACTTAAGAATTTATTAAAAGAGTGCACAAAAAGGCTTATTAACTTACTGCAGACCCAGAAAACGGCTTCTCTAGAAAAATATCTTAAGGAACTTGATGCAACTCCACAATCTGACTACTCATTATGGCGTGCAGCTAGAAATCTAAAAAGGCCAGTTGTCTCTAAACCACCATTAAGAAACTTGAATGGTAGTTGGGCAAGAAACGACATTGAAAAAGGAAATCTGTTTGTGAGTCACTTGAAAAACGTATTTACACCAAATATATCTAACGATATTGTGGTCGAGCTACCACCTGTTGCTGCTAGAGCAGCTATTCCCATAAGATTTGCAATAAGAGATATCGAAAAGGCTATTTGTGACTTAAACACTAAGAAGGCACCTGGTATTGATAAGATAAGCAATAAAATACTTTTAGAGCTACCTCGCATAGCAAAGAAAATGAATTTATTATTTAATTTTAATTTAATTTTTGTTTAATGCTATTTTACGGCTTGAATACTATCCTCAAAAGTGGAAGGTTTCCTTAGTCACCATGATACCTAAACCAGGAAAGGATCACACTAAAGTTGAGTCATATAGGCCTATTAGCTTATTATCAAATATGTCAAAGCTGTTTGAGAAATTATTAGTTTCAAAATTAACACCAATTTTAAATGACAATATGTAGATGCATTCCAAACCATTAGTTTGGATTAAGAAGAAAACACAGCACAATTGAACAAACTCATCGAATAGTAAATGTCATAAGAAAAGCATTTGAAGAAAAAAAATATTGTTCCGCTCTCTTCATCGATGTTTCGCAAGCTTTTGATAAAGTCTGCCACGAAGGCTTACTACATAAATTGAAGCAAAATTTACCAGCAAACACTCACAAACTGTTAGAAAGCTACTTAGTCGGCCGTCAATTTATTATTAAAGAAGGAGATTTCTTAAGTTCACCTCAGCCAATTGGCGCAGGAGTTCCACAAGGCAGCATCCTGGGGCCTCTATTATACTTCGGACATGCCAACAAACAACTACACCCAAACTTCAACATTTGCAGACGATACAGCTTTTCTAAGCGTTCACGAAAACAGTTATGAAGCATCTCGTTATTTACAGGATCATATATTTCAACTAGAAATATGGCTAAGACAATGGAGGATAAAAGTCAATGAGCAAAAATGCGTACATATAACATTCACCTCAACATTCGCATGCAAAATATCTCGGTTTACATCTGGATCGGCGATTAACGTGGAAATGCCATATAGAGGCAAAATTATCTAAAATGAAACTAAAAGCCATTTAAATTCATTGGCTTATTGGAAGAAATTCTGTCCTTAGTCTCGATTGAAAGCTTACAACTCTATCTTAAAGCCTATCTGGTGCTACGGTATTCAACTATGGGGCACCGCCTCGGCCTCTAATATCGAAAAAATTCGAAGGCGTCAAAATAAACTTCTTCGAATAATCACAGCCGCTCCCTGGTACGTTAAAAACTCAAACAGTCATAAGGATCTCAATGTGCCATTAGTAAAAACTATGATTACAAAATATGCAGTAAAATATTTAAAAAGGCTTGAACAACACCCAAATCCACTAGCTCGAAATATTTTAAATCATGGCGGCCACACTCGCTTAAGAAGAAGAGACACTGCAGCACTTACCCAACTAGAAGAGCGATAAGCACCTATATATGTGAACAGAACCCGTGAAGAAGAAAAAATTTTTTGTCTGGCACTGCCAGGACATAAACAAGGCGAATTCAACTACAGGTGGTGTCGCAACTACAACAATCCAAAAACAACAGAAACAACATAGGGGGTTTTGCATTGCATTGTTAGTGTTTACGGCTCGAAATGTCAACCATTCTTAGCAAAACACTAACAAATCAAAAGAAATAGGCTCGAACAGTCAAATTCAGAAGGCGTTTCGACACCACCTGTAGTTAATTCGCCTTGGACATAAATAAAGAATTAGGATAAGATTTGATTAATTATTGTTAGTTCATATTTAATATATAAAGATTCAATAAATAAACAATGAAAAAAAACATGGAATGACAAACTTAGTATACCCTCATTTACCACTAGTAAATGAGACAAGAAAGAGGGATAAACAAAACGACTCTTTTGTGTTTTTCTTGTCGTTTTTTCTGTTTCTCTTTTAACTTTTTCTATTTACGTTTTACTCATTTTCTTACTTTGAAGTGAGTGGTTGAAAATACAGTGAGACCTCGATTATCGATAACAGACGGGATCGGCAGCATTCTTGATTATTTCTTTTATTTTTGTGTGTTTCTTATTTTTAAAAATGTGTTATTCAGGTATGTGATGGAAATCGATTTTAAAAACGAAACGATTTGAACCGAAAATATCGTTTTTAGTATCTTTTAAAATGGATTTTAAATACATGCTGCTTTTATTTTCAGTCTTTATTCTTTTAAATATTATATTTTATACGTTAACTGAATTGTATTCTGCCCGAAAACTTAATCCTTTAATTCAGAAATGTATTTTAAAATCCCTCGAAATTCATCACACCTATTAAAAACGTTCGTTTTGAAATCTATCGATTTCCATCACATACATGATTATGTAAACATGAGGAAAAAGGTAATTTTGGCAGAACACGCTTCCAGTACGTTGGTAAATTCTATTTCTTCGTTTAGTTAAATTTGTTTTGATTGTTCAAAAGATAATTTGTTTCTAATTTCGGATAACAGAGGTAATGCCGGATATTAGAAGTAATTTAAATCAATGCAAAAAAAAATTTATTTTCCAGTTAATTGATGCAGCCGATAAAAATAAAAAAAGACATGCAACCAAAAATCATCGTATCAACGCAAAGTGATTTTGGAAGTTGCTTTAAAAGGGAATCAAGATAAAAAGACGCGTCGTCGTAAAAGCCCTCATGTGAATTGAATGTTAGTAGTGTTGGGGGTATAAAAATCGTAACTCGATATTTTGTTTGTTTACAGGGTTAGGAAAAAACTTAATAAAATCCATAAAATTCTGGATATAAAAAAATTTTAATTCAATTTTAAATAAAAAGATGTAACATTTCATATACTTGAAGTCCCGGAAAAGTTAATGCAATGTGAACCACATTATAAAAAAACGCTTGTTTGAAAAAAAACCGAGTTAACTTTAGTCCATTGGTATAAGAAAAAGATATATTGGTTAAGTTTATATGCAAATAGTATGTTTATATAATGTGTTATAGGGTACGGCCTTTAGCGCGTATTAATGTTTTTTGTTTAAATTAACTTAATTTAAAGCTTTAGTACAATTTAAAGTTTTTTTTAATAAGTCTTGCTTTGCGCAAATTCCGTAAATTAAAAAAAAATACAATAATTTACTACAACATTTTTGATTATTGTATCAGTAAAACCCAATTTGGGTCAAGTAAGTTTTAACAAATAAGTAGTTCTAACATTTATCTGTGACAATAGCAAAACATTTTCAAGGCATAATCATCAATACAGTAACTTTGGCTGCTGTAGAGATTAATGCGACTAATAGTGCCCGTCAATGCAGTGCTAAAACTTGACATTCTGACTGTCGACTCGAATAGCCCAAGTCCGGGCTTGGTCTGCAGACGCAATGTTATATCAATTGAATAATCACTAATACCCAATTCTTTGACGATTTTATGGTGAGGAGCTGCTACAGTAGCATCAGTTATAGAGTTTAAATACAGCACACGACATTGCGGATGATCTTTCAGGCGATCGTTAATTAATTTAACAATGTAACGGGCAGCTCGTTGTACTCGGCCGTCATTGGTGGGTAATTCTTGGCGCTGATGACAACTGCACCAGTGTGACGCAATGTAGGCATTTTCGCAAGTACGATTTTTAGAAATGGGCAAAAAGAGACTGATACTCCGTGGCAAGCTCGTATCAGGATCGTTTAGCTCAACAAGGCGTTTCACCAACTGTTTGCCACTTAGCTTATGTAAGTCGAGAAGATCTAACATCGTGGCATGAAGATCGTAAGGCGTTGATAAGCGTTTTGCATTTGTTTCTAAGTTGGCTACAGCTTCCGGATACTTTTGTTTAAACCACGGGGGATACAGAGCAATAAGAAGTGGCAGGCGCTCCTCCATCATACCCTGGTACGTTTTACGGAACGATCCCCATCTTATTCCATGATCGCTCATTAAAAATATAACAGTGCGATCGAGAATTCCGTTTGTGTCAAATTTCTTTAAAAGATATTTTATATCTTCATCGAACAACATTGGCATATTGAAGAGATCATGGGTCATAGCAACCGTCCAAAAGAAGGCGAAGAAGTCTTCTTTCTTCATTACCGGTATCAGTTTACGTATATATTCAAGCAACACATCGGCTGTTCGGCGTCCACCCATGCAGAGAGCGACATTTAATCGCTTCTCGTAACTAACGTGGCGTTCCATTTCGAGAAGTATGGGACGCAGATAGTAATCGGTAGGAGGCGTTTTGAAACCTGAATGCCGCCAATTGAAAAGACTTAAAGCACCTACATCTTCAGCGTACATTGTTTTGTAACCAGCTTCCTTGTATCGCTTCCATATTAGTGAACAGTTGTCATAAACACTATATGAAACTTTTGCAGGCGGACCCAGACACGATATGGCCACCTCATCTTCGTCAAAGCCTGTTAAAACTGGCATTAGGTTGGGATATGTGTTATCCCCGACTTTATTATAGCCCCAAAATTCAATGTAATTTAGTTTATTGTGTATGTATGAAGCACTTGAACGCATTTGTCGCAGAAAATTCAAATGCGATACACTGTCCATACCCAAGATCATAACCGAGAGACGTTTGCCTTTCTGGTTTTTAGTATGATTATTGGTTTTAGGACGAGATGAATTTGAATCGTTCCCTGACACCAACCCCAATTCATTTATATTAGTGACGTTTGTTTCTGCATTCGCAGCAATATTTTCTGTGACAAAAAAGTGAAAATCCTTGTAGATAATGTTTTCTTCACTACGTTTATGCCAGCACTCGACCATTAGGAATTCTATGCCCTCTTTAATAGAAACATTTTTATTGTAAGCCAGCTTAAATGGTACTGGCTCCATATATTGATTGTGTTGATCGTTTATGCGACGTATTTCTGTGTAGTTACAAGACAAACCTGATAAGTCTCGTATTCCATATGAATCATATATTTCCTTTTCGTTCATGTTCAAAATGAGGACTGGGCCACCAACATCACTGGTGCGCAAAAAGGCTTTTTTGCAAAAAAAGTCTCTCGGCTTATACATGAATTGGATAATATTGTCGTCGGTGACGGGAAAGTAAGGCATACGACAGCCGGGCAAATCAATAAAATATGCCTGGCTAATATTATAGTCAGCATCAATGCGTGCAATAAACTCAAAGCGATCTCGTAAATGTATCAATTTCGTCTTTAAATTGAAATCAATGAAAATGTAAGAAAAGAAGCAAATACACAGTACAACGATTATAATCTTTTTAAAGTGTTTTCGCTTTTTGGTCATATTATAGTAGCGATAGTAGAACTGCATATCGCGTTTCGTCATGTATCGTGGATCCAACAGATATTTTCCTCTAGAAAACAAAAAGAAATGATAAATATTATTTTTTTTTCAAGTTGAATTTCTATAAAATGTGTTGGGGTGATTGTAAAACCCCAACACAATCCATATAAATAATTTCCTTATTTGTGTGTTCCTCTTTTTTGTCTATCCAGAGCTTTTTTAAGCCCACTGATGGTCTAGAAAGCTGAAATTTTGCATGCGTATATTAAAAAATCTAGTGTAGCCTGATTTTTGGGCTGTGGGCCGTGAGTTAAGAGGATAAAGCGGCGTGGCAAAATAAAAAATATTAAAGCCCCCTGATGACATCGCAAACTAAAAATTGCTTTGCATATAGTCCTAACAATAGAGCATAGCCTCAAGTAGTCGGGTCTAAGATTTATGGACTACGGGAGGAGAATTGAGAGGTAAAGAGGTGTAGCAAAATTTTGTTATTGCACATTTGAAGCCTACTAAAGACCAATGAAGTACTGAACTGCCAGCTAACGTTGGAGCTTACCTTGCAGTAGTTTTTTTTCTTCCTACCTGGCAGGGTCGGGCTTAATAGCTAACAGATTTGTCAGATTTGTTTGATCTCCATCGCCAAGCAGGATGTCAGAAATCGCCAAACGTCTATTTTGTTCAGTTTTCGTAACATATTTTTTTTAACTTAATTTTGCATAAAAACAAATGCTATTTTAGTATTTCAGTCAAAAATCGCCAAAAAAAAACTGAGAAAAAATACAAAAAGTCGCCAAAAGTAAATTTTGTTTAGTTTCTGTTATTATATAATAATATATTATATAGTATTAAATAACATTAAATGGAGATTATATATTCAGTTAAAAAAAATAAATTGAGTACACAAGTCTATAAGATCGTACACTTCAGCCTACTGGCTGTAATTTGTTTTCTTTTTTTAATTTATTTGATTTTAAAACTTCTTAAAATGTTAATTTAAAAGATTTTGTTAGTCGTGCTTAATTTTCAATTTTTATTCTTGAAAAAAAAAACACTGAAATTTATCCCAAATGGGGAAAACTAACAAAGATTTGTTCTCTTACTGTGTTGTAGGGTACCGTATGGTTGGGCTTGACCGACTATACTTTATTTCTTGTTTTAATTTAGATTATAAATTAATAAAATACAAATTTTACTTTAAGCCTCATTGTCTTTATTTTTTGCTAAGAATTAACTAAACACTAACAGCCATATTCATAGAATGTTCTTATTTTAAGCTTACATGTAGTATGTAATAACTAGGGACCGGATTTTTATGCAGTTAAAATCGAGTTTTATGCGCATAAAACATACAATTAAAATACAAAAATATGCGCTTTAAATTGAAAATTTATGCACTTTACATTTTTCCTAACACATTTTTTAATCATAAACAAATCATTAAAATAACATAAAACCTCTTAAAATTCAGTCTCGTTAACGAAAATAAGCTACACCAAAAAAGCAGAAGTAAAAATATAGTCAAACACAAAATATAAAGTAAAACAATAATGTAAATTAAGTCACTTGTTAGATAGATATGTGAACCTTCATATAAAATTAATTAAAAACAATACTCATTTTCATATACATTCGTTTTCCACAACGCTGTTTTCGTAAAAATTTAAATTAAATATGCCAGCAGTTTGTGTTATTGTTTTAAGTCCTTCATATTTCTAAAAATGTTATCAAGTTTGATACGAATTTGCTTACTTAAGTTACCCTTAACTGCATGCATTCTTTTTATGACATTATCAATTCATTTAATTTGCTTTCTCAATGGATTTGATTTCTCTAATTTTTAAATAGTCTCAGAGATATATCCGTAATTTGCAGACTTAAAAAATTTTATGTTTGGTAAATTTGTTATTTTTTTTTTTTTGGTACTGCATAACCATCGTTCCATGACATCCTTGAATTGTTCAAAATTTTCAGCATAATACACAACTGATTTCAACCACTTTCCCCGCATTGTTGTTATGGGATACTTCTCTTATATGCGACAAAACGCGATGTGCTTTGCAAAATATTTTTTCCCAAAAATGCACCAAACATATGCATTTAAAGCATAATATGCAAAAATATGCACTAACAAATCGATGCCATTTTATTTAAAATTTCTTGATTCGAAAATACATTAAGTTTATGTTGATCTCAGACTGAAACAACAAATATGCATTTGCATATAAATCCGGTCCTTGGTAATAACTATCAAACGCTTTGTGTCTTATAAGCCTCTCATAAAATTTTGTATTCATAAACGTTCATTAACAGCTTTTTTACTATGGCAACTTTCTTTAAATAATGCTGCCATTTTCTTGATAGTGATGCATAAAACTTCTATTTGATATTCTATATTTAATTTTGATTTATAATTTTTTTTTAATTGTAGACCTTAAAAATTATTCTTATCAAATAAAACTACATATTTTTTTAGTTTCTGAACAAAATGTTGCCGAAAGGTATCATAAAAGCTTTTGTTTAAACCTTTTTTAATATATGATAAGAAAGTATTCGAATAAAAAGTTTGTTTATTTTTTACTAACATCACTATTGTTATGATTTGGTTTTTTTATTTTTTTTTTTTTAATATTTTTGAACAATAATTTGTTATTTTAAACAAAAAAACTAGTTGCAATAATTTAAAAAATAATCAAAGAGAACATCTGCATTGGCCCCAGAACACATTCATTTAAATCACTTAAATTTTTTTTTAAAATAATTAACAATAAAACTTTTAATTGGTTGTCTAAAATAAAAAAAAAATTAGTAAAATGTATTTAACATGCCCATATTAATAAATAAAATATTTTTCATTATTTTTCCACATTATTTCACAAAAATAATATCATAAGATGCAAACACTTATCAAAATGTAATTTTTTTTTTTGGTTTAAAGAAGGCCAAATTCAACAATAAATTTTCTTACTTTATGAATGGTTTATTAAAGGTTTAATAGACAATTTTTCGTTTATGAATACAACTTTAGCTATTTTTGCTTAAAAACGGTTAATTAAACATAAATAAGTTTTTATGAATACGGCTGTAAAAATTTTATCACAGCTTATAGAGTACATCTTCATGGCTTATTTGTTTGCATTCGTATTTTAAATATATTTTTTTATATGAAAACTTGCCCTGTTTGTAGAAAATCAACTGTTTTTGTATTAAAATACATACATTAAAATAAATAAATCTAATGATAATACCAATTTTTATTTGCTTAAGACTTTAAGATCCATCCTGTTTTTTAAGATTACAAACAATAATAATCCATTAAGCAAACACAGGAAACACAAAAAGAAACACACATACATACATACATACATAAAAGTGTACAGCGTTTTGCAAGTGAAAAGGAATACCTACTCGTAACTCAGGTTAAGTTCACCATTTCCACTTTTACGCTTGACATACAAACGCATTTTCTTAAATAAATCTTTTGCAAATCTTAATTAGAGATTTAATATTTGCTGTTTCATTTTTGATAATGGCACTGTGAATGCATAAGGTTTTTTATTTGTAATAATTGTTGGTTTATTAGCAAATTATTTTAGCTTATTTATTTCTATAGGTATACTTTATATGTTTTTATTGTTCAATGTGACTTCGTCTTAGTGAAAATTTGTGTGCTCTAGCATTTTTGACAGATGCTGCAAATGTTTGGCGCATGCGTTTCAATGTCCTTTAAAGGGATGCTGATTGCAGAACGTTAAATAAATTGTTTCTTAAATAATACACTTACCTACAAACAACATACATTTCCAAACAAGTCCCAGCAAACACAGCAATGCAAAGTTGATCAGGGTGGAAATATTGTTGCGGTTGTAATCGAGTCAGTGTTCCATAACGCATTTTGCCATGAACAGTACACACACACACATTTTATACAAAAATACAAAATTAAAAACCATTTCCCAACAAACACGAAGTCAAACCTTTGATATGAAATGACTTTATCATTTGACATCAAACGCAATTCTCAAACGTTTTTCAATTGTTTGATTTAACATTTAAATTCAAATTGATAATGATTTGAAAATAAACATTTGATATCAAATGTTTTATCAATTTGATGTCAAATGTTTTTCAAATGTTAAAATAAAATCAAAAATAAACTTGGCAATACTAGAGCGAAAAATAAATGTAAGCATTAAAAATGGCGATAAAAGTTACATTTTTTTACTTTGTGGTTACATGTGTTTTACTATTAAAAATAAATTTTAATATAAAGTGAACAGTTTATTTCTTGTGAAAAATAAAAATTTTTGTGAGAAGTTACATTGATTAAAAATACGAAAAAAAAGAAAAATAATAAAACGGGAAAGTGAAGAAAGTTTGTTGAACGATCGCGGTGCTACAATCCTCAAAATAAAAGGGAGCCAAGTATTTTGCCTTTCCAAGAATTAGAGGACGGAAAGAACACTATTTCATCTTTTAGCTATGGTACCGAATGTTTATCTCAAAGTTTATTTAAATAAATAATAAATTTAAATTAAAAAAATTAAATAGTTTTATTTATATTCCACATTGTATTGTAATCCACATTTGAAAAACATTTGAGAATTACGTTTGAAAGCAAGTTGAAAATAAAGGCATTTTTCAATTTGAAAATAATTTCCCCTTTTTATTGAGAACGCTATGATTTTCAAATGATTTTCAAATCATTTTCAATTTGAAATCAAACCTCCGTGTTTGTTGGGTTTTGTGTTTGTGAATTTGAACTAACAAACACAAGCACTAAGAATACTTACTAACTGATCTTTTTAAAGCGTACGTGTAGTGTTTTTTAGGGTACTCTTTCTGTCTTTTTTAATGAACGAGTAGTGAACTTTTACCGAACATGTTCTGTTTTTTCGTGTATGCGTAGTGAACTTTTAATGTACTTGTTCTTGTATGTTTGGGAAAGAAAATAAGAACAAACATTTTTCAATGGTTTATTTATTAAAAAAAATCCAAAATAAGATTTGAAGGTGAGATTTATAACAGAAGTGCAAAAAAATGTATGAAAAACATGCAAAAATATGCTAATGTTTTAAGAAAATATAATACCAAAATAAATCTAAATGCGTGTTCATAGCAATCGCTCAAAAATAGAGTAGAGAAAAACAAAAGTGTGTTTGTGTTTTGAAAAATTTCATTACAACAGTCAAAGTTTTCGAATCATATTCTAAAGAATGGTCCACTTAAAATCTAGACGCATTAAAATGGCTTTAACTTTTAAAAGAAAAGACGGATTTTTATAAATAAAATATTGAATTAAAGAAAATTTATTCAAATTTCAAGAAAATAAGAAAAAAGTTTTAATTTTTGGTACTACGAATGAAAGAACGAACATGTCTCTTAATGCTTTTCATTAATTTCTGCACATCTTTCTAGCCCACCTCTGCAGCGTACTTGTTCCATTTTCTTAACATTGAACGTTCGTTTTTTGCTTCTTCTTTACTTTTCTTTAATATATTTTTTTTTACATTTAGCCAATATTTTTCGATAGGTCGAAACTGTGGTCAATTAGGAGTATTACATCTACGCCATTGTCCTTGTACTACTTCATGGCAACATTTGAATAATGACATGACGCAAGATCAGGCCAAAATTTTACTGAGTGTTTGTGACGTTGAATTAGTGGCAATATTTTTTTTGTTGACATTCGTTTATATATATTTCTGATGTCATTGTTGATGATGTCACAAATACAGCAGTCTTCAAACCGCAACTACATATCGCTTGCCATACCATAATTTTTTTCCAAATTTATTCAATTTAGTGTACTTGTATTTGGAGGCGTCGCGACGCACAGTGCTTTGTCCCCATTTAACGAAGGGACATAAATAGAAGGAGTTGTCCGAAATTTTTGAAATTTTTAACTCTAGCATAAAATAGCTTAGTTAAGAAAAATATGAATTTTTGGAGTCCGAGGACACGCCTACCTCCCATGTGTCCTGAAATGGAAAAATGTAATTTAAGCTTCAATAATGCCCACAAAACTACAAAGAATTGTCATGCTGATACACACACTACTTGCAACGTTTGTGTAAATTTTCATTTAAATCTGAACAAGGACTCAAGGTCCTGCCATATATCCTTTTTCTTAAAAATGCTATAACACTTACAAAAATTGTCCAATCGTAATAAAATTTGGTATGAAAATTGATATTTGTTAGGTTTATATGTATGCCAAATTTTGGTAGAATCAGATTATTAATGTAAAAAATACAAAAACAGCATTTAATGAAAAATGAGTTAAAACGCTTAAAATGCTCTTGCAAAAATAACAAGTAAGAAAGTATAATCGGTCAAGCCCGACCATGTGATACCCTATAGCATAGTATTTAAAAACAAATTCCCTAGAGTGTAATCTATTTGGGACCCATGGGCAATCATGGACCCGCCAGAACAAAATTATGTTGTGTGTTTAAGATTCGTTTAAGAGTTCTTTCTGCCGAATATTATTTAGATATCTTCATCTTTATATATGAGTTTTTTGGCTGAGGGTTTATATGGCTCCTATGGTTTATTTTGGTATGTAAATACTAATATTTTTAAGGAAACTGGCATTAAAAGCTATTTTCGGGAGAATGATTTGTATGGGAGCTACATATGTTCAAAAATAGAAAGATTCCATTAAAATTTGATAAGCTGATTTTGATTGCAATAAAATTAGTTTGGTTTGGACCAAATTTAATCTTGCCGATGTAAAAAGATGGTTTTTGTAAAATTATGGACCGATTCGTTCCGATTTCAATAGGCTTGGTCCTTGTACCAGTCAGAGCCTCTGTGACAAATTTCATCAAATTGACTCCGAATTTGCGATCTGTATGCACAAGGTTGCATGGACAGCCAGCCGGCCGGACGGATATCGTTAGATCGACTCAGAAAGTGATTATGAACCGATCTAACGAATTATTTGGAATTATTTCTTATTATATTCGTAATTTTTCTTTAAACTAATTTATTTATTATTTACATATGTATGTTCATATTTTTTTATTACAATAAATCATCTTCAGTACTGGATTCTTCCAAAAAAATGTTGCCGCTCAACGAAACATTTGTTTCGTCATCTTTAACTGGTTCATCAACATTTTCTCTCAGTATATATTTCTCAATTTCTTATTATAATATATTTTTTTAGACTTTGGATTCCTTTTTGAAGACAACAACGGATCTGAGGAAAGTATTAAATGAGTCTTTAAATCTTTATGAGTGTCTCTTCGTGACGTTTTTCTCGTATGGGACAGTCTTGTTTTTCTCACGATTTTGTGGTTGGCTTCCAATGCTTCTTCGGACAAGCACCCTGAAATTTATTTATTAGTTACGTTTGATTATACATAATTACAAAAAGCCACTTTAATACCTATTGGCAAATTGAAAAACTCAATAACATCAGCTCCATGGACTAAAATTTTGTGAACTGTGCTAGGCATATAGTAGCACCCATAATGAATTAAATACATGTTCCTCGTTATTGTCAACAGTTCTTTAAAAGCATTTATATCAATTGGCCTCCCACAAGATAGCACCCTTAGTATTTCTGGGTTCACACTATGAAAGTCTTCTTTTAGAAAGCCTGAGTTTATGGGTGAGAGAGGAGAAAAGAAAAGCATGTTCTCTCAGACTTTCTGAAAGAAAACTTTCATAGTGTGATCCCAGACTATAATAGCGAAATTATCAATAAGATCTTTACTAATACCTGTTATTTCGGCCGCTACAACACTATTGGAAGCAAATCGGCGGGCAGTATTACCATCATTAGTAGTGCCAAATCCACACTTAACTTGGTCTATTATCGGCCTGTTCTCTTTTTGAATTCTTGGTTTGGTTTCAATAAATTTGTCTTTATTTTCTTTGCCTACTCGCCAAATTTTAAGAGGAATACGGTAGGCAATATGCAACAAACACTCAAAACATTTTATCCAACAGTGAAGTGTTGAAAGGCCATATTGGTAATTATCGATATTTGGATCTTTCAAAAGCTTAAAAATATTGTTGTTGCTTTGTAAACAAAAAGTGTCTTGAATAAATCGAACTTGGCTTGCTATGTTTACTGTGCTGTCGTAATAAATCCGAAGAGACCTGCGCTGAACGGCTGAGCCGAGCCGCATTAGTTTTTGTAAGCCGTCGCCGTTGATGGTAAAATTGATCCGGCTTACATCCGAATTTATGCTGCGGCTAGCAATTTTTACAACAAATCACCTGCGGCGTCAAATTATATCGGCCTAGGACTCTACAAACAAAATAAAATTTATTTCTGATTTTCGTATGAAAAATTGAAAATAGTCAGGTAAGATCTAATTTAATTTATTAATTCATGGATTAGAATAAAAAAATATTTTTATTTTTGGTAAATATTTTTTTTTATATTTGTTTTAAATCAGCTGATTTAAATTCAAAAAAGCACACTGAATTATGAGGTGTTGTTCACAACAGTCGTATTTTTAGATTATTTACTTTGATCTATATATAACTTAATTGTTTATTGAGACATTTGTTTACACTATGATTAGAGATGTGCACGTTCATTTATTGAACCACGCGCCCTCACTTTTACTCGTTTGTAAAAGTAAGTATTTATTAAACATATAAATTGATTTAACATTTTAATAGAAAATTTTAATATTCTTTTAAATTGAAAACCCTGTATTTATTTATTTATTTTTTATTTAAGAATTTCGTGCCTATCCTACACAACAAGATATAAATCTTATAGTTAAAGTGCAGGAATTATGTATATTAGTTTAAAACATAAATAGGTTATCACAATTCAACGATAAAGTTTGAAAGGAGAAAATAAAACAAAAAAAGAGTACATTATATCAAAATGAAAAGGAATTAAACATATAATTTAAAGAATGATTACTTTTAATTTGATTGAGTGTAACGTATAAATTATTAATTAAAAATAGACTAAACTAAACTACATAAATAAATAAATAGATTTGATGGCAAAAATTAATTGGATTAGTTTTATAGGTTTTAGCTTATGAAATAATGCAATATTTTCGAACACTCCACAATAGAATTGCTCTTACTACAAACAAAGGCTGTTACCAAAAAAAAAAACTTCTGTCACGCACCCATCTTCAATTTAAATAAAAAATAACGGCACTAAGTCACATTTTGAAAACATTCTTTAAACGATGAAAAACCAACGTCATCTGTGAATTTAGCGTCATCTTGTAGCGACAAAAAGAAACAGACACAATTTATCTAATTCAATAGTACAAAATAAGCAGAACGCAAGATTTTTAAATAGCCATACTGATTTTGTTTATTTAAAATTGCGTTCAAGACTTAAAAGCCTGATTGAATATTTTGCTCTTAAAGGTAGAAGTACATAACACAAAAACTTTAGCGCATGAAAAATTGCAAGTTACACAACACGCGTTACAAAAGCCGTTCCTCTCAGCTTTTTTTTCATTTGTTTACTTATTTGTGCATTGAAAACGGATTCGAAAGTATATCAAGATTTATTTATTTTATTTAATTTATTCTTTTTATATAAATATTGTATGTCCTTAAAGCTCTTCAATAAATTTTTCTTTCACGATTCGCAAATTTGTTAAATTTTTGTTTTTATTGCCAGCTGATTACTTGTCAAAAATACACAACGCGTTAAAAAGTTCAAAGTTAAGTCTGGGTTCACACTATGAAAGTTTTCTTTCAGAAAGTCTGAGTTTATGGGTGAGAGAGGAGAAAAGAAAAGCATGTTCTCTTCCCCTCTCACCAATAAACTCAGACTTTCTGAAAGAAAACTTTCATAGTGTGATCCCAGACTAACCAACTTTCTGGCGTTAACGCGTCAAAATATTTTGCATGTAGCTTGTTCTATTAAAATACACTAGCTTAACTTTTTTTTGACAGAAGTCTACAGAGGGCTCGCGCACTAACGCGTGGTATGTACTTCTACCTTTACTGCGCAGCGTTTAGCTTTTTAAGGGTTATAAAATTGCTACTAAACTATAAAATATGTTTTAATCCACGCGTGAGAAATGTTTTGTTCAGTTTTTCTGCAACAGTTGATTTTATTTTGGCTAAACTCTCGTTTAGGAAAACAGAACGCAATATTTAGTTCCTATTTTAATAGAAAATGTAAAATGCGACGTTCAAAGTAATGACTCCCCAAAAAAAAATAAACAAAAAAACTAAACGCATCGTTTAAAAAACCTGAACGCAACATCGTAAAAATATTATTGGTAAATTTTGGCATTTTTCAAAAACGTTTACATATTTTAAACACAAACCTAACGGGACAATAGAACAAACCCAACAACCACTTTTTGAAGTTATGTTTTTTATACAAGTGTAATATGGTACAAAAGCTGAATTTTTTTCGCTTAAAAAAGTTAATTGGGTAATTCATTGTGCGTGGAAAAGTACAAGTGTTTCATTCAAATGTGTTTTGTTGGTAAGTGAGATAAAGTGTCGTGATGGAAGCGCTGTTAGAAGAATTTAAGCTGGAGGTCCATATCACGCGTTTTCGCCTCCACGCAGTGCGTGCTTTTCTAACCTTACTTGCGTTTTACGTTTCAAGTTACATGCAACGCTTTTTGTGCAGCAGCAGCACAAGTAAAAATAAAATTTAATTTGTCAAAATCAGCTGATTTATTCGAACGCTGCTTGTGACGCTTACAAAAGTAGAAAGTAAACCTACTTTTCGCCTCAAGGCATCTACGCTTCTGTGCATGTAACTTACTACGTATAACTACACAGATTCTACTTTTTTGACAGCTGCGTATGCTGCGAAAAAGCGAGTAACGCGTGGTGTGGAACTCCAGCTTTAGATTACAATTTCTTTTGCCGGAGTGGGAAGGTAAGTTTTTTGTTATATTATTATATTTAAAATTATTTAATGTGTTTTGCAAACAACTACAATTAATTAAATTTTTATTTTAGAGGCAGGAATAGGATTCAATCACTTGGAGTATTTAAATGAACGAGATATTGCTGATGCAATAAAAAAGGTTGGCCCAAGAGCAGAATTTCGCGAAAAACTTTTTAAGTGGAGGAATCCCAATTAATCGATAAGTGGGCTCTGTTCAAAATAAATATAATTTAGATTTAAAAAACGTATTAACTACTGATTGCATTACATACCTACAAAAATATTATTTATAAAAAAAATTGCCTTTTAGGTATTAAGTATGCCAATGAAATAAAAATATATGTATAAATTTAAGTTTTGCATAAATCATATTTCAAAAATTCTTGTAGTATGCAGTCTTTTAAAAGATTTTTATTTTAGCGATCACTTTTTTTCTTATGAAATATCAAATATAGAAGAAATTTATTGCATATTATAGATTTAGAATCTTTTACTTCAAAGCCCATGAATGTTATTTTTGCTAATAATGGAAAAATGTATCTACGCTATCAAAATTTGTAAATATTTTTAAATCTATTGTAGAAATCTTACAAAATATGAAATAAATGTTAATAAAAATTTAATACAAAAACCTAAGTTATTTTATTAATTGAACGCATCTGACAACTCGTGTTTGGTAGTGCAGGTATGAAACGCGTCTGTCTGTATTCACCATTTGTCCAAGTGGTGGTTTCAGATTAGTAGTTGGTGACTTTGATGTTTTACATAGGTCGCAGTTTTGTATGTAGTCCTTAACGTCTGTCACTAGTCTAGGCCAATAAAAATATCGCCTTATACGATCTAAAGTCTTACCTATTCCGCCATGCGATGAAGTAGGTGTATCATGTGCTGAATAAATCACGTTGTGTCTTAGTTCTGTTGGTACGAAGAGTTTCCAGGACTCTGCCTCGTCAGTCAAACCAGGAGAAAAATCTGTCCGTTTATAAATATATTTGTCAACAATTTTGTAGTCCGGTAAGGCGGAATTTAAAAAATCCTCACGCAATTTAGCATATTCGTCCGTGTTAAATGATTCCGATTCAAGGTCAATCGCCGGTAAATTTTCTAATTAAATGGAGTTTACAAATTCTTCACCCTCAAACGCCCGAGACAAAACGTCAGGCACAATATTTTCCTTTCCACTGCGACGCTCTATTGAAAAATTGTAACCTTGAAGTTTTAATGACCATCTAGCTAATCTTCCCGATAAGTCTCTCTGTCCCTTCATTGTCCATCTGCGCCAGAACTGCCCCAACCCCACAAGTACTTGCATCACACTGTAGTATAAATGGTTTGTCGTAGTTTGGGTGAATGAGTAGTGGTGCAGATGTCAGCTTATTTTTAAGTTCGTTGAAAGCGTCTTGTGCTTTGTCGTTCCAAATAAATGTTTTCTTTTTAGTTAACAGTTCTGTAAGTGGAAAAGTCACAGTCGAGTAATTTTGAATAAAACGTCTGTACCATCCGGTCATTCCTAAAAACCGTCTCAAATGTCTAACTGATTTCGGTTGTGGGAAGTCTCGTATAGCTATAACTTTGTCTTCATCCACCTGTAGAGTTCAATTGCCAACTACGTACCCGAGGTATTTAACTTTGTTAAGAGCGAAGCTACTTTTCTTTACATTAATAGATAAACCTGACTTTCTTAATTGACTTGCCACCTCAAGCAGATGATTCTTGTGTTCTTCAAAATTTTGAGAAACTACTAACAAGTCGTCAAGGTAAACAAATACATGCGTCTTTAAATTAAACGGAATTATCATGTCCATCAGTCGGCACAACGTTTGCGGTGCATTACACAGTCCAAACGGCATTCTTGTGAATTGATACAATGGCCGATTGGGTACTGTAAAAGCAGTCTTTGGTCTTGAGCTTTCCTCCAATTTAATTTGCCAAAAAGCATCTTTCAAATCAATCTTTGAAATACAATAAACTGGAGGAAGTCTCGCAATCAGTCCGTCAATGTTCGGTATTGGGTATGCGTCTTTTACTGTAACTGAGTTTAGTTTCCTGCTGTCCACACACATCCTTACTTTGCCAGGTTTAATTACTACTACTGTTGGGGAAGACCAAGGTGAGCTTGGTGCTTCCTCTATAACTCCGAGGGAGAGCATCCTATCTATTTCAACACTTAATTGTTTCTCAACAGCAGGTGAAATAGGATAGTTCTGTCTCTTTCCATCTGACGTTTTAACATTTCCTACACATCTACGAAAAGTCTGCTTACATTGAACTTCCAATGCTAAATACCCACCTATGACACTCTTATTGGCTCCGCTATCCAGTAAGGCTAAGTATAAATTATGTTCAATTTTCAAATTAATATAAGGTCTACTATCGGAATCCCTATTTACTATAGACGAAATCACTGTACACAATGACGACCTAGACGATTTGACAGTGACAGAAACTGAGGTTTGTGCAGTTCAACATAATCCGAAATGTTGGAACTGCGAAAAGATAGGACATACTTACATAGAATGTATGGAGATTAGGAAAATATTTTGCTATGGTTGTGGTGCTAGGGACACTTATAAACCAACATGTCCTAACTGTAATCGCAATAGTCAGGGAAACGTACGAAGGGATGTCCGTCAAAAGTAGTGCGGGCATCCAATGACTTACAAATACATAAAGATAACGAAGATTTTAAAACTTTTAACATTACTGACAAGAACGATAACACAACCTGTGAGACTGTACATCCTTTAAAAAGACCTTACCATATACGTTTGATGGAATACAAAACGGCTCGAGCGAGAATTTTTGGTCAAGATAAACAAGCTAGCAGATCATCAAAACGTATAAGTAATTATTATCGCAAACTAAAGTCATTTCGGGCCTGTGTAATTTCGTCTATAGTAAATAGGGATTTAAAAAAAAAAAAAAAAAAAAAGAGAAAAAAAAAAAATTTTAGAATAGAAATATTTGAAAAGTAAGTCAAAAAAGAGATTTTTTTTTGAAGGAAAAAAAAGGAAAAATTTGTGGAGGAAAACAGTCGTTTTAGTTTAAAGGTCCGAATTTTGTTTGTTTTAAAGACGAAATACATATATATTTATTTTCCCGGAGGTCGAAACGAAATACATCCTTTCCTCACTGGAAAGTTTTTCCAGTTACGGATAATTTTATATCTGTTTGCCGAAAGATATTATACAAAGGACTGGATAAATTTTAATAAAGGACTATATTGTAATAACGTTGTCTGTTTCTTTGGGTCATCAAATTGCGAACAAAATTGGAATCCATGTAAACAACATAAAATTTCAGCTAAATATTGCTTCAAAACGCAGATTATGAGGACCTATTTCTCAAATGTTAATTAAAGCACTTGAAGGATGTTACATTAGAAATTGCATACAAATAAAATCATCATCTTAAATTACTTGCTGGGAAAAAATATATTATATTCAAGATTTCAAATTATAAGAAGAAACTTTGGAAATATAAACTTAATGGGAAGAAATTTTTGTAAAATTGTGCTACACTGAGAATTTAATCACTAAAAATCAGTTAAGTAATTACACTAAAACTAATTTTTTTTTTAAATTGTTTACATTAATTGTCTAAATTTTAACGTCTTTCCTCAACCAAAACAATACACCTGCCATATACTAAGTGAAAATTTAGAATATAAATTGTTTTAAAAAAATCAAGTTCTACCAAATTCCAGAGGACACAAGGCCTTATGTCATCGATGGATGTTAAATGGTGAGTCAAACATTTATGAGTTTTAATAAATTTTTTTTATTTGTATTCTAAAATTTTCACACACACTTAATATTCAATAATACGTAAAGCGTATAATTTAATCTAATTCACTCAAAGAAAATATATATACATACATATGTATATATTTAATATTATAATTTTTTTTTTAAATTTCTTTTAACTTTTTTTTTCGATTATAATTTAATTGTTCTGTAAAAATGTTATATTTATTTTTTTTTATAATTAATTCTTTATCCTTATAAATTCAGTTTTTTTCCACTTAGAAAAATTAGACAATAATTAATAATTTGTTCTTATAAATTTATAATTACTTCAAAGCAAGATAATTCTTTTGTTTAAATGATTAAATTTACACATATTTACAAATTTTCTTCTTGAATAAATGTAACTTCATATAATGGACTTTTAAATTTTGATTTTATTCCACGAAAAATTTAGATTATTATAGAAAGGGTAAATTTGGGCTATCTTAAACATTAAAAGATAGCATGGTTGGGTGGGTAATGACCTCGAGAGTGTATACCATCTTTTAACTCTCTTATCTAAACTTCACCTTGTTATTATATTATTTTTATTTATAAATTATTATTTTTTTTTGTTAGTTCATTTTATTAGTGGTCAATATTAGAGGGTATTTTGCTACCTAAATTTAATTTTATGGATCTGGCTTTAACCTACTTTGTTGTAAACAAAGATTCCACCCCATTCCCTGAGCACGGCCGGTTATGTAGGTAGCAGTGTTTTTCAACAAGTAGGAATTAGGAGTTTTGAGCCGTCACATAAATTTAATGGCTTAATGGCGCCCAACGTGGGGCATCAGCATAAAACGGTGTAGTTTTGACTAATACTTTAAATTTTGATACATATGTATCTTGGAATTTAATAAATTTTTTTTTATAAAGTTTTTAATTTAGGCTGATGCAATCATGAAAAATTTTTATCGATCGTGATATTGATTACATTTCTTTTTATTTCCTTCATTCTGTTTCATCATATCGGATTTGAAGATTTTTCTATATTTGGAAAATCTTTACCATATGATGAATGGAATAGTTTTATTTTTTTTTCCAGTTAAGATCTTTCGTCTGGGATATTTAATTTTGGAAGATTTCGAAGTTAAACCCACGAAAACTTAACAGAATGTTTGTCGTTTTGGAATTAGTTCTTCTTCAAAATTTACTTTAGTTTGTTTATGTTTGAGATTTTTATATTTGGAGTATACTGAATATCTACTCATATAATATAACTAAGGCTCATTTTTTTTTTTTTTTAGTTTCAATTGTGCAGATTTGAAATTTAGTTTTGTGTGAAGTTTAGTTTTTTTTATAAAAATATTATTTTTATATTAACCTATCTATAATAACTAAATGAAGTAGTGGAATTCATATATTTACATCTCTTTCTTAACTTAATAGAATAATATATTAAAATGCCTCTTACGAGAAGTCGTGAAAATTTGGCAAATTTGGACCAACCAGCAAACGTTAGTTTCACAGTAGACATAGGTTCTAATAATACACTTGCATTTGATCAAAGCAATTCAAATCGGATGGAAAGGAATAGATCTAATAATCCATCAACATCAGTAGCACAGGGTACACGTTCTAGAGGGAAAAATATAGCTCCGGTTGTTAACACAAACAACGAACAGCCCGAAAATTGCATAAACAATAATCCCCAATTCAGACAAATAATATCTGAATGTTTAGATAGTTTTCGTGGTGAAATGCAAGGTTTCATATCAAATAAATTAAGATCTATGTTTCAGGATATAAATATTTCCAACATCGGGTCAAACATAAATAACCACAATTCATCAGATAATACTACAAATTCCTTTAACAGACATACAAATTCATTTCCACGTTCTAATGGAAGTTCACAAGATCCTTTTTATGCGGAAAAGGTATTAAATATAATTCGCAATTGGCGAATAAAATTCTCGGGACATGACAATTTGATACCTGTAGATGAATTTATTTATCGCGTCAATATACTCACAACAAAGACTTTAGGTGGAAACTTTAAAATTTTAGATGATTATGCTCATTGTTTATTTAAAGGCAAGGCTTTAGTTTGGTATTGGCGCTATCATCGTACACATGATAACATTGACTGGATAACTTTGACGAATGACTTGAAAAACGAGTACAAAGTAGACTATACGGATTTCGATATATTGGAAGATATCCGACGTCGCAGACAAAAACCGAATGAAACATTTGAAGAATATTTTGAAGCAATTTCGGCGTTGACTGACAGATTAAAATTTCCTATATCTGACGGTGATTTGTGCGAGACAATGTTGCGCAATTTAAAGTATGAAATACGTCACGAATTGCTACATATAGAAATCCACAGTGTTCGAGTAATTTTGAATAAAACGTCTGTACCATCCGGTCATTCCTAAAAACCGTCTCAAATGTCTAACTGATTTCGGTTGTGGGAAGTCTCGTATAGCTATAACTTTGTCTTCGTCCACCTGTAGAGTTCCATTGCCAACTACGTACCCGAGGTATTTAACTTTGTTAAGAGCGAAGCTACTTTTCTTTACATTAATAGATAAACCTGACTTTCTTAATTGACTTGCCACCTCAAGCAGATGATTCTTGTGTTCTTCAAAATTTTGAGAAACTACTAACAAGTCGTCAAGGTAAACAAATACATGCGTCTTTAAATTAAACGGAATTATCATGTCCATCAGTCGGCACAACGTTTGCGGTGCATTACACAGTCCAAACGGCATTCTTGTGAATTGATACAATGGCCGATTGGGTACTGTAAAAGCAGTCTTTGGTCTTGAGCTTTCCTCCAATTTAATTTGCCAAAAAGCACTGAACACACATTTAGTTTACAGAAACTGAATGCGCATTGTTATTAATTAAACACAGATTAAGAAATGCAATCATTAAATGTGCATAGTTAATTTTTGAGCAAACGTTCAGTTTATACCGAACTAAACACTTCATAATTGAAGGCTAAGCGCGCGTTTGTAAGGAAGCTGAACGATTTATTTAATTTTTCACTTCAAGCGTTTACGGTAATAAATGTTTGGAAAAACTACACATTTGTTCTATTTTTTACTACGTAATTTTTTCTGTGTATGTATATATCGTCATCTAAAAGACCTAATAACCTATCTGCAAAAATTTCAAAATTGATATTTTTACGGATTTTCATTCCTTATATCATAACGCTTTGTGTGCAAAATTTTGAACATATAATATTACAAATGACAAAGTTTATCTACCTAGAGGACCGTTACGCACAAAAAAAGAGAAAAATAAATCATTAAAAATCACGATAAAAGTTTTATTTTGTTGCAAAGTGTAATATAAACAAACATTAAGTACTTGTTTTGCTTAAACCAGTAAAAGAAACTACTAATTTAATTATTTAATGTATATAATATTCATGTGTAAAGAAATTTTTATTTATTCATACTAATTAGTACTGCAGATAGGTTATTTGGTTTCAGATTTTTACAATTCCAAAAAACCTAAGTGTCATAACATAAGCTGTGATTAGAAAAACACAATTTTCTCACCCGATATATATTACTGGTTTCATTTTAATCAAAATGTGTAATTTTCGTTTCAATATCTTTAAAAGTTCCAATTTTATAACGTTTTTTCCCTCTCCTGTAAACTTTTGAAAACTGCAGATAGGTTATTTCGTCTTTTAGGTGACGATATGTATATTTGGATTTATTTCTTATTATGTTCCTAGTTTATTTTTTTTTAACTAATTTAATCTATGAAAATTTGAGCAAAAATCAAGAAAATAGCATTTTTTTAAATACATTTTTTTCAAGTAGTAGTAAAATTTTTTCAATTGTCTTTCTTGTAGTTATTAGAAAACAGTCTAAATATTCTAAAACAGAAAAAACCCATAATATTTTATTATTTAATATTTTATCAAATTTAAAATTTTTTTAGAGCTTAAGTGAATAATAACCATTTTCCAACCAATAAAAAAAACACTTATGAGAAAATAATTCAATAAAATTTTTTTACAGTTAGTTCTAAATATACTTAACTACCATAGAAAAATATTTCAATCTCGTGATTCAAAGAACAACATTTTTACAACAGTTTTCCTGAAGCATGTAAAACTCAAGTAATTGTTTAGCCATTTTTACTTTAAATACTCAATCCACTGATTGCACGTATACGCTGAATGATACTTCTGCTTGTATTAAATTTCTTAATTTCGATGGAAATTAATATATTTTTCTTTAAAGTTGGGTTGTTGACCATAACTTTCTTCACTTGTTTTGGTTTTCTGTTTATAGTTCCTGTGGTCTTGTAACGATTTAAAACACTACATATTGTAGATTTAGGAATTTTAAGAAGTTTTTCAATTTTACAGCCACTATACATATGTTGGGTTTTTTATGAAAGTGTGCCAAATTTTTTCGCGGCTATTTTGTTCCAGCGCGTCTGTACTGAAGAATGTTTAAATTACAAATTTGATATTTATAACGTGTAACGGTATGTCTTGTAAATACCATATAAAAATAGTTGTGAATTTTATGTACCAGGTGGCGCTGTAATAATGTTTTGAATGCGTCCAGATTTTATGCGGGTTATTCTTTAATAGCCACCTTTATTTTTTTTTATTTTACGTTAAAACAAATAAAAATTGCTAAAAAAAAATGTAAGAAAGTCACATTTTGAGCCGGCGCAGAAGGTCCCAAGAGTTAACCCATTTTTGTTTAATTTTAATATATTTTTTACTATCAATTAAATTTATTAATTAAAACTGAGAACATTTTTAATCAAACTTGAAAAAAACCTCAAAAAACTTCAATTCTTATACAACATAAAACAATAAAATCCTTTTTTGGTCACAAAATATTGTTTACTGTAAAATTTGGGTATTTCTCGTCTTGATTCAAACTTCGTATATATTAGACCTTCTCTTGATTTTTTATCGCATAGAGCCATGGATGATTCTGACACTATTTTCACGAACTTAAAAGTCGTAAGAAAACACTAAATGCTTTTCTGCCATCACAACTATGTAGTTATATTCAAAACTTAACCAAAAATTAAGGTCGAAGCGCGGGCTTCTTCACTAAAAATACATTAATAATATTTTACAGGTGTCTAATACAGACAAAAATACAAAATATTTACGCTATTAGAAGTCGATATGAGAAAACAATTTGTTTTGACCCACCTTAGTGGACATTTTTAAGCGTGGGTGTGTAGATGCGTTATTGTAATAGCAGCTTAAAATTGGAGATGCCACTTCCAATGCAGGTAGGCAGCAGAGAAAAGAACATTGTAAATAAAGGTCAGGAGGCTAATTCTGGCAGTCGTGATCGAATACTTTTTCGATTCGAAAGCAATTTGTTTTCTAATTCTTTCAGTTGATACAGAACGAATCAAATTTATTTTTAAGTATTGTAAAGCACTTATTTGAGTTTTCACAACACTGAAAAAATAATTTCGATTTGACTGAACGAATTTTATACAAAATTGCTTTCGAATAGAAAAAGTATTTGATCACTTTTTCGATTCTAAAGCAATTTTATTCCAGTCAATACTAAACGAATCGGATTTATTTTTTCAGTGTTGCGAGTACTCAAATACATGCTTTACAGCACAAAATAATTAATTTCCATAAGTTCAGTATGGACACAAAGAATTAGAAATAAAATTGCTTTTAAATTAAAAAAGTATTCGATCACGACTGCCATAATTTGGGCCCAGGAATTTATAAATAGAAAGCAAAAAATAGAGTTCATGTAGCTTTCCAATCTGCTTAAGTTTACTTTATTTGTAGATTTATTGATAAATCGATTGCATCTTTCACTAAAGCAAACAAGTACCGTTTTGATCAATAAAAAATTAAAAAAGTAAGTTTTTATGCATCAATTTTTTCAGAACCCATTTTCTTAGTTAAAAATATTATTTTAATTATAAAACCATTTTTTCGAATCTGCTTCTTTTTAAAATAGACTAACGCCCTCATTATTTCACATACTTTTTGCTTAAGCCAAGGAATGACTTAATACACTACCAGAATACCTTTTGTCTTTATGTTACATGTTTTACTTAAGCTATAATTTGATATATTTTTTTAACAAATAGAATGTGGGAATTATTTCTTCTTCATAAATTATTTTAATTATAGCTATAAACCATTTTTCTAATGTGCTTCTATGAGTCAAAATTCCCTTCAATGGGAATTACGAAGATATAAGAAGAATGTGAAAATAACTGATAAGAAAAGTAGAGTCATATAGGGTAATATATGATTTATAAAAGAGAACAGTACCTTTTGATTCATAACTTTTATCCTACTGAATCGATTTTGCTAGATTTTTATCCCAAACTTCTAACTAAAATAAATTTGTCACCAACATTATTCTTTTCATTTGAGTTTTCTAAAGTCAGGGTGTGATTAACAGGCGGACAGACGGACGACTTAGCATTACTCATGGAGCCAGATTATTTATACTTTATGGGGGCCTGAGATGAATGATAAAAAAGTTTCACAAGGAATGACAAGGAATGCCCTGCCCCAAACTTGTTAACTGTAGAAATTATTTTTCATATTTTTATTAACTATAAAAGTATATTTTACCTTGCAATGAAAAAATTGACCCCAAAGGTAAAGTTCTATAGTGCAATTGCTTGGACGTTTCGTGTAAGTCCAACAAAATATCTGAAACAAATTTTTTGCTGTAAACTGCTGAAAAAATAATAATTTTGAAATTTAAACTTTTCTAAAACAGTACACACATAAAACAATCAATGTAAAATTTTCGAAAAGAAGGTTTATTTTACATTCTTTCAGTAGTGATTTTACTTAATAGTTACTTTATGTTAATTAAACTTGCGAACAAAAATTTTTTTTAATAAATATAATTCATGTTAATTTAACATTCCAGTTAAGTTAGGAAAATTACATTGATAGTGATATAACAATACGAATTATGTTGAATGAAAGTTGTATCAAGTTGGAACAACGTGAATTTTATGTAGAATCAATTTAATTTGAGTGTGAAATAACAGTGAGAAGAAGCTTCAAAGACATCTTATTTTTTTTTTTAATTATTCTAGAGAACGAGAGAGAGAATATTATTATTCACAATTAAAAGACACCAGCAGAAAATTTGGTGTATTGAAATAAATAATTGAAACAAAAAGAATATGAGAATTTTTCTTCTTATTATAAATTATTTTAAGCATGAAAAAAAAATTCATGTTTTTCTTTTTGTAGTGTTGTTATTTTTTTCACACAAAACACGTAAAATATGATGTTATGGATTCAATATTGAAGGATCTTCTTTTTAACATTTTTCATTTACTGCCTGTTCAACGATTTCGAAGGTTAACGTTCGCATAGAAAATTTATATGAAAAACACTCAGTTTAAAAAATATTTTCCAAATACAATTCTATACGAAAGTTAACGTTAATGAATTAATATGAAACAATGATAACACTGGTCAACAAGATATTTGCCACAAGGATTCTGTCGGACCTCAGATCAAGAAATTGCTAAAGGATAACATATTCAAAGAAATGTTAAGTTTGTTAGAGAAATCTGCTTGGAAAAGTTTTAAAAATGTCACACAAAATTTTTTGGGCAACCACCAAGCAATTAACTACAAAGATCTGATAGGAGAACTACTTTCAACGTATCAAGCATTGTGTTGTAATATGTCACTCAAAAAACACTTTCTACACTCCCAACTCGATTTGTTTCCCGAGAACCTTGGAGCCGTTAGCGACGAACACGGCGAATGGTTCCATCAGGATACTTCCAAAATGGAAAAACGATACCAGGGCAAATGGATTCCTCGAATGTTGGCAGATTATTGTTGGGCACTTGCAAGAGACCAGCCTCCGGAAAATCATAGCTTTTAGTTTCAGTATTTTTTATGAAATTTTTCCTACGTCTGTTTTCCACCTTGGGAAGTCAAAATAAAGTAAAAAAGACCAAAACAAGTTCATGTGACAAATTAAAAGTTAATTTTTGTCAATCAGTGTAATTTTATATAAAGCCCGTACTTTTGCAGAAATTTACCATGATTTTCAATCAACATTGCTCCATGTCAAATCGAGATTGGTATTTTTTCTGTGTTGAAGAAATAAGCTGGTCTTAAATATCTTTCATTGAATATTTTAAATCAGAGCAAAGCAAAAAAACAAAATCGTTTATATTTTGCTGAGGGCCGGCTTACACACGTCAAGTTTGATTCGTCAAGTCTTAAGCTTTTAAGAAATAAAGGAAAAGAGGATGCCATTTCTTTTCTCCTCTCGCCTAAAAGCTCAAGAGTTGACGAGTCAAACTTGACGTGTGTGAACCGGCACTTACAATGTTACAAATTATTTTAATATTGTCAAAAATGGGTAACTAAGATTTATTTAGTTTTTAATAAAATTTTATACCGTTTTTAATTCAAATTTTGATATTTAATTAGGCTTAAATCCAAATCTTAATTCTAATATTTATTAGATATTTCCAATGAAACATCTAGTTTACTGTATTCAAATACTTATTATTCTACATTCAATCCCAGCAGATGCCATCTTTATCCAAAGAATAAACGTTTGACTTGAAAATGCGTGCGGTTAAATTATTAATAAGGCTTAGTATACGCAATATTCTATTCGATATTTTTTGACGAAAACACAGATTTTTCGGGGAAAACCCAGATTTCCTTATCTTAAAGATATTTCAACATACAACAAAAAGTTGTTAGGAAAGCATTTATTGGGTTTGTTGTAAACGCATTTGAAGAGGCTTCAAAGGATATTGATAATGACGTTGATGTGTCAATTGATGCGAAGGCACTATCATCAATAGTTCTAAAAGCTTTGACAAATGTAAGTCTTGACCTAAAAAATTGTGTAGGAAATGGAACAGATGGCTGTCCTCTGATGTCAGCAGAAAATGGAGCTGTTATAAAATTCTGGCCAAATGTAAAGCAAACGCCTTGCTATTCCCATAAATCAAACAACTCAATTTTAAAAAGCAACAAAGTTCCATTAATGCAATAAGTTGTATCATTTGTTTAAGAAACGACAAATTTTTTTATATATAACTATCCCAAGCGAAACGCAGTTTTAGCAAAGTATTTGGGAGCCAAACTCTCTACATTATGCGAGACACGATAATTGGACCGTCACGACTCAATTTTACTTTGCAACAATTATACATCATATAGTAAAAGCTTTGGAAAAAATATCTGAGTGGAAAGGTAGAGGAGATACTTCAACAAAAGCCTCATATTAAGGAACTCGCGTAGTACTTTTGAATTCATTTACGAAATAAAGATATTAAGTGTGATACTTATTGTATTTACTTATTGTATTTTACAAAAGCACGATATGGATCTTCAAAAAGGATCAAGCCATATCAATACTTAACTCATGTGCCTTGAAGAGAAAAGAAATAAAGCCGAAGAACTATTTAAAGCGATTTTGAAAAAGTTAAAGTTATCTGCGTTCAAATCGAGGTTCCAATCACATTCAAAATTTTGAAGATTACTACCAAGTTGTAGGTTACATTCCTCTTATTGAATTTATTTTAGAAGATCTCAGAACACCTTTCCCAATAGATATCCAAAATGTATTGAACATACCTAAACTTCAACCTCAAAGTGTAATCAAGTCAAATACAGATACAACACTTTTAAAACCAAAACTATCTGATGAGCTGATTATGTTTGATAAAAGAGATAGATAAACACCCACTAACATCTAAACTTGCATTCCATTGGCAACAAACATGGAAAATATCTGAAAATCTATCAGATAACGTTGTAGATGCTGTAATAAACTGTGATGAAGATATCTACCGAAATCTAAGAAAAATATTTAAAATTTTCGTTTCAATGCTCGTCAGCAGGGCAAGTTTAAAATGGCACGAAAAATGGTTAAAAATGGCTGGCAAAATGGCACGAAAAAGTAACAAAAATGGTACGAAAAATGGCAAAAACAAACATGTTATTTAAGAAACATTTAGTTTTTTAAAAGTTTAATTGTAAGTACAATAGTTTGTTTCTTCAAATTGTCAAAAAAAAAAAAAAAATTCTGGGGGCAAAAAGCAAGAATTTGGAAGTTGTTTTTAATACACTTTTAATCTAATTTTTGTTATAAAATTCTGTTTAATAAAGAAATATTTTTATAATATTTGTCATAAAATTTTTTTATCGGAAATCTTATTAAAAAACGACGTTTAAAATTTTTGCTTCGTTGATTTCTAGAACACCCCTAATAATCTCCTGTTGTCATATAAAACAGTTCTATAAACGAAAAAAACTCTTTCAACATCGCAAGATGTTACTGGAGCATATTTGAACACTAAAAGTTCAAATGGAGAAGGGTTGTCAATAAATTCATTCGTCTCAATTTCATTAAAACAAAATTGTGAGAAAATCGATTAAAAAACTTTTTTATAATTGAAATGCCAAACCATATAGATTTTTCAGGAGTATTGAATAATTTACCTCACATATTACGATCTAAAACGTTTTTAGGCCCCTATTACGGTTTACAACTCAACTCAGTTGAGTTGTAATTAAGACAACTGGTTTGGATCAGTTGTAATTTTTGTTATGGTTTTGTTCACCGCAATATAGCAAAGTTGTAAACCATAATACAAAAATTAAGAAATTGCAACTCAACTCCGTAATAGGGGCCTTAAACTTTCCAACAAAATTTTTTTTACTGACATCTTGTCCTATTTTCTTTAGCACTGTCAATTAAGCCAAAGATTTCATTCATAGAAATGCCACATATTCGCTAAGCTTATTTAAAAAAATTTTTCTAGGTTGCAAAAAGGTATTCTTTGGCAAGCTGGACCAAAAATTGCTTTTTAAAAAAATAATTGAAGAAATGGCATATGCAATAAAAAACTTGCCCTACTCGTCAGTAATGCTACGAGAGAGATGTCATTTCCTACCCGTCGTCTAATAAAAACATGGCTCAGATCAACAATGACAGAAGAAAGAATGTACTATCTAAATTTGCCTCACGAGGCAATCATAAATTGCTTATTTAAAAAAATTAATTTATATTGAACTGATCTTATACTTCATTTAACCTTATTGTTTAGTTTTTTAATACAATATACACATATTAATTTTAATAAACTTTTAAAAACAAATTTTTTACTTTTTTGTATCAAAAAAAATTTCCCCCACCCCTAAGGCTCAAGCTGGATCCGCGCCTGCTGCAGTGCAACAGAAAATTAACTGATGCAATAATTGCAAAAATTTTCTGTAGAGCTGCGGCAAATTGAGAGTGATGACAAGATTTTTACAGATGATGTTTTTACGAACATTCAACTTTACCAATGCGCCAATGATGCGCACCAACTGCATTTACGAACGTACCTACATTAATTAAACTTTGTGTAACGCAGCTTAAGGTGCTATCAGACGGTATGTATTTTACATATGTACTGTCAAATTTTCCATCTGTAAAAGTTGTACACATCGTGTGATACATATGAAACTTTGCATGTGTAAAATACATGTGGAAATACATATGTAATTTCTTCGATTAGAACACGCTCTATTTTCCTGTGGCAAACATAAACAAAACAGATGGTTTTTGTTTTTGTTTCTTTTTTTTTATTTTTATTTCAGATATTACTGCAATAATGCTGGACGCTACAATTATTTTATTAGCAGTTATTACATCCATTTTACTTTTAAAAACTTTATAATTTCAGCAGCTTTATAATTAAAACAATTAATAGGTACACTTTAAAAAGTCAGCTTTTGTTTACATTTATAGGTTATGTCATACGGAAAAACATAAGCAGGTGTGATAGCAAAAATTATGAATCGTGTGTAAAATGGGAATTTTGACATACATACGCAATTACATATGGGTAAGAAAAGTGACAGTACATATGTAAAATACATACCGTCTGATAGCACCTTTAAATATATATTTTATTTCAAACGTTTAAATTTTGCCATCTGATTTTTTAATTCCTATTGATTAAGATTAAATGTGTTTTGCTTTCTTATAGAAAATAATTATACTGGATAACATTAGAAATGTATTTTTATTACCGGCAACTTTCAGACTCCTACAGAGATTTGTGCTTACAATAAAAACCCTCGAAATTATGTTTTAGTTCATTATATTAATTATGAAACCTGAATTTCTGTAACGGTTCTCTTGGGGTGATTCAGTTCAAAGTTCATCGACCATCAAGTAACACAAGCTCATTATAACTGTAGTTTCTGTTACATAATTTATTCATTAAAGATCAAAGTTTGTACACACACCACTTAATAGAAATGTTAATCAAATTGGAATTGTATTAAATAAGAAGAGTTTTAAAAGTAGCGTTTGTTATAGGAGCACTAAGGAAATACCCACCTAAATATTGTGCACAAAAAGTTTAATTAAAATAGATTTGTAGAAGTAAATAACCAACAATAAATAACTAACAAATACAAAATTTATTATTAAGCTAGTTTCAAGTTTTTTTATATTGCTAAGTAAAGTAAGTACTAGAGCACCAAGGAATTTTTCCGCCATTATTTGATCAAATAATTAAAATTTTGAATAACGAGTTACTCGAAAATTTATTTCTTGGAAAATTCAACTTTTTTAATGTAAACATATATTTTTAATATAAATTTTTATATTTTTAATTAGGCTAAAGTTCATCAAATTTAATTTTCATTAAATAATTTTTATGAAGAAAGGAATTTTACAACATGAAATTAACTAAAACTTATTGATAATTTTTCATTCTTGACCAACCTGAGACTCGAACCCAGGCTTTTTTACGGTCAGGTTACCCTTACATGTTTCAATCGCAACATTTGTTGTCAAATTTTCAACAAAATGTTGTCAAATTGGGCCGAAATATAAAAAACGTACCATTGTTGTCAAATTGACAACACCTTGTTGTTAAATATGTAACGCGCTGTCATTATTAGGCCCTCAACTCAACTGCGTTAAGTTGTAAACCGTAATAGGGGCCTTAATAGCGTATATACAAACAACTTTTGTTTTCGCCGCAAGTATAGAGCGCACATTTTTTTAAGTGAAATAAAATGAGTGAGAATTAAAATTATAAAACTAAAAAGGAAACATAAAAATATTATGTTCCTTGGATATGAAGGAGAACCTTGAAAAAAATATAAATGATGTACAAACAATGCAAGTGCAAAAGATTAATGACGATGAAGAGGCCTAACAATTGAAAAAAAATTATATTAAATATAATATTTAACAATGAATTAACAATTTTGTTAAAATTAAACAGGTGAATTATTTTAATTTTTATTTTAAAATTTATAATAATATAAAATATAAAAATAAATAAATAAAATTATAAGTTTTTGAATTTTATTTATTATTTATATAAGACCTCAAGCCAAAATAATAAAACAACAATTTGAAATATACATATTAATAAAAATCATATATTTTTATTGATTGTGTTTAGAATGGGTTATTTATTACTTTACTCAGAACAATGTGTTATCGAAATGACAACCGAATGTGGTCAATATACCAACGGTTTGTTGTCAAAAATGATAACAGCATGTTGTCGAAATGACACCATTATGGATAAAATATATTAACATTTTGTTGACAGAATGAGACCAAAAGGTGACAAAATCACAACGTGGTGGTTAAAAAAACGTAGCTGGCTCACTTTTGACAACGAATTGTGTTAATTTTGGTACTTTTATACCGGATTTTTCCCTCTGTGTATCCCTGCGGTAAATATTGAAAGGACCGCAAATGGCAGGCCTTTTTGTAGGCCTCTATACTCCTTTCTACAAGATTCGCTTCGCATGATATATGTTCTGCCTTCAGAAGTATGCCTTCTAGAAGGTATAAACTTCTTTTTGAAAGATTCTAAAATATTTAGTACACATTCGCTACTCCCTTCTTTAAGAAGGATAAAAGGAAGTTATTCAGTTTAATTTATTTTTTATTTTTATTTATTATAAAAAAATAACATTTCAAGTGCCACGGCATTCCCTTACTACGAAGCAGGTTTGTAAGGGAGAATACTAAATAATAACTGTATCAAAACATTCAGTGTGTAAAGCTGATCGTTAGTGCTGGTTCACACACGTCAAGTTTGACTCGTCAAGTCTTGAGCATTTAGGAGAGAAGGGAAAAGAGAAGGCCATTTCTTTTCCCCTCTCTCCTAAAAACTCAAGACTTGACGAGACAAACTTGACTTGTGTGAACCGGCACTTACATCCAACAATTTTTTTTTATGCGCTTTATGTAATAAAAATGTATTGCTTTAAAGTCGGAACTCACCATATAAAATTCATGTCTTCCGTATGTGCCGGTTCACACACGTCAAATTTGACTCGTCAAGTACTGAGCTCAATACTGGAGGAGTCAAACTTGACGTGTGTGAACGACTGTTAATTTCTTAATTGCCTCGTTACTTCTAATCGGCTGGATTTTGACATTTAAGATATCGTTAGATCCATCTTTAAAACCACCTTCCTTGTTTCAAAATGAAGTGTCGGATTTTGGGCTTAATAGTGTTACGACTAACTTATGTACATATCGTTACCTAAATCGCAAAAGATCCCAACTGACCACAAATAAAAAATCTACTTTATCATTAACAATTTTGTAATCGAATAAAATAAACGATTTTATTTACCAAAAACAAACGGCGCTATATACAAAAGATTATGTGAAAAACGCTAAAAGGCCTAACGAACAGTTTAATAATATGCAACATTTTCAATGTTCAAAACAACCGTTAGGCTTAACATGAAAATCATAAGTAAAATTAATTATAAACAGCTTAAGGCAATTCATCATTAAAAATAGTTTTTGCATCGCCTGCAAAATTTTCAAAATGTTAGATAGGCCTTTTTGCGTTTTAGATAACGATATACCTTTTCCACCTATGATAAAGGGTAAAAAAAGAAAAATTATTACAAATAACACGGTTCTGGCAAAGAATTCTGGGAGAGCAGACCAAAAAAATACAAATGTGTCGGAGTTTTGAGAAAGCTAACTTCACATAAAGGGGGTTGAAGTTTTGACTTTTTGACATATGTATTCGTGCAGCATATCGATATATGAAACTAGGTGTTCTTTACATCTTAATTATAAGGAAAATATTTTTGTTGAAAATATTAATCCTCTAATGGTCATTTTCTCCATGTATCGACACACAGCCTGTTACTATATGTCCACCAGGGCTGCCAGACTTTGGGGATTTAAAAAAAAATTCGGGTATTTTTTTTGGGGATTTTCCCCATATTTAATATATTTCCTTTTTTATTATTTACGCATATTTTTCTTTCTTTTGTATATAAAATATCAACAAAAAAAATACCAAACTTTTACCATGCTCTTATCATAATACGGTGCAAAGAGTCCTGATTAAGATTACCCTTTTTGTTGAGTGTGTAAACCCTAGGTCTACACTAAAGATTAATATCTCATCAAGTTGGCATTAACGTCGGCAGAATAACAGAGCAATATTTCATATTGCTCAGCTTATGTTAAAGGCATGCGAAAACGAATTTATGTTAACTCATAATTTTAAAGAAACCAAGGAAGAATGTGCAGTGCAAAAATGACGTCATCTTGCAAAAATTATATTTATTAATGTAAATTCCTTCTTATTCGACTTTATTTTTTAAATGCACAAGATAATCGCCTGGTTAAGTATAAAGTCATTCCTAAAAATTGAAGGAATAGGATTATTACAACAACGCTTTATAAAATACATAACTGAAATTTAGCTCAGTATAATAAAGCTATTGGTAATTTTTTATGATGCACCGAAGTATTTAATAAATGACGAATATACATATGTATTTTTATTGTTGATTTTAATGATGGCTAAAACCGATTGAACAAGCTCCAAATTCTTATAATTTGGCTCATTCGTCTTTAAAAACAGCATATTGTTCTGCTTGTAATTCTTATACGCGAAGAAAAATGTAAAAAATACTTCGCATTGCAAAACATAGGTTGTCCTTTTTTTTCGCGTAGACCCCTTTTCATTAATTTTGAAAATCGGACACCGGATTGGTGATCAGCCAAACGTCTTGGTTAACAGTACATATCATCCGACAAAATGCGGGCAGGATTGGACAAATAATTAAATAAAATCAAGCGTTACATACTATATAAATATACATGTATTTCTTTCTCAACCGTGGTAAAGGATATAAGATTCGGCATAGCCGAATATAGCACTCTTACTTGTTATAATTCAGTTTGTAAAAATATACGGATACGTGCAAGCAATTAGGGACTCTTTGTAATTTAATTTTTCTTATTGTAGTGTTGTTGTTATTTCTATTCAACAAACTTTTACAAACACACACGTATGCACGAATAATTGTTTATGAAAGCTATTTCTATTTTGGATTGTTTTCAGAACTTTTACTACTGAAATTTTTGATTAGGACTCGTACTTAAATAAAAAGAAAAAACTTAAATTTAGTACGAGTTTTTTCTTTCTGTGTAGTTACCTCAATTGCATGGAGATACTAAAGGCTAGTTAACACTATTGTAGTTTGTATTAATACATGTGAAAAACTCAAGTAATATGTAGAATTCTAATGGTGTGAATGCATATGTGATGAAAATGACAGGTATTATGAAAATAGTTTGACATCCCATACGACTTCATCGTTTTTTTAAAAAAAATGTCTAAACAATAATAAATTTCATTGGATAAGGGTTGCATTATATTTCATGTGTGAGTGTTTATACTTCTTTGCGTGATGGTGTGAACACAAACTGTTATGTTTAATTAGATTTTTTGAAAGTCGCAACAAAACTCATAAACGAGCCTTAAGCAGTTATTGGCAGCAAGGTTTTTGGTACAAATATAAGCTTATTATTACAAATTAACCGTGTGCTTAATTATATGTACCCCTGAATTTCTAATTCGTATACCATAAATTTAAAAGGTGTCCTCAATTGCTTGCACGTAGCTGTATGTAAAATGTATGCCACTTATGCATTACAACATAATAACTTGCTTTCACAAAAAATTCTTATATTAGCATCGTTGACAAAAATTCTCATATAATCTTCGCTTAAAACTAGAGTCATTTACTAAAAAAAAAACAAAAATCATTTAATAAAAACTAAATTTGCCAAATTTTATTAAATATTAACCGCCTCATTCATAAAAAAAATATTTAAGGTATTTAAAAGGTTCATTAACAATATTCGTAGAAAATTCGTTTTATAAACCTTTTGTTAACCTTAAATATTGTTTATGAACAAGACTTTGAATGCACAATTGCATATCCGAAGAAAGTAAAATAGTTATTATTGGCGATCAAAATGTGTATGCAAATAAGCGAGTTTTCAATGGATTTAAGCCAAAACTGTCATATTCACTTGCAGATTTTTTTGAATTTCATACATTTTATTTGTTCTAAGGTCGATTTCCTTGTAATCCATTTTCGTTTAAAAGCCGCATTTTCTTAGCATGCAAATATAATTCTTAATGCAAAAATGTTTGCTTATAGCCTTTTCACACTTGTCAATTTGCGAAGATGTTGGAATTTTTCCATAAGAAATACATTGGGCTAAAAATCAAAATTTTTCAACATCTTTACAAAATGTTTCTGTCTCATTGTATTTCATTCAACATCTTCCGATTATTTTAGTGAAATCACTAGAAAAGTGGCAAAAAATTCAATTATTATTGTGGCATCACTGACAAAATGGCATTTAGTTTGAAAGCGACGTTACCATTTCTCAAGTTTTTTCTTTTTTGCAGGCCATATGTAACTTAATTTTATTTTGTATTATTAATTAAAATGAGTTCTAAATACTTTTTCGTGTTATCTTTTAACATTTTGGTTCTGTTGTAGAAAAAAAGTATTTTAAAAAAATCAAATTTTTTTTTCAGAAATGGTGACATTTTTCACATTTTTAACATCTTCCATGCGCTCCTCCGAAATGTATGCAAGTTTACAAAGGGTAAAACAGTCCACGCTGTTTTAAATATTGTTTTAATCAACTGGAAATATGTTTTTATTTACCTTTCTGGCAACTATTATAAATGTCAAATTTCGCAATTTTTATTTCATAACATGGGGCTTCCCCTGACAATTTTTTGTCATAATAAACGCCCAACTTCATATAAAAAAAAAACAAAAATTTTTTAATTTTTTTTATATAGACTTTGACGTTTGATAAGACAAAAAATTGTCAGGTGAAGACCCCATGTAAAGAACCAATGAAATTGATATTTATATTAGGTGGGTTCAACAATATCTCGAGCAAGTTCGGACTAATGAGCGTAAAATGAAAATTACTCTCTTAATTTGCCGAAACTATCCAAAATTGCTGGAACGCAACAAAACCATTTTTGCACTTCTTCAAATACTAATGCTGCTTACTTTTCCAATTATGATCTATTTAAGTGATTTTAGACGCTTGAATGTCATAACATTATAAAATCCTAACATTTGCATCATTGTAATTTTTTATATTTTGTTTTTTTTTTTTTTTTAAAGATTAAAGGAAATATGTATTCAATAACGTTTCTACCACTTTAATTTTTTCACAAAAGCCTTACATTTTGCTTCTTAATATCTTTTGAAATTAAAACTTAACCTTTTTTTTTGCTTGTAAATTTCGTAAATTATTTATCAGTTTCATATGTTAACAAAAACAGCTGATTGTTTTTTCTTGTCCGAACTTACCCAAAGAAAAAGTTCGTGCAAATTTTTACAGGAAATGAAAAAAGTTATTCTCTCAATTACTCTCTTAGTTGCACAAAAATTGTTATGTGAAACGCTTTGGGTAACATTGTGCAAGTTCGGACTGTTTCGTTGTGCATGTGTAACAGAGCTATTGTGTTTGATTTCGTCATCAGTTAGCCGGGACTTACAGTAAAGTTGCCAATCAGCTGATTCATTTTGTTGTATGTGAAGCAATTAGAACGATTATAGTTAGCAGTAAGTAAGATACCACGTCTCAATCTGTAAGAAATAAATGGGTCTTACTTTTTTACGGTAAGGTTACTGTTACTGTGATTCCCGGCTAACTGAGACTTTATGAAGCATTGAAATTATTTACATTTTTGTATTTATTGTATACGCTACATCGAAATATACATACGGTAAAGCAAAGAAAAAAATTGCCGTTACTGGCAATCGCATCGTTCCGTTTACATTTTTCTTATATTGTTTGAACATAAACCGAGATTTAAAAAGCAATTGTCAATGCATAATGTTTCTCATTAAGTTGATTTAGCAAAACAAAACGTGCAATAGAAATGTTTGCACTCGTTTGACTTTGCATTTGAATATTTCAAAGTGTGTTATGAATAAATATAAATTTATAGATTCCCTGTAAAAATATGTTAAAACAACATACTTTTATTGACTTTGAATTTTTTGGCTGCGGCTGACATTTCTGTGGAAATGCCCATATTTACATTAATAAACAGCATATAAAAATATTTGAGAAACCAGTTGTGCATAGTGTTTGTTGTTGGTACTGGGCCAGATAATGGGCGTAAGTGCTTCTTTATTTTTGGTTATTTGTGGGGAATGCTGTTACAACAATATTAATAAAAAGTAATCTTTGCCATAATTACAACAACATCATTAATGTTGGATTTTACTTATTTATTTTTGTGCAACAACATACATACATCTTTCTCCTACAACCCATTTTTTGCGAAAAATTACACACGATTGAATAAAAAACTATCGAAACAAAAACGGCAGGAACATCAAATGAGAAAGCATTTCTTTGTAACAAAAATAAAAGGAAAAAATAGCAGGGATTTATTATGTGAAAAAACATTTAATTTTAAAAAGAACAAAAATATTTATTGAAATGTAACATTAAAAATACATCATCACACATTTATCAACAAAGAATCACCACCTCCATGACATTCCAACATTTGGCCAATTTAAACTATAAAAGGACCCTGCAGTGGCTGCAACCCATTCAGTACAAAATCGTTTCAGTAGAGTTACACTTTTTAACAAAGAAAGCAAAAAAGTTTATAAAAATTAAAAAAATTCTCAAAAAAAAAAAAAAAACAATATAGAAAAAATGCCTGAACAAATGCATTTAACTAAACGATCTTCTTATACATCTTTCGGCGGTTTTCTATTGTTTCTTTTAATATTTCAAATGATTCAGCCATTGTTCGGCCTTCACAATGCTCATCAGTATGATAAACGCTTATCGCGAGTAGGATCATCCACTAAATATCCACTCGATAAGCGCACCCTTACGTCAGGAAGTGGAATTGGCGGATCCGCAGGGCAGCCAGAGGAAATATTTAGTGCAAGTGATCAATTGGAATCGAACTACGATGAATATCCAGTAAGTTAAAAAGCAAAAGTTAAAACAATTACTTTTTTAATGAGAATTGCTTACATATGTAAATGTGTCAACTAACTGACTGCACTATTCAAAAAAAAAAAAAATTAAAAGGAAGCAAAAAATCATTAATTAGATTGGTCAACAATATGTCATGCACTAACCGCGAAAATAACGCAAGCGCCAAATTTTACCAATTTTACAGGAGCGAGTTTTTTATTTTATTTTATTTAAATTTTGTATGAAATTTGTCTTTAACTATAAAATTGTTCTTGCTATAAAATCGTAACGATTTTAAAAAAAATACGAAAATTGAAAATAATGTCGCTTAAACTTTTTTTGCGATATGGGCTCGTATAGTTAATTTCTTGTGCTACACCGGAATAACCCGAAAGCCTTGCCGCACACAAAAATTGTGTTAACAAAAAGTGTTCAAAAACTTATATGTTTAGTTAAAGGCGACCGTGCACGACATGTATTTGTCATCTGACATGTCGAATTTCCCACTGCAATATACATACATACATGTCGTGTGTTACCTTTTTAACTTTGCTTCTGTAAAAGTCGGACGCAAAGTCATCTGACAAAATTTCAATTAGAGAGTGCTCTATTTTCTTCTGACAAACCATTTGATATCAGAAATCTATGCCGGGAAGAAACCGGCAGCGGCGTCCACTATTGACGGAATTATGAGTCGGCTGAAGTTAATATTTTACAATACCGATATACTTATGTATGATAATTTCACCATTGAATAGAAATTATGTATGTACAAAGTATATTAAGAAACACGTTTCATTATGATATCCTAAATTGGTATCTTCCAATTTAAAGAAAAAAATGTTAAGGTGGCTTAACTCCTTTTCGGCGCAAACAAAAATTTGTATGGCGGCCGCACGCTATTTTGAAACCGAGAACTACTTTGGTTTCTGCAATAACTTTGCGAAAAAAACATAGACAATGTCAGAAACAATGTAAAACAACAATTTGGACAGACATGGACAATTACATGTGACTTGAAAAGTTGACAAGTCAGATGTAAAAAACATGTCGTCTACATACACCTTTAGGTGTACATAAAAAAAATGTTTTTGTTTACATTTAAATCCTGGTGGCGCAAAAGTTGTCTTCCAAAGTTCTTTTACTGTAATTTTTTAGTTAATAAAAAAAATAAAAATAAAACAAAAAAACTTAGGTTAAAAAGTATACTTTTTGGAACAAAATGAGGTAATCGTGCTAAAAATTGATATGTCTGTTTCAGAGAAATCTGAATTCATCCAGAATGGTCTAAAAAAATCGTTTGAAAATTAAAATGTCAGAAAATATATTCAAATAAATAAATTCGGATTTAAATGGATTAATATTCCTTAAATATATATTGAATTTTTTTCTTCGTTCAACTGTTTCAATGTAATTGCCATATTTAGAGGTTAATTTCTCAAACTATTCCATGATACCAAAATTTTCCCGATTGCACAAGTATGTAATATTAAAGATATACTGAATAATACCTTAAAATTTTTTATAACAAGGATTGTATCATTTTCTGATAGATTTTAGATAATTATTTCATTTACAGTATTAATTTATATAATTTCCAGTTGAAGTGCAGCTTTTTCAACATGTAATTTATATGGAAAAACCAAAAGCTGTTGAATTATATCATGGAGCTGATTTTGTGGGAGAGCTCTTTTTATGCCTTCTAGAATCTTTTGAAATGATAACACCTCAGAAAAAAATTCAGTCCCTAATGTGAAGTGAATTTTCTAATTAATATGAAGTCTTAAAGATATTTTAAATGTACGGAGCAAATATTGCACCACAACAGAGAATTGTTTAGCTTATCAAATATTTTAACAAACAACTTTAGTTTTAGCATAAAAAGTAGTCATAAAAGACAATTTGTTAGATACAAAGGCCTTTTGAAGAGCTTTCTAGAGTAACTAGGTACGTTCAGATTACATTGATATCGAGGCCTAACCGCGAAAATAACGTTAGCGACATAATTTTCAATTTTCGTTTTTTGTTTTAATAAAAGACTTTATTGGCAACACTTGCATCATCTCCTAAAGTGTCATGGTTGCCCCCCGTTTCCACATGCAAGTGCAAGCTCGAAAAAATCAATAAACTCACACTTTTTCACTAACATTCACACAATTTTTGTACTCTCAGCCAATCGGCGTATACACTACTTGCAAGATATTTCTTGCATGTGGAAACGTCGGGTTACATAAGGTACAGTTATGATTTTATAGCAGGAACAATTTTATCCTAAGCGACTAATTTCATACAAAATTTTTATGAAATAAAATAAAAAAACTCTCTTCTGTAAAATTTAATTTTCGCGGTTAGGGTAGTTATTCAAAATAGAGCACGAAAAAAATATTTTTATTTCAGTTTATTACAAATCCGTTTCGGTTAAAAATTAAAAATTGTGTTGATTTAGTGACGTCTCGGCAGGCTCCCAATCTTTTACCGAAATTCTCAATAACGCATTTCAATAAACTGTTGTCAATGGTTGATATCTGCTCGATAATGTTGTTGTTTTTATTTAGCTTTTGATCTGTTGTGGGATTATTAATGAACACTTTCGATTTCCAAAAAAACCCCACAAGAAATCGCACGATCTTGGTGGCCAATTCAATCCTATTCTTTGAGAAATAATGCGATTTTCGAACTTTAATTTCAAAAGATCCAATGTTTCTCTTGCTGCGTGGCATGAGTCAAAATGCTTCGGATCATCTCCCTGCAGCGATTTCCATTGAAACCTCAAATTCAGACACCCTTTATATGTATATATGTTTATTAATAGCTGGCCACCTCGGAGCTGCGGTTTGACACCGTTGGACTAATATTTGTGGAGTGCCGTCAAAGATAAGTGTTACGCCGACAAGCCAGAGACAATTGACGCTTTAAAGGACAATATTCGTGAAGCCATTGGTGAAATACAGCTGCACACAATCGATAATGTGCTTAAAAATTGGACCGATCTTGTAGTAGCCTGCATTCCCAGCGTTGTTCAAGCGTATACACAACCATATTCGTTCAGCGACATGAGCTAAGTGTTACCATTCACGAAATAAGCACTAGTTGAAAAAAAAACGTTAGTTGGCGGACCCGTTATAAAAAAAAAACTTTTTTCTGAATTAAAAAAAATGGTGTTTAACCACATCGCACAGCCACAATTACCAATATTTTGACCTAATTTTTTGGCTACCTTAGTTTTAATATGTCTGCTATTACATAAAATTAAAATTTTTGAAATCGGTGTGAAACAAAAATTCGACTTTTGGCCAATGAAATAAAATTTTCAGCCACTGTGAGGCGGTGGAAAATAATTTTTTTTGTGGTTACCGATTTTAGAGTTATCTTACTAATTTGAAAATGAATAACAGTGAACCGCGGGAGCCAAAAAATTACAGCTTTATTTCAACTATATAACAGTGAACAGGGTTGCGTCGCGACGTAATATGTTATGTTAAATCGGATTTTCAGGACGTAAGATATTTTTATTAATAGATATGTGTAAATATATGTACCTACGTACGTATGGGAACTGAGTGAATTCACTTGTGAGAGTTTACCTCAGTTTTTGACAAATCTGTGGCCGTATGGAAACTCTACTTTAAAAAAATTGAGAAAACACCAAAAATAGAAAGTGTGTTAATTTACTGTCACTATGTTCGATCGAAATTTTGATGTATGTAATTTCATATTAAGCAAAATTCAAAATAATTCCAATTTTTATTTAAAAACTAGGTAACTCCATACCAGTGTTGCCAGAGGTAGGGGAAAATCCATACATGTATGTATATTTGATACTCAAATAGAAGCGTGGGGAAAATCGAACAGATTTTTTATAATCTCCAAAATGTAGCGATTTTTCGACATATCGTATTATTTATGAAATATATGCAGAAAAGGCGTTTTTTAATGATATTTTCTTATATTTAGAAAAAGATACTGTGTCAAATTTTTAAATGCGCACAAGTCTATTTTTTGCAGAGCACAATGCTGCGCTCAACATTTTTAATTAAGTGAAATTTAAAGTTAATAAAAAATATAAATATTTAAATAATTTGCTGTTATGAACGATTTTAGGTTATGCCAGATGAAACCAAAAACAAACGTGTGAAAGCAAAAATTATAAACCTCCTGTATTTGTCAATTTTAACAGACATATGCATTTGCATATGGATTTTACATCGGGCAAACCTGCTGCAAAATACAGATCGTGTTAAGAAACTTTAGTTCCGCTTTTAAAAGAAAAGGCCCCAGACTCCTCTTTAATAAAAAAGATCAAATTGGGAATAAAGTGCACATGCAAACATGTTAGCAGAGGATGAAAAATCTAAACTAATACTAAAACTAAAAATATATGAATTTTCTGTTCCCGTAGACGATCACAGATATTTGGTCTTCCAAAACAATGTGTTCTTGTTAAATTTTTTGATAAAGAAAAGCTTTGTTAAAGCCTCAATATACATATTCGAATAAAATTTATTTTTTATAACCAATGTTTTTCTTCTATTTAAATGGCAATAATGAGTAGGAATTTTTGTAGAGGAAATTTTTTCAACGTGTAGGGAAAAATCGGATTTTTTTTTTTAGCATGTGTAGGTATTTGTGGTGGTGCATAAAAAGTCAGAATGAAAGTTTTCGTAAATAGTAGGAAACGTTTTATTCCAAAAAAGGTATTCTTATAAAAATTGTTTAATGGAGTATTGCAAAAAATGTGAGGTATTTCATATCGTCAGCTCATTATTTGCTTGCGGCATATGGCAAGTCGTAGTGGAAATAACAATGAAGATTTACATGAAATTTTCTAAAAATATACCTGATAGAACTATTTTGTATTTTAACCACTGCTTCTGCCATATGTTTTGAAGAAAAATTTAAATCTTTTAGAACTTTCATTAATGATATCAGTTGAAAGCATTTTTTTTAAAGTTAAAATCATTGTTTTGTGACGCATACGCCACTTTTCTAAATTTATTTTTTAAAAGAAGCTTTTTGTTGACATTTTATTTTGCTTTGGCCACGAAGCGAAGCAAAAGTTAGATTTATTTTGTACGTTTTTTTATGAGGAATTTTTTGATTTCGCCAAATAGTGGCGTGTAGAGCAAAACCATACTTAATAAACTTTAAAATAGTTGATATAGAGAAAAATAACTGCTTATTATCTTATAAACCATAAACATTTTGTTGAAACCGTTTGGTTTCAGAATGGGGATATTTAAAATATATTTAAAATATCGGTAGGTCAAGCCAATAATGATCTGACGATATAGCATTATAAAAAATATCGTAAACTATGCTACAAAACCACAAAAAAATCATTAAATTAATTTCTTTTTATATTACTTAAGGCTAGTTAACACTATTGTACTTTGTATTAACACATGTCAAAAACTCCAGTAATATGTAAAAGCCTGATAGTGTGAATGCATGTGGGATGAAAATGACAAGTATTATGAAAAAAAAGTTTGACATCCCATACGACTTCATCGTTTTTTTAAAAATGTCTAAACAATAATACTTTTCATTGGATAAGGTTTGCATTTTATTTCATGTGTGAGTGTTTATACTACTTTGTGTGATGGTGGGAACACAAATTGTTATGTTAAATAAGATTTTTTGACAGTCGCAACAAAAGTCATTAGATTTTTTTCTCACAAAGTATTATGGAATACGTCAGACTTGCGAGATAGTGTAAACTAGCCTTTAATATTATAATCAAAAGCCAATACATATTTTATATTGATTTCTTGAAAAAAAAATAGAATAATAATATTTTCTTTGTCAACGTTTAATATCGTTAGGGTTACGTAAAAATATCATATAAATTTGAAGAATGCTCTAGTTTCTACAATTATTCAATGAAAAAAAAATTTTGTTTAAACATACAATTAAACAACTTCCTTAATTGAAGCGTTAATTTGTAATATTTTACTGTACGGATTTATCCTCACATCATACATCAAAGCATTACGTAACCCGAATGTAACGTGTTTCTATCATTGATAATATAACGATATGTAAGAAAGAATGAAAATTTTAATATCTTTTACGAGTTACCAAATGAACAATTTTTAATATCAATTTTGGTACTATAGAGATGTTTACCAGAAAAGCACCGTTCAATCTTGTGTTCATTAATAAAAATTTCTTAGGCTTTTATTACATTTTAACAATTTTTTAGAAGAACAAAATTAATTGGCATCGATGGTTTACCCGCCGAAATATACTAGGCCGATGACCTCAGCGCTAAAATTCTTGTTCCTCTGATATCCGACGCTTGGGAGCAAGAAGCCTTTCAAAGCGAATGGAAAGACTGCATAAAAGTGAAAATTGCCAAGAAGGGAGACTAAAAAGGCTGTGGGAACTGGCGGGATTTGATAATGGATTATTGAACAAAGTACCGAATTTTATTCAAACCTACATCTACTTTTCATCGATTTTAAAAAGGCATTCTACAGCATTAATCGCGAATGCATCTGAAACGCTTTATATAGAAAAGGTATTCCGCCGAAGCTTATAACCAGAGCTATGATTTTCATGCAAGTGCATATATGCAGTCAGTAATCCAAAATCAATTTCGACCAGTTATTCTTCCGAATCAACGAATATATTTCATTATCAACCGGAATAAAATAAATAAAAAAAGAAATTTGAGAAAATATTCAGTAGTTTTTTTTTATAGCATTTTAAAAAAAAAAAAGTTATTTAGAGGACCCTGTATTTAATCCAAAAGAAATTATCATTGCACAAAAACTATCAGCGATAATGACCTGCTAGGTTGGTAGTCTTGTTATCTTTAAAAAGGATAAATTTGCGACTGTTGTGTTATTTATATTTGAGATGTTAAGACATATTTTCTAAACTACTATATTTTTATGAAATTTCAACTTTAGTAGAACAGAACTTTTGCTGATCAAAAGGGATTAAAAATGTAAATCAACTTTGGGAAAGGTGAAAGTGTTTTCTTTAACCCTGTATATACTCTTGTACCCGTTTGGACCCGTCTGTTTGAAATGACTCAAAAAAATTTTTTTTTTTTTAAATTTTTTTATTCCGCTAAAATGTTTGCAGAAGTAACAGAAATCATGTGCTATTGCCTTTAAAACAAATTTTATGATATAGGGAAAATTGATCGTGATCGAACAGATTACAGGTAGTACATATAAAAATTTGTATTAATGTTACACAGCCAGAAAAACGTATAGCTGCCCTAATTCATCCTTATCCGTTGCACTACGTTCACACTAGCGTATTTTATAGTATAATAAAGAGCTTAGACACACGTTTACGCTAAACAGGTTTATTGTGAGTCCCACCTAAGAAGGGATTTTAAAATTATTTTTGGTCTTTTTATTTTATCTGTTTTAATGACTCTAATAATATTCCATGACCCAATAGCTATGCAATGCGTTGTTAAATTTGTGTCAGGTATTTAGTATGAAAAAAAGTATAAAAAGGTTTAAAAGCAAGTGACATTTGGAAGCAAACTCAGTGGACAAAATATATCTGAGCAATAACAACGTTTTTCATAAACATGGAGAGTTCAGCCAGCTATAAAGAATTGACCGGAGAGTATTTAAGAAACAAAAACGAGGAAGATGTTAAAAATTACATTCGATAAAAGGATATAGGAAAGTTGATTACAGCAAAGATAGATTTTATAAGAGCTTTGCAAACTGGTTAAAGAACGAATTTTCTATTCAGAATCTTCAAATCAAAACACACGTGGACGACCACAAAAATCGCTGGACAACTGTAGCGATAGATCTAAGAGGCGGAAGCTTAAGGATATAAATGAAGAAATCGCATATAAAAATTTTCAAGCTACTTTCCTAAATCAATTACGATATCATTGAAAAAGTTGTTTAAGCTAGTCCATTGAGAACAAAACGGATTCTTAAAAGTTTACCAACTCCGAGCGATGCAAAACAATTCACAAGTGAGGAGGCATTAGCATTATTTCTGGATTTGAAATGCACAAAACAGCAATATATTCAGCTCAGATTGCGTGCGATTGAAAAAGGTTCAAATCTGTATCCAGCATATCATCATATAACAGCTGCTAAAATGGACTGTTTGCCATTAAAGGACACTATTACAATCACATCAATTTCGGCAGAGGTACAACTACCCTGCAAATAATAGGACCAGTCCAAACACACGTGTAAAGAGTAGCCCACAAAGGACTAGGACTAGTCCAAAAGTTACCCAAACGTATGGAAAAACAGGGTCTATTTAACATTACGATGTCCTAGGGCAGGACCATATAACCCATCTTTGTACTACAAAGGAGTAGTTTTAAAACTACTCCATTATGATCACAAGAGGATTAGTTTTAACTTTGTATAAAAACGACAACATGTCGAAAAAAAACGAAGACATGTCGTCTCACTTCAAACACTTTTTAACAATTACATGGTCCATGCTTGCATTACATCGGACCAGTCCATGGAGTAGTCCATTTCATGAAATTGGATCAGGTGGTCCAATAATATTTGCAGGGTACAATCTCTACTTGATCACACAGCCGAACGCTTGCTACAATCAATAAAACGAAATGGGTTAAAGAAATATGGAAACACAAAGTTAATTCTTTTTTGTAAATGGGGATGTGATGGTTCTTCCGGACAAAAATAATACAAACAAGTAGTATGTGAAAATATTTCAGACTCAGATATTTTAATGGTAACATTTGTACCATTGCGATTAAAAAAGATTTTGGAAGATTCAGAGCCTTTAACTAATACAACGCAAACAAAGGATATTTGGAAAAATGAGACACCATCTTCTACGAAATACAGCAGAATTATTTAATTTGAATTCAAAAAAGAAACTCATGATGTCATTAACAAAGAAGTAAGTGAAATCAAGGCCCAAATTGCAATACTACAGCCATTACAATTAGATTTAGATGGGCAGCAAATTTAAATTAGCAACCAATAAGTGCTAACAATGATAGATGGAAAAGGAGGCCAGGCTTTGACTAACACGAAGGCTGCATCCAGCTGAATCATATGCCATGCAACATCAAGCCAATTAAACAAAGTCCCGACAAAATCATTAGATAATACTGATGCATATGAATTTGGATTATCACCACTACATGCAAGAATACGACTTATGGAACACATACTAAAAATCAGTTATGATTTAGATTTCGGATCTTCGGGATCAATAAGAAACAGCGAAACCAACAAGGAGTTAAGAAGTTCAAAAAGGAAACATGTTCAAGATGAATATCCCAAATTCGGGTTGATTATAGATCAGCCGAAACAAGGGTCAGGCAATACAAATGATGGCAATGCCGCAAGAAGATTATTTTCAGATCCAGAAACAGCATCTGAAACACCAGGTGTTGATTTTGACCCAATTTTTAGATTTAAAATAATCCTAGAAGTACTTGCATGTAACGAAGAAATTGACTCTAGAAAATTTGGAGATTTTGCTAAGGAAACTGCAAAAATATATACAAGCAAGTACCCTTGGAGAAATATATCTGCTACAGTTCACAAACTCCTTTATCATAGAGAAGATGACATGAAATATCAGTTGGTGCCACTTGAAGATTTATCAGAGGAAGCTCAGGAAAAATGGAATAAGGATTACAGATTTTATAGAGAGCACAATACTAAAAAAATTTCACGAAATTCCACTAATGAAGATCTATTTAATATATTATTGGAAGCGTCAGATCCGTTCATCTCCAGTATTCGAAATCAATGGAAAGTGGAACATCGGGATTTAGATTAAGATGTCAAAAAACTACTAAAGAACAGAAATAACACAAAACAGAATATGGAATATTTGCAATCAATCTTTCAATTAAATGAACAATAATTATAATTCATTAGATCTAAGACAGACATTGTAAAGTAACAAATAATAATAAACAGAACCTCACATTGTTACAAAAGCTATCAAAATATATTGCTGCTTTTATTTTTAAAAGGTTTTTTTATCCACATATGTATGAAATGTTTTAATAAATAAGAAATATTCAAAAAATAAATACCTATATTTTCGTATAAAAATTTAAAAAAAAATCAGAATTCAGTGGATTTATTTTGCTAATATTAACAAATTTTACAGCAAAAAATAATAGATTCTTCTGTAGTAAAAACAATATTTTAGATAATATTTCTAAAGTTTTTTTAAGTGTAAAAAAATTTGAAAGCAAAAAATTGTTAATTTTTCAGTAATAATAGCAAAATATCCTGTTGATTTTACTATTTTTTTTTAATGTTAAATTTTTTTTTTTAGTGTAAACATTTAATTTTTTTGAGTGTCCCATTATTACAAAAAATGGGAATAAATATTATTTAAATCGAAAAATTACATTTTTAAATAATTAAAAAAAATAAAAAAACCATATTTCACGCTAAAGTTAAAAATATCTAATCCACTTTGCCCATAAATTCCCCAATAACTAAATTTCACTAAAATATCTCCTTCGGTTCAAAAGTTACAGAATTTTGGCCAATGAAAAACGATTTTCAGTCACTGTGCGCCTTCTCAAAACATGTTCCACAGTGCGTCAGTTTGTTTTAGTAAAATATTTGTATGGCCAACGGAATTGTTAAAAATCTTGCCGCTCTCTTTGAGGATGACCTGTATTTGCGTATTTTAATTTATTATTTAATCGTAAATCCCAAGATACAATTTTAAAATTATAATCAGTTTCTATCACAATTTTCTGTCTATATCAATATCATCAATTTGTAATCAAATACATAAAGTTTGATTTGCTTATTTTGTATTTGATTTGTAGCCAGCGGCAAACTGTTCATATTCTTTTATTTCCGTGTGATAAGATAAAATAGAAAATCTCACAAAAATGTAAAACACTTTGCAACAAATACGCAAGTAAAAATAAACTGATGGCATAATAATCTCTCAAGAAAAGCTGGAAAGTTAGCCAAGTCATTTAACTCTGTAGAGTTCGGTAAACATAATCATATGACACCCTTTACTAAAGCATGTACATTAGACCGACTTACCATATATGGGCAAAAAAAGTTGAAGTTGTACCCTCCTGAAAATAAACTTTGAAATTTTTTATGATGTTTCCCAAAATATTTTGGCTCTAGTGATAATCTCCTGTGAGCTAAAAATGGTATTTTTCATGAATAAAAAGTTCGCTAAATTTAATAGATCTTTAGGAATTCTTCGATTCTTCATTAAAACATTTAATGTAGGGTACACACAATGCAATGCATTTACGCAATCTAGAAAATTAAATTAATTTTCATTCATTCCAGATTGCATCAACATCAAAACGCTTTGATATTTTGAGGTTGCATTGAAACAGATTGCATGTAGATTTCACTGTCTGCCCAACAAGCACGGGGGTTTGATTTCAAATTGAAAATGATTTGAAATCAAACGTTTTCTCAAACGACAAACGCTTGATAATGATTTAAAAATCATTTGAAAATCATAGCGTTCTCAACAAAAAGGGGAAATTATTTTCAAATTGAAAAATGCCTTTATTTTCAAATTGAAAAATGCCTTTATTTTCAACTTGCTTTCAAACGTAATTCTCAAATGTTTTTCAAATGTGGATTACAATACAATGTGGAATATAAATAAAACTATTTAATTTTATTAATTTAAATTTATTATTTATTTAAATAAACTTTGAGATAAACATTCAGTACCATAGCTAAAAGATGAAATAGTGTTCTTTCCGTCCTCTAATTCTTGGAAAGGCAAAATACTTGGCTCCCTTTTATTTTGAGGATTGTAGCACCGCAATCGTTCAACAAACTTTCTTCACTTTCCCGTTTTATTATTTTTCTTTTTTTTTGTATTTTTAATCATTGTAATTTCTCACAAATTATTTTTAATTTTCACAAGAAATAAACTGTTCACCACAAAGTAAAAAAATGTAAATTTTATCGCCATTTTTAATGCTTACATTTATTTTTCGCTTTAGTATTGCCAAGTTTATTTTTGATTTGATTTTAATATTTGACATCAAATTGATAAAACATTTGATATCAAATGTTTATTTTTAAATCATTATCAATTTGAATTTAAATGTTAAATCAAACAATTGAAAAACGTTTGAGAATTGCGTTTGATGTCAAATGATAAAGTCATTTCATATCAAAGGTTTGACTTCGTGTTTGTTGGGTGTACCCAGGATTAAAAATCTAACCACAGACTCGAGATAGCGAGATGTTTTTGTCAGTTTTTTGATGATTTTCAATTCGATTTTATTGTCCGATTTTCATTTATAACATGTTGTTAAAAAGGTGTTTACCACCGCTTGGGATTTAAGTCAAAAATTTACACTTAATTGCACTGTAAGACATAAGTATTATAACATTAACTAAGACTTCATTAAAATCCTATTTGGTAACTACAAAAAGCATTTGGGGCATTTTACGTTAAGAGGGTACCGGATCTGATTAATCAGGTAGTTTGAATGCCTGTTTGATAATGGCCAGTCAAGTAATCTATTTTTACCGGTATTTTAAGTGACCAGGGGAGATACTCTACACAGGGTAAAGACATGAAGGCCAGAACAGGAAACCTTAATTTACAGGGGAATGATAAATAGACAAACACACAGAAACAAATCAAGTTAAAAACGTAGACAACAAGGTTGATTTAAAAATTTTCGGTGTTGATTTTGCTTCAAACGTTTTTCATGTTAATTCAACCTGATTTTATAATTACTTGCGAACAACATTTTTTTTCTTTTAAAATAACATTAATTCATGTTAATTTAACATTGCAGTAAAGTTAGAGCAAAATTTTATTTATATTGAAATAACAATCCGAATCACGTTGAATGAAAGTTATTTCAAGTTGAAACAACGTGAATTTCATGTAGAATCAAATTGGTTTGAGTATGTTACAACAGTGTGAAGAAGCTTCAGAGACAACATATACATTTATTTAAGAATAACTTAATACACTTACCCCTGTAACACATGCTTCACTTATTTCAACAGAATCGCCCGATATGGTTTTCGTCATCATTCTACTTTGAAAACTTGATGTGTTATTTAACTTAATAATTTTAATTAAAAGAATACGGGAATTGGCTTTTTTTTTATAACATATTTTAAGAATGAAAATAAAAAAGAATTCTGTCGATATCTCGAGCAAATTTTTGAAATTCATTCCTTTAATTTATTGTGAATAAAAGCGAAACGCGTTCATCGATTTTCATGATTTATGTGCCATTTTGTTCATAGGTTATGCGACTTTGCGCGAAAGTAATAGGACTTGGCACTTTTTTAACGCTTTGGATTTTTTATGAATTAAAAATAAAAAATTTGAATTTTTTGGGCAAACAATATTTTTTTTTTTTCATACATTTATTTATAACGGCGAAACCGTTGCTTATGTAGCGAAACGTTGTATGAACAGATTAAAGGAATTTTTTTTAGCTTCTCGAGTTATGACAAACAAAAGAGCCTTAAACGTGACAAATTCCCCTATACGATACTTACTAACTTCAAATTAATTTTTAAATTCTTTATTGAGGTACCATGACCAAAGCAATGATGCAGAAGTTCTTCTTTTTGGGACTACTTTCATAAGCAAACGCTTAAACGGCATCAGGTAACTCGAACCACATATATAGGTTTTAATACTATTTACCAGTGTTGCCAGTTTAGCAATTTAGTGGCTAGATTTAACCATTTTTTAGCTTGTTTAGCCATACAATTTTTTTGGCCGTTTTTTCTTTTTAATTTAAAACTTTTATTTTCTTATAAAAATTTTTAAAAGTAAAATAAACTTTTTTAACAATTATAACGCAATTGAAAATCGCTTAAGATGACGATGAAACATCTTTCAAAAAAAAAAAGGAACAGTATTCCAATATTAAATTTATAAAATGGATTAACACAGAGTTTACTATAAAGTTGTAAAGAAGTTGAGAGGGTGTTTAGCCCAGTAAGCATCGTTGAACGTAATTTGAGAATAAGATTACATTTAGCAACCGTTAATTCGATTTTATCGATTAGCAAAATATTTTTCCATAACAATAAAATATTTATACCCACAGCCAGAGTTTAAAAAAATGGTTTGACAGCGATTATTCGCATTTAATGAATCAGAAGTAAAAGCAACAGCCAAAGGCAAATGAAATGGCTGTTTTTAGAACGCGAGATCAAATGTGACTCGTTTAGCTAACATTTAAAACAAAACAAATTTTAAAATTTTGTTTTTGTATTTGTTTTAAATGTTAGTTATTTTTTTTTTTTTTTTTTTTTTTTTCAATATTATTTATTGAATCTTCATACATTTAATATGAACTAACAATAATTAATCAAATCTTAACCTAATACTTTATTTTATGTCCTGCCAGTGCCAGACAAAAATTTTCTTTATCACGGGTTCTGTTCACTTATCTAGGTGTTTATCGCTCATCTAATTGGACAAGTGCTGCAGTGTCTCTTCTTCTTAAGCGAGTGTGGCCGCTATCATTTAAAATATTTCGAGCTAGTGGGCTCGGATGCAATTCGAGCCTTGTTAAGTATTTTACTGCATATTTCGTAATCACAGTTTTAACTAATGGAACATTGAGATCCTTGTGAATATTTGAATTTTTAACATACCAAGGGGCAGCTGTGATTATTCGAAGAAGTTTATTTTGGCGCCTTTGAATTTTTTCGATATTAGAAGCCGAGGCAGTGCCCCATAACTGAATACCGTAGCACCAGATAGGCTTTAAGATAGAGTTGTAAAGTAGGAGTTTACAGTCGAGACTAAGGACAGAGTTTCTTCCAATAAGCCAATGAATTTGTATGGCTTTTAGTTTCATTTGAGTTAATTTTGCCTCTATATGGCTTTTCCACGTCAAACGGCGATCTAAATGTATACCGAGATATTTTACATGCGAATTTTGAGGTATTATTTGATTATTGATTTTAATAGGGGGGCATGATTCCCGACGCAAGGTGAATGTTATGTGTACGCATTTTTGCTCATTGACTTTTATCCTCCATTGTTTTAACCATATTTCTAGTTGAAATATATGATCCTGTAAGTAACGAGATGCTTCATAACTGTTTTCGTGGACGCTTAGAAAAGCTGTATCGGCTGCAAATGTTGAAGTTTGTGTGTAGTTGCTCGTTGGCATGTCCGAAGTATAAATTAAGTATAATAGAAGCCCCAGAATGCTTCCCTGTGGGACTCCAGCGCCAATTGGCTGAGGTGAACTAAAGAAATTTCCTTCTTTTATAATAAATTGACGACCGACTAAGTAGCTTTCTAGCAGCTTGTGTGTGTTTGCTGGAAAATTTTGCTTCAATTTATGTAATAAGCCTTCATGCCAGACTTTATCAAAAGCTTGAGAAACATCGATGAAGAGAGCGGAACAATATTTTCTTTCTTCAAAGGCGTTTCTTATGGCGTTTACTATACGATGGGTTTGTTCAATTGTGCTGTGTTCTCTTCTAAAGCCGAATTGGTGGTTAGGTATACATCTATTTTCACTTAAAATTGGAGTTAATTTTGACACTAACAGCCTCTCAAACAGCTTTGATATATTAGAAAGTAAGCTTATAGGCCTATATGACTCAACTTTTGTGTGATCCTTTCCTGGTTTAGGTATCATGGTGACTAAGGAAACCTTCCATTTTTGAGGATAGTATTGAAGACGTAAGATAGCATTGAAAATTAAAAGAATAATTTTCTTTGCTGTGCTGGGTAGCTCCAAAAGCATTTTGTTGCTGATCTTATCAAAACCAGGGGCTTTTTTGGGGTTTAATTCACAAACAGCGTTTTCGATTTCTCTTATCTCAAATCTTAGAGGAACAGCTGCTCTAGCAGGAACAGGTGGTAACACGACCGCAGTATCGTGAGATATATTTGGGGTAAATACGTTTTTTAAGTGATTATCAAACAGATTTCCCTTTTCAATCCAAATTTTTAATATTCTTTTCGTTATCATTTCTTGCCCAACTTCCGTTCAAGTTTCTTAATGGTGGCTTAGAGGCGACTGGCCTTTTTAGATTTTTAGCTGCACGCCATAATGAGTAGTCTGATTGCGGAGTTGCATCAAGTTCCTTAAGATATTTTTGCAGAGAAGCCGTTTTTTGAGTCTGTAGTAACTTTCTTAGCCTTTTTGTACAATCTTTTAATAAACTCTTTAGTTGAGGGGATCTGTGCAATTTCCACTCTCTTCGAGCTCTTCTTTTTTCAGTCAGGAGACGCTCAACATCTGTGGAATAAATTTTAATATTTTTAGTTTTTTTTGGGGTATTACTGGAATGTTGCACAGCTAGCTTCAGAAAACTGTCAAAATTAAGAATAGCGCGATCAACGTATTCCGGTGTACTAAGCAGAATATTTTCTGTGCAATGGGTGCTGAGATATTTTTTATATTTTAGCCAATTGATTTGTGTAGCTGGCGTCGCTAAGTAACCAGTTGGAGATACAATTCTATTGGGGTTCATTAAAGTAACAATTGTTGGTGTGTGGTCGGAAGATAATTCTAAGGAAGCTTCAACATAAATCGTTTCTAAGGGAATGTTTTTAACCACGCCAAAATCGAGTACATCTGGTATTTTTTGCTGATCAGTAGGCCAATATGTTGGTTGTCCGCTCGCTATCACATTCAAATCCATTTTAGAAATAGTATTAAATAGAACACGACCCTTTGGTGTTATAAGTCGGGACCCCCAGAAGGTATGTTTAGCGTTATAATCGCCAGCGGCCAGGAAACAAGGTCCTAATGATTTAAAATAATTATAATATTGGCCTTCAGATATTGAATATCTAGGTGGGGAGTATAACGATGAGATTACTACGTTTCTATTTAATTCTTCAACGCAAATGTTTGTTGCTTGAAGATAATCTTCACAATGATCACCCATGAGGTAGTGTTTGACTCTGGTTTTTATTAAAATGGCAGAACCTCCACAAGCTCTATCTCGAGGGTCCTTGGTATCATATAGTGTATAACCATTAATTTTAAACGTATTTCTTGAGGACAAATGAGTTTCAGAAACCATCATGACATCAATTTGTTTATTTTTAAGAAAGTATTCTAATTCATTTTTATGTTGGCGGATGCCGTTTGCGTTCCAAAAACAAATTTTTAAACAGTTCATGGTTTGTTAAGTACAGCTTGCAATAACATCGATTGCATTCTAAGAATCTCCTGCATCATATTACCCATTGTGTTTGTAAAATTATTTACTGTTTGCACTAATGTTTCCATGGTTTTCTCTAAACGACTTAAATTAGAAACTGGAGTTTCATCATTACTTGGCGAGGCACCTTGCATTGGCACATGGTTTGATTTTAGGACGTTAGCGTAAGTGGTTCTGTTATTACCAGGCTGGGGGGCTTGAATTGCATTTTTGTTTACTTGATTTGGTACCTGCATTTGAGGGGGATTAGTTTTCGGTCCATCCGACTGCTTGACGATATTATATACAGGGCATCCTCTATAATTGGCAGTGTGATTGCCGCCACAGTTGCTACATTTTTTACGTTGGGGTCGGTTTTAGACTTATCGCAGAGAACTGTACCATGTAATTCACCACATACTACACAAACAGGGGGTAAATAGCAGTATGCCTTAGTATGACCATATTCTTGACAGTTTAAACATTGAACGGGACCATTTCTTTTGTGTGGCTCTTCTATAGTTATTCTTCTATAGAGAATATATTTCAAATTGTAAATAGGATGCGTTTCGTTTTTTTTAAGCTTTACGTCGCCGGGTTCAAACTCCACTCGAAAAAGTGGTTGGGGATTTTTTTCTCTATTTTTAATATTTACTACATGTTTTCTTTTGAAGCCTTTTTCTTCTAGGAATGTTTTTACCTCTTCAGGGTCCACACATGAGTCAATTCCCTTAATCACTACCTGAAGACCTTTACTGCTCTTCAGTTGGTATGTATAAAAGTTTTTTTTAAGTGCTTCAAATTTGGTTATTATTTTGCGAAAATCATTCTCATGATTGACTTGTATTTTAGTCTCGTTTATACTACCACGCTTGATAGCAGCTACGTCAAACGAATTTTCTCCAATTAACGAAATTAAACTCTTTATAAGCTCATTTGATGTTAGTTATACGAGTCACTTTTGCACTCGCGTCCAAAAATGACCCTTAACATGAGAGTTAGAGGGTTAATACATCCTAAGAAAAGAATCACCATACAATTCTACTAAAGATATCTGAAATTATTTTTAGCCTTAGAAGTACATTTGAAAAATTTTGTTTTACTTAAATTCCAAAAACTTCAAGGGCCGAAATTTCGAAAACCCGAACTAACTTATAAAACCTTTTGCCAGATTTGCTCTACTAGTAGTCTAGATTCATTTCGCGTTGCAAGTATTGAGGCTAGTTTTTTTTTGTTGCACAGTGTAATGCAAAAAATTTCTTTCACGCAAGCAAGCGAAAAAAGTTTTTGTTAGATATTTTTGGATAATTCATTTTATTTATTTACTTGTTTACTTGCATTTTGTTAAATTATAACACTTTTGTATTTTATTTTTTCAATATTAATTATACTTTTTACTTGTTTTTTTAATATCCCCTTATAATTGTTTGTCATGAACGGGTTAATTTTATTTCTGTAGCAGGATTGAAGTTTACAAAAATGTAAAGCAGATTAATTTTAATTCCCTAAGCTTATCCCGCGAAGCTCTACGCTTGTCTGCAGGAAAGAAACCAGAGTCTCTGGGGGAATCGAAACCGAAACCCCAGCGCTGATGGCCATGAAACTACCAATGGGTTTTCCGTGTCTTATTTCACCTCTGTATTAAAATTTCTATTAAATTTTTCAATTGGCCCGTGATGATTACAAAATTAATTGCTGAGAATTTTGCTTTACGAATAGTCTTTTGATACTTCTATTTTTTTTTTTTTTGAAGATTTATGCTAATGAGGGTTATGCTCAGGGTTGTCAGATGTGGCGATTTCTCGCCAAACGTGGCGATTTTGAAACGGGTTTGGCGATGGGATTTTCCATTTGGCGACTGGCGACTTTTGTGGCGATTTAAAAAAAAAGTTGGCGATTTTGTTGGCTATTTTTGATAACAAAAAATTTTATTTCTATTCTAGTATTTTTATGTATGAAATTATGGCTCGTGTAAATGGTGTGTTAAGAACATTTTAGTGTAGCGTTTTTTCTTATTTAAATGTTTTAATCTAAAAAAAATAAAATGTTTTAATTAATAATAAATTTATTGTTTATTTGCCCCTTTAAATTTTCGAAAAGAAAACTCTGGAGTCAGCACGTTCTTGTACATAGACAAAGTTCTTTTAACGTCTACATATTTAAAATTGAGTATCATTTAGTACCAAAAATCCTTAATTTTTTAATAAAATTGATTTAAATTTTTTTATTAACTTTGCTTCCTATATCCCCTGTAACATCGGATATTTTTGTTTTAAATTTTGTTACAACTTCGTGTAAAAAACTCAAAATTTGCAGAAATTAATAATATTTGGCTTCGCTAATCACTTTCATTTCATATATACAGAGAAAGTCTTTATACAAAAACTATATTTAAAAAGAAAAAAAGACGTTACAAACTATGATGGTAAAAAGACGTTTCAGAAAGAGTATTATTGTATGAAATGATTGTGTGACTGAGGAATTTAATCGTTAGAGTACAGCTATGGAATTGTCGAGAGAAAAGAAGGATTTTTATGGATCCAAACGTACCATTGGATGTTTATGAAACACAATGGACAAAATTACCGTTCGTTAATTGGAAATCGTATTTTAATGATGATATTCCATCTAATTTAAACCAGTTTTGGCCAAAAGTTTATAGCTATAATGATACGGCAGGTACGTACCATTTTAAAGAACTTGCTCTCGCTGTAATATATATGTTAGTAATTCCAACTAGTAATGCCTGTGTTGAAAGAGTATTTTCAATAATGAACTCCACTAAAACTCGACTTCGGAATAGAATGCAATACGAACTTCTTGACGCGTTATTACGAGTTATGGATTATATGAATGTAAATAGTACATGTTGCACTTCTTTTGTACCTTCACAAGATATGTTAGATAAATTTAATTCCCATACAATGTATTCCAAAAAAGAAGACAATGAGGAATGTCTTGACGATGAAGTATATAGAGTTTTAGATATATAAAAGAACTTAAACTACATAAATACTATGTATGAATTTTCAGTTTAATGCTAACAAAAAATTTTTCTGCTGCTTTAAGTAGACTACTATAAATTATTTTATAGTAAACATTGTTCCTTTTTTGTGCTTACTAATCATATTTATTTGTTCTAAATAAAAATTAACAAAATATTATAATGGCGACTTTTTTTTAATTTTTGGCGGATTTTAGGGATTTGAACAAATAAATTTTTTAGGATTTAAAAAAATATTGTTAATAATTTAAAATATTTTAAATTTTTTTTTTTAAAACTGAAAAATAAAGGCTTTGGCGATTTTGGCGATTTTTAACTTTGAATTTGGCGAAAAAGGTCAAAATCAATCTGACAACCCTGGTTATGCTATGTTCATACGACGATGTAAAACCACTCGTTTCGCTCTCTGAAACTAGATTGCCAAACATGCTTTTCATACGATTAATTCATGTTTCGTTCTGACATTTTTTTTGTGTTGTTTGTGTGATTTTATTTAAAAGTCAGTAAAATGTACATATGTAAACATTAAAAATATATTATTTAATACTTCTATTAATACTTCTATTAATATATATTTTTTTTCATTGCCTTTTTTCGTAATAATTACACACAGGGGTTGTGAATTATTTAAAAGAAAGTTCATGTAGTATAACATAGGGTACCTCTATAATCTATAATCTATTAATATTATTATTTTATAATTATCACTTTATTTTTTAACATCAATTTTAATTTTGTTTTTTAATTTTTTTGAGAGCTAGTTCCGATAAACTAACGATAATTGTTATCAAAGTTGGAGATGATAGTACATTTTTCCTGTTACGCAGCATGTTGCATTATGAAACGACATGTTTCTCTCTCAAAATTTTGTATGGCAAAACGTATTGTGTCGATCTTGTTTGGGGCGCGAAACAGAAATGGTATTAATTTTTAAAGAGGTACTAATATTGAAGATATAGTCAGTATTGACTTGGCCCGAAAACAATTTGTGGTGAGACTTTCGCTTTTTTTAAAGTGTCGAATATTATCGACCTCATTTTTTTAACTTAAGTATGTCTTTTAAATGAATTTTAACGAAAGGGAACTTTCAGGGACCTTCTTACATACAAATGATGATGATTTAAAAATTAAATTAAGTAAATATTTTCAGATGGTTGTGCCGAAGAGAGCAGCACTTCTTTTGGACCGTCTTATGGTTGCCCTGCATCATGCCCTTGAAAAAGAACACAGTGGTAGTGCAAAATTAAGTGATTTCTATAACAACAAAAACAATAACAACAACAATATTAATAAAAATCATGCCACTGGTGCAAACGATCGCAACAAGGAAGATGAGAGCGATGACGGCGATGACAACAGTCAAGACAATAAAGGTGATGACAATTTAAATTTTTCTCTATTTTGTTTGTATAGAAATAATAAGTTTATGTTTATTTTAATTGCGTCCACATGTGTGCCTGTGTAGATACTCCATATCTTGCCATGTACAGTGACGACGATCCAAATGTCGTGACGGACTATGATTTTAAAGATCTCAATTCGATAAATCGTGCTACAGGCGAAACTGTAAGTTGGATTATTAAAGCTTAAGTTGATTTGAGAGATTTTTGGGCATGAGTAAGAAAATTTCAGTTAATGGCACAGAGCTTTCAGAGAAGAGCAAACATGGGCTTGGATTTGGGTGGCAATATGGGAGTGGAGGGTGTTTCATCATTATTGGATTCATCATCCACATCGGCTCTCAGTAGGGGTCTACTAAATGGATACAATAGCGGTGAGATTGGAGTCGTTGGTGGCGTTGGAGGAGTTGTTGGCGTGGGGGGTGGTCGAACAGCAAGTTCATATTGGCGCTGTTATTTTAATGCTGTAAGTTGTTTTTAAGTTTTATCAAATTATTGGCGGGCGACATTACAAATAAATTGAATTTAAGAATAACTCTGTATAAAATTAAAATAAACATTATAATATTAAAATGTAACTAATAATTGAAAAGATATTAAAAGGAATAAAATAAATAATCGATTAAAACTTAGTCACAATCTCGTCACACGAATCGGAATTTTTGACGAATCTGCCCATAATTCGTTAAAAATTCGTTGTTGTCTAGTGGCCCGCATTGTGTGGGTGTTCTTTTAAATACCTACTCGCATTTGTTGTGAAATAATGTTGTGTCTTTGAAGTTGTATCTGTGTATGTTTTTTTTTTGTATATTAATGTATTTGTATGTTTCGCATAGTTATAATTACATGTGTATGTATGTAATTATACTTGATTTAGACATCGTATGTAATTAGTAGTATGTAGATGATTTATTAAACATTATCTTTTAATTTATAATTCTACAGTTGTATATTTCAGTACGGGTTTGTTTTATGTCGTAATATTTGTTTTCTTTGTACCAATAAAAAAAAAAAAAAATACAGTTGTACATTTTCTCTTCATACGTTTGGCACATCGAAAAAAATAAAAAACTAAATAGAGTCAAATTAATGCTTGGACAAATTCATTAGAATGCGATTAAATTATTTGTTGGCAACAAGAAAATTTATAAACGAAAGATAAGACTGCAATATTGCGATAAAGGTTCGCTGCAACCATCTGCAGTTTATCCCATAAATTTATTTTTATTTTTTGTATGAAAACATGGTCTAAATCTTGAAAAAATTCTGTATTTAAATTTAAAAATTAAAAAAAAACATACATTTTTGTATAATTTAAAAACTGGAAACACTAAGTGGATTTTAAGCGTAATATACAGGGACACCTGAAATATGATTTAAAAACGCGTTTTATGTGCATTAAATATGCCCTGAAAATTGTTAAAAATATGCCCCAAAATATTAAAAAATTCCAAATTTGAAAACAAAATACACCTAATTCTCTTTTTACACGAATTATTTTTACACGAATTTTCATTTAACACGAGTTAAAAAGTTAACATTTTTCTCTTTTTACACGAATTGTTTTGTTTTAACACGATTTTAAATATTCTACAAATTCTTTTTATAAATTTTTATTTTTTACAATAAATAAAAGTACAGCAAATAAAAGTTGTTTATGTTTATATTAGTTTTCCTTTTTTATATTAATGAATTTCTGATATTATTTTCTTTTTTCCAAATCATTATTTGTTTTTTATAATATATGTATGTATTTATATGTATTTAAGATATTTAAATGTGTAAGCACGTTAAATAAATTCTCAAGTAAACTTTAACAAAAATTTTTTATTGTTGTTTATTGTACTTTTACGTTATTTTTTAGGTCTGGAACCAATCTACTATTTTCACCTTTGGCTAGTATCTTTTTTTACACGAATTTTTTACACGAATTTATTGGGAACGTATCTATCGTGTAAAAAGAGAATTGGGTGTATTCAACCATTTAATAAAAGTTGCATTTGAATGGGTGAGATGCAAAATTCGTAAGTTACAAAATTTAAAAACGCTTTATGATAACAATTTGTATTAATACATTTCCTTTGATAAAACTTGAAAAAGGTTATGCATTGATACAATCAGTATAGTTCTTCTCATTTAAAAGGAAGTTAAAGCTAATTTGCTGTAAAATATTTTTTTTTGCGTAATTAGAAGGTTTACGGGTAAAAAGCGTATAATTTCGAAAGAAGTTTTTATGGCGAATATGTGAAATTATACCATTTACATAGAGCTTGTATTTAACACAATTAAATTGTATTTACCAAACTGTATCAAATTATCTACAAGAGTGCAACTTGTGCGCAAAGGTTAACATACACATACAACCAGCCAGACGGACGGATGGACTTAGTTAGATCAGTTTAGAAATTTACTCTGAGTCGGTCGGTATACTAAAAGATTGGCCAAGACTTCAATGTATTACACTCATCGGAAATAACGCTTATAATTGTTTTTGTTTTAACATTTTAAAATGTTATTAAAGCTAAAAATAACATTTCGTCAGTTCATTATTGGTTTGACGCATATAAAACCATTGACGATTTTATCTTTAACAGGCGTGGATTCAGGGGGGGGGGGGGGGGGGAAATAAGGAAAAAAATAAAAAGTTGCATGCGAAAGTTGCTGCGTTAATTGCATAGTGTACATATGGTCTTAATCTAATTTTTGTTATAAAATTCTGTTTAATAAAGAAATATTTTTATAATATTTTTTTTACACCCCTGATAATCTCCTGTTATCACATAAAACAGTTCTATAAATGAAAAACCCTCTTTCAACATCGCAAGATGTAACTGGAGCACATTTGAACACTAAGTTCCGATGGAGAAAGGTTGTCAATAAATTCATCCGTCTCACTTTCATTAAAATAAAATTGTGAGAAAATCGATTAAAACACTTTTTTAAAACGTATTACGATCTAAAACGTTTTTTAAACTTTTTAACAAAATCTTTTTTACTGACATCTTGTATTATTTTCCTTAGCACTGTCAATTAAGCCAACGCTTTCATTCATAGAAATCCCTTTCGTTTGTAACTTCAAGAGGCTTGAGCAGATGCATTGAAAGTACTTTTTACAACCGATTTTTGTTAGCATTTCGAAAAGATTCTGCCTCATATTCGCTAAGCATATTTAAAAATTTTTTTCTAGGTTGCAAAAAGGTATTCTTTGGCAAGCTGGACCAAAAATTGATTTTCAAAAAAAAAATAATTGAAGAAATGGCAAAAACAAAAGATGCAGACGGAAAAATATGCGAAAATATGCACTAACAAATCGATACCAAAATTCATAAAAAGCTCTAAAGCGGATAAATATTTTGTTTCTAAAATTGCATATTTATGGTTTCCCTGGTAATGTACAATTACTAGGAAGACCGATTATTCGACTTTCTTCAAAAACCGGGTTTCGGTTATTCCGAATAGTTGCTAATTTTTTTTCTGTTAAGACCAGAACTAAGGTGTTTAGAAAAAAAAGTTGAGCCCGTCACCCCCTAGGATTAAAGATTAGTTGAAAAGAATTCCAGAACATTTTTTTCTAATTTTTTGCCACTTCTCTCGATACCGCCCTTTTAGCTTTTTGTATACTGCGTCGCCATTTTGAATCCGATCATAACATATTGCGTATCGTTATTCATGGCTCGTCTTTGGCGTCATTTTTGCTTTTGGTGACTTTTTAATCCGACATGCCACGCCCCAAAGTTAGGCATACTTTTCTTTTCTTATATATATTACATTGAACTTTTTGTTTTTTATACTCTGTAGCGTTACCGTTTAAAGTCCAATTTTATTGCATCGCATATTTTTTTCTTTGGTGTCTTTTTTATCTGACTTCGAATTCTGAGCGCCACTTATAACACCTCGGATCCTTCCCCCCTAATGTCAAATTTTTTGCACGTGGCAAGAAAGCCCTTCTAATACATACTTTTTATGTCTATGTTTTAATTTGCTCACTTTTGTGCCAAAAAACTAATTCTCCCTGTAATCCGTTGTACGATTCACCTGCCAATCGACTACAAATGGATGAGCTCTTGAGGAAAAACGTTTATTACGAACAAACGTACGGGTTTCGGAATTTCGTCAGAAAACATCCCATTGTTGTAACGATAAAAAGGCAGATACGACCCACATTGCGACGGTGCACAAGGGAGTCAATAGAATTGGATACCTTACTGTTAACAATGAGAACCTTCGCTCTTTCCTGCACGCGGTCAAGAAGCTCCAAAATAGAGACTAAAGCACCGGCCCACACATGAGAGTTTTATTGCATTCACGTGCGGATATAGGGGGTATAAATAGTAAGGAGATCAGATGGAGTGAAGTATATCTTGAACCGTCTTTAAAAACGGAGGCACTTGAATGCTTTTCTTGACACCTTATATGTTCTGCCTATCGGACATCACATTGTATCCTCATGCCCAGAACATCAAGAGATTCTGATTCCTCAATAATTATACCACCCATATATTCAGATGAGGCACCTTGATCAGTCGGGCGTTTATGCGTCAGCACGCAACATTGGATTCTTCGGGCATTTAAATCTTCCCTATTTGCACGAACCCATTCCGAGACAATGTCAAGGTCTCGGACAAGCGTATCATTCATATTCTGCCTCACAGCAACGATAAAATAGTAAATAGGGTTGGAAGTTTGACATAGGAGGTCATTTAGAAAAATAAGAAATAGAGTAGGAGAAAGAACGGAGCCTTGCAGCACTTCTGAATGAAACTAGAACTCGTTTGACGAAACCCCAACCATAATAACTCGTATAATGCGATTTTCGAGAAATCTCGATATAAATCGAGAAAAATTATCACCGACACCAAATGCAACAAGTTTTGACAAGAGTGCACCATGCCAGACTCTGACGAACGCCTTGGAAATATCTAATGCAATTACCTTTCTTTCACCACAACAGAGCCAGTAAGTCTTCAGTAGAATGACCTCCACGAATGCCATACTGGCGGGCGCTAAGTAGGTAGTTTGACTCTAAAAATTTGACAAGATGGTAATTTACCATAATTTTCCTAACTTTGGAAAGTGCAGAACAAATTGCAATTAGGCGGTTATTTTCAGGGTTATGAGCCACTTCTTTTTTTGGTTTTGGCATTACATTTGCAACATTCCAGCAGACTGAAAATTCCGGGTTTCAGTTAAGCATTTATAAATTAACCGGCTTACCCGTTTTATTCAAATAAATAATAACACAAAAATCAAAGGTGCAACAAACTCAAAATTTAAACTTTACTACTTATACTATTTTAGTGTTTTCCTAGAGTTGGCATTGGACTTACGGTTATTTATGGAGCAATTTCACGAAATTAAGTAGGGAAAGTTACTGCGTTTAAAAAACTGCAGTCAAAGTTGAAAAACTGCCATTTGTTCCACTTCTTTATTTGTCATTGGCCAAAAACTGTTGCTTTTACTTCTAATTCATTAAATATAAACAGTCACTGCCAAACCAATTCAAAAAACGAAAATTATACACAAGTAATTAGTATTGTGGTTATTTTGTTGAACTTAATATTAAAATTAAAATATTTTTATGAAGAAGGAATTTTACAACATGAAAATTAATTAAAATTTATTGATAATTTTTCATTCTTAACTGCTGCTGGGCTCGAACCCACGCTTTTACAGACAGGTTACCCGTACATGTTTCGATCAAACATCAGAATGAAAAATTATCAATAAAATTTAATTAATTTTCATGTTGTAAAATTCGTTCTTCAAAAAAAATAACACACTGAAACACGAAAAAAAATAACCATATACGGACAACAAATAACCATAAATAACCAACAAAAAAAAAAAAGACCCGTGTCTCCCAGTTTTGCCCAAAGTCATGCAATTTTTTTTTATGGGCCCTTAAAGATTTAGGACAGCGGTGTCATTTTTGCAAAAAAGTGATAACTTTCTCAAGCTCATATCTTGCAAACCGTTCGGAATTTTGATTAACCTTCTAAGACAAAGTTGTAGCTCTTGCCAAAAATTGTGTACATATAAAATCCATAAACTTCATCTTCAAGATGAAAATCGCAAAAAACTTTAAAAAAATCGATTTTTTTTACCTTTTTTCCACTGTTCAGGTCCATAGCGTAGCAAACCGTTCAAAATTCAAGGAAACAATCAACTACAAAAATGTACCTAAGATCTCAATAAACAACTTTCTAGAACATATGAACTTCCTTAGAATGATTCCTAACACCGTTTATTTTTTTAATTTCATTTGTTTTTTCTTTACTTCAACATTGAGATTCGTATTATGTTTATTATGCTGATGCCCCTGGACTTGCAAATCGAATTCTCTTAAGTTGTGGGTCCGAATCTGACTCTGATTCAGAACTTATGGTGTCCACAGGCACGTTGCTTCCAGACTGCCCTCCATCATCAGCTTTTTCTTCTTCAAATAATTCATTAACATCATACAGGGTGATCTTGTGACTCCACCAACATACCTGAAATATGGCCACAATGAAATCCTTTTCCATTATCAAAGTTATTTTCGGGAATACAAAATTTATTATTAATACGATATCCGTATGACGTGCTAAATTCCCAGTTTTTCATATTTGATAAATACACTGAAATTTACTGTTGAGGGAAAGCTAGCTTCTATGCGCATTTCACTGGTTGCTTAGGCCAGCTCATCAGGAAACCTTTTCCAAAGATTTTAGAAAGGCCAAAAATATTATACAAATAAAACCCTAAAGCGAATAAGAATTATAAACACTAAAAGTCTTACTTGTAACAATATCAAAGCCAAAACAAAACACCAACAATAAACAGTGAGTTTATCTTTTCTTACATTCCCCTACAATTGGTCGGGTTCTTTCCGACTCGAATTGTAGTTGTAAGTGGGTAAAAAGAAAAAACAAAATTAAAAAACAAACTGCTTCATTCTACTGTCTTCGTAAGAAAACAACAAAATAAAACCAATTTGCCAATTCAGTTTTTTGCACGGGCACATGCAAGTATGTATATTATCAAAGTTATTTTCGGGAATACAAAATTTATTATTAATACGATCTCCGTTTTTCCATTTGTGTTATTAGTTGTGGTCTATCTCTTCCCTGTTGGGGCTCGTAATCGGTATTAAATGGATCTTCATAAGTAACACCACTTGCTGTAGTCATTCCTGTAAATTCTGTACTGCGATCTGGAGTTGGTGGCCTTGGTGATACAAATGTTTCAGGTGCAAGCACTAGTAGTGTGGCTGTTACAGGTGCTTTATAAGTTTTGTTCTTCTCAGCATGTCGATTTAGACGACATGTGTAATTTACGCATGCATAGCAACTGGTTGCATCATGATCACCTGGGCGATTAATCCAGTTTACTGGCTTACAATACTTCATATTTTTTTTGCCTCCACTCAACCATGCCATGAGATTGTTATAACATTAGCGACACACTGTATTAGGTGTGTAATTTTCGCCTGTCAAGTCTACTTCGTTGAAAAACAACTTATAAAGATGCTTTTCCTTTTGAAATCTTGTAGAACTTTTTTTCCTGATTTTATGACCGCAAACGTAGCAAAACGAAACCATTTTTTCACACTGCATATTGGAATTGTCAGTTGCCAATGTTGTGGAGCACTTTCTCTATAACTTTCACCACTGAGCTCTCGTGTGCTGTGCTTACTGCTTTGCCTGTAATGTTGCGGTCGGTGAGTGATCGCGTGAATTGTATCTTGAGACCTTAAGTACATTTTTGTAGTTGATTGTTTCCTTAAATTTTTAACGGTTTGCTACGCTATGGACCTGAACAGTGGAAAAAAGGTAAAAAAAAATTGAATTTTCGGGAAAATTTTCACTTTTGCGGCTACATAAGCGCTACCTTAACGGTGCTAAGAATCATTCCTAGGAAGTTTATATGTTCTAAAAAGTTGTTAAGTGAGATCTTAGGTATATGTTTGTGATTGATTTTTTCCTTGAATTTTGAACGCTTTGCTACCTACGGACCTGAACAGGGAAACAAAGGTAATTTTTTTTTAAAGATTTTTGCGATTTTGATCTTGAAGATGAAGTTTGTGTGATTTTATGTGTTCAGAATTTTTGTTCTTTATGGCAAGAGCTACAACTTTGTCTCAGAGGGTTAATCAAAAAAAATTCCAAACGGTTTGCAAGATATGAGCCTGAGAAAATTATCACTTTTTTGCAAAAATTACATCGAGGCCCCAAGTCTTTAAGAGCCCATAAAAAAGAGTGCATTACTTTAGGCAAAACTGGGAGACACGGGTCTTTTCTTTTTTGGTCCTTTATGGTTATTTATTGTCCGTATATGGTTATTTTTCCATGACTTAAAAAATTACACACAGTGTAATTTAATGAAAGTTAAATTTGATGAACTTTACCCTAATTAAAATTTCAAAATTTGGGTTAAACACGAATTTTAAAATTTTTGATCGACAGTTTTTGGTTTCTACTGCAGTTTTTTAAATCCTGGAATTTTATACACTTTATAATTCCTGCCACCAGTGGTGGGGGATATAAAAATGTGTTTTTATAAAAATAAGATTTTTATGGTAAATTTGGATGGATGTATGTATGTAGGTAAATGCGTTCATTTTGGGACATCCCTTGTAAAATTCATTGGTTCTTTCAGTAGAATTGGAAGTAGTACAGGGTGGCTCAGAAAGACCGAAGTGGTGTGAATTCCTTATAACTTTTTTATTATAATTTTTTTTTTCTTTTCTTTTCAGTATTTTGTAAAGAAGACTTGGACAATTTTTTTTGTATTTGTATTTATTAATTAGATTTTCTAACACAACAAGACACAATATCTTATAAATTATAGTATTAGATATATAATGGAGCAATACACAACTGAACAACGTGCCCAAATCGTTGAAATTTACATTTCAAAATTTGAAATTTAAATCAACGGTCCATTGTGTTGACTCAGCGTGCATACCGTCGTCAATTTAAATGGGTTCGTTAACAAGCAAAACTGTAGGATATGGGCTACGGAAAACCCAAAAGTACTTCATCTACGACAATTACACCCAGTTAAGTTTACTGTTTGGTGCGGTGTTTCTTCAGAAAGGATCATTGGCCCATATTTTTTGAAAAAGAGCGAGGTGTCGCCATTTCCATCAATGGTGATCTATATCGGGCCATGTTGGAAAATTTTGTAAGGCCAGCCGTGGAAAACCATCCGAAAATATGGTTCCAACAGGATGGAGGAGCCACAGCGCTCACTGCGAGGGCCACAATGGCTCTTTTACGCGACATCTTTGGTGAAAGAATAATTTCGCGTAGAAGCAATTTTAATTGGCCTCCGCGTCCCCCGGATTTAACCGCTCCAGACTGTTTCCTTTGGGGTTATTTAAAAGGGAAAGTTTATGTTAATAAGCCTAGGACTATTGAGGAATTAAAAACCAACATTCGAGACGAAATTAACAACATTACACCGGAACTTTTGCGAAAGGTCATGGAAAATGTGTTGGAAAGAGCACATTTTTGCGAAGCAGAAAATGGCCACCACTTGCGGGATATCATTTTTAATAACTAATCGAAAAATATTCCCTATAAATTTACTGTATTTAAAAAACAAAAAATTAAAAAATATGTCTTAAATAAAAAGTTATAAGGAATTCACACCACTTCGGTCTTTCTGGGCCACCCTGTATTTTGACTTTTTCCTAATTACTTAACACATTATTTTGTAGGCGAAGTTTTTACTGGGAATAACAGCTTTAATAATGGTGAAAGAAAACATTAAGGATCTAGAAGTGCGAAGTTGCTCTAAGGAAACCTTTGTTATTTTCAGGAAATTTTTATGAACTTTTTAATAGTATAAGCATTAACGCCTTAACTCGTATATTAATTTATACAAAAATGAATTTATATGATATCACTTTCTTTACAATATTCGTTAAATATGATATAAAAATGTTATGCTAATAAATGTTAAACGTTAAAAATGGATTTTTTTTATTATAATTTTTTTTTAAATGTATTTTTTTTGGGAAAAAGTGTATCTTTTTGGTAACCAAAATGTATCTTTCTTGAAATTTCACTGGCAACACTGATTACGGGTATATTTCCAATAAACGTGAGAAAAAAATATATCGAGCCCTAATAGCAAAAATGATGTAACCAACAACATTAAAGATTTTTATTTTTTGATCATTCATATCTCTGGGAAGTACCGTTACGAAATAAAGCAAAAGCAATTTCAAACGAAACCCTAGACTTCAAGCAAAAATATTTAAATAAAACCTTCTCCTGTAAAATTTTATTTTTGTTGGTTACATCATTTTTGCTTTTAGGGCTCGATATATAAATTGCAAATTTTTAAAATAACCGGTTATTATACCCAATTTACCGGTTTATTTGATATTCTAAATATGCACATTAAAAAAAAAAGCTAAAAACGGTCGAAAAATATTCGCTCGTTCTCTATAAATTTCTTTTTGGAAATTATTAGTAAAAAGGTGTAATTTGTATTACAAATTATCCCTATTTTATTTAAGCACTAACAATGCAACACAGTTAACCTTTGTTATTTCTGTAATATTTGTATTGTTATAGTTTTGCCTCCACCTGTAGTAATGCGCGTCGTGTGTTTCCACATGGCACACAAATATTCGAGAGTTATCATATGGGGTAATCATGGACCTAACGAATCAAAATTTTGTGCGTTTCATATAGCACCTTTATCCTAATTGGCGAATTTAAAATAAGTCTGCGACCGTTTGGCAATAGATTAAACAAATTGTGAACTTATTTCTATTACCAAACAGTCGGAGGCGTATTTTAAATTCGCAAACCACGAAAAGGGTGAAGAGTATAACATTTTTTTTCGTCTAAAAGTGGTTTTGTGAAGCGGTTTTTTATGGAAACTTATGGTTAATTCTAAACCTACCACCATAAAATTTTGCCATGCCATTGTAGCTATTTCAAAAGTTTCTATGTCCAAATTGTTTTATACTAATACATACATACATTTATAAGAAATCTTCCCAACAAACACGGAGGTTTGATTTCAAATTGAAAGTGATTTGAAATCAAACGTTTTCTCAAACGTCAAACGTTTGATAATGATTTGAAAATCATTTGTTAATCGTAGCGTTCTCAACAAAAAGGGGAAATTATTTTCAAATTGAAAAATGCCTTTATTTTCAACTTGCTTTCAAACGTAATTCTCAAATGTTTTTCAAATGTGGATTATAATAGAATGTGGAATATAAATAAAACTATTTAATTTTTTTAATTTAAATTTATTATTTATTTAAATAAACTTTGAGATAAACATTCGGTTCCATAGCAAAAAGATGAAATAGTGTTCTTTCCGTCTTCTAATTCTTGGAAAGACAAAATACTTGGCTCCCTTTTATTTTGAGGATTGTAGCACCGCGATCGTTCAACAATCTTTCTTCACTTTCCTGTTTTATTATTTTTCTTTTTTTTCGTATTTTTAAACATTGTAATTTCTCACAAATAATTTTTATTTTTCACTAGAAATAAACTGTTCACTTTATATTAAAATTTATTTTTAATAGTAAAACACATGTAACCACAAGGAAAAATAATTTAACTTTAATCGCCATTTTTAATGCTTACATTTATTTTTCGCTCTAGTATTGCCAAGTTTATTTTTGATTTTATTTTAACATTTGAAAAACATTTGACATCAAATTGATAAAACATTTGATATCAAATGTTTATTTTCAAATCATTATCAATTTGAATTTAAATGTTAAATCAAACAATTGAAAAACGTTTGAGAATTGCGTTTGATGTCAAATGATAAAGTCATTTCATATCAAAGGTTTGACTTCGTGTTTGTTGGGTTTAAACTTAAAAACTTTGTATTTTTTGGAGTGGTGTTTTGTAAAACCTCTATGCCCGTAATTTCTACAAAAAGAAAGCAGGTCGTGTTCGTACACGTAGAGAAAAAACATGGTTGAAAAATGGTTTTGCAAATTTAACTTTACAAATTATTCGTTTCTAAACAAATTGAAGTAAAATATTCACAAGGTGTGCTATTATGTTATATTGTCATAATGTTCTAACATTTTACAATGGTTTAAAAATATTGTTGTTGCTTTGTAAACAAAAAGTATCTTAAATTAATAGAACTTTGCTTTGTATGTTTATTGCGCTGTCGTAATTAATCAGAAGAGACCTGCGCTGAGTGGCTGAGCCGAACAGCATTAGTTTTTGCAGCCGTCGCCGTTGATGGTATAGTTTTATCCGGCTAATATCCGAATTTAACCTGCGGCTAGCAATTTTTAAAACAACACTTGCGGCGTCAATTATCAGGCCTGTTCTGCAAATCACTTTAACTCAAATCACGTGATTTCAAATCACATGTGCCTACTAAAATCACACGTGTGATATTTTAGTGTCCCGTTTTTGTGTGTTTTGGTGTGATCTTCAATTGCCGAAAGCACACCGAGAGACACAAAAACGGTATGACCTTCAGAACACCACAAAATCACACGTGTGATTTTCAAAACATGCCCGTATATCGGCTTAGAAATCTGCTGTTTGGTAAACAAACAAAATAAAATTTATTTGTGATTTGCGACTAAAAAATGGAAAATAGTTAGGAAAGATCTAATTTAATTTTTTAATTCATGGATTAGAATTAAAAATTATTATGATGTTGGGTAAGTATTTATTTTTTATATTTGTTTTAAATCAGCTGATTTAAATTCAAAATAACACACTAAATTAAGAGGGGTTGTTCACACCAGTCGTATATTTTCATGTTATTATTTTAAGACTTATGACTTTATGACACCTTGTGAATCCCCCAAATATTCTAACTCATATATCGATATTGTATAGAACTCGATGTTGGAAGAATTATTCAAAAATGTTATTCAACGAAAAGTTTGCATTTTAGGATTTAAAATTTTTATGGCCGTTTTCTCATTACATGTTTATCTTTTTCCCAACCAAAAACTGCACATTAAAGAAATTTGGTTTTCTCAACGTCTCATTAGCTTCTATTCTGTCGCAAAACTAAGTCAGCTTTTTCATTATGCGATTTTTGTCGTTGCGATCAAGGCGGTGGAGTCGGAGTTGAAGAGTCGGAGTTGAGGTTTTTGTGCTGGAGTCGGAGTCGTAGTACCCACAAAAACTCGCGACGCCGACTCCAAAGTTTTTCGGCATAAAAAATTAAAAAAAAAATTTCCAAAATAAAAATTATCTTCTTAAAAAACATTTAAAATTTATATAAATGGTTTATGAATACTGCTCTTATGTGCTGTTTCCAAATGACAGGCGATGGACTGAGTGCTTTTCATATAAATTTTACTACATAATCAATCGCCTGTCATTTTTAGAATAAAAATTAACATCACTGAGTCTCATATACATTAAGCATAAAGATTAAAGTAGGAGTCGGAGTCGCACATAAAAAATTTCAGCGTTTGGAGTCGGAGTTAGTACTTTTTTCGGACGACTCCACAGCCCTGGTTGCCTTTCTTACCTTATTGGCGAGAGGGGAGAGAGGAATTGTAAGGGGTACATGAACGAGTGTACTCTTCGATTCGGTTTGTTCATTCATTCTTTCTCTCCTTTGACGAAAAATGTATTTAAGTTGTAACGACAAAAATCGTATAATATAAATATGAGACCGACTTCAAAGAGGAAACGACACTAATCGCAACAACAAAAATCGTTTATTGTAAAAGCAGACATGCAAAGCTTTTTATGCAGCAGCAGCACAAGAAAAATAAAGTTTAATTTGTCAAAATCAGCTGATTTATTCAAACGCTGCTTGTGACGCTTACAAAAGTAGAAAATAAACCTACTTTTCGCCTCAAGGCATCTACGCTTTTGTGAATGTAATTTACTACGTATGACTAAACAGATTCTACTTTTTTGACAGCTGCGTATGCAGCGAAAAAGCGAGTAACGCGTGGTGTGGACCTCCAGCTTAAAGCTACGGTCACACTTATTAAATATTTGACCAAATACGCATAACCACTACTTTTGTGAAAAGTAAGTGAGATTTAACATGGTCTTATGCCCAATTTTCAGGATAGTATTTAAATCTATATTAAGTTAATTTTCATAACAAACTTAAATCGTATTTAAAACAGATTGGTTTTTTGAGTTTTATTTAAAAAGTCTTATTTAATTAAGATAAAAGTATGGTAGCACTACTAAATACAAAAAAAAATATAAAAAAGTGTAATTATTTACAAGGTGGTCTGTAAAAACAGCTGACTGTTAATGCTTTGCCTGTTGTTGTTGTATTGTTGTGATATTGAGGCCACCTTGCTAAAATATTACAATAGAAACTTAAGTTGAAATTAAGTGTACCACATCGGTGACTTAAGTTTGATTTAAGTTTTTAGTGAAGAAAAGAATTTTGTATTTAAATCGATTTTAAAAATAAATGTGTTTTAATATCAATCCTGAAAACTGGGCATTAATACACAAAATTTAACTGATTATACTGCTAGACATAGCAAAAACTGCCTTTTATAAGATGTGGTATTATAAACAAAAATAAATATTCGTGTTCAAAGAAATTATATTTTAGTTGACAAGTGTGACCGTAGCTTAACCCAAATTTGTTAACAGACAGTTTATCGGTCTAAACAATTTATGTTGACATTAAGTAACAGACAGTTTTTCGGTACATTGAGAAAATGGCCATTAAACTACCAAATACATTCAAAATCATTAAAAACTTTCAAAAATTGTAAAATGTTCCGGTTTTTCGGGAAGTGAAAATGTCCCGAAATAGAAACCCTTATTAGCACCCATCATATCAACTGCATTGTTATTATTGTTATTCGTTTTTAGTACATCTAATTAGTATTGTAATTAAGTGATTTGCCAGTATTTATTGCAGATACTTAATTCTTGTTAGATACTTTACCATTACGAATAGGTACCACCACCGTTATAAGTCAGTGCCAACTGAACGTAACAGTGCCTCAAATAGAAACAAATTGTCCGGCAGAATGTCTTGCAATTTTATAGTCGTCAAGCAGTCAATAAAACCATAAAAATCGCCACACAAGAGAATGTTGCTGCTTTTTGCAACTTTTAATCATGATTTCGAACACACTTTTTTCTTGCAACAGCGTCATAATTGCATTGTTCGTACAATTGAAAGTTCAGTATGAGTGTTCGTTTGGATGTGAAGCCACATGCATTTGTAAAGTTTTTGTAAGCAAGTATTTTGTTTAATAACAAAATTAAAATTCAATAACTGTCGCAGAACCTCCTTCATGTAACAATTCTATTAAAAGTTGCAAATGCGTGTCCTGCATTTCTCTGAAGCGACTTAAAAATTGTTTTCAATACGAAACAGGAGAGACCAACAAATTCCTTTTAACTGAAACGTTTTAATAAAATTGCTAATCAATAAATTTGCATACAATTTTTATAATGACCATTAAAGCGTATTAAGTTAATTTATAAACATTGATTTGGACAAGATTATCGTCATAGAAAATAAAAACTCTTAAAAGTTTTCCTTCAAGGTTTTGTTAAGTGTATGCCAGCCAGCCAACCAAAGCGACGGACTTCGTTAGATCGAGCTAAAAGCTGGACCCAGAATGCCCATCTTTATATCCTACACACATCTGAATGGTCGAATAATGATTGTTATTATTTAGTTTTTTCTTTGGAGAAGTTGTTGTTTTTGAACCCACAACACCAAAGTTTCTAGTAGTGAGAATCGGTCCAGAATTTCACAAAGTTCCCATAAAAACTCTTTCTGGAATACGGTGTTGGTCCATCTAATTATATTGTTATTTAGGCTTAATTTTGCAAAAAAAGATTGTTTTACAACTCAAATCATATTTAAAATCTATATGGGTTCTAAAAAGGGTAAACGCTTGTGCTTGAAAGACTATACTTTTAAGGGCCGATGCTGATTTTAAATAAAACACAAATTATTTGGGAAATTATCGTCACTTCTTTTTATGATAATAATATTGGCATTGTTCCATTATGTATTGAAAAAAATATCGGCCAAATGGCCGCCGCGATCTTAGCGCCACACCACCACCGGTGGTCCAAATTTTCGATGACGCTGAGGCATAATTGAGGTTCTTGAACTGTTGCTGGATTTTCGACAAACACCTTTTCTTTCAAATAACCCCAAACAAAAAAGTCCAACGGTGTCAAATCAAATGATATTGGCGGCCAATTGACATCGCCACCACGTGAGATGACACGGCCATTGAATTTGTCGCGCAAAAGAGCCATTGTTTCGTTAGCTGTGTGACAAGTACACAGTCCTGTTGAAACCGCATATCGTCCACATCCATATCTTCCAATTCGGGCCATACAAAGTTCGTTATCATCTCACGACAGCGAACAACATTCACAGTAACTGCCTGACCGGCCTCATTTTGGAAAAAATACGGCCCGATGATGCCGCCAGCCCATAAACCGGTTTTTCGAAAATCACTCTTGGATTATCATTCGCCCAAATGCGGCAATTCTGCTTATTCTGAATCACGAAGTGCACGATATGCATTTTGATTTGAAAGCCCATTTTCATAATAAGCCTGAATTACTTTAACGCGTTCTTTCCATGGTTCAAATTGAGTTGGTCTGAAATTGAGAAATGTCAAATGAAATGCAGAAAAAAACTTTACGTTAAGGTGTGCTTCACATTCATTTGGTGCGGTTAGACGCCAAAGGCGTGATCGACCCATATGACACCGTTGGACTTTTTTATTTGTGCACCATGGTTATTTGAAAGAAAAGTTGTTCGTCGATAAGCCAGCATCGATTCAACAGCTAAAGGATGAGATAATTCGGCACATTAACGGCATAGAAGCCCAATTATGCTTCAGCGTCATCGAAAATTTGGACCATCGGATTGAGTAATTCCGCCGAGTTCGCGGCGGCCATTTGGCCGATATTTTGTTTTGATACATAATTGAACCATACCAATATTATCATAATAAAAAGAAATGACAATAATTTCCTAAATAATTTGTGTTTTATCCAAAATCAGTATCGGCCTTTAAAATTTAACCAGACTTTATATGAAATGTAGAACATTTCAAGAACTTAAAACTAATAAATTTTCAAAAAAATGTGTGTTCATATTATTTTACACGGTATTAGTTTGTCTTAAGTTCTGAATATGAACAATTATGACCGCAGCTAGAGATTATTGTTGTATTTCGATCCTAGCATTTGGTGTGTTGTCCCTTTGCTGTTTTAAGCTGCCCTAATCCTTTTTGCCATACTTTTACGAAAGTGCCATTAACTCAAATTTAGCTTAAGTCAACTTAAGTACATTTTCCTTTTTAAGATTTAAAATTGAGGGACTTGAAATTTGGTATATCTTTTCATGAGCAGATCCACTAAGCAGGAATTTTTTTGAAATTCGATCGCTAAAAGGGTAAAAACGACTAAAATCTGTATGTTAATATTTTTAAATATAAGAAAGATGGACTTAAATTTTGCAATACATATTATTACTGTCACAAATAAGCGGACGCAAGTTCAATACAATTTTGATAATAGTACTTTTAAAGGGTAAAACGGGTAAAAATCTAATTTTGTACTGTTTTTAACCAATTTAACTTTTAAAGTTTTAAAGTTAGGAATAAAATTTCTCGAATACGTTTTGGTACTTTTTTTAAAATTTGGACTGATAAGAGAACAAAACTTATATATTTTTGCTACTTTTTTTAACTTCTAAAAAGTAATCAATCCGTCTTCTCCTGATCGATTCCAAGACCATCTTCAGTCGCTAATGCTGACAATTCGCCCAATGCCACTTGCATGACTTTGCTAATTATCGTCTGGAACTTGCCAGATACCAATATCACTTCTTCATCCGCGTAGGCCACGACCTTTCGTCCCATTCAGTCGAAATGTCTTAAAACAACATTGACAGCCAAGTTCCATAATAAGGGAGGGAGAACTCTCCCAGTGGGGTCTCCCTATATTACTGAAGCAAATGCAAAAAATACATTTTACCTGAAAATTGTCTAAATATTAACTGATAATGTTTACAATGGGTACGTTCAACATTCATTTTCAGCTCAAGTGCTACAAAACTGTTGGCAATAGTTGAGCCCAACATTGACGTCTTCTCAGTAGGTTATTATCTCACCAAGATGGGACAGTGTGTAGTTTCCAAGGAAACTGTAACTCCCGACAGCTAAGGCCGGGCATTGCAGGAAATGTGATGTCCCAGTCAGTGGTCGTTGCTAGTCTAGAATCCAAAGTCCCGTAAATACTGCTAGTAAACTTGATAAACATATTTTTTCTATTGCGGGTTATTAGTTGCATGGTGCATTTTTGATAAAAAAAAGTGCTTCATTAACTTGAAACTCTAAAAAACGCCATGATTTTTTACTTCTTTGTTTTTAATAGTTTGTCGCTTTCTTAAGCAGTTGTTTCACAAAAAACTGCAATTCTTAGAAGCACTTCATGCATGCACTCATTTAAAAATGCTTCTTCATATTAAAAAAAAAATACATAAATAAAATAAATATTTTTTTTTCATCTCTAAGGTAATCCCGCGAAGCTCTACGCTTGCCAGCCGAAAAAAACCAGAGTGTCTGGCGGGAATCGAACCCGCAATCTCGGCGCTGTTAGGCTAGCTCACTATCAGCCAGCCTACCGGCACATCAATGAGGCAAAAAGTGACATCAATCCAACGACGAACGTCATCATAAAATTTTGTCATATTTTATCCGTCATCTATTGTATGATGTAGCTACGTTTTGTGTATTATTAACATAATTTTCATGTTTAAAAATAACATAAGAACCAAAAATTCCCAAATTCTTTTTGTTTAAATTATTTAGCTAAATACATCAAATTCTTAAACTAGAATAATAACAAAAAACCATGTGCCATCCCATTCTTGACATAATTTTAATATTTGACCCTGAAAACAATTTGGCAAAATAATGTAAACATAGAACTGATGTCAAAACATCAGCGTTATGACGTCTCTTCTATTTGTGTGATATCTTTAGTTTTTGCTGGAGTTTTTCTAACAATATGCAGTAAAACGGTTTTTGTTTTGTTAAATGTGCATAAATATGAATTTCAATGTTATCAGTAGGCGCCATAAATTATGTACAACAATTTTATTACTAAAATCCAACTGATAACATATACTTTTTTAAATGCCTGTATGCATGTGCGTTTCAAAGTATAAAGGGTACCCCGGTAGGCTAGTTGGTTGTGCGCTAGTCACTCAGTGCGAGAGTTCCGAGTTCGGTTCCCGCCGCAGTATTGGGTCTGCTTTAAGGGAAGTTGGTGAGGTCACAACAAATAAAAACTTTGTTTCTGGATGTTTGCAAATTATAAAAGATATTACGAGTCGAACACAACAGGGTCGTACGTCGTAAAAACGTAGGACGTAAAGCCGTAAATTTCTAAAAGCACCCACAATTCCTTCGAAGACGTATTTGAAAAAAGCATTTATCTTAAAATTGTCAAAATCTCCGAATCCCGAAAAACCCCGATATCCCAAAAATCCCAGAATCCCAGGATCCTAAAAAATACGGTGATTTGACTGACTTTTTGAAATCCCGAATGCCGGTATTTGCGATATCCAGTCCCACATGGCATCCCTAATCACAACATAACTTTTAGGGCTGGTCGATTTTTTTTTAATCGTATAGCAAAAAAAACGTAAACTACATGAAATTCTAAGAAAATTCTCAGAAGAAATTATGTATCTAAAATAAAATCCTAATCCGCGCCTCTCGACTTCAAAATGTAAAGTCCGTATAAAGTTTGCATTTTGCATTCAGTACACCAGTTAAATCAATTAGAAAATTAAACCACACGGAACTTTAGGTTTCGCTTTTTGTTTTGTGCATTTCAAATGCCATTTTTTTCCTTTAAATATTTTCAATTCTAAAAATTCTTTGTCTGAATCTGGGGGATTTCAAGTTAAGCTGCTCTCAAAATTCGCGACAATAATCGTTTTTATATTATTGATTGGTTAAAAACACTTGATTTTTCGAAACACTTAAAATCTGAAATTGTCGAATAAATGACGGCAAATAAAAAAGTTTATACTCTTCTGGAGGACCAATAAAATATGAAGCAATTTTACGTGCATGTGTTTCTATTTACATTAAATGTGGAAATCAGTTTGGGTAGCAAATATGATTAGCAGACAAATCTACTCAATCACGTTATCATAAAATTCGTAATATGTTTGGTATCATTTATGATCGCAGTCAAATAAAAAAAAACAACATTTACGATTCAATCTTTTGCGTCATTTTAATTGTAAAAAAGTAAGAGTGCTATATTCGGCTTGGCTGATTTCTGTGCACCCTTTACCGTAAACTTATCGAGTTTTACATTTTTGATTGGTATTTTGGACTAGACTTTTGTTTTTCAAAGATGGCTTTATTTAAAATTGTGTTAGGTTTTTGACAATAAACTCTTCTTTCCATTAAATTGAATAGAAAATACATAAGTGTGTAGTATAAAAACTCCTAATAGCCGAATTGTATAAGAAAATCGGTATTTTGGTTGACATTGTTTTTTTAATCGTGTGTATTCGTTAGCATTCCTTATTCCGGGAAGGTCTTTTATATAGGGGCAAGGTGAAGCATATGTTCGGCTGGGTTTTATTTGTATGTTGATGCGATTGCGTTAAATACTTAATTTCAGGTGGAAAGCGGGAGTTATTTTCCTACAGCAAGACCATTTTGGAGCCGTTAATTTTTTAATTAATAATTTTCTACTGAGCTTTTTAATGTTTGAATGTAACAAAAAAGTCTACAAGTAACAAAGAGATTTAAAAAAAATAATATCTGTGGGAACAAATTTGATTTAATCGTATCCGTTTATAAACCGTTATTGCTGAATTTTAACAGCAAAATTCTTGGGGCTATTTTTGACAAAATATAAAACATATTTGTCTCCAGCTTATATGGGGTCTTCAGAAACCTCATGCAAACAAACACATCGACAGACGGACATCGGTTAATCTACTGGCGCACTCATTAGGATCTAATAAATAAATATATACATTATCAATATTGTATAAATTACAACCGGCTTGACAAGCTTTGTACATAAAAACAGGCATTTTAGTACACTTGCATATGTACATTTGCTAACGCCTACACGTATGCAATAGTATGTACGAGTATGTGAAACGGAAGTAACAGGTTGTTTAAGTTCACCCCAGTTACTTTTCACCACATTTATTTTTTTGTTTTAACTGTTAGCAACATGAAGCTAGAAAAATGTTTCAAATGTGAATATTTTTTTAATTTTTGTTGCTTTAAGTTCCCTGCAAGCAATTTGGTAGTCGACTATAAAAATAACGCATTTATAAATAACTCTTTAACAACTAACTATAAGCTAACTATAAATAAATGCAGAAATTCCCCGAAATCAATGTGAGTGAATTTTGTGCTGCATTTTTTTTATATTCTTTTTTTAATATTTTCGTTTGTTTCTTGCCTTTGTGTTCTTTTGTTATTTCGAATTTGATTTTTATAACTGTTAATTGTTTTGTATATGCAACATTTTAGTGTGTCGCAGTGAAGCCTGCCGATCAATTGTCCCATATGAGGGAGATACGGACATAAGAAATGCCATTAAGTTTATAAAAAAACGAAAATTCCATGCAGAATGCATAAAAAATAGAAGTAAAAATACTTAAAATATTAACATAAAAAGAAAAATATTAAAATAAAATGGTTTTTAATAATTAAAAATAAAATCTACTATGTAGCTAAATTTAAGTTTGTTGAACAGTCATGCAGAGTCGGACAATTGACTACTTCCTTTGACATGCCAATGTTAAAATAGTCAGTTGGCTCCATTAAAAATAATCTAGCCAGCAACCACAACTAGCTTAAAAAAAGTTAACTTTAAGTTAGCTTAAAGTTAACTGAGTTGCTTGCAGGGTTGTTTACGACTATCGGACAAACATTCACACACACACATACCCACTTTACCCTGTGGCAAACGCCAAGGTTTAACAAATGTTTTATACCTATTAATATTATTTCATTGACAACACGTATAGAAGCTACTTATCCGTCACAGTACCAAACACACAGAACTGGAAACACTCAATTATTGATGAGGTAGAAATTGTAAATTGCAATATTTTCTTTTAATTTGATTTTTTACTTATATATACTGAAGGTATGGGAAATACCGGGTTAAACACACTTTCTTTTCATTTTGAAGAACCGTGAAAATTTGAATATTGTGAAAAGGGAAGAATTTAAAATCAGAATATTGCATTCCAGATCTTAGGGAATACATTCTTATTAGATATTAATCTGGCAAACTTACTTCTTTAAAAGATCAATTTTTGTGTAAATTATACCGAAGTTTTCGTGAGAACTTTAAGATTGTTTTAATAATTTATCGTAAATATGCTCACGTAAAAGGAATCCGCTTTTTTCGGAAAATTAAAAATAGTTTCGCAATACTTTACTGTATCCATCCCGTTAGGCGTTGTAAAGTCAAATTTGCCAAATAAAATTGGTAAAAAATCGTAAAATTGGCTTACATAATTAGCAATCGACAACATCGTCGGTTTTTAATATAATATTTTAACCAGGGTTTAAAAAGCTGCAGTCAAAATCCAAAAATTGCTTTTTCTTCCACTTTCTGATTTTTCATTGGACGAAAATAAATGATTGCCTTTACTTCTGATTCATTAAATAAAAACAGTCGTAGTGAAGGCAAAAGCAAAAAACGAAAAGTTGAAAACAACAAAGAACATCGGCAGTCGACATGTTCGAAAGTGTTTGGTTTGACAGACTGAAACTTTTAAAAAATCCAGTAGTTAACGTTAACGTTGTGTTTATTTCCACATTTTTTTTTTAATACATGTGTACACAAATACATACGTTTTATTTAATTTCAAAAAATTAAAAAGATTGTTAAGCATTAAAATAAATACATATGTATATATACATATGTATTTATGTACACATGTATTATTTAATTATTCAGCTGCCAAACTCTGCTAAATTTAAGTCATCAAATTAGGGAATGCAGTGAAATAGGAGTTAAAAGATAAATAAATAAGAATAGAATACTTTATGTGAACAATCGTCAAATTTGGGGCACAAATCGTCCATAAATAATTTTTGCAGAGAACTCGTCAAAAAAGTCAAGCAGGAGGACAGTGCAATCAAAACAAGCGATTGATCACGATCTGAATGCCTTTATTGGTTATCGTGCTAAATTACTAAAACTGTGTCCATGTACGATCGGGTTCTTTTGGGTAGTTAGCATCTATAGTGGAGTGCGGCGAATATAAGCTTAGCGAATGCGAATGCAAATAATGAAATTTAATATTTGCAAATACGAATACTTACAATATGTTGAAGACTCATATGCAAATAACTTTTTATTAATGTTTAATTATAATACAAATAAGGAGGTTCATTTCAAAACTTGACTATTTCACTCTTTGTGTTTTTGCACAAGTTGAGAAAATTATTTTTTAGAAATGTCATTTTGAACTGGAATATTCTACTTTTGACGAAATCATGCCTTTTATTTTTTTGCTTGTGTAATTATAGAGCTTTGGCCCAGTTGTATTTTCGCTGAGGTTTTATTTAAATTTAAAAAAAAAAAAAAAAAAATTCTGTCAAAAATGGAATAGTCAATAAACTAATGTGCTGTTTTCACAATACAAGTGATTAAACGTGTGGAATAATTGATATGAAAAGCACTCAGTTTTTTGAGTATTTTTCATATAAATTTTTCTACACGTTCAATCACTTGTGTTCTGAAAACAACAAAATAATTTAATTACATCACTATTATAATTGTTAGCATCCCATCCCTGCTGGTAAGTGGTGAGATTCTTGTAAAATTTTGTTTTGGTAACAATGTTTTTTTTACTCTGCTTGTGATTATATTTGTTGCTTTTTTTTATTAATAAAAAAACAAGCATTATTTTGTTCTCTGCAAATGTTGCTTGATTGGTTGGATGTTGTTGGTTTATGCCGGCTCAAGTTTGTATAAAAAGCATTCACGATACACAACTGATGTCAAGTTACCCATTCAGTATCCAAGTGTTGACATCAATCCTGCGGTGTAACAACTTTGAAATAAAAAACCGTTAAAAAAAGAAAAAAAAATACATCTATAAAAATAAATTAAACTAATTTAATTTAAATTCTATTTAATATATAAAAAAATAGTGTTATTTATCAACTTTAAGCTACGGTAAGTTTATTATGGAAATAAAATTATTCAGGTGATGGCAAATATGATTTTTAATTTGGTGTAATTTTTCTGAAAATTAAGAAACGTTTTTAAAGTGAAATTTTTAATTTTTTTAAAATTTTTAAATTTTTTAGGTCTGTTCAATAACAGAAAATTATTTCTTATTTTCTATAAAAGTCACTAGTAAGTGTTTACGTACTCGAAAGGCTTGCAACGATTGTGTGAAAAAGAGCATACAAATTTGTGAAAAAATAATATATAATTATAACACAAGTTTGCAAGGCGAATTTTAAACAAAATAAATCTTAAAATGTCACGTTTCTAAATATATTTAAGTTATATGTACAGTGAAACCTTCCGATTCAATTAAAGAAAATATTTGTTGAAGATGAGAACTACATAAGTAATATGGCCGCTGAATTTTTAAAAGAACTTTTCAAAAAGTTTCGATATCGTTACAAAGTCTTTCTGACTTGAAGTTTTTAATCTGAAAAATTCATCCGCTAAATTAATTTCAATTTATACACACTCATAAAATTATTACTGTAACTTATTGTGGGTTATTGAATTCGTTTTCCGTACTGGTAAAATTGAATAAAAATATAGTTATTTTACGAATAATTTTATTTTTTATCATTTATGTTTGTTATTCAAAAAACGAACTTCCAAAAACTAATGTTTTTTCGTATTATTTTTGTTTTTTTTAAGTGAAAACTATTCAATGTTTAATAAATAAAAAAATTTTAAATTAATGTAACATTCATTTGATTTAAATTAATTTTTAAGTTGTTTTAAATGAATTTTCGTTTGAATTAAACTACATAATATTTTGAGTGTAGATATGTAATATACCGATACAAGACCGATACTCAAACAAAAATATCGCCGATATCGATACCTACACCGATACGCATATTGAAATTGAATTCAAGTTAAATTTCACAAAACTCAAGTCGAGTAAATAGTTAATTATACAAAATTAAAGTGAAAGATATTATTACTATTTAAAATTAATGTTAATATGAAAAAAAAACAAAATATTAAATGTGAGCAAAATTAACAAAAAAAAATCAACATCTTTTTTACAAAAATACACATACAGAAAAAATTTAAAAATGTCTAATCACCAAATTCATACAAAATTCATAGAATCAAGCAACCTATTTGTTGATTTTGCACCTAAATATTATTGATTATATTGATCACTAAAAATTGTAAAAATTTAACATTTTGAATATTTTTTTTCAATAAATTATATTTTTAATTTTAATTAAAAAATGATCAAAATACTTTGCTGTTGATTTTGACAATTTCCAACAACAATTTCACAAATTTAAATTATTTTATTTTAAACGAAATATTTTTGTTATTTTATTATTATTTTAATTTAAAATTTATTTCAAAGCAACTGAAATGTTAATTAAATCAAAATTATATTTTTAATATTCGTTCAACAAAAAAAAAATAAAAAAATAATTGATACAATTATTACTTTACCCTGCCTTTACACATGCAAGTAATTACTTGCAAGTAGGCTATACGTATTAACATCGAAAATGGCGACGAAATAGTCGAATGTCATACAAGTTGCACGAATGTTTACACAGTCAAGTGAAAGTTCCTTATACATCAGAGTTACCAAGTGCGAAACAGAGCTTCATTTCTAAATAATCATTTGGCATTATTAATTATTATTACTTTTTTTTAAATTAGATTGATGTTTAAACAATAAAGTAATTGTCTTCTTTAAAAATACTTTAAAAAAGTTAAATCTATAAATCTATATTTCCGCAATCAAGTAAATTTGGTAACACTGTTTATGTTTTTGACATTAACTTGCTGCAAGTGTCAAAATATCACTGTCTTCAGAAATTTCTTGCAAGTTGAGCTGCAAGTTGTGTGCAAGTACGAAAAATGTGATGGTTTTAGTAAAAACGTGTGAGTGTATTGAGTTTTTCGAACTTGTACTTGCATGTGTAACCCGGCGTTTCCACATGCAAGTAATTACTTGCAAGTAGTGTATACGTATTATCGACGAAAAATCGAGGAAGCAGCCGATTGGCTGAAAGTACGAAAAATGTGATGGTGTAAGTAAAAAAGTGTGAGTGTATTGAGTTTTTCGAACTTGTACTTGCATGTGGAAACGCTAGGTAAAGGCCAGGTTAATTAAGTTGAAATATTTTTAAATAATTTTTTTTCAATTGAAATTAATGGGTTGCTTGATTTTATGGAATTTGGTGATTAGAGACAATTTTAAATTTTTTCTGTGTTTATACAAGATAAACAAAGTATTTTCAACTTTTGTGGAGATAAACGATTTCGCAAGTCCGTTTAAACCAGACTTGCAGCGGAAAATAGTCGCTCATATGCGACTGCAACTTATTTTAAGACTTAAGAATTCCTTCACAATTTTTTTCAAGTTTGGGCAAATAAGCGGATCTGTGTCTCTAAAATATTAGAAGATCTAAGTTGACTCTCAACTTCTTCTTTAGCAGAATCTCAGCATCGGATGGAAAGAGGCTCACTCCCCTCGGATCCTCTTATTTTTTTCTCAAACTTTCCAAAGGCCAGTTCTTGTAGTCTTATCAGAACTTGTACCACCTGCAGGTCTGACCGCAGCTCTTTCGAAATGCATATGTATGTTAAGTAGCTCAGTAAGACTTTTTTTCTTTACGATTGAAGTCCATCTTCAATTTATTATATGAAACATTTTTTATTATTCCGTTTTAATTTTATTTTCTGCTTTTTAATGTGGCTGTTCATGTAAGGTGCTGCATCGGTTAAAAATAGAAGGATAATCTGTTCAAATTTTGAAAATCTTTTTCCAAAAAAAATTTAAAGATCAATAAATAAATAAAGACTTTTTTTGTGTATTTGGAATTTTTTTGTAGAAATTAATTTTATAGTATGAACATTTAAAAATATATCACTCAAAAATGTTAAAGTATGCAAAAATATGCATTTAAAACCAAAATATGCATTTTCACAAGAATATGCAACAATATGCAAAAACAAATCGATGCAACTTTAACGCAAATTTAATGATTCAGAAAGATAATTGGTCGACATCGATCTTAGATTATCGTCAAAAAATATGCATTTGCATGAAAATCGCATCCCTAATTATTAGTTTTATGATATTTGGGTTCAGAGGAAATAAAAGTAATAGTAAGATATGTATCAGTTCGAAATATCTTGTTTCATTTTGATGATTTTGTTATTTTTTCTTATCTATATATATAAAAGCAAAAGGACAAAAAAAGTCGTTTAGCGATTAGGGATTTTTTTTTTGGGATTTTATACATATCAAATATAATTTTCCCTTCTCTTATAATTTACGCTTATTTTTCTTTGTTTCGTACATAAAATATGAAAAAAGTAGTAAAACTTTTACCTTACTCTTATCAACAACTAACACAGTGTTTTAAAATCACATACAATTTTTGATTTTTTAAAGACAATTTTCAAGCAAATTTGTCTTTCCCAAAAATAAGTAAATCATTACCTGAAACGCAAAAGGCCCTAACTAACGAAAAATCAACGTTTTCATTGATTTTAATGTATTGAACAACACAAATTTCCACAAAAAAATTTTGGAATCTTTCGACTAAAATTTGATATTTTGTTTAAAAAAACAAAAAGCCATATCTACAAAGATACTTAGGTAAACGCTAAGAGGCCTAACTAACAGTTTGCATAATATGCAACATTGTCAAAACAACTCGAAGGTTTTACAAGAAAAATAGAAGAAAATTTAATTTAAAACTGGTTAAGGCGATTAATTAAATTATCATTTTGAATAGTATTTGCTTCTGCCGCAAAATGTTAGATAGGGCCTTTTGCGTATTAGGAGACGAAATTTAAAGATAATATAAAAAGTTTGGGAAAAAGAATGCTGGGCTTCCGGTTAATAATGGAAAATAATTTCATTCAAATGGCTGCCTCGGCTGGCCATGAAGTAGCCTACACGATCGGTCAAATTTTTAAGCACATCATCGATTGTGTGCAGCTGTATTTTACCAATGGCTTCACGAATATTGTCCTTTAAAGCGTCAATTGTCTCTGGCTTGTCTGCGTAACACTTATCTTTGACGGCACCCCACAAATAATTGTCCAACGGTGTCAAATCGCAGCTCCGAGGTGGCTAAACGACATTAGCTCTGCTGCTGATAATACGATCTTCAAAAACAGGGCGCAAAACATCGAGTGTAGCTTCGGCTGTGTGGCACGTAGCGGCGTCCTGTTGCAACCAAATGTTGCCAATATCGTCCTCTTCACTTTTTGTGAACAAATATTCGCTCAACATGGCCCGATAACGATCGCTATTGACTGTAACGGACACTCCTTGCTCATTTTCGAAGAAAAATGGTCCAATTATGCCTCAGGACCAAAATCCGCACCAGTGACTCGTGCCTCAAATGCGACAATTTTGTTTGTTTACATACCCGCCAAGATCAAAATGAGCATCATCTGAAAAGATGATTTTTTTTTTTGGCAAAATCGGCATCTTTTCAAAGTAATGCCGCAACATTTCCCAGCGTTGTTCAAGCGTATACACAACCATATTCGTTCAGCGGAAGAATAAAACTAATTATCTGTCAAATCAGACATGAGCTAAGTGTTACCATTCACGAAATAAGCACTTGTTGAAAAAAAACGTTAGATGGCGGACCCGTTACTCTGTAAAATGTTGACTAAAATTTCATGTTAAAATAAAAATTATGTTATTTATTGTATTTGTATACTTTAACTGTAACTATTGATCTACAAGTCCCGTGTGAACCGGACAATCGAGGTTCATCATGTGTACATATATTGGCTTAAATCGCTGCTATTAAATACTCGTAAAGAAATTAGTTTAAGATGCAATTGAACTTTTAAATTTCGTATGTGTGTTTTGTAGGGTATTCATTTAATCGGGCTTTTACTTTAATCGGTTAATCGCTCGATTAATTAACCAAAGTCTTGGTTTAATCGGTTCAAAATCTGCTAATTTTGTTATTGGTCGGTTAACCGATTAATAAAGTTTTTGTATAAATTAAGTAATTTGAATAAATAATAATGGAAAATTATTTATTTTTAGGTTATAAGAAACAAAAAAAAAACAATAACATAACAATTCTTGAACTAAAACGAGCAAACAAAAAAATTTTAAAATACAAATGTATTACATTTTATTAGTTACTTAAATAGTTCAAGGAGATCTTTAAAAAAAATAATTTGGTTTAAATGTTAAGGATTTAATCGATTCTTTTCCTTAGTTTTTATAAACTTGACTTGGAAAAAATAGTTTCACTTATCGAAAATGTTGGAGGAATCGAAAGCAACCCATAAGACAGAGTACCTTATTTCTGGCTGCCGTATTCATAAAAAATAAAATAAGTCTGAATTGTGCTTTAAGGCTAAATTTTCATACAAATTTTCTTAAAATGCATTTCAAATCCATTTTAACTTTTTATGAATACGGCAGTGAGCCCCGTCCATTAGTCATTAGAGTTCTGTTTAAATTTTTTAAAAGTGTTAACACTTCTAATTGTTTCGGTTAGTTCTGTTAAAAGATTGTTTGAGTTACTATCGAGAGTTTCTTCTGTTCTCAGGTCATCACCAGACTCATCCTGGCAAAGCTCAGCACCAAACATTCTACACAAAAGTTTATTTCAAATTTCCTTAGTTTCTTTTTTTGTACTGTATCTTAAGAATGTGTTTTGCTAGAAGGAAATGAATATAAAAATATTTTCTAAACGCAAAGCCAATTTTAAATTAGCCGATTAGTAAATCGGGTGGTAATTAATCGTTTAACCGATTAACTGTTAACCGAATGAATACCCTAGTATGCTGTCAATCAAGTTCGTTTATTCGGTTTACTTTAAATTTTGTAAAGTTTTCATTGATTGTTTATTCAATATTCACAATTGGGATTCGCAAATATTTGCTTTCCAACTGTTTCACAAAAAAAAAAAAAATGTTGTCCAAGTTGTTAAAAAAACATAAACAAAGGACCCCAAGTGAAAACATGCAACAAGTGTGTGTCGTGTTAGTATGAATACTATGTACGTGTGTTCATGTATCCAAACACTTCTTTGAAAGGGAGGAGTGCGTATTAGTATGTGTGATTATAGCAAGAAGGACACAATTCATACATTCATGCAGTGCTTCATTCATCACACATTCGAGTGCTAAAAGACAAAATAATCAAAGGGAAAAAGTTAAATATGATTTTGATTTCTTATTTATGAATTCTTAATAAATTAATAAAAGTCAATTGCATTTTGAAAAGTTTCTTTTTAAACTTTTACTTTCGCATCTTTTATTATTCTAATGCCACTCGTAACCATTTTTGTACACTTCACCGAAGGTAAAAGTTTGTATGTATATAAGCTTGTCATTTCGTTTGTAATTTCTACAATAAAGATCTTAGACTCTATAAGGAACATAAATATATCCTGCGTCCTTATGAGTAACGAAGTTGTTTTAACTATGTGCCATACATGGGCATACTGCATTACTTTTTTACTGCATTACACGTTTCAGTAATCAGTAAAAAGTACTGATTACTGAAAAAAAAAATCAGTATTCAGTAAATTTTACTGGTTATTGAAACAAAAAATCAGTATTCAGTAAAAAGTACTGATTACTGAAAACAAAAATCAGTATTCAGTAAAAAGTACTGATTACTGAAAAAAAAAATCAGTATTCAGTAAAAAGTACTGATTACTGAAAAAAAAATCAGTATTCAGTAAAAAGTACTGATTACTGAAAAAAAAAATCAGTATTCAGTAAAAAGTACTGATTACTGAAAAAAAAAATCAGTATTCAGTAAAAAGTACTGATTACTGAAAACAAAAATCAGTATTCAGTTAATTTTACTGGTTTGTGTAAAAAAATGCAGTAATAAGTAAATGATTGATAGTAGATACTGTGGCGTGTTTTCACTTTTTTAAATTATTTAAAAAGGAGATGTGTTATTGGGTAAAAAAAATTTATTTACATGGTTAAAACAACGAGTTATTTTAAATAAACAATGAAAAAAAAATTAGATGTATTTGTGAATACATGCTGTGCTATATGCTGTTAGCTTTTCTAAGCACAAGCATTTCAAAATTTTTGTCGCTAAGTTTTTGTCTTCTAGAGCGATTCACAATCCCAGCAAAAGAAAACAGTCGTTCTACAGGTGCAGATGAGGGTAGTGGGGTATTATATTTTATAAAAACGTTTTTTATTGCATTGTGCTTATGCAGGCAATTTGTTGTTGTATCCCGGTCGGCCAAGTATAAAATTGTTTCCTCGAGATAATTTCCCACATCGCTTAAATTGGACTGTACATCATCATCTGGTTAAGAAAATTGGATATTCAAATATACATACTAATATAAATATCAAAGGAAAATAATGTGCAAAAGTTAACATCACCTTCTTCCCCAAAATCTAAAAATGAATTTTGCGGCGTTTGAGGCACAATACGGGTTTCAGTATCCGGTATCTTTCCGTATTTTATTAGGTATGTATTTAACATTTGTTTTACATCTTCCTCTGTTTTTGATGTAGCCGTTTCCAATAGAGGTTTTAAAAATCGGAGCTTTATTTCAGGTATAGTTACCGCCGCAATGATAGCATCCCAAGCGTCTGGCTGTACTTTGAAATATTTTTCAAATCTTAGAAATAAAGCCTCTTTCATTTTTTTTATCGATGGAGATAGGTATTTTAAATTTGATTGCTCTAAACGCCAAAATTTTACCCTTAACGAGACTATGGTGGGGACGAAATGTCCGAAGTACATAGTATTTTCTCCCTGAAGGTAGTCAATTGCCTCTGCTATAGGTTTCATTACTAATAGAAATTCCTCCAAGTACTCCAGTTCGTCTGCAAGAATGGTGGGGATAGAAAGCCGGTAGCAAAGTTCCGGCAAATTACCTTTATGCTGCAACAACCTTTTTACGGAATCATAAAGAGAGTTCCACCTTGTTATACATGGAGTCAACAAATTGGCGCTTAAAACTCCGCTGATGACTTCTGCAGACTTCGGTCTATTGCATTTGTTCCAAATCTGTGTACATCTATAAGCATAAAAGTAAAAAATAAATCGAAGCGGTTTGTAGTATGAATTTTTTCAATTTTACCTGCTGAAAGATCTTTTATGAATATCTTTTATATCTTGACTTAAAGTGTCCATTATTTTATTGAAATCAGTTGTAGCCAAAAGATTTAGTGTATGACTTGCGCACGGAAAGTGTTTAGATAACCTTATATTAACAGGTTGAAACTGGGGGCCTAAAATGTTTGTTTGGTCATCCGAATCAGATCCAGAGTCCTCATCACTATCATTTTCATTGCATATTGCTGAATTATAGAAAATTATTAATATAATCCCATTTGAAATAAATATTTATCGCTTACTTAAATCAACACCGAATTCCTTAAAAGCTTTTAAAAAATTTGATCCATTGTCGGTTATTGTATAAACAATTTTGTCAATGGGTATTTTAAATTCTTTATTGATTGTGCCTATCAACTTCGTGATGCGATCAAAAGAATGGGTTCCTTTGAATCGTCGACAGGCCAGTGCTACTGATTTCCTCTCTAAACTATTTTCATCAAGCCAATGGCAGGTGTAGCCAAAAAATGATTTTTTCCCACTGGACCACACATCAGCAGTGACACAGACGTATTCGACTTTTTCTAACTTAGTTACAATGTCTTTTATAAATTTGTTTTGCGTTTCTAAAAGCAACCTTGTTATTGTACGTCGGCTTGGAATTTGTTTGCCGGGAAATAAGTTTTTGAAACTCTTGTCATCAATTATGGACAATGGAGAGGCAGTAGAGCATATAAAATTCAAAATGTCCTCAACAAAGGAGCTTTTGCGACCTCTTGTTCTCCTGTTCTCCTCCTTTCTTGCTTTTAAATCTCCAAGTTTTTGGGGATGTTCTTTTTTTAAATGTTTAATAAAATTGGAGCTCACACGCAAAGACCCTTTAATTTTTTTGTTGCAGACTTGGCAAACAGCAATTAAGCCGCCCATTTTCCGTTGGTGAGGAGTTTTGTCCATCTTATTTAAATTGGAAATCAATAAATTACAATTGAGAGTAAGTGCTATATTTTCGGCTATACCGCCAATCATAATATTTATATCCTTCACCAATTTTGTTATAAATAAAAGCTGAAACTGGGGTTGAACTTGGAACCTCTTGTTTACTGAACAACCCCTTAGGCCGTTCAGCTATATAAGGTTTAATTTGTTAGATAAACATTTTTAAACATAAACGATGTAAAAAAAACCAAATAAATACGTAAGTAGTTATAAAAATATGTTATTAAATTAAAGAAAAATAAAAACTAATTTTTCACAACACCGGTTTTCATTTAAATATTATAAATATTTAGCTGGATTATTAAATCATTTTATGGTGAAGGTTATAAAATATGCTTATATTTTATATTACCATTTCAACAATTTTAAAAAAGTCGTCACTAAAAATAATTGTATTAACACCATTGAGTTCATCTGATTTCAACAAATCTTTTGAGGTTTCACTAAAAAAATTTGAAAATCTTGGAAGATCTTCTTCACACAAAAAATCCGGATCTCTGACCGAGTCATCACTGTCAAAATCGGAAATATCGCTCATTTTTTTAATATTTTTTCACAACTGATAAATAAAAATTCCAAATATCTGCTACGAAAGAATTTCTGTACCGTTATGAATGAAACTTTTTTTTATATTTTTATTAGTTGCAACTTTTACAATTGATTATGTTATTATGTATCAATTTCAGTGTTGATAAAGTTGGTACAATTGTACTTTTTTTGGTACAATTCAAAACTTAAAAGTACACTGGTCATTTGGTACAATTTCCAAATTTTTCAAACCTATAGGTAAACATACTTATAATTGATATAAAATAAAAATATAAGCGGAGTTTAATGTACAAATGAATTATATGCACCTTTTGTTTTTGTTGTATACAATTGTTGGTTTTAAAAATAAAAAAAAAAAGATTAAGTACTATTTTAAAAGTTCCTTGGTACGATATTGGTTTTCTTATTTATCATCCCTGATCAATATTAATTTACAAATTTTATACAAAACAATTAAAAACGTATAAAATTTAAATTAACATTAATGCAAAGTTACGACGTGATTGGCGTGGCATACTGGTTAGTGTTTAAGCCGCTAATCCTTAGGTTCGGTGGTTCGAATCCGGCTTTGGCAGACAAGATATTTTCTCTTTTATATTTTAAATGTAAAAATAAATTTTTTTAAACATTTTAAAAAATAACAAAAAAAATAAACTTTTTTTTTCAAAATATAAATATGAATTTAAATATAAAAGATATTGGTCTAGTACTAGGCGTTTACGGCTCTCATCTACTAGGTCGTGGGTTCGACTCTCAGCTCGGTCGGCTTGAAAATTTTTTTCATTGTAAATTAAAATAACTTGTTGTTTTAACTATGATAATATTTTTTTCCACAATAACACATTTCCCTTTTTAATAATTAAAAAAAGTGAAAACACGCCACTGTTCATACAATGTGTATGTATTATTTTTAAGGCAGACAGTATCTACTATCAATCATTTACTGATTACTGCATTTTTCTACACAAATCAGTAAAATTTACTGAATACTGATTTTTTTTTCAGTAATCAGTACTTTTTACTGAATACTGATTTTTTTTTTCAGTAATCAGTACTTTTTACTGAATACTGATTTTTTTTTCAGTAATCAGTACTTTTTACTGAATACTGATTTTTTTTTTCAGTAATCAGTACTTTTTACTGAATACTGATTTTTTTTTTCAGTAATCAGTACTTTTTACTGAATACTGATTTTTGTTTTCAGTAATCAGTACTTTTTACTGAATACTGATTTTTTTTTCCAATAATCAGTAAAAAAAGAAAATACTGAAAAAGTACTGGTACTGCAAAATGCCCATCTATGCTATGTGCGTCTGTCTGTTGAAATGGGTGTTCCGAAGACCCCAGATATGATGGGGACTTTGTTGGTATATATTAATGTCACAAATGTTCCGATAATTTTCAAAATTCCGCCTGATTGGTCCAAAAATGACTGAGATGTAAGCAAAGAAGCACGACTGCCTCTTATTTTAAACGTCAATCCATTGTTGTTGCTTTTTGTTTGTTCTCTGTATATCTGGAGAACGGCAAGAGCTAACGTTTCTAAGTTATCCATACTCAACACCTGACAAAATGTGTGCATGATTGGTGAAGTGAAGTGGACGTTGTCCTTTCCACACAAAGACATCATAGAAATATGTATAACTGAAGTACAGCAAAAGCAAAGGTTTTCAAATTACTTACATGCATCTTCGTTATCTATAGACAACATCCGGCAAAATGTGGGCGGGAGTGGAGACGTGGGCGTGACACAAAATATTTTTATTTTTATCTAAAAACGTTAAGTGAAACATTTACCAAAATTTGGTACACATAGTTTTGATTGATTTTGTTTGTGGAAGAAATATTCTTAGTATGATATTTATATCATAGCATTTCAACTGAGAGTTGTTGGATTCTCAATACATAAGCTCTCCAAAAATATGGGCAGGAGTGGAGAAGTCGGCGTGGCGCCTCCCGTACAAAGTCATTACAGATGTCTGTTTATCTCGAGAACGGCAAGAGATACAATTTCCAAATCAGGAACAATCATCTTATGGTGTTTTCTTTTCTACAAAAAATGTCACATTTTTTAAAAAAAATAATGCAATTTGGTGTTCGTTTCTTAAAAATGCTTTGCCCTCTAAAAGGGCAGCGTGTTTAATTCTAAAAAAATTCACCGTTAAATGTCATAAGGAATTGCACTTTACGCTTCTTATATGTAAGTCGAAAGTGTTGATAATGCCCTGTAAAAAGATGACTTCTGTTTATATATGGTGTTACCAGACGAAGTTGAGAAAAATCGCCTCTAATCATGATAGTAAAAATTTTTAGTTTTAATAATTATTTTTTCTATTTTCTTTTATAGTAAAAACAAAAGAAAGCATTAATTTGTTAATGGTAGGTTTGTCAGCGGTATAAAATTTAAACGAATTCGGTGTTTTAATTTTTTTTTTGAAAAAAAACGTCAAATCAAGAAATCGTAAAAACTAGGTGTTAATAAATCGGCAATCTGGCAAATGTATTTTCTTGCTTACATATTTTATGAGAAACAAACTAAAGAAATTGGAATTTCGTCATTCATTTTGTTCATTTATGTATTTATTTAATATCAATCTATTAACAAAATTGGCTTTATGTTTATTTTTTTTATATTTCGAAGAACACACTTTTTGATTTATGTACACATTTTTTTTATATATTGAAGAACAAACTTTGTCAGCTGTTAAAAACAGGGCGATCCAATTTTGTGTTTTGTTCTCGTCAAATAAAAAATTGCACTACAAATTACATGTTCGGCAATACATGCACCTTTTAAAATGTGGTATTTTTTTTTTTTTTTTGTAAAAAAGAAAACACCATTAGTTTTAAGTACTTCAACATTCGACAAAATGTTGGCGGGATTGATTAAGTGGCCGCGGCACAAAATTGATTTATTTATATCTAAATAACGGTCTTTTTATAACTTTCTGTTCTTATCGCACCAGGGTGAAGGGTATATAAGATTCGGCTTACCTGACTATGCACCCTTAATTGTTTTTTGACCAAGAAAGAACCGAATTGCATCCACCGAAATCTTTTTTTTATACCAAGTATTGGATATTGTAATGAGAAATATCTTTAAAAACTACCTAATTTTAAGGATGAAGCTAGTCCCAATATGAACACATTTTTATATTTTTTAACAATCTGGGTATGGAAGTCGTCGTCCAGACTATTTAAAAAAATTTTGTTTGGAAATTGCTTTAATGCTCATATTATGAAGTTCTTGTTTTGCAATTTTTGCATTTTTATCTTGTCATTCCTCTTCTCCTTTTTATATTTTATATAAAAATACAAATACACTTACAGCTCACTTCCAGTGCGAAGAACACAACAAATCAGAATTTCCGAGTACATAAAACGGTTTACCCCTCTCAAATCTTCTCTCACCCTACTCACTAATAAACTCAAGACTTGCTGCAAACAAAATTTAAAGTCTGGACAGGGACTAACTAAGCTACGTATGTATGTATATGTATGTATATCCAAATGAATTGTTTTAATGTAATGCTGCGATTAGCGATTCGATTTGAAAGGTAATGCGCATAGAAAGTTGTTGCATTGTTAGATATTTTTAAAGTGTAAGTGAAGTTTTTGCTAGGCAATTTGCTTTAACGTATTTCTTTATTGGTCGAATGTTTATTATCGCTTTTTATGCACCAGATCTTATTACGTTTGTTTGGATGAATAGATAATGAATAGTGTTTGAGTAGATGGTAAATTAAAAAATGCAAGTTTGTAGCTAAGGACGATAACGATAAGTCCTTGCTAATCAGTATGTTTTTTTACGATAATAAATTATGTTTTAGTGTTAATTAGAAATTTGATAGGGGAAAAACAATGAGATTAAAAAAGGCATAAATGAAACACAGACACAATTCTTATGCATTCGTTACAGTGATGCACACAAACGCATAGACGTTAACAGATTTAAGTTTAGTCATCTCTCCTATAGTTTTAGCAACTGTCACCGGTATAGAGATTTTAGTCTTTCTTACTTTCAGATTACACTTAAAATTGTAAATTTGTATATGCTGAAAAACGTTTTCGTGAATTTTCTGATTTGGCTGATGACTTTTTTCTTCATACTCAGTTCGTTTTAAATAAACTTCATCATCAGAAGTGGTGAATCAGGTCCATTAAGTTGTTATACCATATGAACCACTAAAAGTATTTGAGCCCTGATTAAATTCTTAATCGATGTAGCCATGTCTGTCTGTAGTAAACATACTCACCATTGAAAAGATGAGAGTCAAATTTTATAGCTTGATGCAATTTGTTGTTGTGGTAGGTCTAAAATGCTAGTTAACTCCTAAGCTAAGGACAATAATTTAGTTTAATTTTCTTAAATAGTTAAGGCTCTCTCCCGAGGCCGTGGAATTGGTAAGGTGCAACATCCCTAGGGGCTTAGAGGTCACAATTTATATGGATAGATAGGTGGACTCTTATATTCTTATACCCGTAGGGGAAAGAGAACTAACACCAAACCTGTCACGTGAAAGTTCTAAAATAGTGGGGACCGATTTTACTTTTAACAAGTTATATGAAGGGGACTTGTCACTTAAACATGGCGATGTCCTAGGAGGAGGTCAATCGGCACCTTACTGATTCTTTGTAACAGGTCACTTAAATAGCCGTAATAGGCACATTCATAATGCCTGTCGCAGAAATTGTCCCGTGTGAACAGTGTTAATATGGAAATAGAACCAGATAGAATCAGCCAACTACCCGCACAAAATCCAGTCACATGACTAGTTCTATGTTCGATGACCTTTCCTCTAGAGAAACTACACTTTTTATTATAATATTGTGTACACTGGTAATTTTAAGAGTTATTGGCATCCATTTTCCGTACAGAACTTTTGCACAAATAAGTTTTATATGGCTAGAAAAACTATATTTTGGGGACTAATACAAAACATAGTCAACATCGCTTCTATAGAAATTAATCAATACTAAGGCCGAATTATGGCCTTCCATATCTAACGAAATCACAAATGGGTATTTCAATCTATATCGAAATTGAACTGGACGTCTCCATATATTTCAATTTCATCCGATTTTGATTTCCAGAAAATAACTGATGGCGAATAAATAAATAAAAAACTATTAATCGGCGACGCAGTTGATTTATTTGATCAAAATAGTCGCCCATATGATTTGAGAAAAAAAATAATATATTTTACATCTTAATTGTTTTTTTAATTTTGTAAATTAAAAATGATTTATAGGTAAATTAATTTTTTAATTGCTAAGAGGATAACAACATGGGTAGATCAAACCACTTAATGGCTAAATTGGGAACATTGTTTTCATTAAATTCCCAAATAAATATTTAAAAAATCGTAAAAAATAGGACACATTCTCTATATTTATGACAAATAAGTTTGATGTGACTACAAGTTTTGAAACATAATCTTTAAATTATTTGCTAATTAATTGCCACTGCTCCTAAATAAAGTCAATTCCAGAAAGGAAATGAAAAAATATTTTTTCTTTACTTTGTAGAGCAACGATACCTTAATATAAATACATTTTTGATTAAAGATCAAGGGTATCGCAGTATAATATTCAATTCTCTATTTCTTTTTAACAAAATTTGTTGTTTTGGCCGCCCCACAGTGGCTGAAAATCGTTTTTCGTTGGCCAAAATTCTGTAACTTTTGTTCCCAAGGAGATATTTTAGTGAATTTTTTTTTAATCGACAGATAGATTCTTAAAATTTTCTCCACTTTCATTTTCATTAAAATCGGTTGAGTAATTATTGAAAAATTTATGGGCAAAGTGGAACTTTAGATTTTTTAACTTTAAGCCTGGTACTGTGTTCAACATTTCACGTGAAATGCTGTCAAAACGCATATGAAAAAAACTTGTACGGAATATCTATGAAATAATGTTGATAGAGTTGTACTCTGTTCATTTTGTGAAAAAGTTAGGAAATGTTTCTGGCAACATTTTTTTACAACTGCGAAATAATGTAAGCTGCACTTATTTCACGTGGAATTTTAAGCAAAAGCAAAAAAGTATCAACTGATTATTAAAAAAGAAATAAAAAATTAAAATAACACAACCGGTAACAGTTTTTTATCCATATTTATATTCTTTTTTATTAAATTTTTTAATAAAAAAATAATTTTTAGTTAAATACATGTGCGGTTTGTTTACATACGCAAAACAATGTCGCATTCTTTGCAGGACTAAAAACGTCAAACTGTACAAACTCGCATGAAAGGTAACATTGATACATGTCAAAATTTTCGTGTGAAATAATTAATGTTGCTCAACATTTTTCACAAATTTGAACAGAGTACCAGGCTTTAGCGTGAAATATAGTTTTTTTTTTTTTTTTTTTTTATTATTTAAAAATGTTATATTTGGACTTAAATAGAATCTTTTATTTTTTGCTGTAAAATTTGTTAATATTAGCAAAATAAATCCGCTGAATTCTGATTGCATACTTTTGATAAACTGAAATTTATTGTTGATGGGATAAGCTATTCCTATGCGCATTTCATTGGTTGCTTAGGCCAGATCGACAGGAAACTTCATCCAAAGATTTTAGAAAAACTAAAGATATTGTACAAATAAAACTGTTAAGCGAATAAGAATTATTAACCCCAGTTTTACTTGTAACAATATCAAAGCTTAAACAAAAACAACAGCAATAAACAGTGAGTTTATCTTTTCTTACAGTCCCGTGCGTTTTAAAACTAATTGTACATTGTTTGCATTTCTCTTTTTAATTAAATTCTAATATTATTAATTATTTTATAAACATTGTTTATAGACATTGTGCAACATGTTTTAGCATCCCAGCAACATAGTTCATATGTATGTATTTGTATATTTAACATTTGAACAAATTTTGGTTTGATTGTTGCCAAAAAGGAAGTATTTTACTCGTACAAGCCCCCCTGGTGTGCTTTTGTGACATTACATTGTTTAATTTCATTGGATCTCTATCAGCTTCTGAAATTTACAAGATTATTTGTTATTTAAACATCGTTTGTATTTGAAATACAATGAAATCATTTTATACTCCCTTTGGTTAGCAAGTGGCGTGCTGGTGTTTTTGGTGCTGTTGTTCTAATGATATTGCCTTATGTTTTTTTATAACAGGTTAATTTCTTTTTTGATTTCTTGAGGCGAAGTTTTTATTTTGTTTGTTAATAATTTTTAAGGAAAAATACTTACACATTTACGAATCCGATAACATGTGCAAATTGACTTCATGTGTGACACACTGAAAATCTAAGCTTCATTCAACATTAATTTATAAAATATTAAGAAATTATGTGACAAAAAAAAAACGTGTGTGTGTTGATACTCCTTTGGTGTAAAAGCTAAATGTTGAAACAAGACTTGAAATTAACTTGTTGTAATGACTGTGATTAATTGCATGCACTATTACATACCAGACAGATAGTCCGCCTTCTTAAAAAAAAACTAACTACAGATTTGCTTGAACAAGAAATGTCTAAGGATAAAATACGTAATTTTAAAAGGACTTTTTTTTTACCTAAATCAATCTAAAAAAAATTGTAGCGCAGTTGGTTGTGGGAAGAAGTATCATGTTTATATGCAGAAAGAGTACTGAATTTCATTAAATTTGATGGACAGTTTTTTAGGCGACATAAAATAAAAATTAAATCTTAAAGTACTTAAATTAATTATCTTTATTTCATACAAACTGTTCGTTGGCTGAATAAAGTATGGATTGCAGCTAGAAAACCGATGACAAAAGAAATTTCTGAAGGACAACATTGTAAAAAAAAACAAACTCTATCATAGGAATGGGAAACAAAATAATCGATATTTATCGCCGATATTTAAAATACCGATATATCGATATTGAAATACGACTTTCGAATTCGATATTTTTTAAAGTCAGTCTTCATTAAAAACTCAAAATTTTAGCCGTTTTTCAAACAATATGTTTTTTTAAGAATTGGCATCATTGCATGCATCATATGTTTGTTAAACAAATTTTATAAGAATCAGTGCCGGAAACAAAAAGCAGATTGGCAGGAGAGCTCACAAAACAGAGAGTGCTCCTGATGTCTTTATCTGTTGATAACTGGTTTGACTAAAACAATCAAAAACATTTCTAGTTAAAGTTGGGATTTTTGGGGGTGCAAATTTTAAGGTTAGTTGGTGCTTCCATGACTTATTTAACTCCATTTAAATTTTTCGAATTTTCTTTTTTTTTTGGATTTCATATGGTTTTTTTGTATTATTCCCTTTTGTTTTTGTTATAATTGAATTTTTTGTTATAATTGAATTTTTTGAAATAAACTGAAACAATAAAATGTAACAATGTAGTTATGTACATAAAATATATTTGTTCATCATTATGTATGTACAAAGGTTTATTTCAAAGGTTTATTTCAAAAATAAAAAAAATATCGATTCGGTATAGATCGATATATTTTTTAAATTGGCCCATCCCTACTCTATCATTGAGTTAGTAAAGCTCCTTTCAGACTATTCTACAAGCCTTAAGATATTTGAATAGAAAATTCTTTCATAACATTTTAAAAAGAAAAATCTTTGTAGAGTACAAATACCCGAATATCATAAAAAAGCATTCAAAACTTTATTTTAAGTACTTTTTAAACTGTGGCATTAATGTAACCAATTTGACAAAATCAAACAAATTTAAGATACTTTTGCAAAGTTGTAAGCATTGCTTAATTAGATAATTTTGCCAGTTTTAGAAATTCGATTACACCCCCAAAATCGAAAGTTATCGATAAGAAAAACGGGTTTGGGCCACTGTGGACTAACTCTGCAAATAATATTGAACTACCTGATCCATTTTGATCAAATGGACTACTCCCTGGACTGGTTCAATGTAATGCAAGCATGGACCATGTCATTGTTAAAAAGTGTTTTCCTTTTTAAATGACTTCAAAACTAATCCCCTTAAGTATACCATCGAGTAGTTTTAAAACTACTTCTTTGTAATCCAAATCTGGACCATGTTTTTTCCATACGTTTGGGTTACTTCTGGACTAGTCCTAGTCCCTTAAGGGCTACATTTTACACGCGTGTATAGACTAGACCTATTATTTGCATGGAAACAACCTTTAACTTAGTTATTATTGCACTGATTTGGAAGATAAAAACGGTGTTCAATAGAGCAGAAGTGAGTCTTTATAAGTACATTGAAACAGTTTAAGATTAAGCAACTTTTCAAAAATATATATTACAGATAAAAAAAAGAAAACAAATATTTAAAATTTCTTCCACTCTGTTAACTTTTCCTGGCAACACTTTATTTGAAATCCCACTTTTCTCTTCTAAAAAAGTATAATTCGTGTGAAATAAAATAACATTAATATACATATTTAAATCGGTTGGAAATTATCAAAGCTGCTACTTCCTTACGCTAAGTTTATTGGCCTAGATTGACTGGGAAAAAATCGTATTGGGGCTTCAGATAATGAATTTTAGTAGAAGTTATGCATCGTATATACGCATATGCTTTCAAGAGTTCATTAACTAAACAAATGTAATGTAATGTAATCAAATTTTTTTTAACATATTGTCCCCGGCAACCATATTATGGTTATATTATTTGTTCATTCAAAAGCCACAACCATATTATGTTTGCCTCTTAAAATTTCAAATACAATATAAGTACACATTTTTAACATTTTGCTTTTTATTAGTAACAATTTGTGAAGAAATTTTAAATCTCCATCCCTGAATTTCTTCTTGTGCTTTTGTAAAAACACAACTCTGGTAAAACTCATTTTGCTGGTTCACACTCTTCAAGTTTTAGTCGTCAAGTCTTGAGCTTTAAGCAATGAAGGGAAGAGAGAATGCTAAATATTTTCCTCTCTCTCCTAAAAACTCAAGACTTGACGGCTAAAACTTGAAGAGTGTGAACCAGCACTTTAAATCTTATTAAGTCATCGTCCAGAATTGCAATATTTGTTGCAGCAATTTTTAACAAATTTGTGTTCATTGTATTGCGGTATAAAAGATGATGCAAAGGGAAATGCAAAAAGGGCCGCTTTCGAGGAAAAAGACAAAAAAACAACGCTAAATCTTCCGTCTCGCAATATATCCGTTTAGTAATCCGTGGTAAAGGTTGAGAACGGAATGGGGACAAAGAAGCCACTGAATCTGTAATGTTGTAAGTTAAAGTTGTGTGGATTTGAATTCAATATGTTGAAAGCAAGATATTTATATGATTTTGCGCGGCAGGGACAGTATCGCTTTCACAAAATGAAAGTAACGTGCGCGCACTTTGTTGGATTTACTTTTATTTTCCATTTGTTAAGCAATTTTTCGAGTTTTTTAATATGAGTCTGCAGTAGAGTTGTCAATTATTCGCATTTCAACTTTGTACGAATAATTCAAATAATTGTTTTTGTACGATCGATCAAATGATTAAATCTTTAGAATTATTCGATTAATCGATGAGAATTACGAATAAAAAAAATTATTTTTACAAAAACAACGTCTTTTTAATAAGTTACATTCGTTTATTCATCTACAACTGTAGAAAATCTTCCATTTTCTTCTTTATTTTTACTAAAATTTTTTCAAACGTAAAACTTTTCATCTAAACTTCATATGGTTGTATTACTTGAAGGCATTGTAAAACAATTAATTCCATAATAATCCGATATTACTTTGGCGTTGGCAGACCTGCCATCTTCTGCTTAACTTTTGCATACAATTTCTATTATATAGCAACCGCTGTGTCTCTTTATGTATTTTCCATTGGACCAAGTTCAAAATTTTCTGATGTCGTTGGATTATCTTCCACTATGTACATCGTTTTAAATGGTAAAATTGTGACACTTACGCAAAGGTAAAAATATATATAATCAAAAAAAAGGATAACACAATACATAAATACTTTTTTCTACTTTCATGATTTGAATTATAAATGTAAATCAATTCTTTATTTTTTTAGCTTTTGGTTTATTTCTAAATTTTTCATCAAAAATTGAAAAGCACACTTTCTTGAAGTTTTATTTAACGTTTGATTAAAAAAAAAACAGTTAATAAAATTTTTTGGCAAAGATTTGTTCAATAAGAACATAAAATACATTTTTGAAATACTATGAGTACTCAACAGGATGTTTGCTTAATAAAAATTGAGATTAATTACAGTCAGGGCTATGGCTACAATATTTTTTTAATGTTCCTACATTTTGTATAAAATCACTAGAAACTAGGGATGCCAAATGGGACCAGGTTTTCTGAAACCCGGGATTCAGGATTTTTAATTCAAAAAATGGGATCCCGGGACGGATCGGGATTTTTCGGGATTTCATATAAATATAAAAGCCAATTTTTAAAACAAATTATTTCATGAAGAAAATTAATCACATTACAAAATAAAACAGTTTAATGTTTTATTTTAAATTAATAAGGAAGAATTATGTATTAAAACGTATATTTTAAAAAGCTTCTAAAACAAATTAATGACGTCTGATAATCGATACCTTGTTTTATTGCAAACATATGCTGCCGACGAAACCAATGTTTACATTCAACACTTCTGGGTGGTATCGTACATAAATAGCTACATATATGCTGTATGACAATATTTAATTTATTTTATCTCAAATATATATGCAAGTATTAATCTAATAAAATAAACTTAAACTTTGCGTGCGCAGTTCTATTATCAAAAAAGACCACACCGAAATTTATCTTCTGATGTTGTTTTATGTGGTATAAAATTCATTGCATGTAACATTTATTCACTTGTGATTTATTTTTGTAACCAGTTAAAAATTAGATTCAATGCCAGTATGATTTAATGACTCAAGTTTATTTAAATATAGTTGTTTGATAAAAAATATTAGCACATTTTTCCCAACTCCAAAATCTCGGGCTTTATATGTTAAAATCCCGGGATTCGGGACTTACATTTTTAGAATAATCCCGGGATTTCGGTATTCGGTATTTCGGGATTGGCATCCCTACTAGAAACGTATGATTAACCAGGGCTGTGGAGTCGGAGTTGAAAATCGGAGTTGAGGTTTTTGTGCCGGAGTCGGAGTCGTAAGAAGTCGAAATAAATTTTCCAAAATAAAAATTATCTTCTTAAAACTCATTTAAAATTTAAATAAATTTATAAACACTGCTCTTATGTGCTGTTTCCAAATGACAGGCGATGGACTGAGTGCTTTTCATATAAATTTTACTACATAATCAATCGCCTGTCATTTGGAAAAAGCACATTAATGTTTGCGTACGGTAATTTCTTCTCAAAAACTCTAAGTCTGAATTTACACGTTTCATCTTTTGATGCTCAACTTCTTTTCAATTCTCTTTTAAAGATGCCAATATATTCACACGCAGCAATCGGTTTCAACTTTTTTCGGTACAAAACAACGACAATTTCATTAACAGCGAATCAAAGAGAAAGAGAAAAGAAAAAAATTACATGTAGCCATCGTTGTGCATATACCAACGAATAAAAACACAAAGCGTACTGACCGAGTACAGGCATCTCCGTACTAACCCTCTTTCTTCTTTCTTCTCTCACCTAAAAACATAAGAGTTGAGCATCAAAAGATGAAACGTGTGAAAGCAGACTAATTTTTAGAAAGCCGTACGGTAATGAAAAAAAATAAAAGTTAACATCACTGAGTCTCATATACATTTAGCATCAAGATTATAGTAGGAGTCGGAGTCGGAGTCGCACTTAAAAAATTTCAGCGTTTGGAATCGGAGTTTGTACTTTTTTGGACGACTCCACAGCCCTGCTTTAACATTTTAACAGAAAGAACTCTCGTTAAGATTATGCTTGTAATTAAAAATTCATATTTATTTTATTATAAACGTTATCATGTTGTCAGTTTATTTTTAACGTTAAGAGATTTTGGGATTTAAAAATGCAATAATTGCCCGTAACACAAATTTCATTTATCTGCACAAGTTTCAAGTCATTATACAACAATTTACATTTAATGAAGCACATTTCCAGTGACTGACACATGGCATATGATTGCAGGTGGGATGAAAACAGATCTAGTTATTCATATTAACACATACAAAGTACCCTGGTAGTTTTGTTGCTAAATATCTACTTAAAATAGATTCCTTTTAGTAGACAGGATTAGTAGGAGGAAAAACAACTTGCTGCATTTACTTAAAAAGAAAATTCGATTTTATTTAAAGGCTGATGTACAAACAGAAATTTAGTTTTTTTTACAAAATTGCCTGAGTAGCTGGGGAATAGTTTATAAAATATTGATTTGATGGTTTTTTTTTGCTGCCATTTCACAAATATTTATTAAACTTTAAAATGACATCTAAAGTCTCAAGCTGGCGATTCTTTATCCAATTTAAAGGGAGCATAAGCCACACATAAGAACACACACAGTTACACAAACTTATGAAAAGTATCTCAACAAACACGGATGTTTGATTACAAATTAAAAATGATTTGAAATCAAACGTTTTCTCAAACCACAAACGTTTGATAATGATTTGAAAATCAAAGCGTTCTCAACAAGAAGAGGAAATTATTATCGAAATTAAAAATTCCTTTAGTTTCAACTGGCTTTCAAACGTAATTCCTAAATATTTTTCAAATGTCGGTTATAATGCAATGTGGAACATAAATAAATATATTTAATTTTTTTAATTGTAATTCATTATTTATTTAAATAAACTGTGAGATAAACATTCGTCCCCATAGCTAAAAGATGAAATAAAGTTTTTTGCAAATGTCAACTTTTTATCGAAACAGCATGGAAGTTTTCAGAGAAGAAGAATAAATTGTGCGAATTAAATTTTGTTTACAATGTAGACATTTTTCGTGTTTAAAGAAAAAATATAGAAAGGAAAACTTGTATAAAAATGCTCAGCAATTTATAATTTTTTTCAAAATTATTTTTTGTTTATATTTTTGCAACAGCTGTGTATGTTACCCTAGGTCTACACTAAAGATAATTATCTGAGCAAGTTGGCAATAACGTCGGCAGAATAACAAAGCAATATTTCTTGTTTCTCGGCTTATGTTAAAGGCATGGGAAAACGTATTTATGTTAACTCATAATTTGAAAAAAATCAAGGAAGAAGGTGCAGTGTAATAACTAGCGCTATGTTGGAAAACTTATTTTAATTCATATAAATTCTTTCTCATTCGACTTTATTATTTAAAAGTACATACATATATTAATTTGTTTAAGTTTTATTATATAAAAATATTAATTTTTTTTTTTTTTTGTTAAAGCAAAATTATTATTTTTATATAAAAAAGAATTCAAAATTAAACAAATTAATTTAAATTTGAATAATAAAGATCGAATAAGAAAAAAATTATAATAATAAAAATAATTTTTGTAATTTTATTTTAGTGTTTATTAAATTCTTTAATTATAATTAGCTCCCATTTCAAAAATTTTATTTCTTTCTCACACAATTTGCTTCTATTTTTACTTTTTTGCTTCTTTTTGTGTATTTGGCAACCAAATTTGACGTTTTATGTAGGCAATAATTGTCAACGAAAATGGACTAACAATTATTGCAGCATAAATTGCCGGCAATAAATATGTACAAACAATTGCAGTCTACATTAAAGATAACATAATTTTGACATTTACTGCAATATATGTAGCAATAATTATCTCTGGTATAGACGGGCAGTTAAGCATTTGTATGTTGACAGTTTAAGTTAAGGTTTAAACCACCAACATTGGCCGCTTAAACTAGCAAAAAAAAGTTTAAAAAATACAACTCAAAAATTAAATACGAAGATTAAAGTTTATTTAATCCAAGTTCGCAGAGAAAAATATTTTTAATACAAAGACAAAATATTAAAATTTGGAGTCTTCGAAAATGCAATTTCAACATACAGACGGACCCAGATAATAACTATGGGTACGTTCGTAAATGCAGTTGTTGCGCATCAGTTGCGCATTGGTAAAGTTGAATGTTCGTAAATGCATCACTTGTAAGAAACTTGGCATTGCTTTCATATGTCAAAAGTTTTTTATGCAGTGAAGGCCATGTCAGATAAAACTTATTCGCTTTGCGTGACGTTTCAAACTTTGACAGAAAAGCGTAACGCAAAAGGTGTATGTCACAATGAACACTTTGACAACACACACGAATTGCTTGTTAAAAATAAATATATATAAAAAATTTTACTAGCAGACTGTCAAAGCGAGCAAAAAGATGAGGGTTGCCTAACTTTTCGCTTCGCTCTGCGTTATAAGTATAAGTATGAATATTTCATCTTGGATGTCAAAGCGAATCTCTAACGCAACGCGAAGCAAAAGTTTTATCTGACATGGCCTTGATGCCGCAGCTCTGCAGCAAATATTGGCAATTACTGCATCAGTTAATTTTCTGATGCAATAACTTTTAACATAAAATAAATCGGTTTATTTTTCTTTTTTGATGCTTTTTCTTGTAAGTTATAAGAAAGCTATTACTTTTTAGTTAAATAGTTTCAATAAAATTTGCCATCGATATTGTTGTTAACATATTTTTTTATTATTTTATGTTCGCTTAAAAAACTTTTAAAATTTAGCTCGTGTTCAAAAATTCAAACTTTCTACAGCTGTTGTGCAGTAAAAAAGCATCAGCATCACAAGTGCAGCTGGTGATCACGTATCAGCAACAAAATTTTGCAACACTGCAGCAGTGATGCACAGTTTTTATGTACATATTTTCGAACGTACCCTATATATTTCAGGGTGTCTTAGATCAATATTTTAGAAATTTAAAGCGGAAAACAAACTTAGATAAAAAAACGTACTTATATAAAAGGGCTGTCGAGTCGTCAGAAAATAGTTCTAACTACGACTCCGTCCGCTGAAATTTTGTTATGTCCGACGTTGACTCCAACACCGACTCCTACTCTCACTTGATGGTAAATGTATATGACACTGGTCCTTATTTGACTTTAAAATCTTTTTTATGCAGTACCTTTTAAATAGTTATACAGTGAACTCTCGGTAATGTGAACTTCCAATATAGTGAATTATCCAGTAATGTGAACACCCATTTTTTTTATATTAGCGCTCTAAATAGTGAAAAAAGTTTAATGGCTCTAAATAGTGAAAAAACATTTTGACAATTTTTGTTTATTTTCTAATTTTGGGAATCTCTCGATTGAATAAAAAATGAAAACAAAACATGCATAAATACTTTGAGATTTGTTAATTAAGATCTATTGTCTTTCGTTAAGCATAGGTTGGTAAAGGTGAGAAATAAAAACCTTCCGAGAAGTGAATTGATGCTGAAAGAAAAAGCGGAACAGTTTCATTCCAATTTAAATGAAAATGGACACGGCTTCAATGCCAGCGATTAGTGGCTTTAAAAATTAAAACAGAGATACGGATTCTGACTTTCAGAGAAAAGCTTTCAAGAGCAAAGGTATATAAACCCGGTTTATTAAATAATCAGCTTTACAATGCAGATGAGTCAGGCTTATTTAGGAAAATTCATCATCATTAAAAAAAACGTACCAGGTGCGAAGATAGAGAGGCAAAGGGTTACATTTCTTTGCTGTGCATATGCATCTGGATGGTGCTTAAAATTTTACCATCGAAAATGTGATCAAATTCGATAATGTGAACTACCTTGGTTTTTATTAGTTCACATTATCGTGAGCTCGCTGTATTTGAATTCTAAAACGTCGTATGATCCTTATTTTCTGACTGCAAAATTTTTCTAGCCAACCCCTTTTTTTGGAAAATATTAAATTTTTTTTTTAAATTTTTTATGCCAAACATGTTGGAGCTGAAGTCGCGAGTTTTTGAAGATACTTCGACTCCGTTACAAAAACCTCAACTCCGATTACAAATCCATAGACCTGTTATATACATACATTTCAACCTGTGGTGAATGGAATTAAATTGAAATTAACAATTTTGTAATGTTTAAAACTCTCGAATTTTGTAGTGCAATTCTCTAACTTTTAACGATTAACGTTAGCGTTAATTTTACCGACACAATTTATTGCTTGCGGTCACAATACAGCAATTCAGTAACTCAATTTTAACAAAAAATTTAAAAATCTTTGTTAATTTATTAGTATATTTAACGAACACTGTCATCGAGAGCAAACTACTTCTCGTATGGAACTACTTGAAGTACTTTCGAAACTAATAAAACCCCATTTAGGTTTTGCTAGTCCAGCGTATATTGCAAAAATTCGGAAAAGTTGCAAAAATAGGAAATTTAATATTATTTAAATCGTTAAAGCTCTAAAGAACCACAGGAAAAAATCGCTTATATCGCGAACATGGCTAAAATTCGCAAAAAATTGCAAACTTTGAAAAAACCCGCAAATTTATTTCAAATCGCTAAATCGCTTAAAAAACCAATTTTCCAAATATATAAAAATTTTTTTTGCAAAAGCGAAAATTCGCGAAATTTTTTAATATTTCGAACAAACCATACAATTGATATGAAGTCACTAAAACTATAACGAATGGCAAAAATTCGGTAAAAATTACTAAATTAGCGGAAATTCGCAAAAATTTGCTAACAGCGGCGTGATAGAAAAGTCAACCATTTATTTTTTGTGTAGAAAAGAACACTATTAGTGATTGCCATAAGCTGCATCTAAAATGTTATATTTTTTAAATGGTTTTTATAAGTACCCAACTATATTTTTGCAAAATGTATGTAAATAATGTGAATTTTAAAAATCTTAATGTGCCTTTTATTTGCCAAAAAAAATTTTTTTTTTGTTTAAATAACTACGAATGTGCTATCATGTCATATCGTCATAATGTCCTAATTAATTTTTTACAATTGTTTAAAATAAATGTTGTTGTGTTTCAAACAAAAAAAATTTTAATGCTGTGTTCATTGATACGTCATAACTGTACGGTAGAAATCTAAATCATAAGGGATAGCCCACAGAAGTCATATATATTTCTTGTAATTATTTTAAGACAAATGACTTTACAACGTTATGACTACCTTGTGAATACCCCAAATGAAAAATATATTGCCTTTAAGTTAGCTTAATTACCTGGCGTTAAGATAGAACATAGCAGTAAACGTTATTGTTTAAAAAGTTACTGAATAAAATTTACGCTAACTTTGCTGTTAAATATTTTTAACAAAATTTAAATTATGTTAAAATTTAATAACTTCACAATTTTAAAATACTTTTAGAAATGTTTTATAGGAAATTTGAATGGGTGCTAATATTATTTTTAATCCAAATTTTTAATATTTTTGGTGCTAATATTATTTATTTTTTTATTTTTTGGTAGCTTCTACAACAACAGTAATCATGCTTGCCATTTGGAAGTCCGTAATTTTCTTTGCCATCTTTATGATTATCAATATTGTTCATATTGAAGCTCGTCCACAAAATTCAATTGACTCTAACCAGGTAAATTATATTCAATAATCATCTTAAAGATTTTATAACTTTAATTTCATATAAATTTCAAGTCATTGGATAATGTGGAAACGGATGTTGATGAAATGCAAAATTCATATTATGACCTGCCATTGCAACAACAACAACCACAAAATATCTACCCCGGTATTCCACTAGATCGTTTGCAGATGTTAATTGCTCGTTACAGTAGACCCACGTAAGTATTCCACTGCTAAATATTTTTTTTAATGTGTATAAAATAAATTTTTAATTTAATTTTTTGGTTTATTTCAGGGCCTATTTGCGCTCACCATCTGTTGCCGGCATGAATGAATTGTACCGTCTGCCCGAATCTAAACGTCAAGTCAGGTATCGGCAATGCTACTTCAATCCCATTTCATGTTTCAAGAAGTAAATTTTCAATTAAACTGAACAAAGTATCCAAGTTCCTTTATGAAAAAAAAAAAAGTTAATTAGTATTTCGAAATTTTAAAATTCACTACTAATTTGATTGTACTTAATTTATTTAGCTAAAATATACGTTATTTTTTTATTTTATCATCTTGATGTTGTTATAAACACAAACCATTCATCTTTAGAGTCAATCCCCCGTATTCATAAACGATTATTAAATTAAACAAACGGTTATTAAGGATAATTTTCATAGTAAATTTGTTTTTTAAACCTTTATTAAATTAAAAAAATTTTTGTGAATACAGGCAAATGTGTGTACATTAAAAATATGCCTCAGCTTAAAAAAGCATCTCAGAAACAGCCTTTTTTGTGTTTCGACTAAAATAAAATTTTTTTAATTTTTTTAAATTTTGTATGTATTTAGGATTTTTATTTGTTAAGCAAATATTTATTTATTTCTTACCAACACTTAAGTTAAATCTAGTCAAAAAAATATGTATGTATATCATCAGAAAGCTTTCTTTTCAAAAAATATATATTGCGTTAATGTATGAAGTATCTTAAAAATTAGGAAATATAAAATTGCAAAATGAAATAGTAAAATTATATTTAATTAAAATAAATGTATGGTATGCATATGGTTTGGTACACCTTAACATTTTTTATTAAATATCCTTATATTTATCGTAACACATAAACCATAAAGGGGAAACATTTTACACATCCCTTATTTTGCTTTTCGTGTACCTGTGTAACGTCCATTGTTTTTGAACCTAGCCTTGACTTTCCTTATCTAATTGTTGTAATAAATAAAACCAAAATAGTAAAATATTTGTACAAAATTCATAGAATTGCATCAATATGTCGATTGTAAATAATTTTACATGTAATCATAAATATACAATTTCAAAACAAAAATAAATACTTAAGAAATATTATAAAAGTTATAATTAATTTTAATAAAGCAGCTAAAAAAAATAAAAAATGTTTGTATACCATTAACAGTGTTGCCAGCTCTTAGCCACTATAAATGGCTACAGCCCTACAAGAAATGAATGAGCGAGCAGTCAAATTTTTCATTTTGGTGTTAAGAAAATTATAGAAAAAAATGACCGAATTCAAGTTTTCGGTCACATTCGGTAATTTATTTCTATCATTTTCTTAACAGCAAAATGAAAAATGTGACTACTCGCTCATTCATTTCTTGTAGGAAGTTTTAGTACAAAATTACTAAATAGTTGCTAAAAAAAATAGCGAAACAAGATTTCACAACAAAATATGCATCAATATTAAATAAAAACTTGCAAACGATTTTTTTGTTTGAATTAATAAATTTTCAAGTAACAATAAAATAACGATATGAAAAATCTTTGAATGGCGAAAAACTCAAATTACAATTTGACGGATAATTACCTCGGCAAAAATGAAAATATATATTGGGTAATTATGCGGGGTAAGCATTTACACGAATACGCTTAAATACCTCGTTGAGGTAATTAAAAGAATTCGTTTAACTACCTCTTTGAGGTAATGTAAACCTTATGCGGAAGGTAAGAGTAGCAGTTTTGAAATAATTTTATCAAATTTTATAAACACGTTTTAATTGTCATAAGAACGAAACCCAAGTAAGTCCCCCCACGCAGACCAGAATAAAGTTTTTTTAATGCCAATATTATGGTGGCATGTCTTAACGTCCAGTATCATAGGGTCCATGGATTGGTGGAATGACATATTAAATTGTTTAATATTTTGCTTTTAAATGAGCATATTTTTTTGTATTTTCATATTTTTTTTTAAATTTGTAGTGCATATTTGTAAATTATTAACGTGTAAACTTGGTTGCAATTAAACGGCAATTAAACGAATGAAATTTACTTGTAATTTTGTTTTGCGAGTTTAATTTTTTAGGCAATTACCCGAATTGGGTAATTAAGCGTAAGGCAATTAAACAAGTAAGACTTTGAGGTTTTATAATTCTTATTCGCTTTAGGGTTTTATTTGTATAATATTTTTGGCTTTTCTAAAATCTTTAGAAAAGGTTTCCTGATGAGCTGGCCTAAGCGCATAGAAGCTAGCTTTCCCTCAACAATAAATTTCAGTGTATTTATTAAATATGAAAAACTGGGAATTTAGCACGTCATACGGAAATCGTATTAATAATAAATTTTATATTCCCGAAAATAACTTTAACGTAGATTTTTGTTTGAAAAATGGAAGAAAAACACGGGGATTTAAGACTCAAAGTAAAAAAGCGTGAGAGGCATTTAAGCTATAACCGCGTTATAGTGTATTGCTAAAATGTTTTTTTTTTAATTGTAAAACTCAATTTATAAGAAAAGTTCAACGTTGCAACACAGCTAGTTCAGCATTTACAACAATTTTTGTTCTAAAACTGTGCTGAATATTATTAGGGTATCGTTATTGTTATGAAATCTGTTTGCCGTTAAGTGATTTTAGAAAACGTGTTTATGTGCGACCAATGTTTTAATTTGGACCTACCAGTACAACATTTTGTTATGTCATAGCCAGTGTTGCCACAACTTTTTGAGGAAAAAATGCTAGATTTTGTTAAAAAAAAATGCTAAAAAAATTATACAACAAATCTTTATTAAAGTAAGGTCCAAGCATATTTTTTTGTCCTTCAGCTTTCGTGACAAGGTGATCGACAGGTGCAATTAAATTGTGCACAGCACATAAACTTAATACCGCATCTGCTGAACGTTGTAACAAATTCTTTTAAAAGGGATTGAATAGTTTTTGGTTATACCCGTAGCGTTTTTGTGCTTACCTGTTTCTGCATGTTGCTCCAGGCTACTTAATTTAGAAACACGATCGCATTTGCAGTAATTTCAAAAAGGTGTTTTCATCTGTTTCATTCACCCATTCTTATAACTTAAGGTGCCTTAGCCAATCCTTGTGAATCTTTTTTGAATAGGTTTTACTAATTTTTGCAAATTTGTTCCTTCTTTGGTTTTTATTTCAGTTTATTTATATCCACATTAATGAGCATTTACATTGTTGCATTTGTTTTAGATCTATAAACCTTTCATTAATGTTTTAATATTTGTATTAAACGAAAATGGAAAATATTAAAAATACCACAAGAACTAAAAAATTTTAATATCATGCTAGAAAATATGTTAAATGCTAAATCAGTTTGTTTCATGCCAAAAGACTTTAAAAAATGCTAGATTTGGCATGAAAAATTCTAAATTGGCAACACTGACAAGAACTGACATTTGGAGTGCTTGTGAAAAATGTTATAAGAAAGAGGAAGTCTAAAGATAACTTAGATTTGCCGCTTGTTTACTGACATAATGAAATGTTATACCCAACATTTAATACCATGGCGAACTATTTTGCACTGCAGGTCTGCCTCAAACGGATTGGCAAAAAACAAAAACAAAAATGTTATTAACATTAATTTTAAATAATAATCTCTTACCCTGTTTTTTTTTTTTTTTTTGTTAAAAAGTAATTTAACTTTTGGTAATTTTCCATGAATTCAAATTCGGTTCGTTGTTTTTAAAATCTTTGAAAAATAACGCTTTCAATATTATTTTTAAATAAAAAAATAATTAAATATAGAATCAAATGATAATTTTATTAATTTGGCAACATTTAAATGCAACATTGTGTCAAATAATCTGATTTTTTTGTAGACTTTATTTTAATATAATTTTTGTAAATTTTTCAACTTCCTTTTTTTTTGCTCTCTCATTTTTTGAATTTCATCTGTGTAACACGCTTTAAAATAAACGGCCTTATTGTGTTTGTCGTTGTCGTATACGACTGTGTAATAGATTAAAGTAATACACAACATGTGTTCTTTAATCTACTACAAAAAACGACACGTTTGCTTACGAAAACGAAAACCACAATAAGTCCCAATTTACACTAGGGACATTTCTTGCCGGACATTTTTTTAATTCTCCTTTAATCTTACCTGAAGCGTTTACATATGAAACATTAGAAGGCAGACAGAAATTAATATTTGTATGTAAACTACGAAAAGTAAGAAAGAGAAATGAAAAAATATCTAGTACAGACAGTCATGTACTGCACACTCTACCTTTTCGACTCCTCGCCATCAAACTTCGTCTGTCCGGCAAGAAATGTCCCTAGTGTAAATTGGGACTAAGGCTGAATATAAGGACGAATCAAAGTAAGTAGCAAATCTATCGGGTACATGCAAGCGATCAGATGTGTATTTGTTGCTTCTTTTGTTAATCCAAACAAAATGCCTGTTGTGTTATTGTTATTGTAGAGTTGCATATAGTTGGTAAAAAAGTCTAATAACCGAAAGGAATTAAGGGAAGGGCCGATATTGATTTTGAATAAAACACGAACTATTTAGGAAATTATTGTCATTTCTTTTTATTAGGATAATATTGGTATGGTTCAATTATGTATGGAACAAAATATAGGCCAAATGACCTCCGCGACTTCGCGGCACACCTCCATCCGATGATCCAAATTTTCGAAGACGCTGAGGCATAATTGAGGTTCTATGCCGTTAATTTGACGAACTACCTCATCCTTTAGCTCTTGAACTGTTGCTGGCTTATCGACGTACACCTTTTCTTTCAGATAACCCCAAAGAAAGAAGTCCAACGGTGTCAAATCACATTATCCTAACGGTCAATTTACATCGCCACTACGCGAGATAACACTGCCCTTTAATTTGTCGCGCATAAGAGCCATTGTTACGTTAGCTGTGTGGCAAGTGGGACCATCCTGTTAAAACATCACATCGTCCACATCCATATCTTCCAAAACGGGCCATAAAAAGTTAGTAATCATCTCACGATAGTGAACAGCACAGTTACTGCCTGACCAGCCTCATTTTGAAAAAATGCGGCCCGATGATGCCGCCAACCCATAAACCGCATCAAACAGTCACTCTTTGCGGCTGCATTGCATTTTCGACAATCACTCTTGGATACTCATTCGCTCAAAATGCGGCAATTCTGCTTATTGACGAATCCACTGAGGTGAAAATGTGCCTCATCACTGCATCACGAAGTGCACGATATGCATTTTGATTTGAACGCCTATTTTCATAATAACCCTGAATAACTTTAACGCGTTGCTCGATTGTGTATCTTTCCAAGGTTAAAGTAGAGTTAGTCTGAAATTGAGAAATGGCAAATGAAATGCAGAAAAAAGCTTGACGCTTAGGTGTGGTTCACAGTAACCATCGGCCCTTAAAATTTAACCCCCCTTTATACATATAAAAATGTTTAATCGAGTCAATTGTGTACAATGGCAGATTGATTTCTCGAAAAACGAAGTCAATATAAATTTTAGTGAGCACAAGTAATTGGGAAATTATGTTGTGTTTTTTATAAGTTTTCTAATGCAAGCTACTTTTGTTCAATACATATTTAGTACAAGTGAACAGAAAATATTCTAACAAATACAAGTTTTATATTTAAACGCTTCATTTACACCAGAATTTCAGTTTTCTATTCTAATCAATTTTCTATAGTTTATGATGGAATACCTATTAAATTTTACAATCTTAGAGCCGCGAACTTCTTTACCAACAACTTAACTCCATCGTTGGACAAATGCGCTAGAAGATACACAGTCAATTCGATTTTTTATGGATGGGTACATAATTGGAGTGTGTTTTTTCAAGTACTTACCTGTACGGTAGTAGTTCATGATATCAATACAATAAATGTGAACAAATTCCTTGGCACTCAGTTTCATTATTTAACCAGAAGCAACGTTGACTACCTTTCCACACACTTTGAACATTCGAAAAGAAATGTTATGAAAGAAACGAAAAAAAATTATAAAAACAGACAAATATTTTGTACAGGCAGCGACAAGAAAAATGACAAGTGTTGAGACAAGTATTTACAAAATAGAGAGTGTTTGGCCATCTGTGTTAATTGACTCTCGATAACGAATGCTTACGCGGCAAAAATGCAATCACGAACGCTTACGAACGAGACATTTTTTTTAACTTTACCAATCACATACAGTATCGGCCTAAGCACCTCCTCAGCACATTTTTTTAAATGATAAATGTTTTAGGAAAGCAAAGTTATTAAAATTTTTTTATTTATTTATATTTTTATTATTGAAAAACACAAACTTAAGGAATCCAGAATTAAATAAAAAAAAGTTAAAATTCAAAATATATTTTAAGTCGCAAATATAAGCGGACTAAACTAAAGCACCCTCTAATATTACTGTATTAGTTAACGGTACACTCCAAAAATGCATCAGCAAGTAGGTTCAGTGTTAAGAATAAGAACTTGTTAGAATTTATGCGAAAATTGTCTCCTTAATTAAAAGGACAATCTTCTAGTTTTTTTTTTAATTTCCTAAGCTAATCCCGCGAAGCTCTACGCTTGTCTGCAGGAAAGAAACCAGAGTCACTGGCGTGAATCAAACCCGCAACCCCGGCGCTGTTTAAAATTAGCGAAAGAACGATTCGTAGAAGGGCGGTAGAGGCCGTATTATTCAGTCGACGACCAGCAAAAAAACCTTTCATATCGTCAAAAAATAAAAAAGCTAGTCTTGAATTCGCCAAGGCCCATTTTAACTGGAGTGTCCAAAAATGGAGGACTGTGCTGTTTTCTGACGAATCTAAGTTTAATTTAAAGGATTCAGATGGCATAAGACGTGTACGCAGACCAAATGGACAACGGTTGAATCCTAAATTTTGCAAAGGCACTGTCAAGCATGGAGGCGGCAACAGAATGGTCTGGGGTTGTTTTTCTGAGCAAGGGATTGGGCCAATTTATAAGATTGATTGAATTTATGCTCACAAAGAAAAATTGTGTTATCACGTACGCTCACCTACAATACCTTTTTAATGTCTACTTTAACTCAAAACAAACATGATTTAATACAAGAAAATTTACATAAATATAAAAAGAAGTTTTAAATTTATATCCATTAAAATGTTTATGCTTATAAAGATGTCTTCAGAATAATTTGGTGAGTGGATGAGAAATTGTGCGTATTTTAGAAGTTTAAATCAAGGCCTTTTATGCACGCAAGTTTCAATCACGCTCATTCTCTCCCATGTGATTAATATTTTAAGTAATCGTAATCACCAGTGATGTCCAAAAAAAAACGACCCACACACATTTCTGATGTAGAGTTATAATTTTACTTACGATTTTGATATCGTTAAAGTGGTTAAGTGTTGTAAAAAAAATGCTTTCCTGTATTGAATATCACCAATGACCGATATTCACTACCCTAAACAATCATATGATTTATTAACACGAACATTTGACAAAATTCTGTCCGATATTAAAAAATGTCTGCAAACTCTGTTCTCATTGCCCACTGTCCAGGGCTGTGGAGTCGTCAAGAAAAAGTGATAACTCCGACTCCATTCGACGAATTTTTTTAAGTACGACAAAAATCAAAAAAAAATTTTAGTCTCAAAATGTGATAAAAGATATATTGATCGATAGATAACAACACAACTCATAAAAATTTTTTGGAATTGATTTCGTGTGACTCTCCTAGACTCCGCCAGAGGTCGCTGAATAAAAAAAAAGAATTGAATTGCTTCAAGAAAATAACTCTCAAAAATTCATTTTTTTAAAAAAGAGTTTAATGTTATATTTTTTGTGATCCTTGGTATGCTCAAAATTTGGCAATGATACAGTTTTAATTAAAAATATTAACTTAAGTTAGTTTTTATCGCTCAAAAAAAAATATATTTTTTTCAAAAAAATCCAAAAATTACAAAACTTTTTTTGAACTTTAAAAAAAATCATATAAAATCAGACATTTTTTTATTTCGTTTTTTCTTAGCAAATAGTGTTCTTAAAAGGACCGTAAAAAGATTAGTGCCGGTTTTTGACCGCAACTTAACAAAAAATGCACTTTAAATAGGTCTAATTTCACAAATTTTTTTAAAGTTTTTTTATTATAGAGCTAAAATGTTTAAGTAAAGTTACAAGCTATATGAAAAAACATTTAAAAAAGAAATACTGAGAAAATATTAAAGTCAAATTGTGCACCATACCCCTTAATCAGAGTGCGCTACAATTATGTAATTTTCAGCAGGATAAAGTAATACGTTATATGCACACCTATTTTTGTGGTAGATCAATCCCAATAATTGTTTAAGTTTATAAACAAACAAAAATTGTAAAAAATTACAAATATTTCTTTTTTTTTTAAACTTAGGGCCTATTTCACCAACAATATTTATATATCAATTTATGTTTAAAATTTGTTTTTCATGTAAAAAAAAAAAAAAAATTATAGGAAAAAATTTATTTTAATATTAATTGATATTTAAATAAATTGGTGGAATTGGGCATAAGTATCTATTAATAAATTAGTTTATTATTAAGAAAAAAATAAAATTTTTTTACATAAATGTTCTACGTGCTTTATGACCAACCTTTTTATATTAAAAATTCAAAAGAAGTTAAAATTCAATTAGCCACTTCTGTCTTTCAAATGTAAGTTGAAATCAATATTTGCAAAAACAACATGCAACTTTGTTTTCTGGTTTTTGTTGCTCTTGCGTTTGTTGTAGTATTTCCAACAACAATCACTAGTGAATTTGGCAAAATAGGAAAAATAGATCAGCTGTGCTGTTAACGCCACCTGTAAAGTAATTTCACCTTGACTTGGGTTATATTTTTCTTTGCTTTGTTTTCATATTAAAATGCCGTTAATTTATATTTCAAATTAGAGATGAGAACGTGAAAAAACATTTTTCAAGTATCAATATTAGTTTATGATATTTATTATATTTGTGTTTATATTTTACAGTCATGTGAGTGGCATTTTAGATTGGTATTTAAATTTAATTTATGTATATTTAAAGTTTTGCGTAATGTTACTAATAAATGTAAAAAAATATGTATGCATATAATTTATAACTATAGGTTCCATATAAACCCTCATCCAAAAAACTCATGTACGGAGCTTAAGATATCTAAACAATATTCGGGAGAAAGAACTTTTAAACGAATCTTAACCTCATAACATAATTTTGTTCTGGCGGGTCCATGATTGCCCATGGGTCCCAAATAGATTACACTCTAGGAAATTTATTTTTAAATACTATACTATAGGGTTTCACATGGTCGGGTTTGACTGATTATACTTTCTTACTTGTTATTTTTGCAAGAGCATTTGAAGCGTTTTTAACTCATTTTTCATTTAATGATGTTTTTGTATTTTTCACATTAATAATCCGATTCTACCAAAATTCGGCACACATATATCTCTAACAAATATCAATTTCCATACCAAATTTTATTACGATTGGATAATTTTTGTAGGTACTATAGCATTTTTAAGAAAAAGGATATATGGCAGGACCTTGAGTCCTTGTTCAGATTTAAGTGAAAATTTGCACACACGTTGCAAGTTGTGTGTGTATTAGCATGCCCATTTTTTTGTAGTTTTGTGGGCATTACTGAAGCTAAAATTACATTTTTCCATTTCAGGACACATGGACACATTGTCCAAAAATTCATATTTTTCTTAACTAAGCTATTTTATGCTAGTGTACCAAATTTCAAAAATTTCTGACAACTCCTTCTATTTATGTCCCTTCGTTATATGGGGACAATGCACTGTGCGACGCCAATAAAAATGATCACATGCAGCACGAAAAGTAAAAGAATAAGAACATGAAAGGGGAGCTTTTTGGTACTTTTTCGTTCAACATCTGGTACTTTTATTAATTTTAGTTAATATTAGAGTTGAGTTGATGACAATCTATAAAGAAGATTTTTCGATACTATTTAGTTTTTCATTTTATATTTTTTATATTGAACCAAATTAAATTAACTTACGTGGAAGATAAAATATGAATCGCAGGTTAGTCCCTCGCCAAATCGATCCACTAAGATGGAAAAATAAATTCTCGAAATATGTAAATTCATATATACTTTGTACTATGTGCTATGTTTTCTTCATGTAAACATAAAAATTCATGGTCGAATTTTGACCATTAGGCGAACACTAGTTTAAATAAAATGTCGTGATTTTCCGGAAATATTATTAGGCGTGTTACAGTAAGTTTAAGGAGGGGATTTTTTATTGGAGCTGCCGTGAATTATAGATCGTTCATTACAAAATTCGGAAGAGTGATATCCAGTATTAAGAACCCTAGATTAGACCAAATTTCAATACATTAATAATATTTTTTTAGAATCTAATACTTGTACATAATTATGTATGCATGCATGTTAATTTAACAAGATACACTTTTGATTTCAATATAAAACAGGTTTTTTATGGATTCAATATTGAACAATGTTATTTTAACAGTTACTACGTTTATAACTAAAGAACGGCTGGACCGATTTCGATGATTCGTACCAATTCGGAATGGTCTCTGACCAAGTAAGAAGAATAGCAAAAAAATTTAAAATAGGTGGCACCATTGAAAATTACTCAGTATGAATTAAATCGTAAACTCTGCATTTGACGATGCTATGATCTTTAGCAAAGTTGTTGAGCATGAGCCGGCGAAGGCTTATAAGTTGATATGACCAATTTCAGACAGGTGGCGCCACTGAAAATGACTCGAAATGAGTCAAATCATAAACTGATGATCATGCTATGATCTTTAGCACAGCTGTTGAGCATTACCATCAGTGCTGCCACAACCAATACAATTTTTACAACCAAAATTTTTGTAAAAGTTACCAAATGTAAAAAAATATAACCAAATTTAAAATGACTTTTATTAATTGAGAATTCTTTTACATATTGAAAAAATAACGAGATGCTTAATTAAAAGTATTTATTTATTTAATACTTTTTCGTAAAAATTTTTTTTTTATTTTATTAAACCCGTAATTCATGAAAGTTCATGAATTAAATATTGTTTAAAACGCCAGTTATAAAGAACAAAAATGGAAAATTGTTTTTCGCTTTTTAGCTGTTATTGGCATGACTGTCAAATGTGGCGATATCTAAATCATTAGATACAATATAAAAATATTCACACTTTTCCGACAGAAAATTTAGCCTCTAGTGCAAAATACGTAGTAAGGAGGATAGCTTACGTAAGTTCTGAAATATTTTGTACTAAAAAATATTTTTAGTCAAAATATGTGTTTTTTTGTACTTATTAGATATTATTTAGTGTACCTCAACAATTTGTTTGTGTGGTTTTTAAGTGATTTAAAAGTAAAAAACATTAAATAAATATTTATACCGACAAGTTATAAACAGTAAAATTTCAAATTTCTTAAAACTTACAGCCATTTCTTAAAGAAAATTCCATAAATTTTAAAATTATATTGATAAATCAATGTAATTTTGAAAAATCTTTAAAATTCCTATGTGTATTTTCAAATATGTATGTAAATATACTACTGAAAATAACCTAAATTCGGAACATTAAACTTATTTTCAAGTTTTAGAAACACTAAAACGATTTTTGTGTAGTTTTTCAGTAATTTTCTGAAATAAATTCCGCATGATTTTATGCACTTCCTACTTTAATGCCCGTAATTTCTACAAAAGAGAGCTGGTCGTGTTCGTATCTCACAGTTATTTTTACATATTTCAATGTTTATTTAGACTACGTGTTTTTAACTTCAGTTTTATTTTATTATTTTAAAATATGGCAGCTTTTACACCACAGACTTCTATACATAGCTAGATTTCTTGTGTAGAAATTACGGGCATAAGTACCACTTATCTTTACTACTCTTAAAATCAAGAAACTTTACGCTCCTTTATTTAAAAAAAAATAATTGAAAATTTCCATTGATTAAAACTTCATTTGTTTTCGATTTCAGAACATGGCGTTTTAATATAAAAATCACAAATAGCAATATTTTCTCACAAAAATCTTAAAAAAATTATTTGGTTGCTGTTTTGAAAGGGATTTTTTGTTTCCGATAAAATATAAAAAACTACAAATCATTGGTAACAATGAATCAATTTTATCAAGAAAAAAATATTCGTACGTATTATTATTTTAGAAAAAAGTAACCAAAAAGAAAAAAATATTCACATCTCCACATTGGAAAAAAATATAACCAATTTTGGTTAGAAATAACCAAAAACGGCAGCCCTGATTACCATACAAAGGTTTCTAGGTTGGTATGACCAATTTCCGATAGGCGGCACCATTGAAAATTGCTCAAAATAAATTATATCATTTGATCATGCTATGGTCTTTAGTAAAGTTGTTGCGCATAAGCCGGCATGGTTTCTATGTTGGTATGAACAATTTCCGACAAGAAGTGCCATTGAAAATGAATCAAATCGTAAGCTATGCAATTGATCATGCTTTGATCTGTATCAAAGTAGTTGTGAATGAGCCGAGTAAATTGATTATCTCTGTTTTATTTTCATTCTTCAGGACTAAAAACCCAAATTTTAATCAGATTTGATTACCTCAAATGTATTTATAGCCACAAAAATTAAATAAAAACAAAAATCTCCAAATTTCCCTTTGGTTTTATTCCTAAACCTCGATGTGGATTTGGTTCAATCTGGCTTTATAGCATTTTCTAATTGGTTTTTACCAATGAAAATATCTATAAAGACAAAGGTTTTTCTTATTTGTTACAGAAACTAGAAAAATTAATATATCGATCCTTTGCTGCAATAGAGTCAGAACTCAAAAAAAAAAGATTTTTGAGATAATGTATTTAATTCCCAGTCAGTCAATTTCATACAAATATCTTATATACTCAACTCTAGAGAGAAAAATTAAATTTTAAGGTGCTAGAAAATTCAAAATTTGACTCTATTGCAGCAAAGGCTCGACATGTATCTGCCTTTGTTTTCATACCCTTCTTTAACTAAGTAAAATTTCTAGATAAGTTTTTATCAGTAAAAGACTTAATAAATAATTAGACTTATTTTTTGCTATTAGTTGTATATTGATAGTAAAATGCTTGGTAGCTGCAGAAGCTACATTCTTAATTCAAAACAAGTGGCAACAATTTTTCTTTTTATTTTTACTCTTCTTAAATTATTACTTTTGCAAAATTAACTGCAATATTGCAATAAATGGATGTTGCAGCATTAGTTAATAACACGACTACAAAAATACGAAAAATGAAGGAAAACTGAAACGAAACAAGAACAAAAAATAAACTAAGCTCTGAAAATCAGGGAAGTTCATTCCGCGCAACAGCAGGAGTTAGTATCGCAGGCGTACAAGCACTCGCTCATTGCTCCCTGGTAGTAGCTAAACTCCATTATCTCAAAATAGCCTACCACAACTCATTCGGTTGTTTGTTATGGATTGGAATTACTATTTTTATACCAACATACTGAAAAGTATGAAATTTGTTTGGTGCATTTAGTTGGTTAAAAGAATTGTAACATCTTGTTATGGCGTAACATAATCATAAATATGAAAAATCTAAACTACTCATCTTGGCCCTATGCTCCTTGTAGGAGTTTAAAGGAATTAATATAAACTACCCATCCTGTTTGCATTAAATTTCAAAAACAAATTTATATAAAAGGCCTGGAGCAAAATAAAGCAAAAACAAATTCAACTGCATCGACTGCAACAACGTCGTAGTCTATTGACACTACTTTGAAACTTCATTTTGTAACTTTAGAAAGCTTGCAACGCTATTCGTACCGTTCTACTACAACGACTATTCTGTTCCCCACTTAAAAGTTTTTGGCTTAATATGTTTCAGAATCTGCTCCGGAGTATATTGATCTGAAGGTTTTTTATGGTTCTCCACCAGTGAAACGTCTGGAGTTTTTTATGTTACTTCCAGCGTTGCCAGAATGAATATTTTATCTTATTTTTGAGATTTTTTGACCAAAATAAGATTTAAAGATTTTTTTCTCAAATTATTTTTAAAAATAAAGATTTCTAACATTAAGTTTGTACAACATGCAAAATGTTTTTAAAGTTTTTTAAACAGTAAATTTTTAAAAAAAATTAGGTTTTGTATCAGCTTGTTGTCAGTTGGTTTTGTGCCCATTGTCCAGCATACACAAAAATGCATCATTATTTCTCGGCATACAAAATATTAAAAAAGCATCTTAAATAAGCGGTTTCAGAATTTTTAGAATATTGATGAAAAATAATTATTAATGGAAAGAAAAAGCGTTTGTTTATAAAGTTTAATATTTTAAAGCACAAAAAGTTCATGTGTTTAGTACGAAAAGGTAAAACTAATGGTACTTAAGAAGCTTTTAGTTTGAAAATTCCACATTCCATGTTTCAGATAATTTGTAAACAAAGTATATTCACATAAGTGCCTAAGAATATCTTTTAAAAGGCGTAGCAAAATTATTTCAATAACTATTTAATTAGGAATATGTATGTGTATTATATATTCAATGAGCTTTCATTTAAAATTATCTCAAAATGTTTTCTCCCTTAAGATTTCATATGATGTATGAGCTTCATAGATCCCAAACTAAAATCTTCTTGTCTAAAATTAATACATCTCTAATTTTAGAATTAAATTACTTTCAATGATACTTCTTTATTTGGATGGAATTTTTTACGTTCTTATTTATTAAAAATGGGGTTAAAATGCATGTTTAGAAAAAAAGGATTGATGTTTGACTATTGACGTCAGCAGTCGTCGATGGCTGTGAGTGTAAGACGGCAAATCCATCTGAGGAGATCGAGTGGTTGCGATCGAAACATGTCATGGTAACCAGCCGCCTGGGTTCGAATCTCAGGTCAGTCAATGATTATCAATAACAATTTTAATTAATTTTCATGTTGTAAAAATTCCTTTCTTCATAAAAATAATTTAATGAAAATTAAATTTGATGAACTTAAGCCTGATTAAAAATATGGATTAAGAACCATAAATAGTTCAACAAAATAACCACAATTCTAATTATTTAGAAGAAATTTATGGAAAATATAACTACAAACACAATTTAAACCAGTGATGGAAAATTCAGAACTATGGTACAGTTTTCAGCACTTTTTCCTTTCAAAACTACCACAGTAATCCCACGTTTGTTTTAGTTTTAAATTTTTTATTTTTAAATTTATTTTCCAAAAAATATGTTTGAAAAAAGTACTGTTTTGATGATTTAAACCTACAATCTAATTTGTTATAACCCAGCTAACATTTTGTATCATAATCTAATCATTTAGGAATCAGCTTCAAGAGCAAAATACCCGTATATGAGCTCATTTTTCAATCATAAATGACACTCTCGTTGTCAAAAAATGGTACCCTACCGATGAAACACCTGAAATAAAATTAAAGCAAAAACCTGCGCGACTGGTATCATGAAAAGGAAAAAACTTTTAATTAGTTTTAAAGAAAAAAGTTTTGGCCCGGACCATAAATTTCTAATTAATTTCAAACTTATTTCGAAACTAAAAATTTCCAGATTACAAACAAATAATCACAGAATTTTCCAAAAATTGGAGACGAAATAGGCGGATTTTCTTTTTTATTTGCAGCTACAATTAAACCAAATGCACAATTTTGCAAACGCACTATTTTAAAAATATTCAAACACAATTTTTTTTCGTATTTATTTTTTTTTTTTTTGGGCGAATTAATTATAATTTTCAGTTATATTTCTTTTTAAAAAATCGCTAGATGTCCTGCTGCACTTTAAAATGTAAGCTTTTTCCCCCTTTGGGGCATATTAAAATTGCTATAATAATCGAATTTTCCAAAAATTTAAGACGGAAATTACGCGAATAACTTAAATAATACGGTCGACGAGCAAAAAGATTTCATAGTTTCTATGATAGTTGCGGCACCTTATATTACTCTATGTTTATATTACCGCCTTGGTCTTTGTAGAGTATAAATTATCAAACAATACCAACTTTTTTTTAACTCTTTCATGATCAAGTTGCCCATTTTAACTAAAAGAATCATAAACTTTAAACAAAAAAAAAAAAAAACAAATGAGAGCGAATACAACCCAGTTGTTCCTTTCTAGTGCGGTTCAATTTAATTCATATGCAAGTCATGTCATGGCCTTAAACCGGATCACAAGAGATGACGGTCAAAGCTTTGCAATGTATCGTACCCAAACACACAGAGACTTTGTTCGCATTCATGAATAACTCGTATGTAAGTATTTATATGAATGTATGCATGTGGCAACGAACATAGATGGATGGACGAATGGTCGGTTAGATGGATGGGCTGTAAGTTATGCATTTACGTAGGAAGGATGATAGAGGTAGGTTGCTTAGCTGGCAGGCAGGCAGTCAACAAGTAAAATCTATACTCCTCTAAAGCACCCATCCGTGTTAAGGTGGAAAGGTGTGTGCTTTTTAAGAATAAACTTGTCTTTGTACGTTTGAACCTGAAAATCGTTTAAGTATGAAAAAACATTATGGAGGTTCTAGTTTAGACAGTAACATTTTCTGTTATATTTCAAGTCACTGAACTTAAAAAAAAGACATTTGTTAATTTCTTGTTTTTTGGCTCAGATTTTTTCTAGAAATTCCTAAGCTTCGGCCCGTAGACTTTCAAGCCCCAATATTTACAAGGGCCAAAATTTGCAGTTTTTTAAAACATAATCAGCAGCAGTAGAGTTACAATACAATTTCATTGGCTGCAAATGTAAGGTACTTAAAAAATGCTTATGAAGTTTTAAGTTAATATTTTGTTTTTTGGTGATAATTTAAATAAGTTTTTGGTACAAGATACACAGTTTGATAATTATTATTTACAATGAAGTAAATAAATTATGCCGGCCTTTGCCAAACTGTATAGCCAGTATCTTCATCTACCAGTTTAATTGAAATTATGTAAGATTCCTCGGGAAAATGTTGTTTATATTCACTTTGTCCTGACGAACCATCACACTCCCATTTACAGCAAAGAGTTGCAGATTTTTAAATTCAACAGACACCAACATTACAATTCTGGATGTTGTGTGATTAAGTAGATCTTATAAGGACTTTACTTTAGCATACGTATTTGTTGCTGGAGGTGGATGGCAACTTTGTTTTGCTTGGTGAATTTTATATACATATCGATGGTTTTCTTCCGCAAACAATTAACTCGTTTTTTCCCGATTCAAATATTTGGTAAAAAAAAGTATTATATCTCTCCTGAAAAGTAATTGATTTTGATATGGTGGAAATAAGTGAAATTTCCTTCCAAAAAAAAAGATTTCTTAACTACATGTATTGAGCTTTTGTTAAATTTAAATCAATTCATCAAATGCTTGAGTAATTTCAGAAACTTTCAGAATTTTTATAACCTCCTTCTTTGTGGTTTTTGAAAAAAGGCCTCAATAGTTTAGATATAAATAAATATGAATTGAGCCACGCCAACTTTTCATTTCGTCAAGCCGAAGAATATGACAAAATCATAAAATGTATACTTATATGTACCTAGTCCGTTTCCTCTTTTGCCCAAGTAGATGTTTGGAATTCGTTTTAAAATTTTATAATCTTAAAATCATTTTTTAGAACGTCAAAAAATTATATAAAAAAAATTTCTTTTCGAGACTCGAACCGGCAACCTCATGAGTCACAGGCAAGAACTTAGACAACTCGCCTACGAACGCTTTTACTGAAAAAGCGTTAATTTAAAATAGGGCCTGTTTATATATATTGAATACCTAAATGTGTATGTGTATGCGAATGCGTAAAATTAAACTCATTAAAATAAAATCCACCACATGTGGTGAAGGGTACAAAAAACAACAAAAAACCACAATCAAGAAAAATGCAAGAAGGGATAAACAACAATAAGAGATAAAAAATAGAAACACGCTCCATTTCTAAAACAAAACCCAATCACAACAATTATGAAAGCAATGCCTACATATATAAATAACTTTTGCCCATACATACACATACATGTACATACATATGTATTTGCAATACGCACGGATTTAATTAAATTACATGCAACTATTTTATGTCCATATGTACCTATGCATATGCTTGCCGAAATAAAATAAAACACTGTGTCATTGTGAATAAAATGAAATTATCGAAAAGCTTTATAGGTAATTTTAAAATCGTTTTTGTTACATAAACAAATTAAATAAAAATCATCTGTGGTGAATGGTACAATAAAAACGCTTGTTCTAAAATCTTTAGCATCCAGGACTCGAACTTGAAACCTCACGAGCCTTAGGCTGGAAGTTACACATCTTGGCTACGATCAGTTTTATTGAGGGAGGGTTAAATTAAAATATATTGAGTCTACGAGTTTGTTTCTTTATTTGAGCGGCGTATCATGTACATACATAAATGTTTATAAGTTTGTATAAATGTTTGTTTAAAATAAAACAACAACCACAAGGGATTTTTTTGGGAAAATTAGAGGCAGTCGTGGTTTTTTTGGCATATCTCAGCCATTTGTGGACCGATCTTGCTGAATTTCAATAGCAAGCGATGGTAGACTATATGTGACATAAATGTAAAACAACCTGTCTGGAGTCTTCGGAAAACACATTTCAAAGGTAAGACGGACAGACGGTCAGACGGATATCTCCTCATAAGGACCCACGATATATATATTCTTTATAGGATCTAAGATCGATATTGTAGAAATTACAAACGGAATGACAAACTTATATATACCCTTTTCCACCTGTGGTGAAAAGTATAAAAAGAAAAATTTTCCAAGTTTTCAGTAATGGGAAAAGCCAGATAAGTCGGCAACGTATTTGTTCAGTTAGTTTATTGAATGCTAACTAAATTAAAAAAAATTAAAGGGTTTTAGAAGCACCCCTAATAAACTGAAATATTAAATACTTCACTAGCAGTCAGTCAATTTCCCTCATCACCGTTTGAATGTTGCGCAAAGCCGCTGGTCAACTACAAGTGCCTTAAAACAACTACACGTTGCTTGTTTTTGTTGGTTTCGATTTTTTTGGACAGGAAGTTTGAAACTGTAATGATTTAATGAAACATTATCGTAAGTTGTTAGATTTCGATATGGTTAAATTAAGGGTTTTGCAATACATACGTACGTAGTTTCAAATTTTCATAATCTCCTTTACGATTAAAAAAATATTTGGTTAATCGAGATTACCTATAAATCGCATTTATAGAATTTTACATCTTATTTTAAAATTGTTGTAACGTTTTTAAAACAAATATTAATTTAAATTTGAATAATACCCCTGCAAACAAATGTCAGATATCCCCTAAGGCAATAATCAAAGTAATTTTTTAGAAGTAATTATACGGCGAAATATTTAATATTTTGCGCATTGTAATATTAAAAAGTTACCACTGGTTAAATATTTTTAAGTAATACTAAAATTATATTAATACAGCGATGCATTTTAATATATTACGGTAGTGGATTATTTAATATTTTTAGATTTTCTGTCAGTTTGTGTTTCAAATTATGCATATTTATGACTTATATATTAGTATTTTTAACCCCTGGTTTTCCCACACACATGTAGTTACTACGTATTTTGCACTAGAGACTAAATTTTCTGTCGGAAAAGTGTGATTATTTTTGATATTGTTGCGAACTGCATGCAATGCATGCTTTATAAATTAAACTCTAATATAAAATACACACCAGCTTGGTAGGGTTTGCAGTTGATCACAAATCGGATAAGTACATTATTAATGTTACGTAAATCAGTGAATCAGTTATTCTTGTTATAGAATTATAAATTTGAAATAAAATGTACAAACAAGAGAAAAATGATTTTGTAATATACATTAGGGTATCTAATTTCCCGGGAAACGAAACAAAAAAAATCTTATTCCCGGGAATCCCGGGATTTTTTGAATAAAATAATGATTTCATTATATGAGTTAAAGACAAAAGTTTTTACATTTTTAAAAGAATATACACATATCGATGCCTTACTTCATCAACCTCGTAACTAAAAAATACGGTTTTGACTTTGTCATATCAAACGACTGCTATTTTTGTGTTCTAATACTGCAACAACTTATTATCTCAATACAATATACATTGATGTAATCAATTCTTTAATAATTCCATTTTAACTTTAACCCAAACACCGGAGTATACAAAGATGAAACGTTTTTTTTTCTCTCCTGAAAAATTGTATTTTTTTTAAGATACAAGGTTGAGAAAGTAAGGCATCGATATACAACAGTCTAAAAAAATTTTCTTAAATAATTCCACAGAAAACCAAAACAAAACCATTATTAAAGCATTTAAAAGCTCATCAGAGATTCTATTTCTAATCCTTGTTGATATGTATATAACCTGCTACCGAAAAAGTGCTCTCGTTCTCTACAGACGTTGGTTTTATGGTAAGAAGCGCATGATACAAAGAATATAAATTTGTTGGCCTGTTACCCGTCACTTAATAATCAAATTCTTTTTTTATTTATTTATTTTTTTAGAATTTTTAGATGGTTCTGTTATTGGGGATGGTGTATCGTGTACATTTTCATTTTATACTTCAAGAAGCTTTTTAGACATTTCATCAGCAATTAAAAATTTTTATTGGAGTAGAAAAAATAGTTCGATTTGTAAGTAGTTTTTGATTTTAACGATGGAAACAAATTAAGATTTCAAAAAATTTAATTCGAAATTCCTGAAAATTCCCGGAAACAATTTCCCGGGAATAATTTAAAAATAATGTCCCGGGATTCCCGGGAATTCTTTCCCGCGTAGAAACTCTAATATACATACATATATATGTAAATTAGAAAATATTTACATAAAATGCATTTCGCATATCGCCAAACGTGAATTTCAACCGACAAAATGATTAAGAAATCGCCACATTTGACAGTCCTGCCAATAACAGCTAAAAAGCGAAAAACAATTTTCCATTTAAGTTCTTTATAACTGGCGTTTTAAACAATATTTAATCTATGAACTTTCAATATACTGAATTTTGTATGGATATTTTACGGGTTTAATAAAATAAAAAATTTTTTTTACGAAAAAGTATCAAATAAATAAATACTTTTAATTAAGCATCTCGTTATTTTTTCAATATGTAAAATAATTCTCAATTAATAAAAGTCATTTTAAATTTGGTTATATTTTTTTACATTTGGTAACTTTTTCAAAAATTTTTGTTGTAAAAATTGTATTGGTTGTGGCAGCACTGATTACAATAGTATTATTTGTTACGGTCTTAGGCGTACTTAGATTGGAAAAAACACAAAATCACTTTCCCTTATATGTTTCTATAATACATTTAAACGTTTTTCAGCAGGAAATGTATCTCAAGAAACTTATAACCTTCACCAAGAAAAGAAAGAAGAAGCTATGCGTGAAAAGATTAAAGACAGTGACAATGAAACCCACGTATACACTGTCGACCTTCAGTCTGTATTAATGGCCCCAAAATCGAAAGTAAGCAGCCTTTATTACCGTACGAAACTTCAGGTCCATAATTTGGTATCCTATAATCTTAAAAATAAACGAGCGTTTTGTTTTTTGTGGAGTGAAGTGGAAGTTGGCCTGAGTTCCGAAGATTTCGCAAGTATTTGGGTTCATTTTATAGAAAACAAAGTTCTTTGTGGAAACGATATTCCAAAAAAATTAATCTTTTATGGTTGTACGTATCAAAATAGAAATTGTTGTATGAGTAATGCCCTCCTCAATGTGGCTATCAAACATTGCATTGATGTAGAGCAAAAAATTCTTGAAATTGGCCATACACAAATGGAGGCAGATAGCGTTCATTCCACAATAGAAAGAGCTATGAAAAAAATGTAATTAACGTACCTTCAGAATATATAGATGTTTGTAAAATAAAGAAAAAACCCTAGCCCCCATGATGTTATGTATTTAGATCATAAATTTTACAAAACATTTAATAACGTTCAATTTCAGACCTGGGCGTAATAAAGGTGACAGTAAAGTTACCGATATTAGAGCTATAAAGTACAACCCAAGCAAAGAAATATATTTTAAAATTCGCTTTTCTGATGTATGGAAAATATTACGGCAGAAAATTGATGATAAAATTGATCCTACAGTACTTTTCGCTTATAGTCCACTACTATAGTTGCACAACTTTTGTGGACTATAAGCGAATTTGGACTATAACCGATTTTTTTATAAGCCATTTAATGGCTTATAAGTGTATAATCCACATTTTGGACTTTATAAAAATTATTTTCTTCAAAAAAACTGCTCTTTTTTAAACTAAACAAAAGTTTATTTAAAACATAACCAAATTTTGATTTAATTTAAATAAATAGTTAAAACAAAAAATAATACAATAAAAACAAAAATGGTCAGATGAAGACACCATGTTATGAAATATAAATTGCGAAATTTGGTATTTATAATAGTTACCAGAAATGTAAATAAAAACATGTGACAAGTTGATTAAAAAAATATTAAAAACAGAGTGGACAGTAAGCGAACATTTTTGCATAAAGAATTATATTCGTATGCTAAGAAAATGTGGCTTTTAAACGAAAATGGACTACATGCGAAATGGACCTTAGGACAAATAATTTGTATGAAATTCGAAAAAATCTGCATGTGAATATGACAGTTTTGGCTTATATCCGTTTTTGGCCTTTAAGCGGAATGGACTATAAGCGAAAAGTACTGTATAGACTTTGAAATTTTGCATCAACTTTATCAAGAAAGAAGAAAAATTACTGCAAGAAAGTATGAAGACTTACAATTTATCAAATCAATCTTACCCAATGAACACCACAAATTTTACGATGATTTACCTCACCTTTGAATTTTTTTCTACTTTAAGTTTTACAATAAGAATTAAAATGAACTTAAAAATGTATATAATTATATTTTTGTATTCTTTTAATAGAAATGAACTGAGCTAGTCTTAAGTTTCTGTTTTTTTTTTAATAAAATTAATATAAAAAATTAAATTAAAGTTATTTTAAAATAAAAACTGATTGTAGGAAAATGTGCTAAGTCCACAATAAAACGAATAAGTTAACCAAGCAAAAATGCTAAGTCCAATAAGTGTGAATTTCCCTCCCAAAATTTTGTGCAAATGGATTTTTGATCAAGGTCATTTAAAGAGAGCTATTTTGTTAAAATAATTGCGTTGAAAAAGTTTACAAATTTTAAAAACTGAAATAGATACATTGTTTTTTGTGTCTCCTGTAAAATTTGAAAAACGGGACTTAACACATTTGCGAATTAGACTAACGATATGTATGTATGCTGTGAACCTTATAGTATTCTATTTACATTTTAGTTGATAAGATCAATATTCAGGTAACTTAAAAAAGTTTTCCCAGTTCCACCGGGAGCGTTACAAAAAAAAAATCCCTCATAATTTTTTCTTTAGATGAGTCCTTCTGTGACAAAAGAATTTATACATTAGGGTGGGTCACTGATGTATGAGAAAAAATAAAAGTTCTCGAATCATATTCTAATAGCAATATTTTTTTGTATTACGTTAAAACAAATAAAAATTGCAAAAAAAAAGTTCAAAAAAGTCTCATCTTGAGCCCGCGCATGAGCTCCTAAGAATTAAGAATATTTGAAAAAAAACCATTTTTAAAATTTTAATATTTTATTTACTATCAATTATTATTAATTAAAACTAAAAACATTTTGAATTAAACTTAAAAAAAATAAAAATTTGGTTCTTATACAACATAAAACAATCAAATCCTTTTTGGTCACAAAATCTTGTTTACTGTCAAATCCAGGCATCTCTCGTTTTGATTCAAGTTTCGTCTATGTTAAACCATCGCTTGACTTTTTTAGCGCAAAGAGTCATGAATGCTTCTGACACTATTTTCACGAACCTAAAAGTCGTTAAAATACAGTAATATACTTTTCAGCAATACAATGCTATTGTTGCTATATTAAAAATTTAACAAAATTGAAGGTCAAAGCGCGGGCTCTTACACTAAAAATAAATTAATAATATTTTACAGGGATCTTATACAGACAAAAATACAACATATTTACGCTATTAGAAGTCGATAAGAGAAAAAATATTTTTTTGACCCAGCCTATTATACATGCACTTTCAATTTAGAAGAAATCTTAACAAATACACCACTATATTGTCGCATTCCATACTTTAAAAAAAATTTAACTTAAACAATTTTGTTATCTTCTTGGATCACTTTATAGGTAACATTAGAAAAATGGAACATATTTTTTTCAGAGATGAAATCGTTATTAAACTTACATTTTTCTATCCTTTGACCACGTTGTATTTAAAAGCAATTAATTGCACTAAAGAAGGTGTTAACAGGTACATATGTATCTTGGTAAAATGGAATGAACGATGGCGGCTAACTTTTGATTTAAGTTAACTTCATGAGAGTCAAAATAGATATTTTTAGCAAGCTTTATGGCAAATGATTGAAGATACTCTTGGGGTTTTATAAGTTTGGTAGCACTTCACCACTATTTATACAAGCCATTCCCTAACAAAGAAACACTGAACATACCCTCTTGATTTGTCCGAAAGTCGTTATGAATTTTTCCCTTTGAATATTTAAAAAAAATACAACAAGTGAGAATAACGTTTGCACATTATCTACATATCCGGATAATATGGGAAAAGGCTACTTTTTAAACAGATTAGGCGGAAATATTCTATGGTTTAATATCCTTTCCATGATATGTCCCAAGGGTTTACCATCGACGTCTTCTAGAATATAATAGCATCCTCCTAGTTTTTTCTTGACTCGGACTCTAACAAAAAGTGGACACAATTTCGTACTACTTTTGTTCCCAGCATTAATTTGTGCAAAATTCCGTCTAAAAACTTCCTAACCGATGCTGTTCGAAACAGCCCTTGCCCATAAGTTATACTGGTTCACGTTGGTTTTGTACGCTTACCTAATATTTTGCCCCATTTGGTCCCGTAAAATTGCCTATTTATCGTCCCTTGCTAGTCTTATGTCTGTACAGCCTAAGCTGTCAATGGTTTTAAGCAAACTATAAGATGACCCCTGTGTCGCCTTGTCAAACCCGTATAACGCATGCTAGGGTGATAACCGAGTTGTAGCATGTATAGAATTCCGAAGGGCGCAGCTTATTGAAGAGATATTTATTTATATCCCATTCGCGATGGTCTTTTTCAAATATGCCCTTATCGCAGCTATGATGGACCTGTTCACCCTTTCCGACGCATTACTCTGCGGTGAATATAATGCCGTATATGTATGACGGATGCCATATTTGGTGAGAAATGCATTAAATTCTCTCCCTTGAAACTGGCTTCCGTTGTCACTTATAACAATTTCTGGAACGCCGTAATGGTGAAATATTTCTTTTTCCACAAATTCAACTATTACAGGGGATGTGAATTTTCTTAATGGGCACAACCAGTGATATTTAGAAAAATGGTCCAAGACAATGAGTAGCCCTATAAATCCGTTTTTACTCCTAGGATAGGGTCCTATGCAACCTATGGAAAGGTCGCCATTTTACCCATCTCTGGAGTGAGTTGTTGATTTGAAGCTTTAGTCATTTTGCATATGTTACACTTTCTAATATAATTTCTAACATCCGTTGCCAACCGAGGCCAATAAAAATGTCTGCGAATTAAGTCCAAAGTTTTCCCTATTCCTCCGTGTGAAGCAATTACTGAGTCGTGGAATCTTCTCAGTATATATTCCTTAAGTTTATTAGGAACCCACAATTTCCAAGAGTTTGAATCAATCAATTCATTACCAGTGGCAAATATCGTACGAATATAAATATATCTATCTATGACTTTTATATCCGGATATAAATTCTCTTTTTCCACAAAATTGTGCCTTAGCCGTATATATTCTTCGTCCAAAAAGTGTACGGAATCCAAATCGATTTCGGGTCCAATATGATCAACCGACGCTACTTCGTTTTCGTGAATTCGACTTAGCGCGTCTGGTACTACATTGACCTTACCCTTTCTGTGACTAATAAAGAATTGGTATGACTGTGATTTTAGAACCCACCGAGCTAGTCGTCCTTTTAAATTCGGCTGTCTCATTAGCCACACCAAACTACTGTGATCTGTTATAACTTCAAACGGTTGTAGTTCCACATAACATCTAAATCTTTCGATAGCTTCGATGGCCGCAAGGCATTCTTTTTCTGTAACAGAATAATTTCTTTGTGCACTATTTAATTTTTTAGCCACTGGCAACTCATCCCCGTTCACACCTAATTGCACCAGCACAGCCCCTATACCGTAATCGCTGGCATCACAATGAATAAAGAATTTTTTTGAAAAATCGGGATTTCTTAGTACGGGTGCAGTAGTTAAGTTCAAAAGCTTCAGCTGATTCTTTCGTCTATTCAAATTTATTTTTCTTTGAAAGGACCTCTGTGAAGGGATGACTAAGGTCCGCGAAATTGGCGATGAAGCGCCTATACCAACCCGTAAGACCTAGAAAACCTCTCACCTGCTTTAAATTTTTCGGTGTTGGCCTGTTCAAAATATACCTGATTTTATTTGGATCTGTAGGGATCCCACCATCACCTATAATGTATCCTAGATAATTAACCCTTTTGACACAAAACTTACTTTTCTGGATATTAAGAGTTAAATTGGCTTTTCTAAATTGTTCGGCGAGTTTCATTAGAATGGAAATATGATTTTCAAAGGTGTCAGAAATAACGCAAACGTCATCTAAATATCCAAAAACTGAGTGTTTGAGATCTAAGTATGCTGCGAAAACGAGTAACGCGTGGTGTGGACCTCCGGCATTATATTTGCAACAGGAACAAAAATACAAAAATATTATTGGGTAAGTACAAAGATTTTTTAAAGTTACTGTACCACATAGACTACGGTAGATCTGTATGGGTTAAAAACTATTACTCGGAAAGATTTCGGGTGTTTGGCAGCCGTATTCTGTAAATCAAGAACTTCAGAAATTATATAATATGCATATTGCTATGTATTGTAACGAAATGGAAAAGGACACGTGTATGCTTTTATTCTTGTGAAATCTTAAGACTAAAGAAGAGAGTTGCCTGATATTTACAATATTAAAGCTAATGATGCCAATATCTAACGCATACATATAAAGAATGCATATAATATTCTTTCAATTCTCGGGAGTTTCAATTTTTATGTTCAACATTTTGACCCAATGAACTTGTGATCCGAATTTACTATACATATTTCGTTCTTTCTCTCTTAGTTTTCGAAACAACGTCGATTTAACCTTCTAATTTTTCTGTTTTTTACAACACTGTGCTTTTTCAAAAAATGTATGGAGTTACAAAGTTTTTACATAAAAATTGGTATTTTTCTGATTTTTGTTTTTCAAATCACTTTTAAATGCGAAACTATATCAAAATTTCGATTTGACTGAGTGATAGTAAATGAAACACGCTTTCTATTTTTGGTGTTATCTCAACGGAAAAATTGGAGTTAACAAGTTGTTCCATACGGCCACAGATATGTTAATATTTAAATAAATAAAAACCTGTGTTTTATTTCAACATTTGAATTCCGATAACCAATTTTCCCTATTTTCAAGATTATATTCTTAAAATCGATCTTAAAAGAAGAATTTCATTAAGAAATAACTCTTGATTTAAGATTTCTAATAAGAACAAGATTTTGAATTCGATCTTAAAATGAGAATTTATTCAAGATTACAATCTTAAATGCGATCTTAAAAAAAATCAAGATTTTGTTCTTGAGTTAAGAATTTTTGCATTTAACAGACTTCAAAGATTGAAATGATTTGGTTTTGAACGTAAAATCTTGATTTAAGCACGTTATTTCCTTAGTGTAGGTGGCCCTGAATGCACGGTCTAATGGTCTACTTTACTATTGCTCAGTTAATTAGGTTGGCAAATAGTTTGTAATTGTATTGTTACGTTAAATAAATAATTTAAGATAACAAAAATAGTAAATTTATTTCATAAAGTAGGATTTTTACGTAGCGTTAATGTTAACATATCTTAAAGTAAATACATACTTATGTATGTATGTATGTATGTATGTTTGTTTGTGTATATGGTTCTTGTGATTATAGATTCTAGTTAAATCTATGCTTCAGTACAAAGACCCAATGTGCAATTCTAACAGTTCAATGTAGTGCACTGCACTCGATTTCTAGCCGCTCTTGTTCGCGTTGTTGTAAAAGCTGCAAAAGGGCAAATAAACAAGAAATATGAAACATTTTTGAACTGATTCAGGACAACAAAAACAACCACTCGATGCCAGTATTGTGCTCTTTTCCATTTCATGATTATTTTCTTTTTAACTTTTAAAGTTGCTCTAACATCATACTACAAACTAACGCTGGAAACTTGTGGCAACTAAAAAGGCAGGCAGGCGACTTTATCGCAGCCATGATGTCCAAATATTTCTTGTTGGCCGCCCGGCTAACCTGTCTTGAGTTCATTTTAAATGTTCTTGTATTAAATCCAATGTATCGCAAAGATGATGATGATGTTAATGGTGTCGTTCAGTTCAATAGTAACAACAGAATTAGCAAGTAACTACAAGCTACTGCCTGGCATCCACTCGTGCCCCACCACTAACTAGTCATCAGACAGTCAGTGCAGTCAAAATGGAATTTAACCGAAGCACTTGTTTGATGATTCTGATGATGGAGTGTCTTAAAACAAGAACATTGAATGTTTTATTTTAAAGAATTTAATGAAAATCGTTTGTAACAAGGATTTTTTAAATGGATGGAAGTCCATTTCAGATGGAAGATAGATTCTTAAGTCATTTCAAAAACTATACGTAAGCGAACACAAAATTAATGAAATCTAAACACTTAGTACCTACGTAAAACAAATTGTTATTAAGGAAGCATTTTTAGAACTTTATAATTTTTCTTCTACAGAATACAGATTGTAACTTGGAATGAAATGGATATTTAAAAGGAAAAATCTAATTATAAACTTCAAGAAAAGCTAAATGTTTACGACCTCTTGCAATTTTGTATTTGATTTCTTTTTATAGTCGAGATTAGATAGCAAAAATGTTTTTAAGAAACAACTCAGTGAAAAAATCATGTTTAATCGATTAATAATATAAACCAAAATTAAAGAAATATTTTGTTTATAATAAAAAACAAGTAAGAGTGCTATATTCGGCTGTGCCGAATCTTATATACCCTTCACCATTGTGCGAGCAGAATACAGAGCAACTAGACAAAAACTAAATAATTTTTACATATACATACATATTCACAATTCTAAAAACTTCATTATAAATTAAATTTAAAAATCTTAAACTGGTAAATAATTTTTTACAATCGTTTTTAGAACATAAACATTAAAAAAAAATTCCCTTTGAAAAACCATGATTTGAACCAGAGGACTCACAGTTTCTAAACTCAACCCCCTAGACGACTGAACCGTAAACGAACGTTGTTTTAATATCATTAAAATTATATATGACCCGTTTTAGGTTTCATAACTCAACTCAGTTGTGTCAACTCAACTCAGCAAAGCTGTAAATCATAACACAAAAATTACAATTCAACTTATTTGAGTTGTGAACCGTAATAGTGGCCTATATTCTCCAAAATGGTGTGTACCATGTATGTGTGTTTGTTTGTTTGTTTCTTTAAGTACATTGTTGTGTTTTTGCTGCTGTTACTTGTTGTAGTATCAACACCACCGTTTACATGAATTCGCCTTGATTAAACACATTAAAATAAACACCACCACTCATATAAAGGGTATAAAAAACAACAAAAACTTACATTACCAACACTGCATTATCATAATCACTGTACTACTAAAACGACAAAGAAAAACATACACTAACATATTAATTCCATTTTGGTTTCTACGGTCATTGTTACGGCTGTGGCATTATGTTCAATTAGGTGCAATTACAAGTGACATAAGGTCCAATTAGACGTGACAAAAACATAATGCCACAATCGTAACGATGGCCGTAGAAACCAAATTGTATGGTATGTTTATGTCATTTTGGTAATAGAGAGGTTATGGTAATGCAGCGTTGATAAGGTTATGTCGCTTCTAATTGGATCTTTAAAGGGAAAAAATTGAGGCTGTCCTGGTTTTTTACTCATATCTCAGCCATTTGTGGACCGATATTTTAGAATTTCAATAGCAAACAATTCCGGACCATATGTGACATAAATGTACAATAACCTGACCCCCATCATATATGGGATCTTCGGAAAACCCATTTCAACAGACAGACGGACAGACGGACATCGTTAAATCAACTTCGCTTTTCATAATGACCCAGAATATATAATAGGGTCTAACATCGATATTATAGAAATTACAAACGGAATGACAAACTTATATATACCCTATTCACCACCTGTGGTGAAGGGTATACAAATAATATGAAAAATGTTTATAATAAAATGTTACTCAACATGAGAAATAAATTCCCAGATTAAATTTTAATAAAGTAAACAATAATAAATTTTGAATAAAAATTTGTATGACTAGCAAAATTTTTTTAACTTTTTAATTCGAGTTAAGATGTTTTGTCAAAATGTCACAGATATAAGTTTGTCATTTCGTTTGTAATATCTCCAATATTGATCGTAAACCCTGCAAAGTTTAAATATTCTAGATTCTTATGAGAAGGGAAGCTCAAATCACTCTTTCCGTCTGTATGTTGAAATGTAGTTTCCGAAGAAACCAGATATAATGGGGACTATTCTGGTATATATTTATGGCAAATATATCCCGTTTTTGAGTACATTGAAATTCAGCCAGATCGGTCCACAAATGGCTGAGATATAAGCAAAAAAGAAAACGACGACTGCCTCTAATTTGACCCATAACTCCCTTGTTTTTGATGTTTTTTTATTGCAGGAGCCAAGGAACAAGCATTTTGGTAATCAAAACACAACATCCAACAGAATTATGGCGGGTTTAGACAAGTGGGCGTGTTACTTCCCATACAAAGAGATTATTGATATCTGTATATCTGGAGAACGGCAAGAGTCAAAGATTAAAAATTACGTACAGGCATTTTGGCTATCAATACACAACATTTGGCAAAATGTGGTCACGAATAGAGAAGTAGGTGCGGGTGGCATGAAATAAAATTAATTCAACTAGTGGTACTAGTGTTTGCCTATTGATCGAAATTTGACCATACATTTTGATGTAAATATGAAGAAAACTTAGTACCAGTGATGCCAGAAGTGCAGATTTGTCTATATTTGGCAGATTTTACACCCCAAAATTGCCAAAATGCAGATTTGAAGATTTTTGGTTTTTCGGTTTCTTTTAACTGCATTTGGTTACTTTATTTTTACATTTTGGTTAAAAATTTTTTTGTTCGTGGCAGCACTGGATGTGATAAATCCTTACTCAGCCCGAGTAATTAAATTTGTACAGATATTTTTGTTGTAAAAATATGCAAAAATTTCCATCCATGTTCTGAAAATCACATTTGATTGAAATTGAAATCGAACAAATTCTTTAAACTTGTGCTGAAAGTTCTTTTTTAAACCTCATACTTTGGGGACTACTTACAGATATTTACCAGAACTACTTTTAACACTTCCATTGATCTCAAATTTCAGAACATGGCCATATATTTTGAAATGAATTGTAATATATTTTTTAAATAAACTACACAAAAAATGTAATAAATGTGTTTTGAAGATATTTTTGAAAAATTATGGGTTCTTGCTGATTTGACCTCCTAAAGTTCTGGCAGCACTGCTTAAGGCTAGATTACACTATCTCACAAGCCTTACGTATTCCATAATACTTTGTGAGATAGAAATCTAAAGAGTTTTGTTGCGACTGTCAAAAAATCTAATTTAACATGATAGTTTGTAATCACACCATCACACAAAGTATAAACACTCACACATAAAATAAAATGCAACCCTGATCCAATGAAAAGTATTATTGTTTTGAAATTTTTCAAAAAACGATGAAGTCGTATGGGATGTCAAAATTTTTTCTTTAATACTTGTCATTTTCATCACACATGCATTCATACTATCAGAGTTTTTCATAATACTTGAGTTTTTGACATGTATTATTACAAAGTATAATAGTGTAAACTAGCCTTTAGTACATCTAAGTATGTATGAATTGACATGTTTCGAGCATATATATTTCCGTCTTAGTGGATGGATTTGGCAAGGGTCCCACCGCCGGTTCATATGTTATGTTCCACGTGAGTTAATTTAATTTTATAAAAAAACAAAAATAGTTTCAAAAAGTCTCCTCTTTTAGATTCTCATCCACTCAGGACATGTTTTATTTTTGGTTTCTGTGTTTAATATTAACGAAAATTTATCAAAGTAACAGATGAAGAACGTAAAAGTACCAAAAAGCTCCCCCTTAATATTTTTTTCACTCAGAACTAGGGATGTTAAATTTTACCTCTATAGATCGAATATAATAACAAAAATTCAATTAGTACCAGATCAAAAACAAAAAAGTACCAACATTTTTCATCTTATAGGTTCTCATTCATTCAGGACCCTGCACCTTCAATAATATTATTAAAAATAATACATAACATGTTTCTAAATTCAATATTATAGAAAATCAAAAAATGATCACATTTCCCCTTTTTGATAATTTGTCTCCTAATTGAGGTTCGGTTGACAAGCATATTAAGAAAGCGTTCTAAACTGGTTTGCCTGTGCCGATTTACACATATAAAAAACCGGTTTCTGAAAAATTTCGAATGGTCGACCACCCTATTTTTTTTTAATTGGAAAAAACAAATTTTTTATTTATGTGTTCTGCATATCGTCAGCTCAGAATTGCTTTGGCGCATATCATGGTTTGAACGCTTATAACTCTCAAAAAATATTGAACAGATTTTAACATAATACCTGTATATATTTTGCACTTCTGTAAGTAAATACCTTTCAAATGGTGTATTTTTTGTTCAAATAGGTTGACATACGGAGGTAAAAAGTGTTCTGTTTTGCCTTTGCCGATTTATATGAAGGGTTTGAATAAAACGCAAATTATTTAGGAAATTATTGTCATTTCTTTTTATTATGATAATATTGGTATTGTTCAATTATGTATGGAACAAAATATCGGCCAAATGGCCACCGCGACCTCGGCGCGCTTCTATGCCGTTAATGTGCCGAATTATCTCATCCTTTAGCTCATGAATTGTTGCTGGCTTATCGACGTACAACTTTTCTTTCAAATGACCCCAAAGAAAGAAGTCCAACGTTGTCAAATCACATGATCTTGGCGGCCAATTGACATCGCCACCACGTGAGATAACACGGCAATTGAATTTGTTGCGCAGCGTCCTGTTGAAACTACATATCGTCCACAGCCATATCTTCCAATACGGGCCATAAAAAGTTCGTAATCATCTCACAATAGTGAACACCACAGTAACTGCCTGACCGGCCTCATTTTGGAAAAAATACGGCCCGATGATTCCGCCAGCCCATAAACCGCACCAAACAGTCACTTTTTGTGGGTGCATTGATTTTTCGAAAATCACTCTTGGATTATTATTCGCCCAAATGCGGCAATTCTGCTTATTGACGAATCCACTGAGGGGAAAATGTACCTCATCACTGGAGATGATTTTCTTCGAAAATATATCATCCACTGTTGCCATTTCTTGCCACCATTCTGATAATTGACGACGTTTGGGAAAGTCAAGAGGCTTTAGTTCTTGAGTCAATTGCACCTTGTAAGCGTGTAAATGCAAGTCTTTATGCATAATGTTCATCAACGACGTGCGTGAGAGGTGCATTTGTCGGGCACGAAGACGAGTTGAGGTGGACGTCTCTTCAGCCACACTATCACGAACAGCAACAATATTTTCTGCTGTACGAGCATTCGTGTTTTCACAGCTCCTACAGACCCGGTTTGCTCATCTTTTTGAACGATTTTTTCAATTGTAGGGTTATTTGGACGATTAATTTGACCGAAAAAATAACGAAGTGCACGATATGGATTTTGATTTCAACGCACATTTTCATTATAAGCCTGAATAACTTTCAAATGTGGTTTTAATTGAATGTCTAAAATTGAGAAATGTCAAATAAAAAGCAGAATAAAATTTGACTTTTAGGTGTGGTTCACATTCAACATCGGCCCTTTAACCTTAACCACCACATATGTGGGTATAACAGTATCGAGGGTATATAATTTTTGTTAGGTTTGTTACATATCAAATGTTGACTCTCTGTAACGCAGAGAGTTCTTGCACGATCTTGTTGAAAAATTGTGTCTAAACCACTATCTAATAGGACTAACACCGGTGCAAATTTAATCCCGTTCGAAAGACATCGGTTTCAAAAGTTTGGTCGCTAGATATGAAACCCCATTTATGGGGTGGTCACTAGATATGAAACCCCCGATTTATGGGGATATATAAGTTGGCTTATTTTATTTATTTTTTTTATTTAAATTTAGACTTGTTTTGGCCTTTTAAACATATTCCAAATACAATACATTACAAACACAAATATATAGTTTTGAACGAAAAAATGTATTCCACGTTGCAACGCCTTTTTAATGTTTACAAAAAAAATAATTTCAAATAGCTCCGATAAACTTCAAAAAAAAAATATTGTGAGAAAGAAGTGGAACTACTTTGGAGTATAAGAGTACATAAAAAAAGAAAACAGTTATTTGTCTCTACTGAAAATTTATAAATTTTGAGTTAACCTCCTTTAAAGGAACCAGTGCGATATATCCTAGTAAAAAATGGAGCTTACTGGTAAGCAGCTTTCTAAGGGAGAGAAGCACAATACCCCCTTACAAACCTGCTTACAAGAGGCATGATTTTATATGACATATTTCCGCTTGGAAGCAATACTTTTTTCATCTCTGTAAAAAAAATTAGTTGACTGATATTGTTTAAAAAAAAATGTAATTTCTATGTTCGGTTATATTTCGGGAATGGTCGTAAACACATTTTAAAATCATTGCAATACAACCTGCTTCCACGTAAGAGAACACAGAAGCACTTAGAATATTGTTTTTCTTAAAAATAATTATTTTAATTATTCACTTACAACCTGCTTACTTATAAGGGATTAGGGGAAGTTATTCAATCATTTTTATTTACTTAAATAAAATATTCACTTAAATTTTATTCGCTTCTTTGGTGCTTCTTAGTAGTGTGTAATAGTCAGCGCATATATCAGAACTCATGAAGCTTTCGTGCTTTCAGAAAGCTAAAAATTTGTTACTGGGATATTAAAAAAAAAAACAATTTCTTTAAAATAAGTATGTGAAAGAAAAAATTATGAATGATACTGCTGAAAATAAAGAGAATTTCTAGATCGCTTCACTTGCATTTGGTACGCGTTTTGCACTCTTAGTAAATTACATTTTTCAAATTATTTTTATTTTATGAGCTCGACCAACATGTCCTTAAATACGTTCGAACATGCAAAAAGTAGATACGGTGCCACCAAACGGTCACAGACAATCATAAAATGTATACAACTCGTATATCCAGGCATCGATATCCATATTAATTTATACATACTTTAGTAAATAATAAATACTCTACATTAAAACATATCGTCGCCTAAAACGCAGACTAATAGAAATTAATAATATAAAATTTTAAAAAGATTTATAAGAAGTTTTACTATCTCACTAGCTGCGTACTAATGAACGATAAAAATATCCTATACACATTCACACATAAATGTTGACATGAACAACCCAGCAAGCATATTGGCAAGCGTTTTGTAAATTAAGATTGCAGCAAGATTGCATAAATAAGAGTTTTGCGACCGTCGTTGACAATTTGCTTGCGAATGCAAGTGTTTCATAAATTTGAGCAATAATAATAATTTGTGTTAATAAATTGTGTTAAGTTGCTGTTAAAGTTGTTAAATTAAGTGCGTTAGATACTTTTACTTATTATTTGCTATTAAAAAAGGTAATTATCTAATTATATAATGTCTGCAGCAAAAAAGAAAAAAAGTGTTGTGCGCAGCAGCACCGACATTTTTGAGCATCTATGGAACGGTGCGGCTGCAAGTTCTGTAAGTACACAGAGTGAATTTGCGGATCAGGAGGTCGTGCCTGGACCACAAAATAATTTAGATTCCTTGTTGCCAAACGAAGATTATATTTCTGAACACGAGAATTATATTTCTGATGAAAGTGAGAACTCGTCGGATGGAGCCGTTATTGATTTCAATAAACGTTTAGCTGCATGGTTTGTAGGGAGCAATGTGTCCAATGTGCATGCTAATAAATTATTGGACTTATTAAGCGACAAAATTGAAGGTCTACCAAAAGATATCAGAACGCTTAAACGTACGCCGACGGATGCTCCAACTGTCTCGTTAGCAGGTGGAGAATATGCCCACTATGGCTTGAGAGACTGTTTGACAGATTTTTCGCGGGAATATAAAGTGCATACGAATATTTAAGAATTGAACTTCAACATCGATGGGTTACCAATTTCGAAAAGTTCGCTGAAGAGCGTGTGGCCTATTTTAGTGAATGTAAATGGAACGGATTCAGTTTTCGTGGTTGCTATTTTTTGTGGACGGTCTCATCCCAATGATGTGAATAAGTTTTTGGCACAATTTGTCGATGAGTTGAACGATCTTCTCCAAAATGGTTTCTCATACGAAAACAAAACTTTTGTAATAAAATGTCGAGCATTTATTCTGGATGCTCCAGCTAGGGCACTTATGCTTGGAGTCAAAGGACACGCTGGCTACAGTTGCTGCACAAAGTGCATTCAGAGGGGCGAACGGAAAGAAAATCGTATGATATTACATTATCAAAACCATCCTATGCGCACAAATATAAATTGTTGGCAAAGAACTGATGTCAGCCATCAAGAACTGATGTCAGCCATCACAATCAGCAAAGTTCTTTGGAGATTGAAAAACTTCCAATCGACATGATCCAAGTATTCGCTCTAGATTACATGCACGTGGTGTGTTTGGGTGTAATGAAGGCTTTGCTTGGATCCTGGATAAAAGTTAAAAATCGCAATTATTCTTTGCAACAAAATGATATACGAAAACTAAACACAAAATTTCAATCAATTGCGCGTTACATACCAAGAGACTTTTGTAGGAAACCACGGGATTTAAAAGAGATAGACCGCTTCAAAGCAACGGAATTCCGTCAATTCCTTTTGTATACAGGCCAGGTTGTGCTAAAGGACATATTGAGCGAAGAGAGGTACATTCATTTTTTGCAACTTAGTCTTGCAATACGAATTCTCCTCAATGCTGAAGATTGTGTACAAAATAACAAATGCGCAGAGGAGCTGATAAAGGATTTCTTACTCATATGATGATTTAATGTTAACATATAATTGCCACTGTTAGAGTCATTTGGCCAGAGATTCTATGCACTTTGGATCACTAGAGACAACCAGTGCTTTCAAGTTTGAAAATAAATTAGGAAAAATCAAGAAACTAGTGAAGAAAAATAATAATGTTCCTTCCCAAATTTACAACAGACTAGTTGAGCAGAGTGTGCATGGAAATCATTATACACATATTGATTAAAAAAAATGCACGGTACAAAGTGATGGCACTTACAAATTTGTTAAAACTAAAAACTTTTATTTATCATCTATTGCACCTGACAACTTTTATTTAGTACAAAAATTAATTTTCAAACTTATTTCCATATCAAGATCTGCTGATAACGAATTTTTACTTCGCGGGCTAAGGCTACAAGAGTTGCATAACTTATACGATAAGCCACTTCAAACATCGCTTTTTAATATTTACTGTGCCGAAAATCTTAGTTTTAACGAAACACCAGATCACCATACGCTTGACGAAGTAACGTCAAAAGTTATATGCTTCTACACCAGATCGTCTTATATATTTGTGCCACTCATAGCAGATCATGTCGCAGAACAATTCAATTACATCGTCGACCCCATTAATAATGATATCGCATCCTCACAAACTATTTACATATTCTTTGGATAGTGCAACGTCGTCTGGTAAGATATTTATTTTTAAAGGATACTTTAAACTTAACTCCGCAACGCTTTTCTCATATTCGTTTTATATTTTGTTTCGGCAGCAATTCAATCATTAATCAGCGACGCATGTCAAAAGGCTGTTGAAAAGGTGGAGGAAAAAAATAAGCTAATATTGCTGCGCCTAACAGAAAATGTTGAGGGGATGCGCAAAGAAATCATTGAACTTAAAAAAGCGGTATCACATAATAACGCTACTATTAGACTTCCTCAATTTTGAGAAAACTATACTGGAAGATATCGATAAATTTTCCTTGTTGGTAAGAATTTAAATTTGAAATGTCCGGTGACTGTATACTGATGTCGATTTTATTTCTATTTTTAGAAGGCAGATCTAAAAAGATTGTCAACATCCAATTCGAGAAAATTTGTTACGAAAGCGTGGCAGAAGATCATGACTGACAACGTTGCTGAGAGCTTTTCCTGGCGCGGAACTGCAGATAAGAAGTGCATTAGGGCATTCACTGTTGCCACTGCCATTCGTCGTAAGTGAAATGCGTTTAATAGGTTTCTAGCAAAATTTTTATATTTATATTTAAATTCTTTTGCAGAAACTTTGGCTGAAAATGGAGGCAAGGAAGAGGACTTTGTGTTTGCCTCTAAGTCATATTTCCAGTACGCGAAAAATCGTATTAAAATTAAAACAACAAAAAAAGTAAACTAAAATACTAAGTATTAATGATTTTTTAAATAAAACAACAATGAAGTTCCTATTTTTATATTTTAATTTAATATTTTTCTATTGATAAAAAAAATGTAATATTAAAAATGATTTTTGAAATGTATCAATAAAAAAACATATCCAAGCAAAGTAAATGTTTAAAAAGCTTACTAATTTCATTTAAAATACGTGTTTTTTAAGCATTTTTAAAACGTGTTTTTAAGCATTTAGAAAACGTGTAATTACGATACTTGTAAGACATGTTTTGCAATCGTCTTTTTAACGCTTATAAAGTTGGGTGCTTTTCGATTATAAAACCCTTGCTTTGATGTCTTTTGTAAATGTCACAGCAGCGTTTTATCAGTGTTTTGCTTACATTTGAACGCTTACAAAACGCTTATTTTTATATGTAAATGCTCGCTGGGAATATACTAGCATATGTATGTATGTATGTATAATATATTGACAAATAGTTTTACATACATATATAGTTTTACTTTAATTTAAACATACATGAATAGTTACTTCTAATGGCTTTGCACAAGTTAAAATGCAGAAAACAAACGAGTGCAAGAAGACGATGGATGGATGCTCGCTCTCCTTTCCTACCGCATGTCTTTTTTTTAGATACTTGTGTATACGTTTGTTCAATGTTATTGTATCTAACTACTCGCAGATACAACTTGTGTCAACTAAATCAAACTAAACTTATATAAGTGAACTAAATTAAAAAAAAATAAAAAAAATAAAAAATGAAAACATAAAACCAGCACCGAACTACAAAATAATCGAGTGCATGCGTAGGTTTTTAAAAAGACATTCGTTCATTCGATTACAATGATTTGTCCTGCACTCTGTATATTTTTAGTATCTATTAGGTGGAGTAGAAGATATTTTCTTAAAATAAAATTCAGTTGTTAAAGAAAACTTGAACGTTAAGTTAAAATAAAATCTTTCGTCGAAGTATTTTTGTCCAAATTGGATATACTTTTCCATCTTTTTTTTTAAAGATTTTATTGGTCGTGCTGAGGAAATCGTCAATTTCCCGAGAAAAAATATAAAAATCGTCAAAGAAATCTGACAACTTAAAATTTATTTTTTTTTTAACAATTTTTGATTTTTATAAATAAAAATATTCAAACAAAACATATTTACTTCATTCCTTGCTAGCATTTTCAATCGTGTAAGAGATACTGGAAGTCTCATGAAGACCGTCGATGACCGCATTTTTTAATCGTAGAAGATTCCTCACACGGGAAAAACTGTCATACGACTAAGATTCTTCCATAGCACAGCGAAAGACGCTTCTTCAATCGTTGTGGGAATCGTTTAAGACGTGCGTAAAGATTATCTAACGAGTCTTTAATATCAAGAATCGTATGAATCTCATGCAGATATTGCCGTATAATTGCTGAAAATATGTTTTATACAGGCAGTCGTAAAAGATTCATTCGATGATGGTTTGACGAAAGATAAACAAAGTGTAACATTGTTGTTTTAGTACTCTGAGTATAATCATTAAAACGGCATATACACTTGCAATATTATTGTAGATGGTATTCGCCATTTTATTTCCATTTTGTCCTATATTATGCACTAAGTCGCACAATGGTTTCATTCATTCAATAAAAAGGTGAACATAACCTACAGTAATAACATAAACACCATTGAACGATGTTGCCAACACACATCACTTCATTTTCGTTGTGCAATAAAAATCAAAAGTCTTTTGATTGTTGCCAATATATTGTGCCACCTTCGAATATCACATACATATTGGCGACATAATTGTTCAATACGTAAATTGAAAATTTAAAAGATTTTCTTAAGACTTGCACATTACAGCCGTACCTAAACAAAAGCGGCACTAGTTTTCTAATTTTTAAAAAGTGCGGCCTCAATACTTTGCAATTGGAAAAACCAATTTTGACAGGTCATTTAATAGTGAAGTTTGCCGCTATTTTAAATTAATAATGGTAATTTAGCTATTTTTTTTTGACAATCTAGCGTTTTTTTTCTCTATTTTTATTTATAATTTGTGGGTTTTATTAAAAAAGAGAGTTTACACTACTGCTCGTAAAAAAACGTTGACGTTCTGCTTAGGTATGGCATATCAGCATAAGAGCTAAGCGAAAGAAAATGTTCCGCCTTTCGCTCTTGTTAAGGTACGACCAGGGTTGCCAGAAATTTTCAGCAAAAAATCTAAATTTCACCAAAAAAAATCTTATTTTTGAAGAAAAAATCTTATTTTTGAAAAAAAAATCTTATTTTTGAAAAAAGTAGTTTTATTTTTATTATAAATAATAAAAACAATTCATATTTTATTTAATACATAAAATAAACAAAAAAAAAACATTACAAAAAATTTAATTTCTTATACTAAATTGTTTTATTTCGTTTAAAAATTTTTAAATGGGAACAAGGAAGGTTTTTTTTTATTGAACCTAACCTTCGTCTAGACATAACAAAAAGTCTTGTTTTTGGGGAAAAAATCTTAAAATCTTTTTTCGGTTAAAAAATCTTAAAAATAAGGTAAAATCTTACTTCTGGCAGCGCTGGGTACGACTGTTCCAAGATTCCAAGATTAAAAAACGAACTTGTCAGAAAATCTAATGTTTTTTTTAGACTTTGGAGACTAAAAAATCATCACTTTTTAGAAAAAAAAATCAGAAAATCGGCACTTTGCTAATTTCGGAACAAAAAATCGTCAAATCTGGCAGCCCTGGTCGTGCTTTATTCCCAATTTTTATTCTTGATAAAAACACTAAAATTCCTTAGGCCAGATCATCAGGAAACTTTATCCAAAGATTTTAGAAAAACTAAAAATATAATATAAATAAAACTGTTAAGTGAATAAGAATTATAAACAACAGTTTTACTTGTAACAATATCAAAGCATAAACATTTTTTTTTTCAATATAAGCGTGAAGCAAGAGAAGCAGAATTTTTTGGCGAAAAGAGACATACATAGCTCTGTTTTCTTAACTTATTGGTAAAGTTCGGATAAATAAATGCAAGAAAAAAGTTCCTTCTCTCATCGTTATACTCCCCACCTAGATATTCAATATCTGAAGGCCAATATTATAATTATTTTAAATCATTAGGACCTTGTTTCCTGGCCGCTGGCGATTATAACGCTAAACATACCTTCTGGGGGTCCCGACTTATAACACCAAAGGGTCGTGTTCTATTTAATACTATTTCTAAAATGGATTTGAATGTGATAGCGAGCGGACAACCAACATATTGGCCTACTGATCAGCAAAAAATACCAGATGTCATCGATTTTGGCGTGGTTAAAAACATTCCCTTAGAAACGATTTATGTTGAAGCTTCCTTAGAATTATCTTCCGACCACACACCAACAATTGTTACTTTAATGAACCCCAATAGAATTGTATCTCCAACTGGTTACTTAGCGACGCCAGCTACACAAATCAATTGGCTAAAATATAAAAAATATCTCAGCACCCATTGCACAGAAAATATTCTGCTTAGTACACCGGAATACGTAGATCGCGCTATTCTTAATTTTGACAGTTTTCTGAAGCTAGCTGTGCAACATTCCAGTAATACCCCAAAAAAAACTAAAAATATTAAAATTTATTCCACAGATGTTGAGCGTCTCCTGACTGAAAAAAGAAGAGCTCGAAGAGAGTGGCAATTGCACAGATCCCCTCAACTAAAGAGTTTATTAAAAGATTGTACAAAAAGGCTAAGAAAGTTACTACAGACTCAAAAAACGGCTTCTCTGCAAAAATATCTTAAGGAACTTGATGCAACTCCGCAATCAGACTACTCATTATGGCGTGCAGCTAAAAATCTAAAAAGGCCAGTCGCCTCTAAGCCACCATTAAGAAACTTGAACGGAAGTTGGACAAGAAATGATAACGAAAAGGGAAATCTGTTTGTTAATCACTTAAAAAACGTATTTACCCCAAATATATCTCACGATACTGCGGTCGTGTTACCACCTGTTCCTGCTAGAGCGGCTGTTCCCCTAAGATTTGAGATAAGAGAAATCGAAAAGGCTGTTTGTGAATTAAACCCCAAAAAAGCCCCTGGTTTTGATAAGATCAGCAACAAAATGCTTTTGGAGCTACCCAGCACAGCAAAGAAAATTATTCTTTTAATTTTCAATGCTATCTTACGTCTTCAATACTATCCTCAAAAATGGAAGGTTTCCTTAGTCACCATGATACCTAAACCAGGAAAGGATCGCACAAAAGTTGAGTCATATAGGCCTATAAGCTTACTTTCTAATATATCAAAGCTGTTTGAGAGGCTGTTAGTGTCAAAATTAACTCCAATTTTAAGTGAAAATAGATGTATACCTAACCACCAATTCGGCTTTAGAAGAGAACACAGCACAATTGAACAAACCCATCGTATAGTAAACGCCATAAGAAAAGCCTTTGAAGAAAGAAAATATTGTTCCGCTCTCTTCATCGATGTTTCTCAAGCTTTTGATAAAGTCTGGCATGAAGGTTTATTACATAAATTGAAGCAAAATTTTCCAGCAAACATACACAAGCTGCTAGAAAGCTACTTAGTCGGTCGACAATTTATTATAAAAGAAGGAAATTTTCTTAGTTCACCTCAGCCAATTGGCGCTGGAGTCCCACAGGGAAGCATTCTGGGGCCTCTATTATACTTAATTTATACTTCGGACATGCCAACGAGCAACTACACACAAACTTCAACATTTGCAGACGATACAGCTTTTCTAAGCGTCCACGAAAACAGTTATGAAGCATCTCGTTACTTACAGGATCATATATTTCAACTAGAAATATGGTTAAAACAATGGAGGATAAAAGTCAATGAGCAAAAATGCGTACATATAACATTCACCTTGCGTCGGGAATCATGCCCCCCTATTAAAATCAATAATCAAATAATACCTCAAAATTCGCATGTAAAATATCTCGGTATACATTTAGATCGCCGTTTGACGTGGAAAAGCCATATAGAGGCAAAATTAACTCAAATGAAACTAAAAGCCATACAAATTCATTGGCTTATTGGAAGAAACTCTGTCCTTAGTCTCGACTGTAAACTCCTACTTTACAACTCTATCTTAAAGCCTATCTGGTGCTACGGTATTCAGTTATGGGGCACTGCCTCGGCTTCTAATATCGAAAAAATTCAAAGGCGCCAAAATAAACTTCTTCGAATAATCACAGCTGCCCCTTGGTATGTTAAAAATTCAAATATTCACAAGGATCTCAATGTTCCATTAGTTAAAACTGTGATTACGAAATATGCAGTAAAATACTTAACAAGGCTCGAATTGCATCCGAACCCACTAGCTCGAAATATTTTAAATGATAGCGGCCACACTCGCTTAAGAAGAAGAGACACTGCAGCACTTGTCCAATTAGATGAGCGATAAACACCTAGATAAGTGAACAGAACCCGTGATAAAGAAAATTTTTGTCTGGCACTGGCAGGACATAAAATAAAGTATTAGGTTAAGATTTGATTAATTATTGTTAGTTCATATTAAATGTATGAAGATTCAATAAATAATATTGAAAAAAAAAAAAAAAAAAGTTCCTTTAAACAAGTACGAAAACGGGAAAACCAAGTTATAAACAAAAAAAAAATTTATTATTGGCCTCTTTTCGCATGTTATCAAACAATGACTGTCGAATGCGAATATGATTTGCATGAGCACCTACCGTATGGCCTTATCTTGTGGTGGGTCTTTACCATGTGCTCGGATAACACACACACACACACACACACACAATTTGAGTGAATAATCCGACTAAAAGTATACACCCACCAGGTTTTTTTCAGTATCTAACCTCCGCTGTTTTAGGAATAGCCAGCAGAATCTGTTGAATAGCAACAGCGCCTAGCAGGGCTGCCAGAAATTTTCAGCAAAAAATCTTAATTTCACCAAAAAAAATCTTATTTTTGAAGAAAAAATCTTATTTCTGAAAAAAGTAGTTTTTTTTTATTATAAATAAAAAAAACAATTCATATTTTATTTAATACATAAAATAAACAAAAAAAAACATTACAAAAAATTTAATTTCTTATACTAAATTGTTTTATTTCGTTTAAAAATTTTTAAATGGGAACAAGGAAGGTTTTATTTTTATTCAACCTAACCTTCGTCTAGACATAACAGAAAGTCTTGTTTTTGGGGAAAAAATCTTAAAATCTTTTTTCGGTTAAAAAATCTTAAAAAATAAGGTAAAATCTTACTTCTGGCAGCGCTGGCTCCTAGGGAGAACCGTCACAGGCAAAACTTTTTCCTCAAAAATATATACTCTGAGAGTAGTCAAACACAAACGCACACCCAGAACACTTCGATAACACAACCTTTTATCTGTTTGATATATCCGAGTCGTCACTGCGGCTATAACTAGTCCTTCGCCGATACCCTTTAACAAACGCAATAGCCATTTTAACCATCGCACAAAATATGCCTCAAGAGTGAAAATCAGCCTTTCATGTGAAAACCTCCCTTCCCGCAACTACGTGATTCCCAAAAGTATCTTTAGCCGAAAAAGTACTTTCATTCAACATAAATTTTCATTTTGTTTTTTTCTTTGTTTTGGAATTTTTTTGAGAGCAAGTTCAGATAGACTTACGATAATTGTTTTCAAAATTGGAGATGAGATGATAGTATATTTTTCCTATTTCAAAATGAAACGACCTGTTTCGATCTTAAAATGTTGTATGGCAAACTATGTTGTTTTAATCATGTTTTGGCGCGAAACAGGAATGGAAGAGCGAAACACGAATATTGCCGTCCACGTGAATAGTATAAGCTCAATCTATTAGAAGCACTTTTTATTAGACAGGTAAAGCTTCCGCAAAGTCAATTATCCTGAAGGACAGGAAGCATTTCGCACAAGAAGCAAACTAACGGAGGACTAAAGCAATGGTCTGACTATTGGTCGAGGTGCCATGTCACCGGGACCTACTGACTCCCGTGGCACCAGGTTGGAAGGATATCTGGTGAGCCTTCGGTCTCAAGCAACCACGAAGACTTCAGGGGGCCTATCATTTTCAATCTTTGTCGGATCTCAGTTATGATTACACCTTAGTTATTCCATACATATACAATGTCCGAGGATAATTGTCGAAACAACATAAATTGCATGCTCTTCTAGTTTAAACATAGTAAAACGTAGTCTTAAACTCTGATTTTTCCGGCGAAATTTAACTTTTTGCTTCTATCTTTAACGACCAACATTTTAAGCAAAAATAAGCTGTTCTGGCACAAATATGTTTTCAGAGTAACTAAACCTAGTTTAACTGAGATCTCAAGAACTCAGGCTAAGAAAGACCTCCATGGCAGTGCGACTATACAGCTGAAAAGAAAACTTTTTCGATACCTCACGACAGCATCTCTATATTTCAGATACTGACAACACCTATTTTCCCCAGTGTATGTAGCATCAAGAAGTGAGAATACTCTTTATGCTTAACTACGTCCCCTAGGTGGCGTAGTATACCCCGTTGTGCGCTGATTTTTTTAAGGAAGACCATTTTGCTTTTGACGCGGCAAATAATTACCAAAAAAAAATTTTGAAAATGTATGAAAGTATGTTAAAATTTCTTTGCTTTGGTGAACCCAACACCACTTTCTTAATTAGTTTTGTTAATTTTATGCAGTTCTAAAGGTCAAATTAGACGTGACATAACCATAATGCCACAGCCGTAACGGCGAATTTAGAAACCAAAATTTAATTGGTTTGAATGGTATGTTTATGTCGTTTTGGTAATACAGTGGCTATGGTAATACAGTTTTGGTATGGTTATGTAATTTTGCTTATGAAAGAAAATCCTTAATTGGCAAAAGGAATTTGCATAAATGTTCACGCTGTAAAAGAGAGGTATGAAATCTAGGAGGAGCCAATTTTCTTGGGATCGCCCTTTAAAATTTTCTTCTTACCTCTGTACAATTGTATTTGATTTCATTTTAGTAAATGAAATTTTACAAAACTTCTGTACAAGGCCAGCCATATTTTTATTTCCAAGGCTGAGTTGGCACGATCTATTCCCTGAGCACAAAATGTTTGCCAATTTAAATATGGTTATGGTTTCTTAAGTAGTGGTGTCCTTTTTCAATATGTTGAAAGTATCCCTTAATTTGTATCTTCATCAGACGAATTATCGAACCGCAAGAGATCTGACAGTTTTAGCTCCTGGTATTGACTGCACCCAATTTCCACGGAGGATTCAGCACCAAAATGTAACATATTCTTAGAATGTCTCCCTACATCGTCCCGGTGGTTCATAAATGGACAATATATTAATTCAATTTTGTGCACCCCGGTAGGACCCGCAACGCAACGCCAAAAACTACATTGAAAGCCAAAACAAAGTCTAAAATAAATTATTATTTTCAAAAGTTTTTGTTATTCGTGCTTAATTCCCAGTTTTTATTCTCGATAAAAACACTTGAATTTATTGTTGATGGGATAAGCTATTCCTATGCGCATTTCACTGGTTGCTTAGGCCAGAACATAAAAACAACAACAACTTACAAAAGATGTTGTCAATTAAGTGTTTTTTAAAATCTTTATGGATAAAGTTTCCTGATGATCTGGCCTAAGCAACCAGTGAAATGCGCATAGGAATAGCTTATCCCATCAACAATAAATTTCAAGTGTTTTTATCGAGAATAAAAACTGGGAATTAAGCACGAATAACAAAAACTTTTGAAATTAAGATTTTGTATTCCCAAAAATTGAAATTGCTTTTTGATAATAAATTATTATTTTGCTTATGCATTGTACATAAACTCATATTGCGTTTTAAAATTTTTAACGCCACAAGAAATGCAGCTTTTAAAATTTAAAACTTCGATATGAATTTCTTTAGAAAGCAACAACAAATATATAATATATTTTTGACTTTGTTTTTGCGTTTTACACAATTAGGGCCTTTATTTAAAGGACGTCTAAGTAAACGAGTTTGTCTCAAATTTATTGCTCCTATCTAACAAATAGCAACGATAAAGGAATGTAAGATGTGCGTACGAACATTAGGGAAGCCCAAAATTATTTTAGTTACTAGAAAATAATTATTTATATAACTCAAATTAAAAAAAGGACAGGTGTGAAAATAGCTTGTAACAGATTTAAAATTTGTTGTACGTACGCGAAATCAAGCCACTTAATGGCTAAATTGGCAACACTGCGTCACCTAGATTTGTGGGTAGACTTTACAAATTTCTCTTAAGAATTTTATTGCTCAGTCTTCGAACAAAAAAAAAAGCAACTACCCTAATGTAAAAATTTATACAGACGAATTCTTACATACAAACATACATATGTTAATGTAATTATGTTTGTGTATTTAATTCCATTTTTATGTTTGTTGAAAGAATATTTAATTTTCTTATGCAACTCTGTTTTCATACTTACAAATAAATGATGTTGTATAGATTTGAAAAAAGCGTCTATCCTAAGGGATTTGCAATAAATGTAGATAAAATATTATTTTACTTGCATATACCTGCAAATGTATATACAGTGAAAACTCTGTATAGTGGTCACCCCCTTTTAGTGGACAAAAACCCTGAAACGTAGCCCTAAAAAAAATTTTCATGTGAAAGAACCTTCCATAGGTAGGCACTCCGTTATATGGACATGGACAAGCATTTTGTATATATTTTGGTTGAAAACCCTCCATTTTGTGGACATCTTCATAAAATCCCTGAAAATTTTTTTAAATGTTTTTGTATAATTTTTTTTATCTGGCATCGCTTTTGCATATTTTCGGTAACTCTGAAGCGACTAAATATGTATGCATGTTTTGTTGTCAAATTAACTAATTGGTTTTGTGTCAAAAATGGCTTCACAGCGAAAGTGTTGAAAGTTACTGAAATAGAAAACTGGGTAGATCACAAATGCTATGGAAGCTCTGAAATATCTTCATAATGTAAAACAATTCTTATTGGCGGATTTAAAGGCATATAGCTATTTAAAACTATTGGAAAGCTGTTTGCAATATCGTGCTATTGCCGAAAAAGAAGCCAATTTAAAACCGAAAACTATAAACAACTTTTTGAAATCGACTTAAAATTATAAATTGCAAAACATTATTAACTAGTGAATATTTTGAACGTACATGTTAATGAAATTAGAATCTCTTTTGATCTCTTTTTGTATTTGTTATTATATAAACTAAAAGAAAAATATTATGCACTTTTTATTTGACCTCCCCTTAGGTGGACACCCATCAATAATGGACAAATTTTAGGCGACCGCAGCTGTCCACTATAGAGAGTTTTCACTGTATACATATATATATATATATATTTGGGTATGTATGTTCATTAGGGCATAACTTTCTATCTTACGGGCAATATTGTTTTGAAATTAAAAACATATTTTAGTTCAATTTGTTAAAAACAACCAACTTCACTCACCCAAAGCAATTTCTTAAATCCCTTTGCAATTTTTTTTATTTTTCAGTTCTAACTACAAATTATGTGCGAAAATGACAAAACAGAAAATTTTTGGTGCCTAAATATTTTTTAGTTTCAGTAAAAACGTAAACTTTTTTAACGGTCGCGAACAATTAAAGATTCAGTTCTTAATATTTTTGCATGCCCTGCCCGATATGTTCATGGGAGGTTTGGTATTTGCAAAAAATGCAAAAAAACTTACCACCCTAATGAACATACGGATGTACAAATGAATGTGATTGATTGGTCGGTAAATAAGATCCTCCTGCACTTCGTCTCACCATTATTGCTAGAATTATAATTATTATATTGGAAAAGGAATTCTTCGTAGTACTTAAAATTCTTATGTCAAGATATTCTTTTGAATTCGTCTTACTATGAAAAAGAATTAATGAGAGATTCTTTTGTGTTCTTTTTTTAATTAAAAAAACTTAGATTTTTACTTTGTCTTGAAATAGTTTTTACTATTTAAATAATATTAAAATTTTCATTTATAAATATTAATGTATCGTAACGTATGTATGTTCAATGGAAAATAACGTTGCATCAAACACTTAAACTTTCTTTAGCAAAACATATTTTTGAAATAATTTTCAAAAGCCCGTTTAAAGTTTTAAGATCATCTTTAAACATTAACAGAAATCAATTACACTGTACAACAATTTGAAACTTTTTCACTGGATTCGGACACTGGAATCTTGTAGAATGTAAAAAAATATACAAAAACCAATGATCTCGTATTTCCATGTAGGCATTTCCAGGTCATCGTACGTGACATATGAACGCTTTCAGAAAGGTGGAGATTTTGCAAAAAAAAAAGTGGTAACTGGTAAATAATTTAATAATCATGTTTCATTTAGAAAGTATGTATTATTAGGGGTATATCCAAAATAAGAACCTATCATTACGGTATGGGCAATGTTATACTGATATTAAAAATCGATATCAGGGGTCATTTCGGTCCAAAAACCTTCGGCACCGAATGCAATTTCTAAAACACCAAAAAAAATTTTTTTTTTACTGTAATGCTATAAACACATTCGAGACAGCAAGCTACCGACTTCAATATGTCAAACATAGAACCAGCGTTGCCAGAATTAAGATTTTATCTTATTTTTAAAGATTTTTTGACCAAAGTAAGATTTTAAGATTTTTTATCTCAAATTAAGATTTTTTTATTTTTAGAAATAAAGATTATTAACTTTAAGTTTGTACAAGATACATAATTTTTTTACCGTTTGTTAAACAGAATATTTTTAAAACAATGAGTTTTTGTATCATATTTGTTGTCTAACTATTGGTTTTGCACACTTTTGAACCCATTGTCTGGCATACACAAAAAAACATCATTATTTCTGGGCATAAAAATATTAAATAAGCATCTTAAATTAGCAGTTGTTCATTTTGGGAATATTGATGAAAAAAATAATTTGTGAAAAGAAAAAACGCATTTTTATAAAGTTTCATAAATTAAAGAACAAAAAAGTTCAGGTATTTAGTACCAAAAGGTAAAACTAATGGAACTTAAGAAGCTTTTAGTTTAAAAATGCCTCATTCCATGTTTATGATAATTTTTAAACAAAGTATACAAACATAAGTGCTTAAGAATATCTTTTTAAAAGGTGTACCAACATTATTTTAATAACAATTCAATAAGGAATATATTAAGAAAATCCATATATTTTCAATGAGCTCTTTTTAAATGCAATTTCCTCGAAATGCATTCCATATAAGAACGGTTTTAACAAATATAATAATAATCTAAGAACCCTTTAAATTTCATATGAAGTATGAGCTCGCAAACTAAAATTTTCTTGCTCAAAATTTATGTATGTACATTAGGGGTATAACTTTTGAACAATTTTTTAAATTATCAAAAAATACCTATCCATGCCACATAGACCATGAAAATCTATGATAAAAATTGGGGTCACTTTTTCGCGGGCGTTAAAAAAGTTCCCCCCCAAATCACTTTGAAGTTTAGTATTTGTATTTTTTTTTGTTAATTAAAAATACAATATCTTTATTGTAAAAACAAAAAAAATTCAGTTCTATTTTACTATTTCACAATTAAGCCTTATACCACCAATTATACTACATCCAAACAGTAAAAATTATGTTAAAATAACACGGAAACTCTTTTTTTGAACAAAATGGAAAAAACGGTTTGGGGGGAGGTTTTTTATCCAAATTGATCTCAAAAAACTGTTTTCTTGATATATACATCAGTGGCCACCCCGTCGTGATAGGTATTTTTTTTGGTTATACCCCTAATGTACATATCTCTAATTTAAGAGTTTAATTACATTGAATGAAACTTCTTTATTTAGATTGACTTTTTTAATTTCTTATTTATTAAAAATTAAATGGATTAAAAATTTATTTTAGAAAGAATTTTATGAAAAATATAGCTTCAACACAATTTAAACCTACAATCGAATTTTGTATAAATACCGCAATTATGTATTTCGATTTAAATAGTTTCCATAATAAGAAGAATTACTTTTTTGCCCTTGTTATAAAAAATTTTAAGATTTTTCTCTTAAAAATAAGATTTTTTTTTCGCGAAATTAAGATTTTCCTTCCAAATCTTCTGGCAACGCTGCATAGAACACATGTGTGTATATGGAAATGATTATTTTCACGACGACACGGCTACATGGCTGCAGGTTGTTGTCTGTGCTTATTTTGTCGTTGTAGTCAAATTAAACTAATTTCTATTTTTGTCCACTACAAAACAGAAAAAGTGTTGCTATTTTTAAAAAATATTTAAGGAATAAGTGCTTGAAAATATTTTTTTTGTTTAACAGAAAAGAATACGCTTGAAATTGAAAAAATTATATAACTTTTTAGTACCCTTGAAAGAAGTTCTATAGGAAGATTTTTTCGTGCTTACGCTTTCCTCGTTTAGGAGTTATAGGACTGAAATTTGTAAAATATTTTATCTATCAGGTATGTGATGGAAATCGATCGATTTCAAAACGAACGTTTTTAGAAGGTGTGATGAATTTTGAGGGATTTTAAAATCCATTTCTGAATTAAAGGATTAAGTTTTCGTTCAAAATACATTTCAGTTAACGTATAAAATATAAAATTTAAAAGAATAAAGACTGAAAATAAAAGGAATGTGTATTTAAAATCCATTTTAAAAGGTACTGAATGCGATATTTTCAGTTTCAAATCGTTTTGTTTTTAAAATCGATTTCCATCACATACCTGTATATCTCTTTAGCTTTAAAAAGAAAAATTATTCAAAGAGTTTTTCACATGGCGATTAACCAATTTAGAGCCAATTTAATATCTATATTCGTATTCCGTGGCTGATTTTTAATTACAAAATTAGCTTTTAAAATATAAATAATATCGATATAGCAATTATTATCTAACCCTTAGATATTTGCTTAATAACGTTTTGCGGGTTTTCAGCGTTGCGGAACACTTATTAATTATGTAAACATTGCAATAATATTTTTTTACTCAATAAATCCTAATAAATTTAAAATTTTACATGATGGAGTTACTAATATGTAATATGTTTGATTAAATATTTTGACAAAATTTTAAGTGTTGTTGAAAAATCTATCAAGAAATATTAATATTTGAAATTGGTTCTTAACAGGCTTATAAATCGGAATTTTTATTTCATCATGTGAAAGATATTTCGAAGTAGTTTCTTATAATACCAATACTATTTAGATCCAGTTTTCAAAGTTATTGATAAGGGGAACGTTCGTAAATGCAGTTGTTGGGTGTCTCTTGCGCAGAAGTAAAGTTTAATGTTCATTAAGCATCACTTGTAAGAAACTTGGCATCACTCTCATATTTCAAAAGTTTTTTTATGCTGTCATGCCGCAGCTCTGCACCAAATTTTTTTCTGATGCAATAAATTTTGACATAAAAAAAAATCGTTTTATTTTTCTTTTGTGATGCTTTTTCTTGTAATTTATCACAACACTGTCACTTTTTTCAATATTTTCCATAGAATTTGTCATCGATATTGTTGATAACATTTATTTATTATTTTATGTTTGCCCATTAAACTTTTGAAGTTTAGCTCGTGTTCAAAAATTCAAACTTTGCACAGCTGTTGTGCAGTAAAACAAGTATTAAGGCCCAACCATAATGTGCTTAAGTTGGCTTAATCAAATGTGCGAAAACATGTAAATTGAATAATGCAAACCATATTGAACGCATCAGCAACAACATTTTGCATCACTGCAGCAGTGATGCATAGCTTTTATATATTTACGTACGTACTCAACGTGTTCTGAAACTTTTATGACGTGCGATGACGGAACAAAATTTTTATTTTATAAGCAGTATATATTTTTTTATGTAATCTGCTGTTAAAATTATATTTTTTATTAGTTCCAAAAAAACAAACAAAATTAAAATACTTAAAATGATTTTTAATAAATTCGATTGTTTTTACGCTTTAAAATTTATTATAAATAAGTATTTATATATTTATTGGCTTAAATTAAGTTTGTTACGAGTCTTGAATAATGCATGTTTTTCCATTTCATAAAAGTTTAAAAAAATGATAGTGGCACCACTGAAATATAAATACACAATAAAAAAAACAGCTGATTTTAATTTTTTAATTGTAGCTGTCGTCTTCAAAATAATTCAGTAGCTGTCTACACGACTGTAATTGCACCCAGCAGCATTTGTAGTCGTGTGTTCGTGTATCCTGCTGTGGTGAATGTGTTTAATGCATAAGACACAATTTGCCAATTTTAATAATCAAACAAGTAGAAATTTCTTAACTAATTCTGAGTAGAGTTGTGTCGTTCATGAACGAACTCGTTCAATTGAACGGATCAGTCAGTTGAACGATGAACGGCCGTTCAGTGTCATCGTTCAATTCCGTTCAATCGCTCACTTGCATGGTTAACTTGGGTCTTTTTAGTCAGTCGGTCACTTGGTTACCGGACAACTGGTTGAAAAGAAACAACAATACTAATATGGTGTATATGTGATGCCAGTATAATATACTGTTTTCATTTACTCATTGCTACATTGCTTTACCCTGAGGCCACACGATCAAGTTGTTCTTGATAGGCTTTTACATATACTGCTTGTCAAATTTTACAAAAATTGAGAGCTGTGAAGTAGGTGGCACTCAATTTACTTTCAAGATGCCATAAAAAAAACAATTTATAAAGACAAACATGTACTCAGCTGTTAAATTGAAAGTAAATTGTCAAACAAATGGAAAGGTGAAATTGAAAGCCATCTCGTGGTCAATTTAAAAAGTGTGAGTGTGTTAGTAAAAAAATGAGAGAGTTGAGTAATGCGCCCCATACACTTTTCAATTCAATTGTCAACTGAGTCTTTCAACTGAATTGATACTTGACCACACACTTCTTCAACTGAATTGAAAGATTTTAATTCAACTCAAATATAGATTTTTTTACAATTTTACAAAAATTTATTTTCTCTCCAAGTATCCATGTTTGCCACCAATGTCATTTTTTTATTTAAAATTTTAATGAAATTAAAGACAATTTTAAAAATATTTCACTTTTTCTTTGCAAAAAAAAATTACAAACATAAATTTTGACAGCTGATCAAGAGACTTAAGCACACACAGTACAATCGAATTGAAAGACTTGGAGTCAACTTGAAAAAATCAAAATCTTTTGATTTTTCTTCAACCAACTCGACAACCGTCAAACTAGTCAACTGACAAGGCCATACACGCTTTGATTTGGACAACAACCGACTCAGTTGACAATTGAATTGAATCGTGTATGGTCTGCTTAAATTGAATGGAATTGAAAGGCAAAACTTGATCGTGTGGCCGCTATGTTACACATTTTCATAGCACGATCAGGGTTGTCTAGTTTCTTGGGACTTAATTTTCAATTTGGTGACATAGCGATTTTTTTGGCGGCTTTTAAAATATATGGCGATTTTGTTGGCTATTTGATAATGCTATGTTCACACTTGGGTTTGTTAACGCGTTTAAGCAAAATGTTGTTACATTTGAGATGATTAAGATCACAGATGGTTGAGAAAAAACCCAACAAACAATTTTATATTTCTTTTAAGTATTAATAATGGATAAAAATACTTTTTAAAGTTATCAGAAGATTATTTTAAACATAATTATGATGAAATTGTTAAAATGTATGAATTACTTAAGGAAAAAAATATAACATTAAGCAGAAATCGTGGCCGGTTGTACACGTTCATGTTCAGAGAATTCTATATGTTGCTTAAACGAGCTTAAGAACCCAAGTGTGAACATAGTATAAGCCATGAATATGTTTTGAGACTCGTAGACAAATTTACCATTTGTTATTTGGAAAGGCTATTTCAATGATGGTATTCCATCCAATTTAAATCAGTTTTTGAAAAAAGCATATAGCTATAAGGATACGTCCGGTACGTACCATTTTAAATAACTTTTTATTTAACTCTTTATTGAAAGAGTTCTTTTTAATAATTAACTCCAATAAAACTCGCCTTCAAAATAGAGAGCAATATAAACTTCTTGACACGTTAATACGAGTTATAAATTATATAAATGTAAATAGCACTTTTGTAGCTTCACACGATATCGACCCCTTTGCGCGAAATTATCGTATGTTACAAATACCAAATTTTACAGGACAGCCATTTTTCTACTTTTCTCTGCTTTCACTTGTAATATCAAAATGAATATATACATGTGCTTAGATAAGATAAAATAAGACGAAGTGGAATTCGCCTACAATAGATTGCATCAAAAACTCAATTTCAAAAAAATTGGCATATATGATAATTTCGCGCAAAGAGGTCGATATGTCAAACTGAATCGTATACATTATTTTCCAAAAAACAAACAGTAAGAATTACCTTGTCGGTGACGTGTATATCTTTTTAGATATATATCCAATAATTCTTTAACACTAACCTAAAAAATGTTTTGCTGCTTTAATTAGACTATTGTAAACTATTGTACCTTTTTTGTGTTAACCAATCATTTTATTTTAATTAAACAAAATATATATCATGGCGACTTTTTCCCATTTTTAGCAATTAGGAAGACATTTATTTTTTAGGATTTATACAAAATATTTTTATGAATGTTTGAAATACATATTTTATATTGTTAAAAACGCAAAAAATGGCTTTGGCGATCTTGAGCAATCAATTTGGGAAGAAAGATCAAAATAAATCCGACAACCCTGGCTGCTATTGACAATTATTCTATTATGTTTATGAGCGTTGCCAGTTGTTCTTAATATAAAACCCGCCAAATGCAAATTTTTTTATTTGACCAGAAAATTTTATACATATATATTCCATTTAGTTTTAAAATAAGATTTTTAAATAAATTATCAACTTCAATATTCGACAGCTTTATTTATTAAAGCTAAGTCAAGTTTTAGAGCACGAAATTAGTATGGAAAACCCACTTTTAATGTATATATTACTTAAGCATTCGTTTTTGAATAAAGCGACTCATACACTTGCAATAAAATTGTTAAATTTTACGTGCTGTACAATTATATTGCCAATGTGTATGTAATATTCGAAGATGCACAATATTGGCAACAATCAAAAGACTTGATTTTTATTGCACAACGAAAAGATAGTGAAGTGTGTTGGCAACATTGTATAATGCTGCTTATGTTATTCCTATAGGTTATGTTAACTTTGTATTAAATAAATGAAACCATTGTGCAACTTATTGCATAAAATAGGACAAAATGGAAATAATATGGCGAATATCTTAAACAATAATATTGCAAGTGTATGGGCCGCTTAAGACTATTAAAATAAAAAAAATAGTTTTTAAGAAACTACTTATGAATTTTAAAAACTAAATCCAACCTGGTAAAACACCCAAGATGGCAGACTTATTATTTTTAATGCATTCCTACAATATGAGTAGGTATCAAATGGGAGGACTTGCTTAGAATAAGTCAAAAAATTAAGTGCCTAAATCTCTAAATCAAATATGACGGACTAAGTTTTTATGCTCTCCTTCAATATGGGTACCAAATTAAATTAAAAGTTAAATAATATATAAAAAAAAAAACTTTTATTAAAATGCTCTAAAAAGAAAAAAAGAAAATTTTACTTCAAAACTTTTACTATCACCTTATTACGTCGTTACACAATTAATATGATTTAAAGCTTGTTGCGAGATTTAAATAACTTGCAGCCAATTTCACCAAGTTCAGTTATAACTAACTTTTACTTTAACTTCCAGTTAACAATATGTTTTTGACAGTTATAGGTGATAGTTAATTATAACTGAACTTGGTGAAATTGACCGTTGATGTGATTGATTTTAACTACTAAATTTCTCAAACAAAGTAAATACAAGTTCTTAAATCTCGCGACAAGCTTTCATATTTAAAAAATTGTGTATTAACAGGCAACATGCTTTTAAATCATATAAATTGATTAATGACATTATAAGTTCTAAAAACAGGCAGTAAAAGTTTTTAAGTAATTCTTTCTCTTTAAATAAAGTTACATTAGCATTTAGAATATGAGAACACCAAACAAGTAATAAAACCGCCACGTTTCGCGAGAAATCAGTAGATATGGCAGCCCAGATTGTACTAATCAATTTTTTATGCAGTGTGCCAAATTGCCACTGGCAATGTGTTAAAAGAAACAAGAATAGTATACTGGTATAACATAAGCACTATAATAGTTTGTTTCTTTTCCATCCGTTGTTTGGTAAACGAAAAAACAAATGCGAATTTGATTTGCGTTTGTTATCCAATCTTGGGTACACTCAAAAATTTTTGCAGTAACTACACGTAATTTACTAAAATCATTTTCCGTAAAGTTAAAACTTAGTGAAAATTTTGTTATTTTATAATTAATGTGCTGTTTTCACAACACAAGTGATTGAACGTGTAGGGTAATTTATCTGAAAAACTCTCAAAAAACTTAGTGCTTTTCATATACATTTTACTACACATTCAATCACTTGTGTTGTGAAAACAGCACATAAACTAATTCATAAACTTACATGTTGTTCCAAAAATAAATATGTTCAGTTATTTGTTATGCTTAAAATAAAACTGAAATGGGTACTTAACTGCAAAGTTAAATCTCAGTTAGTCTTTACGTTCTGTTCTGTTACGAATCAGCTGATTTGTTTTTGTTATTAAAAACCCTATGAAATTGATTAGTATTTCTGTTCTGTTGCGGTTCAGTTTGCTAAAATCAAAAACTAGTTAAGTAATTGTAAGTGACAGCAAAATAAATAACAAAAAATACATATGTATTTATATTAAAATAAACTATTTTTTGATTAAAAGAATTCATAAAATTTAATTTTTTAAAATCTATGTGCATTAATGTTATTTAAATAAAACAATGGACAATGCAAAATTAATAAATTTCTCATAAATGGCTGATAAGTTGCTACAGAAAAAGTAACTTTTACAATATCGAAACAGAACGGCACGGAACAGAACAAAAACAGAAAGTAAAGACTAATTCTGCCTTTATTTTAAATTATTTTATAATTTACATACTTACATATATGTGCACATAGTGAATAAAACAACAAAAATGTTTCGCCAATTTGGTAGGTCTGTCTTAGTATGTACATAATTCAAATCGAGTTAAAATTAACTGAAAATACCTTTGAATGTATTTTTTTTAGTTACTATATTTAAGTTTAAAATAACGGAAAAATTTATTTATTTTTAAAGCGTTTCTCCGTTTTAAAATTAACATTGAAATGACATGACCCGTTTTCTAATAAAATTTTTAATTATTCAACTTAATATTCTTTTGAATTTACCTACATAGTATTTTGAGTGTAACATCACACAAGTATGCTATACTTGTTTCTTTTATCACATTACCGTATTCAATCAGTTGTGAATGAATGTTTTGCCGTACAAAAACAATTTGGCCTGTTGTTTTTGTCTTCTTGTACATAAAACGAAAGATTGAACGGAATGAACGAACGGGTTCACTTTGAATGATTGAACGAAAATGACCGGTCACTGAAATGAACGATTTGAAACAAGTCTAAAGGCCCAACCAGAACATGCATGTATTAGCTTAAGCAGCTGTCAAAAATTAACGAAAAGTCTGTCAAATGCATAAGCAAATAAAAAAAGACTTTTAGGTGGCCATAATGTACTTAATATCTATTTAACCATTGTTGCATATATGTGCAATATTTTGTTTTTTACGAGTACTTCAAACTAAAAAGCACCAAAAAGTCCAACCGTGTATTTGTTTATTTTATGCTATTTAATTTGTAAAGAATTTAAAAATAGATACTATGTGAGTGTCTTAAAAAAAATGGAAAATAAATTCAAATATGTAAAAGTCCATTTAAATTTATTTTATTTTTTATTGTTATACATACACAGCTGTTTTCGTACGGAATGTGCGTTCAGTTTGGCACTTTGCTTAAGCAAATGACATTTGACGAAACTTGACGAAAAGCATCATTAAGTACATTGTAGCTTGCCATATAGGTTTTATATGTATTCGCACAGCTACTTAAGTTGACTTAAGCGCCCTCATTCATGTTCTGGTTGGGCCTTAATTCTGAGCCATATTAAAAAAAAGAAAAATAATTAAAAATGTCTATGAAAATAATACATATTTTAACGTATATGAAGCAGATAACGCGGAGAAAACGTACAATAACATTACATAAAATTTTTTGTTTTTTTAGTTTGACTATTGATTTTTTTTTGGTGGGAGTCCTTCCCCAAAAAATATTTGTGGGAACATCTAAGAAGTTAATATTAATAAAAATATATGTATTTTTACGTTATATTTTTATCGCATAAATTGTAATATAAATTTTTATGGTGAGTATCCTTCCCTTGTACCGTTTTTTGGTTTCTTTTTTTGGAATGCAAGGAATCGCCATTTCATAAAAAAAAACACGAAATTCAAAGACCAGCGACGTTAGAATTATGGATTTCCTGTAAAACTGAAAAAAATTATAAGCTAAAACTTCATCGCGATCGGTGCCGAACCTTTTTGAACGCTCGCGAAAAAAGGAAGGCACATTTCTTTATATTTTTTAATGCACTATCTCACTATGATAGGTCCTTTTTGATATTTGCAAAAAATTGCAAATGGTTATATCCCTAATGTATTTGAAAAAAAAATATTATATTCGGAACCATGTTGCCCAAATATAAAGCAAAATAGGTGCATATTAGAGTGGCAATTGTGGAAATTTTTTGAAAAGTTAAATTTTTCGCACTGACAAATATGAGGATTAGGATAAAAATAATTATGCATATTAAAAATTTTTTTTTACGGGTTGAGCCCAATCTTTTATTTCATTACCCATTCATCCCTATTTTTGTGCCTGTTTATATACATACATAACTACAAAATCCGACTGTATGTTCCCAAATGAATTTCTTCGGTACCTATAATAATTAACTTTCCAACGAGCCGCAAAAGTTTGCAGATAACCTACGGATAAACTTGCCAGGAATACCATAAAACCAAAGTTAAAAAAATAGGTGAATTTTTTAATTTTTTTTATTGTTGATAATATTTTACTAATGATTTTTTGTGGGATAAAAAGTTTTTTCTGTAGTGCTCCCCAACTTGAAGGAAATACTGCTTATCCTCTTCGTCGCATGTCTATACCCGATTGAAATCTGTAATTAGTTGTATTGCTCTTTTTGCCGGGTCGTTTCGTTTTGCGGTGCAGTATTCTTCTTGATCCTTCCAAATTGATGGATCCAATTAAAAAAATGTCACATCGATTTGAGTGCCGCGGCAGGCTAGCTGGTAGAGAGCTAACAGCGCCGAGGTTGTGGGTTCGATTCCCGCCAGAGACTCTGGCTACTTTCCTGCAGACAAGCGTAGAGCTGCGCGGGATTAGCTTAGGAAATTAAAAAAAAACGATGGAAAAAAACGCTTGGTGCTAGGAGTGACGAAAGAACTTACATCCTTATTTTCAAACCATTTCACTTGTTCCAGTGTTAAATTTAGTCTTTTCGGAATAACTTTGCCATTTTCGTCATTATGATTGCCAAGAGCTTCAACCATTTTCCGCTTCACTTTAATAGATATCATTTCATCAAAAAATCCAAGAGCAACCGCCTCTTCGGCTAAATACCTTAAATGGTTTTGGATTTTTGACAATAAGGCATTTGAAACATTAAGATCGAAATATGAAATAGCGTCTTTAATGAATTGTAAATCTTGGCTAGGAGCAGATACAGCGTTAACGCATCCGAACCAATACGAAACATGTATACGGGTCAAGAAAATGCAAATGCTTCGAATGCCTTTCAGTTCGGAGGATGTCATCTTGAATTGTTCAAGAAGCAAAAAAATCTGATAGCAGTTTATAGCTTTGAACATAAACCTTGCGTTACATTTTGTACTTCCCTACTAGGAAAAATGAGCGAAAGTTGCAACAACTCCTTATAATCGGCTCGCTCCTTATATGCGTCTCTATTTCGGCTGCTGTTAAGTTTTTTTGCACTGCTTCATCTAATACTCCACTCTTGAAAGTATTGATATTCATATTTTTCCAGTTTTTTATAAAACGATTAAAGAGAGTGACTTCTGGTGTTGATGTTTTTCTGAAATTTAACTCAAACGCAGCTTTAACAAGCAATTCGCTGATATGATGGCGACACAGTAGAAAAAGCAAATCGGGACCCAATTTCCTTTAAGCAAATATGCTGAGCCTTTTTCCATACCAGTGATTGTAGATGTTGTGTCGAAAGCCACAATTTGCACTAAATTATCAAACTTCCATTTGCGTTGGAATTTTTCAACACCTTCAGCAATATTTTCACCACGTTCTCTGCGGTTATAACGAGAGCCAATCGATCAACTTTGTCCTTGCCTTTCATATCTTGAGCATTTTATTTATATTGGTCCTTCAGAAAATCAACTTCCGGAGCTGAATTGTCCATTTCTACGCCTTCGTATACAATACTCTCTGAGGTGAACAACAAGCAATAATTAAAAATAACAATAAAAAAAGACATTATATTGACCAATACCCTGAACTTCTTGTGACTCTTCTTGATATTTTCGCTTGCGCTTTTCTGCTTCTTCCAGTAGCTTCGCTTTTTCCTCTTCAATAGTCATCGTTTAAAATGCATCCGATCTTTTCACGGAGTTCGATCTCATCGTTTCTATATTTTTATACACCGTTAGGTCACTTTGTCTTGTTGTCGCGAATAGCAAAACGTTTTTAGAAAGGCTGAATTATGGGTAATATAATAAAACTTTGGGCCAAGCCCGGAGATACTCGGAATTAAAAAAAAATTAATATATGCATAATTATGTTTATCCCCAACCTCATATTTTACATTTTTTAATTTTTCTATATAACGCTATGGCCTGTCTAGTGCATATCGTATGTGACATAAAACGGAAGTGATTAGTTTTTTTAATTTCTTAGATTAAACCAAATATTTTGTCTTTATATTTCGTAATATATACTAAAAAAACTTTTTTTTATAAGTTAAAAAGAACCAAATTCAATATCGTACGTGACAGATGTTTCTTTTAAAGCTTTTATTAGATTTGAAATGTATGCTTTGTAAATTTATGTATACAATAACTTAAAACAAACCATAAAGTAGAATCGGTTAAGCCCGACCATATGATACCCTACACCAAGGCCAATCATGGACCCGCCAGAACAAAATTATGTTATCTTCTTCTTTTCTTCTTTAACTGTTTTTTTTTTAACATTTCTTCACTCAATCTGATTAAAAAATTGCAATCATGTGTTTGAAGCCAGTTTTCTGCCTTTCCTAAGCATTTTTGAATTTTGACTTGTGCCTCTTTATGATTTAGTGAGCGATATATATTTTATTCGTATGGCAATTGAACAATATTTTGATCAAAAATTTAACTACCTGTTTTTTAAAGTAAACTAAATTCCTAAACGTTTTTTATTTATTATGCCTTTTGAAAACAATCGTTTTAATTGATATTTATCACATACTTAAATATCTTTACATTTACAGTTTTTTTTTTAGATTGATTGGTTGACAATTAAACCCCGAAGAAAAAGTTTGGACTGTTTTATGCAAAATGAATAAGTAAATTGTTCTCTCAAATTGCTTTTATTTGCACAATTTTCATGTACGGAAATGCTTTTTTCGGAGGTATCGCAAAGCGACGTAATAATTATTTTTCACTATTTCTCGAAAATGGTGTTAGGTTTATTTCATTATCCAAGGGATAACAGCACTAGTGTTTTTTTATTTATTGCGAAAGCTCTTGCAGGCACCAAAGAAAATCTAAAATTTATCAAAATATGCCTTAAAAAAAGCAAAATATACGCTATAAAATTAAAAAAAAAAAGAAAAATCAATCCATCCGTACTCAAATCAATCTGGAGCGGTATGAGATTGATTTAAGTAGAATTAAGATTGAATCAATCTAAAAATGAGCTTGATTCAAGTAATATAAAGTTGATTTTATCCCGAATTCATGATTGAAAAAAACAAAACCAAAGAAATTACATAGAAAAAATGATTATGATTAATTTACTTACCCGATATGGTTTTTAATTTAGAAATCATATGTACATATTTTACCAAAAATATAAACTAAATGAGTAGCATGAGTTCAAATTTACTTTTTAACCCTTCGTTGTACACATGAGTCTGGCCAGACCTTTTTCCATGTGTAAAGAAAATCAAAACATGCGCAAGCCTAACCCTCCGGCTTGCGCATATGAAAATAATATGTATATGGGTATTTCCATGTCATCGTACGTGACATTTTGACACCTTCAGAGAGATAGAAAATTTGCCAAAATTGTATTAACTGGACATTTTTTTATCATTATATTTTTTGTAAATATGTATATGTATGCATATAAAAACTTAAAACAAAGAAGTTAGAAAAGTCGGTCAAGCCCGACCATATGACACCCTACACTATAATATTTAAAACAATTTTTTTTTTTGATAATGTACCCTATTTGGGACCCATGGCAAATCAAGATCGCCAGAATAGAATTATGCTATGAGGTTAAGAATTATATAAGAGTAATTTTATTATATTATTTATGTATCTCCATATATATAAGATTTGTGTGCCCTAGCCGATTTAAGAAAGGGAGGTTATATGGCACCTATGGTTAATTTTTGCACCTACCCGCACAACATTTTATCATGATATAGTACCTATCGCAAAAGTCATTGTCGCCAATTTGTATGTAAATGCCAATATTTCTAAGGAAGTTATGGCATTAAAGCTATTTTCGGGAGTAGCACTTGTATGGGAGCTATGGTCAAATATGGACCGATTCCAAAAAAATTTTGTAAGACGCTTTTGATTGTAATAAAATAAGGTTTGACCACATTTAAACTTAATACTAACATAATAAGATGATGCATTTAGTTGCATTTTAGTACTTACAATATCATACGTGACGAGCTTTAAAAACTTATAAAATTTTGATTATACCAATTTAAAAAAAAATTCCGATCAATATTTTTTTGCAGCAAATATCTTGCTTTGAACTTTTATTTTGAAACACCTAAGACTGGCCAAATCGAAATTACAAAGACAAATGTTGTTTTTGCACCACGTACGTGACATTAGAATAGCATCCAAAACAAACCAAAAAATATACCGCTAATCGAACTATATACTTGGTCTTTCCTTATGGATCTTGTTCATTGTTGTTGTAAAACTAATTTTAAAGCATAATTCCAGGGTTGCCAGTATCTGTATTTAATCGGAAGAAAATTGAAAATTGTTAATTGCAGTTACTAAAAATGAATCAAAGAGAAAGTCAGTTTAAACTTTTATTTTTTGCTTTTTAAAAATTGTAATAAGCTATAAATACGTCTGCATAGTAAAATTTGGGTGTTTTATTTCTCTTTACCATATTTGAAAAAAAGTTTCAAGCGTTTTAATTTTTTGAGTCGTGGTTGACATTCTCATGGAAATGCCCATATGTATGTATTTTTCTTGTTTTGTTTTTTCTACACACAATAAGCAAACCGGTTTTTCCAAACTTGTGTTTTCGAAAGTAATCCCATTTAGGATTGTTTTGAGTACGTTTAAGTGCTATTCGTACTTGAATTTTTGAGTACGACTCGTACTTAAAGTAATCCCAAAAAACTTGATTTATCCCGAGTGTTTTTCTTTCTGTGAACAAAAGGCTCTTTTAACTAATGCAAAAAAATGCTGCAAACGGTGAAATATGCAAAAATATGCACTAACAAATCGATGCCAAAACTTATAAAAAAAAGCTCTAAAACGGATAAATATATTGTTTCTGCCTTCATTGGTCGCACAAGGACAAACATGCAATTGCATATTTATGGTTTCCCTGGTGATTAATTTTGCTACACCTTGTATATCCATAGATGCTAGACAAGGCTGCATTCTGTCTCCTCAATTATTTAACATTTACCCACCAAATGCAGAAACGACATGCCCTGGCTTCAAGATATTCACAATGGAAAGAATTCTAGAATGCATAGAATCGTAATAGAAACTTAATTTGTTATTATTTTGAGAAAAATTTAAAAAAAAAAACATTAAACAATTTAATTTGTCTTAGACTCCTTTCAGACTCGGCAAGGTAGTTGCGCAAGTTACTTGCCGAGGACAACAAAGTCTGTACAAATTTTTTTCCTTACCCCGATCTTACCGCTAACGTCTACAAACCAAGAGTTGCGCAAAGACTTGCGCAAGTAACTTACCGAGTGTAAAAGGGGTCTTACGAAGCGTAAATTATGTAATTGGTTGGTTGCTTACATTCGAAACCGAATTGGCAATAAAGAAGGAGGATGATGTATAAATGGTATGAATTTATAATATTTCAGTCACATGTAAATCACAATCATTTTATTTACATAAATTTTTTAAATATAATTCTTATAAAAATATCAATAAATGTTCAAAAATACAAAATTCCCACTTTTAAAAGATTCGGAAGGGCATGAGAATTCGTTGCAAAAACTTTTAAAATTAGTTCAGAATTTTTTAATAATTATCTGCGTTTCATTATTACAACAGTTTCAATTTTAATAAATATCATTAGAACCAAATACTGGATATGGTGATACACCAACTCTGCCATCGTAGTTATATGGACTGGGTAAATAGAACTGTTCCAATGGCGCTACTGGGTAACGGCCATACATTGGTCGTTGTACAAAATTACGACGCAATTGTGCGAAAGGTCTTTGAAGACGGTTTTCTTTCATCCGCAGCATTTGCAGTTCCTCCAAAAGTTTTTCATTTATTTGCATTTCATCTTCGGTGTTTGCTTTCCGCTTATGGATTTTATTTGGTCGACAATTGACCGAAGAAATTATCCCAGCGATCAGACAGACTAAGATAATTAAATATTTTAGACTCGGCATTTTTAATGTAAAATTTATTTTTTGAGAAGAAAAATTAAGAAAGTTGATGTGCTCTTAGCTGAGATTCTCTTATTCAAATGATGACTTCATGTGAGTTCTTGGGTTTTATAAAGGGAATTTTCCGGTGGCAAATGTGTGCAGGTTTCCGTTAAAAGATTAGCAAGCCCTTAAATTGTGGCCTCAGGTAATTTTTATTAGCAGGTACAAAACAAATGTTTGTTGTTGCTTTTATTGTTAACTGATGACTGTTCGTGCTTAAGAATCAATTATTTTTCTAGAAATTGCCACAGAAATAAACGGAACATCTGCTTGTTTTTCTAAAGAAATGAGAAATGTCCTAAAATATATTAAAAGAACAGGTAGGTCCACTTTTTGTTTCGCTACTTAATGATCTCATATAATGAGATATTAAACGCAAAATAATTACACTATAAAAAGTAACGCACCACTGCAATCATTGTCGCCATGAAGGTCATCTTTTTGCCGCTTATTATAGTGACTGTAATTATTCTATTGTGGATTTATTTATTGCATCTCATCAATTGCGAAATCAATCAGATTTTACGAAATCGAATGAGATGGAAAACTGGACGGAAGTTAATTTTATCGATGACTGTTGTCTCATAATCCAATTTTTTTGGGAATTAATCTGGAATATATTTATTTAATTTGTAAATATTGAAATAAAAAAGATATCGAACAATAAACCATAAACGTCACTACTCAGAATTTATCAAAATCGCGTTTGTTTTATCATTAACTAGTTTACAAATCTTATTCAAAAAGGGGGATGCCTTAAGTTTTAAGAACTTCTGAATCTGCATATCTGCCAAAATTCATTATGATAACTTTATTCATGTCAGATTTATTGCAAGTCAACCCTTAAATTAACTATTTTACTCATATTGAAAGTCCTTTCATTCGTTTACACTATAGAAACAATAATTTGAATGTTTGACATTCCATTAATCAGACATGGATAGAGATATCACAATGAAATTTTGAATTTATGTAGACCGAAGAGATCTTAAAACAGTAGACTAAAAAGCATACCCAAATTCCCAATCCCGGAAAAAAATAATTTTTTTTTTACAAAAATGGCAAAACTGCCGCTATTTACCAGTCGATATTAATCAGAATTTTTCAGAAAATCGTTGACATTTTAGAAAATATTACTGTTCATGGTGAAATAATTAGAAGGTGGCAGCACTACAGAATCAATTATTTTTTGCTCAATGCATGGTGAACTTCCTTTATGTCAAAATTATTTGTTTTTTTTGAGGTTATGTCACTTAAATACATTTTAGTAGATGAAAGAAATTGTTGGCTTTGGTTTGTCGAGGCTGACGAAACCCCCAAAAAGGAACGTGTTAAGAATTATGGAGTAAACTTTCTTGGAACAAACGTACCCGTGTTTCAACTAAGTAGAAATCGTAATTTATTTGTTATAATATATCAGAATGAATAAAAACAATATATTTTGGTGTGGTGAAAATCCATATTTTTGACATAATGGACTATTTTACACAAACAAATTTGCCTGTTTTTGTTGTATTGTTGTACAACAACTCCTAGTGCTGCCACCTTATAGTAATTTCACCATGTTACTGTTCTAATTTTAAAAAAATCGGAGTGTTGAATTACTAGAATTTTTCACCTTAATAAATTTTTTTTGTATGCGAAATTTGATTTTTTTTTTTTTTTTTTTTGATAGGGCATGTGGGAGTTTACTTATAACGTTTTCATTCCAAAACATTTTTATTTATTTCTGGAGAAAATAGTGTTTTATCAGCGAAAGAGCATAGCCATCTTTTGGTTTAATAGTTTCAGTAATTTTCGTTTACTGCACAAAAGAGCCGAATTTCTAAAAAAAAACACCAGACAAGACAGACACTTGCCCGCTTGTTTTTCTAATGAGAGAGAGAACATTATTGTTTACTTACTGACCTCGTTTGTTTACAGTATTTTACTTTAAAAATATGATGTATTTAACTAAATCATTTTAACCCTGTGCAGGTACAGAAAAACACTCATATTTGAATTGCTATAAATCCAAAAAGAAATGACTTTTTTCAGTGCTTGTTTTGATTTTGTGTTATGTGTACTCTACTTTATAAAAGCAAATTGAAAAAGCAGCGGCAGCAAATAACGGTACTTCGAATTTTGCGTTGCTTTACTTAGCCTTCAACAGATTTTTTCATTTTGTGTAGGTTAGTGATTGTTTGACTCTGTCAAAAGTGTATAAAATAACAATTAAAAAAGTTGGCACTTGATTTTCAAATAAAAAGGCTTGTTTTTTCTAGTTAAAAAAACATTTTTTATAAAAAAGTGATTTTGCAAGCGAAAGGTAAGTTTGAAAATCAGTGTACTCGCTTGGGTACAGTGGCTGATAACGTATACATTTTGGTAGATTTTTTTTGGAATTGGCATGGCGTTTGTAAGCATCAACCCATCAATCTTTTATGGAAGAAGAATTAATAACTTAGACAGTGCTTTGGATTTTGTGGAAGTGGCTTCAAACCATAATTTTGTTGATGTTGCGTATATTCCACCAGACGCTGATATCAATACAGATGAGGAGGACGGTGATGCTGAGGATATTTTCGCTAAAATCATGCCGCAAGATATTTCGGGTGAAATAGAGGTTTTTTGCAGCAAAGAAAGCGAAGACGATATACCCCGTCAAGAGCTGCGTCGGAGAACCCAGCACTCAACACAAGGTCAAAACTCCCAAATGGTCAAAAAGAGAATGTTCCATGGCAATGTCAATCACAAATTTTTTTTACACAACAAGAACGAAATGATATCGAATTTAGAAGGAAAGTCGGAGCTTACGAAATTACACGCAATCATCTATATCTAAACGATCGGTTATTCCTAGTGTCAACATCAACATCAATTTTGGAGCAGCGAAAGCGAAGACGATATTCCCCGTCAAGAGCTGCGTCGGAGAACCCAGCACTCAACACCAGGTCAAAACTCTCCCAAATGGTCAAAAAGAGAATGTTCCATGGCAATGTCAAACACAAATTTTTTTACACAACAAGAACGAAATGATATCGAATTTAGAAGGAAAGTCGGAGCTTACGCAATTACACGCAATCATCTATATCTTAACGATCGGTTATTCCTAGTGTAGCACTTACTGCTGGAACCCACTTCCCGAAAAGAATTGGAAAACCGTTACGCTGTCGTCAATTCCATAACCGAATAAGATGGTCTTGTGAACTTTGTGACGTAGCTCTGTGTATAGAAAAGGAGTGCTTAAAAAATTTTCATACCAAATAATAGCATAAATTAATACATGCATTGAGCCATTGTACCTGCTTGGGTACAGCCTTAAAACCCGTCAGAATACACTTTTTTTTTTATTTCTTCATATTTTTTAAGTTCTTTATGTTCCTTTCATTTAAAATAAATAAACATAATGCGTGATTTTTAATTTTAAAGACTGTTGGCTTTTTTTAAATAGAACATGGGAATTTGTTACACAAAACAAGCACATCGTTTTTTAAAGATGAGTTAACATTTATTTTTTGGTAGTTAAATTACATAAAAGAACTGAATATTCCTTTGTTTTAACGGAATATGTAGTCAACTTTTTGACGGTTAATTTATATAAAATAACTGAAAATTCATTTGTTTTTACGGAATTCGCGGTTGAATTTTTGACGATAAAAATTAAATGAACTTTTCGTTATTTTAAATTGCATTTTCATTTAATTTTACATAAAGAAGAATTTAACTTAATCCACGGACAATATTAACTGCAACTGAAAATCCGTATTAATATGCACTTAGTTTTTTAAATAACTGTAAGAATCAGTTTAAAATAAATTTGCTTGGAATTTTAGATGTTTATTTATTTAAAAATTACTTAACGGAATACTTCTTAAATAAACTACAGTCCGTTACTGTTATAATATTGTGAATATAACAATATAAAAAATTTTAACCCCACTATTGATAACAGTTTGATATTAAATTCACCCGATTAAAAAACTAGAAAAATCGTTAAAAAAAATCAACCCAAAAATCCGTTTTATCCGAATATCTCGAAAGGCAAAGGAGGTAGCTTAACATTTAAGCCGTGTTATTTTGCAATCCATAAAAACAAATATTTTTGACGAATTTTCTAAAAACTTAAATATCCGGGTACCAATTAAAGAGGACGACAAGTCACTCTCATGACCCTCTATGGACCCGTGTTCTTTAAAGTCAACTCAAAAGCTGGCTTTGACAGCTGGCTTTGACAGTTTCAAGAACTGCATCAGTTGCAGATTTTTTTTTTAACAAAACGTTCGTATACCGTTGTGTTATATTTCAGTTAATTAAAAAGAAGATAACAACACATGTGGCGGGTAATTTTATTAAAATGAAAAAAGTGTTCAACAGACAGTTCCAAACAGTTGCAAAAGTACAAATTGGGTTAAAGAGGACACTTTCAGCTTTCTAATGGTATAAAAATCTCTTTAGCCCTTTTTGACCCTAAGAAGTTCTATTCCTTTGAAATTAGGATTTATCTAAAATATAGTACCTGGGGAAACCTTTAATAACACATCAGTTATAAATGATACATATATTGATGTAACGAACCATTTTTAAAAAAACTAATATCCCACTAATTAAACAAAAAAAATTGGATCAATTTTTGATAACAGTTTGCGAGAAATCATAATTTAATTCTGATCAAATTTACAAAAATTAAATTTTTTCTGAAACAACATAAATTTAATCAAGTGTATTGGAAAATTATAGTTTATCATTTTAAAAATCAGACCGTTCTGCCAGAAGGCAATGCTTTCAGACATTTATTATTTATTCCATCTAATCCAGGAGGTTCTTTGTTTTTTAATTGCTTTATTATGAATTTGACTTTGTCCATAGACACGGAAACATTATTATGAGGGAAACATTCAATAAGTGCCAGATAGTCAACTGCACTATTTAAGCTGTGTTCACATTATGTGTATTTGTCATGTGGATTGTCACTTTTTCACATGTTAAATATGTACATTTCGTCTGAACCCCATCAAACACTATCATGTGTTATTTCTCTGTGTACAGTACACATGACAATTTTGATTTAGAACGTGTTCTATTTTCAAGTGACAAAGCATCTGACATCAGCTGTTTTTTATTTACAAAATTGTTTATGGCGGCAAAAATTAATTGAAATTGTAATACATATATATTAAAATAGTAAATAAATAATAAAACAGATAAAAAATGCACAAATTAATTATTAAAAATGTTTTTATTATTTTTGAAAGGTTATGTCAAATGTACGTTACATACCATTATGTGAACATGTAAATTAAAAACCTCATGTAAAACTCAAATTTTGACATACACATGAAAACACATGTGGGTAGAAAAGTGACATTCCATATGACAAATTCACATAATGTGAACATAGCTTTACTAGCGAAGTAGTTGTTGGATCACTGAGGTTAGATGATATTGAGTGGTTTTCGCTAAAAATTTGTCCCATAATCTCACATTTATCTCGTTGAGTATGATAAATAATGTTGTTGTGTTTTAAAACCGGAATGTTATTGGAATTTTTCTTTAAAATTTTTGAAATATTCCAGAATGGAGAACATCCCTTGTCTAGTAATGAAAGTTTGTTGTTCCATGCATTATTTTTCCATTTCTTTATTTCGTCCGATATACGATGGTTATAATGATTTGTACTTACAAGATCAGAAGTGTCCCGAAAACGTTTCCAATTTCTTTTGAATACATTTCTTATTTGGATCATATGCTTTATGTGTTGTGGTAGAGTTGAAGATTTGGATTTTATTATTCTGCGGGGAACACTATGGTTTATAGCTGCTTGAACAGTATCGTTTAATGATGAGATCATTGTATCAATTTTTCCACAGTTGTTATTGGTATCAGCATTTGAAACTACCAATTTTCTTTCAATATATGCAGAATATCTAGTCCAATTTGCCCTATTAAAGTCAAGATATGACCTTTGCACAGTTTGGAATTCGTTTGTTGTAGTTAATTTTATAGGAAGATGATCAGGGCACAGATGCTGTGACAGATGAGAGGCTATCGGCGATATTTGTTATAAAGAAATCAAGTGTAGAGGGTTGTCTCCGGGGATCTGAAGGGATATAAGTATGATCTTTTGGAAAAAGAATTTGAACATTTTCGGGGTGAATTTTTTCAAAGAGCAAATTTCCCCAACAATTTAATCTTTGGCAGCCCCATAAGTGGTGTCTGCTATTAAAATCACCACCAAGTAAAAACATTTCATTAGCCCTGGTTAGTTTAAGAAGATCGGATTTAAATTGCTCTTTTTTAACGTTGTTATTACCTGCAGAACGACCAGGAAAATAACAGGAATATATGCTTATAAAATTGCCATTGGACATACGAATTTTGACCCCAATATTTTCAATGAGAGAAGTTTGTAATGGTGGTATCAAAATATGTTCTATGTTTTCTCTAACTAGTACTGCAACACCGCATTAATAGCAATAAAAATCACTATTTTTAATAGAAATAGTTTTGTTTAACCACGTTTCAGAGATAAGACATACATGTATCGATTTTATTCTGTGATAAGAAATTAAAAAGTTCTAGTTTTTTATTACGAATGCCTCTGGCGTTCCATGATGCTTTACTAATGTTTGAAATCATTGGTAAAGAAATTTGCAAGCAAGTGAAGTAATTACTTCGAACTGATCCTCCTTGCTCTTACAATTTTTAAGTTTTGAAATCAACTCCATAGTAAGATTTTTAATTTCATCAAGAGAAAATAAATTGTTATTATTATTGTTGTTGCGTTGTTTATTTCAATCATTATTATTAGGGGAGTTGTAGTTTCGATTGTTGTTGTGAACATTACTAACATTGTTGTGTTGTTGACGATGCGCACGATATTCCCTGGGTTGTGCTCTCTGTCTAAGTTGTTGGAATTTTAACCTACTGGGGCACTCGGGTGAAAGAGATTTGTGGTCGCCTTTACAATTGGCACATAATATTTCATCCGACTTGCATTCTGAAGTTTGGTGAGAACCGGCACAATTTGCACAAAATGTTTTAACCTTGCAACGACTGGATCCATGACCAAGCATTTGACAGTTGTGACACTGTGTTATTTTAGAGGTTTTACGTTTTTGATAGTCCCATTTGACTTTTATGTAATCAATTACGGAGTGGTTTTGCCTTAACTCCTTGACAGTTACAGATTTTTTTTGAAAATATGTATACAATGTAAATACACTGCTCAGTGTTTGCACCTGTTGCTCTCGTAACTAGTTTAACATTTTGACATACTAGTCCCTTACTAATTAATTTATTTTTTATTATTAAGGGGTCGAATTTCTCTAGATCAAGTAAAATAGCTTTGTACGGGTTTTCATCATTTGCGCCGTAAGTAAAAAATTCAAACTTGGATTCCAAATTTTGACATGCTGTATTAAAGTCTTCTTTACTATTACAAAAAAGTTTTAGTCCAATAGATATTTTTCGTATTGAATTTGAACAATTTTACACTTTAAAATAGTTATTGGTGGAATGTGAACTTTATTTGTTTTAGGAATTATAACCTCATCATTATCGTCCTCATCAACTGTTTGAAGAGGTTGAAAGTAGTTAAAGTTGTTAACAACGTTGTTGTTGCTCTGTTTTATTTTTTTATTATTCATTACGTCAGTGTTACCGTCGGATATTTTCAATAAGTACCAAAAAAGGGGATACCTAAAAAAAAGTGGCACCGAAAAGGGGATTTTTATAAAAAAAGTGGCACAACTTTTTAAGTTAAAATAAGTACACCACATTATGTATTTTTTACGTTTTTTTTTCTATTTATTATAATTTTAAATAACATTTTATAAATGGTATAAAAACATAACCAAAAAACATATATGTAGTAATTATATGCACTAAAAAACAATTGATCGTATTACAATAGACATACATACTTATGGCTCATTTGTTGCAAAAATTAAAATAAATATTTCTCTCGAGAAGTTATTTTTATAAAATATTTTCTTTAATAAATAGAAACTGGGAATTATTTCCTTATGAAGGTTACTTTATATTATATTCAATATTTTTTATTTTTCGAATTATTAGACGGCCTTCGTCAGCATTCTTTGTGAATATAATATAAAGTAACCTTCGGAAGGAAATAATTCCCAGTTTCTATTTGTTAAAATTGTTGAGTTAAATTCATTCAATTTATAAAGTATCACTATCCAGTGTGACACAAAGAATGCTGACGAAGGCCGTAACGGGCCAGAAAATGCATTACATTCTGCTGGTGTCTAATAATTGTAAATTTTTCTTTACATACAATATACCTCATTGCTTTCCAAAGGAAAGCTAAGGTAAAATGTAACAAGAAAATACAATATAATAGTCTGGTAGTGTATAAAGTCATTTCTGAAAAATTGAAGGAATATGACTATTACAAAAAAGCTTTATAAAAATACATAGCTGAAATTTAGCTCAAAGAATAAATTCGAAAAATAAAATATATTGAATATTTTCTTTAATGTTTTGGTAATTCAAAAACGTTAAACTCGTTTTCTGATAAACATGTTTTTGGAATTCTGACATTGTTGCAGTAATTAGAAGATATTTATGTAATTTGTTTTATATATACATTAAGTAATAAATTTCTTGTACTTTTCTTTCTGAATAAATTTTCTTTGATTTATTTAAGACATCTCGTCACATTTATCAGAAATCCTAAACAAAAAAACGAAAATATCACTTTTTAAAATTCGTTATAATTAATCAGTTTCGCACTTTAATACAAATAAATACACGGCATTCATACATGCTACTAAATTTAAGTGCAAGTGTTTTAATTTCTGTAGTATAGGATATTTAGTTTTTATCCAAATTCGTCTATTATTGCTTCAAATTATTGTAATCAGCTTTACAAATAGAACAAAACTATACCACTCGATTTTGCTATTAATTGTGGTACAAAACATCTTCCGAAATTACAATAATTGGTGTATCTGATAAATGTGACGTGATGGGAGAAAACTGTGCTCATTTTGTCTTAAGCATTCCAAAAAATATAAGAATCAGTTAGAATGGTTAAACAAACTTTTTCAATGTGTTATTTATTAATGGTCAGTTACATACATATTTTTTACAATTAGTTGTTCTTAAAACGACTTCTATACTTTCGTAGAATGTCTTCACTTGGAACCCAATTTTCAAGGCTAGTATGGGAGTTATAACAAAACAGAATGAAAAAAAGTATCTTTTCCTAACGTAAAAAGTATCAAAAAAGTGGCAAGAATTACAAAAAGTATCACATTTGGGTGCATTTTGTAAAAGTGGCCAAATAGTATCCAAGCAGTCGAAAAAGTGGCAAATTGCTACTTTAGTGGCACCAACGGTAACGCTGCATTACGTTATTCCTATTTGATGCATTAACATCTTCATTATCACGTAAACGCTTTATTTTGTTATTGTCAGATTTAATAACGGAATTTTCTAATCCCTTTGTTTTTAACAAAACACTACAATGTTTTGTTTTTGTAATTTGAAAAAATAACAATGTTTGCACACAATACGTCTATTTAGGATCACGGTCAATCGAAGACTGATTATTTTTAACTTGAAAAAATTATTTAGATTGCAGTTTCAGTTTTCGGTGATAAAAGAAGAAGTTAGTTCCGGCTGCCTCCGTCTTACTAATGGAACCACATTAAGGAATTCTTTGAATTACCTACAGAATTTTACCAGACGCCAAAAAAAACTTAATACAGTAGTTTTGACTGAACTGCCATTTGTTTAAGTGCACTTTTGACTTAACTGCACAAAATAAATGCACAAAATTTTAGGCATTTTAAAAAAATTCAAGTAAGCTGCACTTTGATTTAACTGCCCAAAATACAGATTTTCTGTAATTATTCTTCGAAATCCTTCCTAACGTGCATTTTGTATACCTGCTTTGCTGCACACATAAAAAATATGGTGACCCCTTTTTCACATAAATATCCAATTTAAGCTGTTTATATAAACAAAAATAGCAAACAAGTCAAGTTGGCATCATTATAATTCATTTATTTTTTGCATGTACATACATTTATGCACATGGCTTGTGGTTACAGAAACTTTACTAGGAGCAAATATTAGGCCTGGAACAGAATAAAGTAGTTGCAGTAGTATTTGAAGCTGACGAATGCTCTGTAGCGCAACAGAGTTAATAATTTCGAATTTTGCGCTTCAACTGCAACGACTACTACAACTACGTATTCTCTTGACACTACTTTGAAACTGCCTTTTTTATCTTTTGCCAGCCTGCAGCGCTATTCTTAACGTTGCACTCCAGCGACCATTCTGTTCCCACTTTATTTTTACCAATTTGGATATGTCGTTCATTATAAAAATGCATAACAAATGACAACAGGTTGTTTGAACGTCATTGTTATAATCAATTTATTAATAAGAAGTTAGAAAGTATATGGTCAAGCCCGACCATATGAGACCCTACAGTATCACAAAACAAATTTTTAGAGAAGGATCTTTCTATGTTTTAAATTTCATTCAAATCTGTTAGATAGTTTTGGAGAGGTCTCTCGTGATTAGGGTGATCGATCGAATAGTATTCGACCGGTTTTAACCGGTTATTTTAGTTTTGCCCAAGTCGAATATTTTAAAATGTCAATTTTTCGAATATCGAATAAACCGGTTATTTTAGTAAAATAAACCGGTTATTTTAGTAATGTGTAATTTATATATGTTTTCCTTACTTTTGTTAATTGAATATTTGGCAAACTTAAACTTTTTATAAAAAATGTCAAAACAAAATGAAACAAAAGTCAAAAAACGTTATGAGCAATGTAAATACAAATCGCTTATGTTAGCGTGTGTTATTGTAACAAAAACCAAAAACAATTTACAGTACGTAAAAAAAGTTCAGCTTTAAAAGTAGTTAGCAATTTGACAGTATTCTAAATACTTTATATATATCTTTATAAAGATGCCATCTCTGGTGATATTTCGAACTGACTTTAAATAAAATTGTGCTTAAACGGCCCTAAAATGATGATTCTTTAACGTCACGACTTATTAATCATTTTTAATTAGTCTTCAAGCTTGACATAAATATACGCATGTTCATATTACTATTGTTTCTATAATACTGAAACATAAAAAAAATTTAAATATATAATCCTGGATAAGAGGTTTTGTTTGCCACTTTTCAAAAATTTGGCTGAAGTTTACTGCTTCGTATACACATGCTTAACCAGCAATAAATTAAAACTCATTTACAATAAATTTGGGAAAATATGTCAAATAATAAATTATATTAAATCCCAATATTTTTAAAACCAAAGTTTTTCAAAAATTATAAAGCTATGTTCACACCTATTTAATATTTGACTCCTAACGTAACCACCAGTTTTCTTAAATAATTGTTTGCTTTTGCAAAACGTTTGGCTAGAGCAAACATTATTTAACGGTTTCTTAGCTACATAATACATAAATGCAATTATCATCTTAGACATAAAGTTTAGCAAATCACTAGAAATTGTTTAAAATAATGCTTAAGTTTAATCAATTTACTGGTCACGCTTTTTTTTATTTTATCGTCAAATATTTGTGGTCTGAACATACCTTAAGTCATGTCTATGTATTGAGGCCCTATGCTCCTTATGGGATCGACGGGAACATATATATATGTATATACATATGTACATATATGTATATACATATTTATTTTGTTGGTTCCTTACCTTCGTGGATTGTTTTGTTTTTATTCTAATTAACTTTTTATTACAAAAACTAATTTGATTTTTGTATTTTTATGTATTCGAATTAAAACCGGTTAACCGGTTATTTTTAAAATGCTTAACCGAAAACCGGTTTTTTTAAAATAGCAACTATTCGGACTATTCGAAACCCGGTTATTGAAAAAAGTCGAATAATCGATCACCCTACTCGTGATCCTATTTTTTAAAAATGCATAGTTTATGTGTTCATATAAATATAGATCGATCTATGTTTTAAATTTCATTAAAATTAGTTTGATAGTACCCTGCGGGAAATTGGTGTCAATTGGTCCAACAGACTGGTCCTGGGATTTGTGAAAATAGAACAAGTACAAAAAGAAAAGACTCATCACCAGTGAAGGAAGAACCAATCCCTTAACTGGTTTATAAAGAACAAAAAGGTAGAAAAAGTAATGAATTACAGTACAGTTTTAACTGGTGCTGTAACACATGTTTTGATAATTTCTAAAATTTGGATCTTAACTTTAATTCTAGGACTTGTTTTATTGAAATAATACTACATTGTATTGAAATATTACTACATTTTAGTAACTGGCACTAAGCACGTTCTTTGAGAATAGACCTGTGACTGGTCAAATGGTGTCAATTGACCCCCTCCAATGACAACCCCATGTAAAAGTGATAGGTCTTATTCATATAAAGGGTTAGAACTAGAACCGGTCTCTACCACCAAAGACCTTTCACGGGACTACTTTAGTGTCAGTTCGCTTCCCTCTAGGGTAGACACAACAACCCTATTGCGGAAAGCAGTTTGTATCGGGGCTATATGAAATTATGGATCGATCCGCCCCATTTTCAACAGGATTGGTCATTGTGCCTATGTACCGACTTTCATCAAATTATCTTTAAAATTGCGACCTGTACTTTGCGCGCAAGGTTACATGGACAGCCAGCCAGCCGGATGGACTCAGAAAATGATTTTGAGTCGATCGGTATATGTACTTCAAGGAGGGTCTAGGACCAATATTTAAAGTTGTTACACACATCAGCACAAATGCATTTAGCTGCACTTTGATGTAGGTAACCACAATTGCGTACCTGTACATTAAGGCAGCTACATAAATGCATTTAAGCTCGTTGCATTTTTTGTTTATCTGCACAAAAAATCGTGCAAAGGAGATTGTGCAGCTAAGTCAAAAATTACTGTAATCTTAAAAAAAGCCACGGATATTGCAGAAAAAATCTATTGCATACGTCTAGGCTTAAACATTTTGGATGCTTTTGCAGTTATTAATTAAAACAAAAAATTTGTTAATAATTGATTGACAGCAATTGTAAAAAACAACATACATATCGAAATAAGAAAAACAAAACCATATGATTTATGTAAGTAATCAAACCATATGAATTGATAACTAATGTGTGGTTTATAGAACACGAGCGCAAAACTCATCCGTTCAACTTACATTTAAAACAACAACAATTTTCGTAATTTTGTTTATGTTTTCAATGTAAGTTTAACGGACGAGTTTTGCGATTAATAAAGTTGCCTTAATTCCGTAAAATTTAAAACTATAGTGAGACAATGTTTTTAACAAAAACTAGGTAGCTCCTTTTTTCGATAAACAAGGTAACTTACATTGATTTTACAGGTCAACAAATGGGAAGTTTTTGTTTTTTTCCTTGAATAACCACTTAATTTTTTGTTCCACTTTAGTCACCTATTTTGAAGAGGCTGCTCCTTACATCTTATCGTAACTGTGGAACGAAGTACCCGATTTTGTTATGCAATATGTCATTAATCCCATTAATCCCGAATAAAGGCCTAACTATAATATGCTTAGGCTGGCTTAAGCTACTGTCAAAAATTAACGAAAGCCTGTCAAATGCTTAAGCAAATTATTGTGGGCTTTTGGGTGGCTATATTGTACTTTTTGAAATTAAATAACTTTAACGCTTAGTTGCAAGCTTATGTACTTTTGCAAAAATTTCCTTAGAATATCAATTCTTTGATATAATTTCTTTAGTGTTTACAATTAATAAATATACTTCCATGACCGTGTTTATTTTTATTAATTTTAAAAACAATTAAACACAAAAATAAAAGAGTACTAAAATATGCAATTGTGTGTTTTTTTAAATATTTTTCAATATGTAACCAAGAAACAGCTGATTCCTTAGTCCAATTTACACTAGGGACATTCCTTGCAGGACAGACGAAGTTTGATGGCGAGGGGTCGAAAAGGTAGAGTGTGTAGTACATGACTATCTGTACTGGACATTTTTTCATTTCTCTTTCTTACTTTTCGTAGTTTACATACAAGTATTAATTTCTGTCTGACTTCTAATGTTTCATATGTAGACGCTTCAGGTAAGATTAAAAGGGAATTCAAAAAATGTCCGGCAAGAAATGTCCCTAGTGTAAATTGGGACTTAAGCAAAGTACGATAAGTTTCGCTCTTTGCTTAAGCAAATGACACTTGACGAAACTTAACGGAAAGTTGCTTAAGTACATTATAGTTGTGTACATTGTTTATATGTATTTGCACATTTGCGTTTGTAAGGTTAAGCACATTATAGTTAGCCCTTAAGTGAAAGTACTTAGTTTTAACATTTTTTATCGCAAAATTGTGTAGAGCAACATGTTTATTTTATGTTTGCAAAATGCTGCTCGACACAAAGTTGCGATAAAATATGTCAAAACTAAGTACTTTCAGTTTACGGGAATAAAACAGGAATTTGTCCATGGATTTTCATAAAATGAAAATTATATTTTACTTTTAATACATGCAGCTTTGAGCTCAGGTACTCAAACCGGTAAGTATTGGTTGATTTAAATTTTTTATGAATTTTTTAAATTCAAAAATTTTATAAAAAAAAAACAAACAAAAAAAATATTTTTTGCCACTTCAACCCCAATAACTCCAAAAATAATGGCTAAATGCAAAAAAGATATTAGAAACTTAAATCTGGCGTAATTTAAAATGTTTTGACGGACTGCATGACAAAATCGGGTACGTCGTTCCAAACTTACTATGAGATGAATGGAGCATCATCTTCAAAAATCTCAAATTGTAGAAAAAAATTTAAAAAAAAACCTTACCATAGAATTTTAAGAAATAATAAATTTTGCAGTTGGTGACTATAGCGGATCAAAAAATACAGTGGTTATTCAAGCCCTTTTTTGCTGTTGAACTGAGTTTTCGGTTTCAATGTTAACATATAACATAACATAAATTCATATTATATAGTTAGTAGTGCTGGGAAACAATCAATAGTACTATCGATAGTCTAAAAATATTGAAAATAGCGATAGGAAAAATACCGATATCGATATTTTTATTTAAAATGCAGTTATGCAACTAAGTAACAGCAGCTATAATCACAGTTTTTCGCCGCAAGCTTACATTATTAATTGGCGCTCAGTAACAGTAATGTATACAAACAAGAATAATAGCTGGTTGATAGTTTTATTTTTTTTATTTATTTATTTTTCTATGGAATATAATCCTTACAGACTTCTTAATTAAATACAAATTCATTTTACAAAATATATATATATATATATATATATATATGTGTTCCTCTAACTCCCATTGGAGCATAGGGCGCCAAAAGCAATTCGTTAGCAATTTGTGATTCGGGAAAGTGGGCTGCTAACCCTCGTCCCCTAGATTGGTGATAGGGCTGCTATCTACGTGTCCAATCTCACGATGCAACCATGTTTCAGCGGTTATCGCCTACTTTCCTGAGACGTCCTTTCGACCATTCAGGATACATGGTTGTGGCGCCTTCTAACTCTGGCTAGCCTTAAAGCGGATGCTACAAAGCCATTGCCCGGGGGGTACTTGTTCTAAGACCGGAAGTAGTTAGCTGCTTGGACAGTTCAACAAAGGAATCGTCCTGGCCACTCCCAGTGTGTGGCAAATCAGAAACTTTCCACCTCTGCGAAAAGTCCCACCCCCCCCAAACAAAATATATACAAATGTGAATTAAAAATTACAAAAATTATGTGTTTAAATGGATTAATAATTTAGTTTTAATATCAGTGGGACTAGAAGAATTTTCAATAAATTTATAAAACTTGTTGAACTCGATACACATCCTTCTTAGCTGCGCTTCTTTTAACTTGTAAGTAGAGGCTCTTAGGTCAACATTTGAATATGTTTTTATTTCGGCACTGAAATGCCAAATGTTTTTGAAGTGTTGTCAAAGCAATACCACTAGTATAAAAAAATGCAAGTCAAATTGTGAGCATAAGGCAATACCATGAAAGACCATTATAGGAAAGTTCCTCTATTCTCAATTTCGAACATTATTTAAAGTTGCAATAAAGCTGCCGGCAAAATATTAAATAACAGAAGAAACTGCTTTACACCAAATAAGGTGAACAATGCTTGTGATTTTACAAAAAAATCAATTTCTAATCAAATAGTCGATGTTCTATTATTTACTTATTGTCTTTTTGAAGAAAATTTTATTTTTATGGTTTTTTCCAAACAGCGTTTAAAAAACTGCAGTCAAAGTGGAAAAACTGTAATTTCTTCCACTTCTTCATTTGTCATTGGCAAAAAAAAAACTGGTGATTTTACTTCTGATTCATTAAATGTAAACAGTCGTTGTCAGACCAAATCAAAAAGCGAAAACTCATACATACATTTTCGTTTTTTTTTCGACAGTTTTCGGTTTCGACTGCAGTTTTTTAAACACTGATTTCAAATAAATCTTTACGTATTAAATTTGAACCTAAGAGCTACATATCGTTACCTTAAACGTAAAAGACCTTAACTTAACTTGCATCAACAGAAAAGTCTATAGCAAGATTTTATTAAAAAATAAACAATGACCAACTAACAGTTTGCAGAAGTAAAGTCTTCGTTCGTAATCGATGAACAGGCTACAAGCTTACCAACAGTTCCAGTCATGGCGTGAGCGCCGTTTGTTGCCAATCCGATCAAATTTTTTATAGGAATATTCAGGTATGTGATGAAAATCGTTCGATTTGAAAAGTAAATCGCTTTTTTAAATCGTTAAACGTGTGACAGATTTCGACCGATTTCATATTCCACTTTTGTTTCATTCCAATTTGTCTTTTATAAATAAAACCTTTTGACATTTTAAATACAACTCTGTACTGTGTTTTTGTGCATGTATTTGAAAAAATTATTTAAAAAATATTTTTAATTAAAAACAAAATGACTTATGCTGTTGCACTTTATTTATTACTTAATGAAATGAATACCAACGAAGAAAGTGAATATGTACGACGGAAACGCTTTCGAGACAAATCTGACCCCTTAAGTTTGCCCGAGGAAACGTGAGTGGCAATGTGAATTTTTATTTATGTTTTATGTATATGAACACATCTATTCTTTAGATTCATGCAATATTTTCGATTAAGCAAGGAAGGCTTTATCATAGTTTTAAATAAAATCGGAAGTAGGCCGACAGGATCATCCATTCCTCTTACAATACAATTGGCAGCTGCCTTAAGATTTTTTGCAGAGGGAAGTTTTCAATGGTCTGTTGGAAATTACGCAAATATTGGCGTGCATCGCACTACTGTTTCAAAATGTTTTTCAAAAATGTTGCGCCTGTTAGAAAGAAAAATTTGTCCTGGATTGATGAAAATAAGCACTACCGAAGCAGATTTAAGGGCATCTAAACACTTTTTTTATGAAAAGCATGGCATTCCAGGAAAGGTGAAGAGCATATATTTTTCAATAGAAAAGGATATTATAGCATATGTAAATGATATGATTGTAAGTAACTTAAGGGTACAAAATATAGTTATTACAATATTTTTGTGTTTAGTTTCAGGTCTGCGGTTACAAAATGAATATTAAAGCCGTTGATGCGACAAGGCCTGGCTGATGTCATGACCCTTTCATATTTAGTATGAGCACTGCTCGAAATTTTTTTATGGAAAAATATGAAAATGGTGAGCGCGGCTCCTGGCTACTAGCAGACTCAGGATACCCCCTTGAACCCTTCCTTATGACTCCTTACAGAAATGCAACAGGAATTTCTCAGCAGAGATTTACCAACACGACATGCTTCTGCAAGAAATGTAGTGGAGAGAACAATTGGGGTGCTTAAGAGCAGGTTCAGATGTTTGTCAAGAACATTGTTTTATTCTCCCTTGAAAGCTGTCCAAATAATCAATGTTTGTTGCGCTTTAAACAACTTGTGTAATAAGCTTTAACTTGAACAACCGGAAGATGTAAGAGTAGAACATACAAACGATGAAATTAATAAACAAAATGAATTTGATGCAACCAATACTACTTTAACAAACTCCGCAAATATTATACGTGATCATGAATCAAAAAAACAAGATTGCGCACTCAGCCGTACAAAAAACATTCTACTGCGCATCTACGTCATCATAGACAAAATATGAATGTTTGTTGTAAAAAATGTAAGACACACACAAATTCACATAAACAAATTCTATGTCTTCGTCACACACAAAAATAACGGACCTGCACAATCCTGTTTCTTTGATTCATGATACGTGATAATATTGCTGAAAGTTTAGGCTAAATGTTTTTAGAATTATTATTATATGCAAAAAACTTTTTTAAAATACAAAACCTTTATTTAATAAATGCAATAAAAATTTACATATCTAAATCATTGATATTTCAAAATGTCTATCTCCAACTGTTTCTCTTTAATTTCTAAATCTTTCTTTTTCAGATTATTTTTTTCAAATGCTGCTTTTTCTATTTCTTTGTTATGCCTTTTTAACTCAGATGTTACACTAGTCGTTAAATCTTCGACTGACTTATACACACGGCGTATATTGATATAGAGGTGATAAAATTTAAATTTTCAGCATTTCTATTTGAAATTTCAACAAAACCTTTAAAGGAATCCGAAATATCTTTTCTAGTTTTTGCATTGCCTTCCATATATTCCTTCAAAGATTTTTTAATATCCTCATCTCTGTTTTTTAGATCTTTGGAAGCTTTTTTAGAAGTGCTTGGAATGCCATTGAAAACATCATCTGTTTTCTTTCTTTTTTTAGGTCGGCTTTTTGGGGTCACTGCAGCTAAAGCTTCACACAAAACTGCGTCATCATCAGATGAAGAAAACTCGGCCCCTATCATTGAGACAGAGTTATTTATTCCATCAACCAATGTATGTATGTATATAGCCCGCTAATTTGGCCTATCACTTTCTCTTTTTTTTGAGATGTAAATTTTGTTGAACGGACCTCAACCTGTAGAAATTGCTTCTTGTTTATTGGTAGCTATTTTCTTCTTTATGCACGCCTTCCAGTCACGCCATACCTTTAATTTATAAAATAAGAAGAATTAAAAAATTTGTCAATTACACCGAACAACTCACTTTTTTCCAAGCACTTGCATCGTGAATTGGTGGACCAACGCTATTCAATTCACCGGCTAAATTCTTCCATCAATTTTCCACGCCCACTCTGCCTCCTTTAGTAAATCCCCTCGCCATATCTGGATGGTTTTCCATAAATTGTATTAAGGCATGTTCTTGAAGGATATTTTTATGTTTGCCCCTAATTAACCAACGATAAGATAAGTTTTATTTACTTTTTGTTAAAATGAATTACGTACTTACATATGTATATTTTGTCTGGATTTTTTTAAAAATTCGTTGCAGTAAATTTCGAATAAAAATTGAATTGCGTCACATAGTAAAAACGTCATTCTTTTTATTGAAACAAAATGGAAAATGAAATCGATACAGTTAAATCGACGCATATTGCCGTATCACATATTTTGTCGATTTCAAAAAGTTTAGACGACGAAATCGATTTCTATCACATACCTGATTTTTTGTTGATCAAAAGTTTTTTATAAGAAGAAAAATTTAAACGGCATCTGACTTGGTTAGCCCGAATAAGATGGCAAAACTATCCTTTGTAAAACTAACACCGTCAAAGTAGCTTGCAACTAACGTAATACATTTCATTGCCACATCCATAGTTTCAACAAACAAGTAAGAAAGTATGGTTGGTCAATCCCGTCTATATGATACCCTACACCACAGTATTTGAGAACACATCATGCATATGTGTTCATATAAATATGGTTCTATCTATGTTTATAAATTTCATTAAAATCGGTTTGAGAGGCAGAAATTGCACCTATCTCCCCTCGTGGTCCTATTTTATTAAAAATGCATACCTTTTGTGTTCATATAGATATGATTCTATCTATGTTTTAAATTTTATTAAAATCGGTTTGATTGTTTCTGAGAGGATGAAATTTTCCCCTATCTTCTCTCGTGGTCTCTCGATTCATGCCATTTTCAATAGGCTTGGTCCTTGTGCCAAGAAGAACTTATGTCCAAAATTTTTTTTAAATTATCTCCAATATTGCGACCTGTACTTTGCGCACAAGGTTACATGTACAGCCAGCCAGCCAGCCGGACGGACATCGTTAGTTCGACTCAGAAAATGATTCTGAGTCGATCGGTATACTTTAAGGTGGATCTAGGGCCAATATTTTAAGGCGTTACACACATCAGCACAAATGCATAATACCCTCTCCACTATTGTGGTGTAGGTATAACAATGTTTGTGTTTGGTAAGGAAGCTATGAGATTTGCAAATTGTCTGCTTTCCGTCCGATGTTCTTACTTTTTTAAAATAAGTATATGTTAAACATTTACTAAAACCGACCAATATTGGGTTTGGCCTACCATCCGACCAACCCACAAAAATCCGACCAAATTTGGTCGGAAAATACCATGTTCGGCAACCCTGTGTGTGAATTAACTTCCACAATTGTGTATGACGCTGACACCACTGCTCTACGATAATTTTATTATTGCATGTAAAAAACCTTTACGCATCCGCACAATTTGTTTGCACTTCTGCACTTGTCGCTGTCACACACACGCATAGCATAGGTAGACGACACGAGATGGAAGATATGGTTTTTTATGTATGCATGTAAGTATTGATTTGTATGTTGTGCTAATAAGAAAGAGTGTAACGGGCACGCAATACTTTTAGATCTTGCTTAGACGCCTTTCTGTAACGATTTACATATCGATTTATCGATAGTGGAATCTGAACTATCGATTTATCGTTAGTGGAATCTGAACTATCGATAATGGAAAATATACGCTAGAGTGACAAATATAGTTACGTGTCTGTAGTTGTAGTTTTTTTTTTTTTTACTAAAGTAGGTATCATATTTTCTTTTGTATGAACTCTTTTCAGGCTTTTTGAAGTCCAAAGTAAAAAGAAAAAAAAAACAGAAAAATGTACTTTGGACTTCAAAAAGAATTCTTGACAAAAAGTATGAAAAACAGAAGTAGGGAAAAACTTGTAAATCAATTAAAATAGATAATCATTCAAAAACAACAAATTTCGTTCCACCAAGTAAAAATACCATTTGGTTAAAGATTGGTGTTTTTCTGCCAGCCGTCGTCAATGGCGATGAATGTTAAACGGCAAAGATTTCTGAAAAGATAGTTTGGTTTACTTTCGAAACAAGTCAAATCAACCTGGGCGTGAATGTGGGTTCAATCCCATGGTCAGTTAAGAATGAAAAATTATCAACCAATTTTAATTCATTTCATGTTGTAAAATTCCTTTCTTTATAAAAAAAGTAATTTAATGAACTCTAGCCTGATTAAAATATCAAAATTTCGATTGAAACCCAGAAAAAGTTCAATAAAATAACCACAATACTAACTAGTAAATCTTTTCGTTTTAACAACATTGTTTCTAAGCCCACATTAAAATAGAGTGTATGTGACAGAAAATCAATAGCAGACCGATTGTAGTGACAGTCAAAATAGAATCCATCATGTATTTACTGACGACATCGCCAATGTCGAACTAACGCTTTGTTCACACCCATTAAATATTTGACGTCCTGCACGCAACCACTAGTTTTATAAAAAATAAATTTACGTTTAAAAACGTTTGGCCAGATCAAACATCATTTAACAGTTTATAAATTACACTATACAATTATCTTCTTACAAATAAAAGTTAAATAATCAATAGAAATTGTTAAAAATAATAAAGCTAAAGTTTGATAAATTTGTTTCGTCAAATATTTGTTGGGTCTGAGCAAACCTCTTAACAGTTGTCTGCTGCTGAAGATTACACGCGAATGAGCAAAATGAAAAAAAAACAAAGCAGAGACAAAAAATCTGCTGGTGACATTTCAACAGTCGACGAATGCTTATCAGCGATAATGATGATGTTTCTTTCTTGTATTTTTTTTTGTTTGTTCTTTTTGACTTCGCACAATCCTGATGACAGATGATTGTAGTGCAAAATCGAACAACTTCATTCACAGAAAACAAAACGTCTTAAAATACTAATACAAATAAAAAAGAAAGACCTCCTTCTCAGACGAATTCAAAATAAAATGAGCGCAAATAAACAAGTGCTTGTAACTTGACTTGCACGACTCCAGCCACATCAGCAAAACGTTGTTAAACAGGAACAAACTGAACAAAAAATGCCGCCAATCTGAACAATAACAAAAAAAAAGAAAAAAAATTATAATAACAATAGCAATAAACACATAGCAAAAAACAACAAAAATAACGAAATCATTGAATGTGCAACATCATTTGTTTGCACACAGAAGCAATCGGCTACTGCAGCACGATCCATAAAACTCGCACACATACACACTGGAACACACATGCGCAAAGGCACATTGTAATGCACTGTACTCAAATTGAGAGACTTTGAACTGAATGCCCAAACTTGGAAGGCATCATGCCACAAATGCAACTAGAACAAATAATAAATTTTGCTTCTGTTTTAAACCCAATCATCCTACATACACACGACTATAAGCCAACTACTCGTATCCATTACCTCCCCCTTTATCCACGTCATCAACGTCCACTTGTGGCTCTTTCTTTACAGACATCCACAGATTCTAGACACGGGTTAGAGTGTCTTTTCTATTTTGTTCTATTATTATTTTTTCCGAAATTACTTCAAGTCTAGATTAGTGCAAGAGAGTGGAGTAGAATGCCGTCCAACAAGAAACTGTGAATGTGTGCGAGAGATTGAACGTGGATACAGTGCGGCAACCATTTCCTAAGAAATAAAAGCCGTTCAACAATAAACAAACGACAATCGTAGTTGGGTCCAGTAGTTCAAGTGACCTCTATTGATTGCTGTTTGACCCGGAGCAACAAAAACACTACAACATAAAAAAAGTTACTTGGCTTTGCATTCGCTTTCGTTTTAGAAAGATATTCAATGATCGTTGAGTTGCGGCGACTGCTGTGGCATTGTATGTACATATTTTGCTATTCACAAATAGCTTTGTTAGACATTGGATTTAAGCTTTTGTTTCACTCCTACATTTTGTGGCGCACACTTAAAGTTCTAATGACGCACAGAGGGATTTGTTCATACAATGTTTGGCAAAAAATATAAGGAGTGGTCGTAGAATGTTGAAATTTGACACAGAGCCTTTGGTTAGCTTAATTAAGAAAAATATAAAGTTTCATCAAAATTGGCCAAGCCCTCTACCCACCGCCCATAGAACCCAAAATTTATTTTTGGCCCAAAGTTTTTAAAATTTGGCACTGATCCTTTATTGCCGAAATTTACGCCCACCACTTACTGCCCATTTAACCCATATAATATTTTTCCCACAACTTTTTGTTTCTTAAAGAAAAAGTGACTCAGAAATCGCTTCTAAACTGATTTTTTCACAATTTGAATTTCATTAATAGTAAGCACCATGTTTTTTGTTGTTATGATCAGTTAATAAATCCAGATTATTATTGCAATTTATAAGAAACATAAAATGAAAGAAAATATTCCAAACTTTCATTTAGTGGTAGTTGAACCATATTTACTGCATAAACAACTGAAATGTAGTAAAATTTTCATCAGATAACTTTACCACACTCTTTATTATACAAAATTTTATTTTTTTCGAAAACAAATCATGGTTTTCTACTAATGAAACATTTCTCTACAGAGTTGCATCATTAGATTTCTAAAAAATAACTGTAAAAAATAGACTTTTTGCCAAAAAAAAAAAATACCACTGTGTGACGCGAACATTTGCTGGGTTTGTGTCAAGGTTGGCAACCGCAATGAATTTCAATTTTGGTGTTGGTATGAAAGTATTTGTGACTCCGGTATCGGTATTTTAATTATATCGGTATACCGATGAATAAACTTGTATAACGGTATTGCTATACAAACAACAATTTCATTAAATTAACAAGGATGCTTGATTGCACATTTTGTACATGGTGTGGACATTATCCAAGGAATTGTTTCCTAAAATATTGTTAAATTTGCAAAATAATATATTCAACACTTGTGCTAACGCCAAATGCTACTTTCTGATCCGATTTGTTTAATAATATTATTATCACAAAGATTGTCTTTCATTATGCAATTTTTTGAACGTAGCAATTTTATATGCTCTACCAATAGTGGTGAATGAGGATAGACTAAGTTTTTAAAATCCATCTAAAACCCCATAAAGTGCATATAGCCTGGGTCCTTGAGTTATTCTAAGTCAATTTAGTTATGTCTGTATCCAGTCCAGTTGCTGAAAACACGCTCACTTTCGAAATACTCGACAGAAAACCCGTATTGGTGTCAAATTCCTTCTAAAGAGTTTGGGGTTCGAGTTCAGCACACTCGGCTTAGTAGGAAAAGAGTTATAAATCCAAATGTGAAACAGCCTCGTTAAGAAATGTATACTTTTGTTACAAAAACTAACATTACACGCAGAGAAAAAAATGTTTAAATATGGCCACCTCCAACAAAATTATTTTAATAATAATTTTAAACATGTTATGTTTATTTTAAACATATTATTGTCACCTACCAACCATATTATGGTTTAATTAGTCCTCCATCAAGAGGCCACAATTAAATTTTTAACGTGAATCCACCTGTCTATCCCTTGGGAAAGTTTCGATTACACCCACGCCAGTTGATCGAGATGCCAGATTTTTTGCTTAAGTTCTGGAATCTAATCAATACAATATCATGTATTGTTGCTCTAAAATAATACATAATAATATCTGAAATTATATTAAAATTTAAGAAATGTGATCATAATCATTGAACCCTTGGACCGATTTTGCTCATTTCTTACACATAACGAAGTACTTAAGCAAAAAATCTGGCATCTCGATACATACATTTTTTAAGCTATATTTTCAGAATCTGGTCAGTTTGATCATGGCTGACGCCAAAGGTTGAAATTTGTCGTACAGTGTAATAGTAATAATTAAATAACAAATATTCTAAGACAGTATTTGAAACAAAACTATGTGAAGATGCGTTCCAAAATTCATGTATGATATTTTTGTTTTCGCTTGATCGCTGATTTCTGGGGAGTTTGAATAATGCTCCAAACCCAAATGAATCATAGACCAAACCCTATATTTTGATTTCAACTATTCAACCAAAAAGGGTTTTCTTTTCATTCAAGGGCACTTAATGGAATCAACTTAATAGTGAGGGCCCAACTATAATATGCATAAGCTTCTGTCAAAAATTTCAAATGCATTTAATAAAAACAAAAACACTTGCACTTTGCTTCTGCAAATGACAGTGTAACAAAAAGAAACCTTGTTAGTAAATTTTTGAATCCCAGGGAATCCCAGGGGTTCGACACATATAAATAACATGTACTTGCACAATTGTTATAGTTAAGCCTTTAACTTGCTGAAAATTAAAACTTTTGAAAATATTAAATTTATGTATGTTTTGCTTTACAACACTTGATCTTTGTACTGTAAAACACAAGAAATAACGTCTTCTGTGTGAAACATTTGTTATGACTGAATTTTAAATCATGAACATTTACTACAACGGAAAATAACCATTTAAATGTGAAACCTTTTATGCTCACATACTTATGAAAAAGAAAAAAAAAACAATATATGAAATTGTATTAATTACAGTCGAGAACTTAAGCAAAAAATCTGGCATCTCGATCAACTGGCGTGGGTGTAATCAAAACTTTCCCAAGTGCCGGTTCACACACGTCAAGTTTAACTCGTCAAGTCTTGAGCTTTTAGGAGAGAAGGGTAAAGAGGATGCCATTTCTTTTCCCCTCTCTCCTAAATACTCAAGACTTGACGAGTCAAACTTGACGTGTGTGAACCAGCACCAAGGGATATACAGGTGGATTCACATTAAAAATTGAATTGTGGCCTCTTGATGGAGGACTAATTCAACCATAATATGGTTGGTAGGTGACAATAATATGTTTAAATTAAACAAAACATGTTTAAAATTATTTTTAAAAATAATTTTGTTGGAGGTGACCATATTAAACATTTTTTTCTCTGCGTGTTTTGTTAGTTTTTGTAACAAAAGTATACATTTCTTAACGAGGCTGTTTCACATTTGGATTTATAACTCTTTTCCTACTAAGACGATTGTGCTGAACTCAAATCCCAAACTCTGGATCTTTGTACTGTAAAACACAAGAAATTACGTCTTCTGTGTGTAGCATTTGTTATGACTGAATTTGAAATCATGAACTTTAATAACGGAAAATAAACATTTAAATGTGAAACCTTTTATGCTCACAAACTTATGGAAAAGAAAAAAAATGCTGAATGTGACATTTTTGCCACATGAACTGTTTGCTGTTGCAGGTTCTGCACACATACTTCAACATAAACAAACAAATGCTCAAGAAAACATAGAAAATAAACACCTACATTGTGCAGCAGGGATGGTAATCATGGTACCATTATCGTTTTTATAATACATTTAATACATTGTCTATGTTTTTTTGCATAGTTATTGCAGAAACCAAAGTAGTTCTCGGTTTCAAAATAGCGTGCGGTCGCCATACAAATTTTTGTTTGCGCCGAAAAAGAGTTCAGCCATCTAAACATTTTTTTCTTTATATTGGAAGATACCAATTTAGGATATTATAATGAAACGTGTTTCTTAATATATGTACATAATTTCTATTCAATGGTGAAATTATCATACATTTATCTGTATTGTAAAATATTAACTTCAGCCGGCTAATAATTTCGTCAATAGTGGACGCCGCCGCCGGTTTCTTCCCGGCATAGATATCTGATGTCAGATAGTTTGTCAGAAGAAAATATAGCACTCTCTAATTGAAATTTTGTCAGATGACTTTGCGTCCGACTTTTACAGAAGCATAGTTATAAAGGCAACACACGACATGCATGTATTTTGCAGTGGGAAATTTGACATGTCAGATGACAAATGTACGGTCGCCTTAAGAATTTAGACATGTTCGAAAGTGCATCACTGCGCTGCATGCTTTTAAATGCTGTGACGTAGATGAGGACCAAAAAATTGTCAAATACTCTGCAAAAATAATAGTCACACAATAAAAAAAATTATAATTATGTATTATTTTATCGGCATTAAAAAAAAGTTTGGTTTTCTGATGCAGTGACATTTAGAATTTTCAGTTTGCATCAACATTTTATTGGAAACTTTTTCTAACACTAAATTCACTTTAACAATTTTTACTGTATTACTTGTTAAAACAATACTTTTCGAAGATTAGATTTTCAGTATTTATTGTTCAAAATAAAACTTACATTGCGTCCCACATATTGATTTCCTCTTTTTATGCCCTCCACCACTAGTGATGAATGATGGTATACTTAGTTTGTCATTCTTAAGTTCGTTGTCCTGCATAATGATATCACCCTGTCGTGTTTCTTAGCCGAATATGGCTAATCTTGTAATCTACGGGTCTTTAAGGATGGTTATGTAGGACTTGTCACACATTTTTCTTCCGAATTAGCGGAGTGCTCGAGGATGGTTCCCGCGAAAACAATCTCAAGTCATTTATGAGATCATCAACATTTTAATATTTGGAATTATTCCGCTCTTTTACTTTAACACTTTTATCCAGCCATTTTTACTGCCGTCCGACTGTCTCCAATCGCATAATTTTTGTCCGATCTAAGCATGTTACACGCATTGAATCTTTAAAACTGAACTTTTCTTACTCTTTTGCAAACTTCAGCCATTTTAAGCCTTTTTTTTTTGCTGAAAAGTTAGGTTGTCGCTCTTTATTATAGCTCCTTATCTACTAGAACTTAAGCAACTTCCTAGGATTTTAGTGCTTACATCTAAATTGTACTCTATGCTCTGTATTTTCCCAACCTTAATAGCTATATTGACTACACCAGTAACAATAAGTCGCTTTGATTCGCGAAAATCTTTTGCCGAAAGTTTTTTTTGGGCGACCAGCTTTGTTGCTTTTGATATCCAAACTACATTTTTTTTTTATTTTACATACAAATCTTACTGAAATTTTGTATTTTTTGTTATCTTGCGAAGTTAATTTTTCACAATGCTTTTTTTTAAAGTGACGCTTTTGACTTGGCGTTCTTGAAGAAACTAGGCAAAATTTAATTGCTCAATTTATTTTTAAAATTTAAAAAAAATTTAATATTAATGAATTAATTTACTCACTTTAAAAGCAAATCCCACAGATAAAACTTGATTTTTTTTTGGAATTTTTATGATAGATTCACACAGGGTCAATATTGTTCACACATATGGTTTGGATGTTAACTTAGTATAAATATAAAAGCTAACGGTACTTTTGAAAATAAGTTTACATAGTATTATTATGAAATGTAGAAAGCCATACAATAGTTTTAGAAAGTTTCCAAGTTGAAACTTTAATAGTTTTCATGATAAACATGTGTTTTTTTATAATTTCGTGAACAATTTTGTCCCTAACTGTATGTACTCAAGAAAATACCTTTGCCAGACTGCAGATTTATTAACACCAAATTTTTACGATTTCTTGATTTAAGGTTTTTTTTAAACAATTTTATAACACCGAATTCATTTTAATTTTATGTTACAATGTTATGGTTTCTTTTGTTTTTACTATAAAAAAATAGAAAAAAATAACTATTAAAAGTTGAAATTTTTACTGTCCTGATTACAGGCGATTTTTTTCCAACTTTGTCTGGTAACCCTATATATAAACAGAAGCCATCTTTTTACAGGGCACTATCAACACTCTCGATTTATACGGGGCGTAAAGTGCAATCAATGCCTTATGACATTTAAGCGTAAATTTTTTTAGAATAAAACACGCTGCCCTTTTAGAGAGCAAAGTATTTTTAAGAAACGAACACCAAATTGCATTTTTTAAATAAAATGTTACATTTTTTTGTAGAAAAGAAAAGACCATAAAAGTGGAACAATCACCCGAAAAAATTGGTAATTTGGTTACAAAAACTAACTTAAAATCATACTACTAAATTTCGTGAAGATCGGTCCATAATTCACCATAGGCCCCATAAAAAGCAACTCTCGGAAAACAACGTCATCTAAAAATTATCGTTAAGCTATGTTCACACTTGGGGTTTTTGTTTCTTAAGCTAATCAAATCCTTTCACATTACATTTGAGATGATAAAGATGACAGTTGATTAAGAAAAAAAAGCACAACACACAAATTTATATTTCTTTAGAGTATTGAAAATGGATAAAAATACTTTAATGAAATCAGAAGATTATTTCAAACATACTTATTCATGATGAAATTGTGAAAATTTATGAAAAAAAAATTTACTGGCAGCCCGCTTTATATTTTGTTTGCGAAAACAATAAAGGGAGTTGTTTTTATTTTGTTTTTTCTTAACCTACTTACAACTATAATTAATGTTGGAAGAATTCCAATCAATTGTAGTGGGGAATGTAAGGAGAGATAAACTCACTTGCGCATATTCAGAAATCATAACTAAAGTCGCAACGAGTAAAACAGAAACTAAAAAATAGTTCATAGATAGTTAAGTATAGATCTTATTCATAATTCATAAGTAGCTTGGCAACTGCTTTCAGCTGATTGAAGTAATGAAACCATGGCTATTGGCATGTAGAGAAAACGAAATGTCGATAATATTTTGAACGATAAATACTGTAGTTTATTTAAAAGCTTATTACGCTATTAAAAAAACAATTATTTTCTTAAAAAATGCATTTAAATTCTAAAAAATTAATTTTTTGGTTAAAGTTTTGATATAAATCAATTAAAATGGGCGCCTGTAACCAACTTTGAATAACTTAAATAGGTACTTAAAAAGTTAACACTTAGTGATAATTTATGAATATGCGCCACTGTTTATTGTTGATGACTTTGTTTAAACTTTGATATTGTTACAAGTAGAACTGTTGCTGTAATTCTTATACGCTTAACAGTTTTATTTGGCTTAATATCTTTAGTTTTTCTAAAATCTTTATGGATGAAGTTTCCTGATGATCTGGCCTAAGCAACCAGTGAAATGCGCATAGGAATAGCTTTTCCCATCAACAATAAATTTCAGTGTTTTTATCAAATAATAAAAATTGGGAATTAAGCACGAATAACAAAATCATTTAAATTAAATTTTGTATCCCCACGAAAATTATTTTGATAATTTATGAAATATTTAAGGACAAAATAAAAACATTAAGAAAAAATCTTGGTCAGTTGTATGTGAGGGGTGCGTTAATGGAAGCCGATTCTGCATTACACTTAGTTTGAGGTATGTTCAGAGGATTCTATGTGATTAATTAAGTGATTAAGTTGTAATCATGTCAATTTAAAGTGATTAAAAAATCACTTCAATGTATGGGTAATCATCTCGATTTTGGTGTGATAAGAGCTTAGTCACGTTCGAATTGCTTAAACGCGTTTAAGAACCCAAGTGTGAACATAGTATTACCTGAAAACCAACTCATTTCGTTGCCAAATCTGTGAATACAGTTTATCAGAACATTGCTTACATTAACTGCTGTTAAACTGAACAAACCTTTTGACATCACGATACGACTGTCAAGGCTACATAATTCATAACAACATTTTAGCTTAAAGTACAAATATTTCGTAACTAAATTTAATTTCATAATATTTTATTTTAAAATAATTAGTACCGACATGGTTTCTATAGTTGGTACAAAATCAGAAACGCATTTTCCATCTCTGCTGTGGAATTGATATGAATTCAAATCTCGTTCATACTTTAAACAATCTTATAGATAAACTTTCATGCATACGTATGTAAATGTGTTAATATAAAGTCAATGAAAAAGTAGAAGGCCTTAATAAAACAGGCCTTTCATTGAAAACTATGTGGTAATATGTTTAAAAATTTATATAATTATACGTAACCGTGCAATTGTCTGATTGTGCTGGCACGCTCGCCAACGAAATATTTCCCATTTCTTATTTGCAGTGCGGCCATAGTATATGCAGATTTTTTTAGCTCGGTGGAAGCTTCTCCACATTGTCACTTATATTTTTACTATTTCCACTTCTTGCATTGATAAACGAAATATATCAACCATTCATGGAGGAGCCGTGTGGAAATAGATTCATTAGTAGAAATTTTATTCACAAAAATTTATTTAAAAATTCGCATTTTCTTGACACATTAATATCGCCGGACTCAAGATCTTACACGAAATAATATGCATATGTATGTACTTATTTATGAATAACTTCAATAGTTACAATATTTGATTTCTTGTTAATTTTCCATAAGACCCTTCTTTGATAGTTAAAATAACATATCAAGCAAATAACTTTTAATTTGTTGATTAAAATAACAAAGATGTGATTAATCCGTACTCAGACTGAGTAATTAAATTTGGATAGATGTTTTTAATGTAAAAATATCTAAAAACTATCAGCCATTTCCTGAAAATCGCATTCGAGTGAAATTAAAATCGAACAAATTTTTACAATTTTTCTGTGTTGAAGGTTCAAAAAAATATTTCCTTTTTTATACCTCATACTTCGAGGACCACTTATATTTACCAGAACTACTTTTAAAACTACCATCGATTTCCAATTCCAGAACATTGCCGTATATTTTGAAATTAATTGTTATATCTTATTCTAAATAAACTACATTACAAAATGTGTTTTGAAGATTTCTTGAAGATTTTTAAAATCTTGACGCAGATTTTGTAGATTTTTGGATGAAAAATCATTTTTTTTTTACTGATTTTACCTCTAAAAGTTCTGGCAACACTGCTCTTATATCAGATAGAATAGTCAGAGATGATGTGGACTCCTTCTCTGCTAAAGAAGCTGTTGTTGAATGCCAAATTTTGCCATAAGCTCTGGATATGACAACTAAGTGGTTCCCATGGCACTAAATAAAGCTTTAGCCCGTTGCGATCTTTAATAGATCCAGCAATTTTAAGCCCAGACAAACTTCAGATTATGCATTCTCTTTTATTTGACTAAGTGTCAATATATCGTCATAAAAAATGCAAAAGGCCATAAATGCAAAATCAACATTTTAACTTACAATTATAAAATTACCCTAATTAGATTTACCAAATAAATTGGCTTTACCGAATCTCATATACACTTCACTATTCCAGCTGTTTGAAAAGGGGATTGTAAAATTTTACAAAGAAATGTTTTGTAAGTTAAACTTGATAGTCTAAACACAATGTTTGCGGTGCGGTGCGATTTCTCGTTGCGGGTGAGAAAAATCAACATAATAAAACGGAAGACGGGGACGGCAATAGTTGTTATTGTTTGTTTACATTTTTATTCATTTATTTATTCATTACATTTGTGAACATCGCCAATTATTCAAAAACTATGGCAACATTAAAAAGAGAACGAATATCAAAAATTGAGACAGAAAGAAAGTCCGCAATGAAAATAAAAAAGATTTTAATTTTTTCTTCAAACTCGTATGTGTTCAGACTCTGACGCTCAAAGGTTAGATATTGGAAACAACATTTAGGTTTTTTGTTAAAATTTTAAAAAACTTTTGGTATTTTCTCATAATTCAGCATATTTTACGGATTTTTTTTTTTCAATTTTCTAATTCAATTGAATTAAATTGTCTATTCAACCGAAAAAAAAAATAAATAATCAGAGGTGTGGTGGAAATCGCTAACGCAAAAATTTGGAAGTTGTTTTTAATACACTTTAAACATAATTCTTATAATTTTTGGGTTAAAATCCTGTTTAATAGGGAAATCTTTGTTTAATATAAAATTCTTTTATTACAGACATCTTATTTAAAAACGACTTTTAAAATTCTGGCGTTTTACGTTTGCGATTTCCAGCACACCCCTGTATATCAGAAAATTGTATTTTGTAAGGATATTTATATGAAGGCTAGGTAAAATAATTAACCTCTTTAAACCATTGTAAGTACCAAATAAGTCATTTATAAAGAGAATATAGGTAAGGCTAGGTATGTAGACTTGCTGAACTTATTTCTCGTTTTGGCCCATTTTCAATTTCAAGCAATGCTTACATATAGTGTTGATTTACACACAACAATTTTGACTTGTCAAGTCTTGAGTTTTTAGGGAAAGGGGAAAAGAGAAAGAAAAGACTTGACGGCACTCGTCAGTTATCTCGTTTCCTTTTGTTTTCGAATTGTGCTGGATAACTTTAAGTTTAAGGTAAAGATAAAGAAAATTGTCTACACAAACTGAATGCATATGAACGAACACGCAAATTCAAAAGAGAATTAAAGAAACCCTGTTCAGCTAAACCTGACCTGTCTTAACGGGCCCAAAATAATATTCGTGCAGAATTTAACTTTCATAGACTGTTTTGTACGGCGGTATTTTACAGGGAAATTTTAAATGTTTAAATATAGTTCTTGTTTTAAATGCAGCTTAAGCGAACGAAATGCAATATATTTTAAGTTTGGGGATAAAAATATTGGGCAATGTTGGTTTTTTGCTCATATTCCCCCCCCGGGGTTTTTTTATATTTCGTCTTCGTCGGGATTTCTTCCCACGCAGGTATAAAGATAAAGGAACCTTTTCGGGAAGCATAGCTGAGGTGCTACGGAACGCCTCCGCAGGTTGCGGATAGCAGAGAACCCTACCATATAGTAGGTGGGGTAACTGCGAATTAAATAAGCAGTGGGGACAACTCAGCGGATTGGAGAAGAGTGTCTCAGATGGACACGCCTGGCAACGTGTGACTTTAAGTTCTGAGTGCCGTAGAGGCTCCAACTGTCGAAATATTGGTGCCATTCAGACCAATGCCAATTCCAGGTCCCTCGCCTTCAAGCAGGTTGGGCTGCGGGTTAATATTCCTCTCCCGGAAAATAACTTTTATTACTGTAACGTCTACAATGAATTCAAGACGATCCCCCAACACGATGACGAAATTTGGCTTTAAGCAACGGATGAAGATTGGAACATGGAACGTTCAAACTTTTGCTGATCCATCAAGGCTTGAATAAGTTTGCAGAGAAATGAACAACCATAATATCGATTTTCTCGGACTAAGTGAAGTTAGATGGTTGAACAGCGGTTCCACGCACACACAAAATGGCAATACCTTAATTTTTTCTGGCAACAGTGAGAAACGTATAAACGGCGTTGGCCTAATACTCTCCACAATAGCAAACAAAGCACTCATACAATTTACATCAGTATGTGACCGTATCATCTCTGCACGTTTCCACTCAAAGCTTCGCAAAATCTCTGTAATACAGTGCTACGCGCCAACGGAGGTAGGCGATGATGATGCTAAAGATGTCTTCTATAGTCAACTTAAAGCTGTTATACAAGCGATCCCAAGTGGTGACATAAAAATCTTGCTCGGAGACTTTTATGATAAGGTAGGCTGTGACAACAAGAATCTCCAGTCTGTTATGGGATCCCAAGGACTGGGCGATATCAGAAACGATAATGGCGAAAGATTAGTGGACTTGTGCGCTAGACATCGTTTACAAAGTTCATCCACAAAAATATCCACAAATATACCTGGGAATCCCCTGATGGATTTACGCGCAACCAAATTGACCATATAATGGTCAGCAAACTGTTCCTAGGGTGCTTATTAGATGTGAGAACTATGCGCGGTGCAGATATAGCCAGCGACCATAAAGTATTGGTAGTCACTTTTAAACTACGCCCAGCATCAGTAAATCTGCAAAAGGGCCCGATTAAATATAATACGTCCCGTCTTCGTAATCCGGAAGTGGCCGCAAGATACTGCTCTGCCATCAGTGGTTCACTTCGTTTACAAAGTAGTGAGAGGCACATGTGGTCTACGATTACAGACAGCTGTTGTCAGGTTGCTAAGGCGGTTCTTGGAGTTAGGAGGAAAAATCCAAAACCATTGATTAGCGAAGAGTCTTGGGCTGAAATCGCAAATCGCAAGCGCCTTAACAATATCGTAAACAAAACAAAAATAACGGATGCTAAAATTGTGGCCAAAAGAAACTATCGAGAATCAGCAAAACCCATAAAATCTCTAGTACGTACTGACCGTGAGCGACACTATAATAATATTGCTGAAGAAGCACAACAAACGGCAAACATTGGCAACATGCGCGGTGTTTACACGGCAATAAAGCATCTTAGTGGCAGGAACATAAAAAACACCACAATGCTTAAGGACAAAAATAACACCGATCTCACATCACCCGAAGAAAAATTGATCCTACTCCAAATAACACTGATTTTAATATCAATAATTGCCCCTGGCTTTCTCGTCGCCGCAATCCGCGGAGAGATATATCAACATCACCCCAAACATACTACGAAATATAGTCGATACTGCTGAAATTAAGAGATTCTAATGCCGCTGGCCCCGACGGTGTGCAAGATGAACTGCTAAAATAAGGGGCTGCACCTGTTGCCGAAGCACTTACACCTATTCTGCAAATTGAATGGCTAAACAATACAAAAGAGCTGGAAAGCTGGAGTGATTGTAACTATTCCTAAGAAAGGCGATCTCAGCTATTGCAAAAATTGGCGCGGAATAACTTTACTTAATGTCATCAACAAAATATTTGCTCTACTCCTATTACATAGGATCACGCCAATTATAGGCCCTCTATTACGCCGGGAGCAATCCGGTTTTAGGCCTGGAAGATCATGCGCAGATCACATTAACACCATCCGCACCATAATCGAGCAGTCTAGAGAGTATAATAGTCACTTGTATATGCTATTTGTCGACTTTGAACGTGCCTTTTACACCGTATACAGACCTGCCATATGGGCGGCCCTTAGGAGCCAAGGTATACCAGACAAGATTGTTGACCTAATCCGTGAGCTATATAATGGTGCTAAATCTAAAGTGAGATTCGATGGAAAAGAGAGCTGCTCATTCGAACACACCGCAGGTGTTAGACAAGGTTGCGTTTTATCCCCCACATTATTCCTTATCCTCCTAGACGGGGTAATGAAAAAACAAACATCGATGCTCCTCATGGTATACGCTGGAATTTAAGTGAACGTCTAAACGATATAGACTATGCGGATGATATATGCTTGTTTGCGCACCGATTTGGTGATATACAACAAAAACTCATATGCCTTGATAAGAACGCAAGAAAATTTGGTCTTAAGATAAACGTAAACAAAACAAAACTCAAGCGGATTGGCACCATCAACTCAACTCCTCTTTCACTATATGGAGCCTTAATTGAGGACGTTGACTCTTTCCTCTATTTGGGAAGTCGCAATTCGAAAGACGGCGGTTCCGGTATGGACATAACGGACCGCATCAACAAAGCCAGAGTCGCATATTTAATTACAGCGTAAAGTCCGTCTTACTATACAGCTGTACTACATGGAGCACAACGCAAACCACACTCAGAAAGTTGCAAACATTTGTGAATCGTTGCCTTGGACAAATTCTGGCCACATTGGATGACTAATGAACAACTTTTGTACTTGGCCAAATGTGTACCGATTGAGGTAGAAATCAAAAGTCGAATGTGGTCTTGGATTGGCCATATTCTACGTAGGCCAAGAAAGAAATCTACAGAGATGCACTCGATTGAAATCCGCAAGGTTACTGCCTGCCTGGTCGCCCGCGAAACACTTGGGACAGGATGTTAAGAAGAGAAGTCGAAAGCCGCAAGTCGTGGAGAGAATTTACGGGCGCCCTATGTTCAACATGAACTTTTATATAATTAAGCAATATGTACAATATCAATTCATTTATATAAATAAAAGGAAATATACATTTATATATATATGTGTGATATAAATTCAAATATAACAACATATGTCCCATTGAAACTGGGGTTTTCGGATTTCAACACACACACGGAGAGATGGATATCATTAAACCAACATCCCAACTCATAAAAATCAAGTGTGAACATGGTATTACCTGAAAACAACTCGCTTCGTTGCCACATCTGTGAATACACTTTATCAGTACATTGCTTACATTAACTGCTGTTAAACTGAACAAACCTTTTGACATCACGTTACGACTGTCAAGGCTACATAATGCATAACAAACTTTTAGCTTAAACTACAAATATTTCGTAACTTAATATAATTTCATAATATATTATTTTTAAATAATTAGTACCGTCATGGTCTATAAAAACATTTTGTTTTCATAGTTGGTACAAAAGAATCACTTCCTTAGTTGATCTAACAATGTCCGTCCAGCTGTCCGTGTAACCTTGTGCGCAAAGTACAGGTTGCAATTTTAGAGATAATTTAATCAAATTTGGCTTATAGGTTCCTATAGGCACAAGGACCAAGCCTGTAGAAAATGGGCCTAATCGTAGGATCACGAGGGGAGTTAGGGGGCAATTTTTGCCTCTCATAAACTTTCTAACCGATTTGAATGAAATTTAAAACATAGATAGATCCATATTTATATGGATTTATAAGCATGATTCTCCATGGGTCCCGAATAGGGTGCACTCTCGTAAATGTGTTTTAAAATACTGTGGTCTAGGGTATCATATAGTCGGGCTTGACCGGCTGTACTTTCTTACTTGTTATTCTTGATAAAAACACTGAAATTGATTGTTGATGGGATAAGCCATTCCTCTGGTTATTGGTATTTTCGTCAAGGGTTGGAAAGTTGATACAAATGTACTTTTTTCATAAATCACTTTTCGACATGTCCAAATACTCAGTTTTATAATGAGAATGGGCCTTTACCAAATAACATTTGTGGCTGGTAAAAAATCAAAATTCTTCTTTTAAGTAATACTTGTTACTTTCTTATAATTATTCACATTAATAACGGGTCCGCCATCTAACGTTTTTTTTTAACTAGTGCTTGATGTCTGATTTGACAGATAATTAGTTTTATCCTTCCGCTGAACGAATATGGTTGTGTATACGCTTGAACAACGCTGGGAAATATGCGTTTTCGCTTCGCTAAGTGGGCCTGCAATCGACTTACAGAAGATGCCGATTTTGCCAAAAAAAAAATCATCTTTTCAGATGAGGCTCATTTTGATGTTGGCGGGTATGTAAACAAGCAAAATCGTCGCATTTGGGGCACAGAAAACCCGCACGCATACATTGAAAAGCCGTTGCACCCCAAACGAGCCACTGTTTGGTGCGGATTTTGGTCCAGAGGTATAATTAGGCGATTTTTCTTCGAAAATGGACAAGGAGTGGCAGTTACAGTCAATGGCGATCGTTATCGAGCCATGTTGTGAACAAAAATTGAAGAGGAGGATATTGGCGACATTTGGTTCCAACAGGACGGCGCTACGTGCCACACAGCCGAAGCTACACTCGATGTTTTGCGCCCTGTTTTTGAAGATCGCATTATCAGCCGCAGAGGCCACCTCGGAGCTGCGATTTGACACCGTTGGACTATTATTTGTGGGGTGCCGTCAAAGATAAATGTTACGCCGACAAGCCAGAGACAATTGACCCTTTAAAGGACAATAATTGTGAAGCCACTGGTGAAATACAGCTGAACACAATCGATAATGTGCTTAAAAATTGGACCGATCGTGTAGGCTACTGCGTGGCCAGCCGAGGCAGCCATTTGAATGAAATTATTTTCCATTATTAACCGGAAGGATTGTACTTTCAAATAAAAAAAGAAATTTGACAAAATATTCAGTAGATTTTTTTTATAGCATTTTCAAAAAAAAGTTATTTGGCGGACCCTGTACAAACTTATTTTGTGAACCAAAAATTTAAGACTTAAGGTACGGTCACATATGGCAAACATTTGTCAAAAAATATCAAATATTTGTTTGCCCTAATCTGACCACAAAATATTTTTGAGGGGCAAACAGAAAAACAGCTGATTTTGGGCAAATAAAATTATTTGCTAGCAAACAAAAATGCTCCTAATGTGACCATTTAACGTCAAATATTTTCCTCGATTTTAGGCAAATAAATATTTGTTCTTACAAAAATTTTGTAAGACCAAACAGCGGCAAATAAAAAAGCTTTAAGATAAAAATTATTGAATAAAATTGAAAAAATTAACAGAATTAAATAATTTTTTAATTACGAAAAAACTTATTCATGGAAAACAATTTTTCCTGTGTTCTCTTTTTAGCAAAGAGTTGCGCGGTAAGTAGGTTTCAAGATGTTACAAAATACATTTTTCTTAAGTAAATGGGTAATTTATTTAATATGCTTATAATATATGAGCTAATGTTACGAATTATGCATTGCAAAAATGGCGTGTCTATATAAATAGTTTGGGGTCAGTGGACAATCATGGACCCGCCAAAATAAAATTAAATAATGAATTTAAGATTTATATAAAACTTATTAGTGCCGAATAATTTACCGACATCGACATCTTTATGAGATTTTTTCGTCTTGAAGTGATTGTAGCAAGTGACCTAGAACCAATACTCGGCCTACCAAGACAACATTTACAAGCTATTATAGAAATTTTTGCCAAAACCAACATTTATAAGATTATTATGACATTAAAAGTTATTTACAGAAGGGGTATTTGTATAAGAGCAATGGTAAAATATGGATGGATTACAATAACATTTGGTAAGGTGATAATAGATTGTTTGTGGGCACAAAACTTTTCTCCAGTAATAAGTTTTTATGAGCAACAAAGATACGCGAAAATTGCAAAAATAGCGATCATTTTTCAAATTTCAAACAAGCCATAAAATTGACTTTAAGTCCCTAAAACTTTAAGGAATGGCAAAAATTCGATAAAAGTGGCTAAATTAGCGGAAATTCGCAAAAATTTGTTAATAGCAAAGTTTAATATGTATTTATTAAAAATCGTTAAAGCTGTTAAGAATCAGAGGAAACAATTGCATCTATCGCGAACATTCACAAAAAAATTGCAAACCCAAAAATTTATTTGAAATTTCCAAATCGGTTAAAAAACAGAATGTCGGAAAAAACAAAACAAAAATTTACAAAACTATCAAAAATTCGCGAAAACTTTTAATATTTCAAACAAGCCATAAAATTGATTAAAAGTCCCTAAAACTATAAGGAATGGCAAAAATTCGATAAAAGTGGCTAAATTAGCGGAAAGTTGCTAATAGTAAAGTTTAATATGTATTTATTAAAAATCGTTAAAGCTGTAAAGAATCAGAGAAAACAATTGCATCTATCGCGAACATTCACGAAAAATTGCAAACCCAAAAATTTATTTGAAATTGCAAAATCGGTTAAAAAACAAAATGTCGGAAAAAACAAAAAAAAATTTACTAAAGTAGCGAAAATTCGCGAAAATTTTTAATATTTCAAACAACCCATAAAATTGATTAAAAGTCCCCCAAACTAAAAGGCGTGGTAAAAATTCTGTAAATATTGCTAAATCAGTGGAAATTTGCAAAAATTTGCAATATTATGTGAAAATACGTATTGTTTTCATTATGTAATAAACATTTCAAACTAAAAACCAATATTATGTTTTTTTGCTAAAAATGTTCTCACATACATATAAGAATTAAAGTCGATTCGTTTTACTTTCACTAACGCCTTACCACTCTAATTGAAAACGAATAAAAACATGTGGAGGTGAATTGTGGAACACAAAAAATGCTGCAGTAATCCACTTTCGAGTGAATTCGGATTCTAGAACACACGCGATTATCTCAAAAATTGCGACATGTACTTTGCGAATAAGGTAAACATCGACAGCTAGCCGGACGGATGGACATTGTTATATCAATTTAGAAAAGGATGCTGACGAAAAATAAAAATTTTGGCCGCAAGTTCGTCCAAGCAGTTTGGATTGAAATTCAGCACTTTTGGTTTAGTAGGAAAAGAGTTATGGAGCGAAATGGGAAACAACCTCTTGAAAAAATCAATATTTATTTACAAAAACTAACGTAAATTGGTGGCGGAATGCACCTTTTATCGTTAAATTTTGCACAAACTCAATTTATATGCCTAGAAATCATATAACTGAATTTCGTGAAGATCGGTCTATAATTTACAATAGATCCACTCTCTAAAACACTTTATTGCTTGCGTCTAAACCCGTAATAAATAATACTTTAGTTTCATAATGTATGTACATACATATGTTAATTTAGTTGTATAAGACTGGAAATTACTTTGCCAAATTGCCTTTATCCCTTTATTTGTTATCTTAATCCTCTTTTACTTTTAAAACTGCTGTTCTCGCTCTTCTGTACCATAAAACCACAAAAGTTTCCATATTTTGCATAAAAATGTTAATTTTTAGTTTTAATAAAAAGTAATTTTATTTATTTAATTTTTATTTTTGACAATTTGATCAAATATTTATTTTTAGGCAAATATTTTTATATGTGAACACTGGGCAAACATGTTTTCCCATTTTTTATTTGAAGGTATTTAATATCTGTTTGAACAAACAAAAATGGGCAAATAAATGTGCGTAGTGTGACCAGCAAATAAAATTTTTATTTCTTTTAACAAAATTTAAAAAAATGCCGGCAAACAAAATTTTAAAATTGTTTGCCATATGTGACCGTACCTTTAAGCTATGTTTTTTTTTAATCACAAAAGTTAAGGGAACAAACATGTCAATAGACAATCTTTTAGAAAAGTTGGTTGAATACTCATAGCAGATATGGGAAAAATAAAAGGCTTTTGAAAAGGCCTATGCATCAATTGCTTTCCTTGTCTTGTCTTTATAGTGTTTAGAAATGGGTATGTAGTACAATGATCAAATATCAACATTTTAATGAATATGACATTTTTTTATTACTTTTTATATTAAATGACGAACAAAATTGAACTGAGTAAATAAATGGATGAAGAGCGGTTGTGAACGTAAGTCTTTTATTGTTTTCGTTTCTTAATGAAAAAGTCAGAACGACATTTATTCTGGAGTTAAAAATTAACGAGAAGTTTTTGTTTGTTTTGGTTCTTAATTTGATGTTTTGTTATGATTTCGTTTCGTCAGCAGTTTTTGACGATTCGGATTAATTTTTTAAGAATTGTTTTGTGATCTCAAATACATAAATAAAACATTAAATTATGAACAAAATAATTTTAATTGAAACCTAACATATTTATGGAAAGCCTTTCGTAAACGTAATTAGTTTTAAAAATAAGGTTTTGAAAAAAAGGTTTTATATGCGTATTAGTGCATATTTTGACGTTTAGGAATTTAAACAAATAAATTGTGTTTTGCCATTAACGACTATGTATATTATGACCTTAAGGGGAAACCCTTTTTGTCTATTTCTGCCTCATTATTCACATTAAGGCCCATTTTCAAAACTTAAAGGTAGGATTTTATCGGCCGTTTGAAAAGTGTCCCATTATTACAACTTCACTGTAACATACCAGGTAGGATGAACATTAATTAACTTTATCGCTCACTTTAGGTTAAAGTAAAGTTTTAATAATGGAAGACTTTTCATAAGGCCGGTTAAAGTTAACTTTCAGCTATCGATAACTTGTGAAAACGGGCCAAAGTGATTGTTGTCGATATTTTCCCATAAACTCTTATTGTCAATTATTTAAAGGAAAATTTAAAAAACCCATTTTCTTTAATTTCACTCAACAATTTACTAAAAAAACTCACAATAAATTTTCTATTGTAGTTTTTGGTGAGCATATTTTTGCTTTTTTACATATTTTTTAAGCATATATTGTTATTTTTGCATAAATATTGTTAGACTCTAGATATTAAATAAATAAAATAAATAAATAATAAAATATTGTTGGACTCTAGATAACTTTATGATGAAAGGATGTATTTAAAATGAATCGTGTATTTCAGAACGCCCCTGTCATGTTTTTCCAAAAATTATTTTTTGCTTTTTCTTGTTCGTCTTACTTTATTCTACAAGCCTACATATGTATGTAAAATATTATGAATTAGTGCAAACCAAAGGATTAACGGGTTGACAAAAATTTCATGTATTTCAGAAATCCCATAAGTCACTGACTTCTGGGGTTTCTGTAGTAGTATACATATGATTGGCAACACTGAACTAACGGGTTTTCTTAAACAATATTTACTGAGGTAAGTAAATTTGCTGGATTTATTACAAATAAGGCCCGAATTGTGTTAAACGCAACGCAACAGCACATATTACATTGAAACCAAAAACAAAATCATTGAAAGCAAAAACAAAGTCAGAAATGTTTTACAATTTTGTTGTTGCTTTCTACAGAAATTCATAATGAATTTTTAAATTTAAAACGCTGCATATCTTGTGGCGTTGAAAATTTTATTGAAATTTTGTTCTTGTTTTAAAAAATTTTATTAAAATTTTGTTTTTGTTTTAAATGTTACTTTTGCGCTCGCGTTCTAAAAACAAGCAGTAAAACGCAATATCAATTTCTGTAGAAAGCAACAACAATACTAAAAAATATTTTTAACTTTGTTTTTGCTTTCAATGTAATTTTAGGAGTTACGTTGCGTTGCTTTATTTAACGGGTAAATAAATAAAAATACAAGCCGAAAATAATAAAAACAAGTAGCAGTGCATAATTCGCCTATGCTGAATTTATATACCCTTCGCCATGGTGCGAATATAACAGACATTTATAAATATACCGTTCTTTAGATGTAAATAAGGACAGTCTGGCCAAACGAGGCTGTCTCTTAGACGACGTGTTCGTCGATGGCCCGATCGGCTTTTCGATGGCCCGCTGCAAGACTCTCATCAGACGAGAGTCGTACAGAAGGGCTCAGGAAAGATGGCAGGGGGAGTATACGTGCCTGAAGACCAGGACTTTATGGCCTGGCTATGACGCGGTGAGAACGCGCGTACTTAGTCTCGGTAGGGACCGGATAAGGATAGTGATGTCGGTCATCACGGGCCACTGGGTGATAGGGACTGAAGCTAGGAGGATTGGTCTTGCTTATAATGATTGCTGTAGAAGTTGTCATGATGATGAGGAGGAGGAGACGGTGCTTCACTTTCTCTGTCAATGCCACGGTCTGGGGAGCATTAGGCTTAAGGCGACCGTACACGACATGTGTTTGTCATCTGAAATGTCAAATTCCCCACTGCAAAATACATACATACATACATGTCGTGTGTTACCTTTTAAACTTTGCTTCTGTAAAAGTCAGACGCAAGGTCATCTGACAAAATTTCAATTAGAGCGTGCAATATTTTCCTCTGACAACCCATCTGACATCAGAAATCTATGCCGGGAAGAAACCGGCAGCGGCGTCCACTATTGACGGAATCATTAACCGGCTGAAGTTAATTTTTTAAAATACCGAGATATGTTGTAGATCATCCTACCATTGAATAGAATTTATGTGAATATATATGTATATAAAAGCCGATTTATTATAAAATCCTAAATTGGTATCTTTGAATTAAAAGAAAAAAATGTTAAGATGGCTAATCTATTTTACGGCGCAAATAAAAAATTTCATGACGGCAGCAAGCTGTTTTAAAATCGAGCACTACTTTGGTTTCTTCAATAACAATGCGAAAAAAAAACAGAGACAATGTCAGAAGCAAATTACATGTACATACATACGTTTGTGACCGAATATTATAAACCTTCTGTAAAACAGCGATTTTGACAGACATGCACAATTACATATGACTTGAAAATTTGACATGTCAGATGACAAAAACATGTCGCCAATATGCTCCATTAGGCATTTTGGAAGAGCGGAATTGCCATGTCTGGACGATATGTCCAATGTGTGATTGAAATCGATCTGCAGGGAATCAGGGTGGTTCGAGGCTGCAGTGACCTTCGGGAAATAGTCTGGTGGATACTGGCTGACTCCTGTCACTGGCTAGGGGTATCACAAGGGGACCGCTATAAGGACCCAAGTGAGTATTCCTCGTGACCGCTGCCCGTTTAATCTAACCTAACCTTACCTACATAGATGTTAATAAATATATTTTGTGCCAGGCTTACTTGTCCAATTGAAACTTATTTGAAAACGGTTTCCAGAAATATGTCAATAAAAAAGGGGAAAACAACAACAAGGGATTTATGGATAAACATAGAGAAAGTCGGGATTTTTTGCTCATGGCTCACGCATTTGTGGACCGATCAGGCTGAATTTCGATAGCAAATAACTCCGGACTGCATGGGGCAAAAATATACAGTCGCCAAGTTCACATAATATCTGGGTTCTTCGGAAACCGCATTCCAAATGGAAGAACTGGCATCATTAAATCTACTTTGCTTCACATGAGGTTCTGGGTCGTTAGGGATAGCAAAGTAATATATTTATTAGATTTATACTTTATAGGGTCTAAGATCAATATTCTATAATCCCAGACAAGTTTCGACTGTCAAAAAGTAAATGAATACTAATGCTTCGCATTTAAATCATCATTAAGCTCGAAAATATTCGTTGACTCGTTGAATTTAACAGTTGGGATTTAAAAATATTTTTTTTTTTAACAAAATTTTAAAATATTTAAATTTTTCCTGATTTTTTTTTTTATGTTTGCTGCTGATTGTCACTCACTTAGTTCAAATACGACTTGATCTACAAACATCTACGAGTGTAAATAAGTATGTATGTATATCAGAATGTATTGAAAAATGTATGCAAGTATGTATGTATATTTGTTTATTGTAGACTTTCTGTTCTTTGTGTACGATTTAATATTCTTGATCTTTTGACACTTGAGGAATCAAAGATCACAGTCGTAATCACTTAAAAGCGATTCAATATTTTAAATCATACAATTTCAAATTGGAAGCAAAATAAAATGCTTCGAGTACTGTAGATTAGATAACCTTATACTGTGTGTAATATTGACCATTATATACAAATGTACACACATATGCATATACATGACCAAACAAACATATCGTTAACAAAAACGCAAACGAGCCCAACTAACCAAACATTTAAAATCGATATATTTTTTCATTGATTTTGATGGATTGATTGTATCAACACAAATGTTGACAAAAAAAATTTTAAATCTCTTGCCCGAAACAAGCGGCCTTATCAAGAAAAACCACTATAAAACCCATAATATGCAACAATGTTAATTGTCAAAACAACTAAAAGGTTTTACTGCCAAACAATTTATTTATGGAAGGAAATAAATTTTAAACAGTTTAAGGAAATTTATCTATTTATTTCAAATAGTTTTTAGCCTCCCCTTTAAAATTTTAAAATGTTGGTAGATGTGGCCGTTTGCGTTTTAGATAACAATAAATAAATCAGTTTATATTATAAAATACAATTACATTTTTCTAAAGCCATAATATCAAATTGGGTTTAGATTTAATTTTGCTAGAGATATAAATTTTTAGATCCTCAGAGTATATGTATATTAAATAAATTTGTATATCTGTTGTCACAAGCAATAGCCGCCTAAGTTGAAATTGTTTTAGAGAAAAGGCTCTTCATATGTATGTATGTATTTATGCTTGCGTTTCTGAAAAAATTAATTGCAAAAAAAGAGTAATTCAGAATTTAAGATTCTTACCACACAATGTTAGCGTTGTATTTATTTTAAAAATATTTAATAAAGCCCAATATAAACTCAATTGTTTCAAAAGTCGACTTAGGCGGTTATCGCTTGTGACCACAGATATGCATATTTAAGAGCAGTGATGCCCAAAACAACCAAAAACATGTTCCTTACTTTTTTCCCTACGTTAAAAATTTATTGTTTTTAACAACAGGCAAACAAGTATACATACTTATCAAAATTTATAAATTTTCAGTATAAGCAACAACAATTTTTAATTTTTAATTAAAGGCATATGGAAAAGAATTTTGAAACCAAACGTTTCGTTACCAAAAAGTAGCCAAAACAGCACGATATTTTTACAGCGATTAGATATGAATAATTCAAATCGATTCATTCCAAAAATTAATACACTTTTGTTGAACAAGTGCGATGTATATTTTGTTAAAATTTTCTACAAATTATATTTAAAACATTTATTAACAGGAAGAAAAAAACGAAAATAAATATGTACATTAGAGGGTATCACCCTAAAAGAAAATAAGTCCGCCGAAGACCTCTAATATTTAGTATTTTTGAAAGGCGGTATCGCAAAAAAGATTTTTTTCCGAACAAATGGGTCACCTTTTTACACTTGGATCTTAAAAATTATATATCAAAGTTTTTGCCTTGAGATGATTTCGTTAAGATCTGTCCATAATTTACCATATATCCCATATAAAGCACACTCTCGGAAAACAGTTCATAGTGCTTAAAACCGTCTGTAACAGTGGCATTCTAGAGACAAACATTTTTATATACCATATCTTAAGATCTGACTATAAATGCTAAAGATATAACGAATAATTCAAAAGGGCAATCCCTTAGTCCGGTAAAAAATTATGGACACAAAGAGTATAATTTGAAAAGAAGTTTTATGGGGAATATGTAAAATTATAGACTTATTCCCACCACTTACATAGACTTCGTCCTTACACTGAAACAAAACTGCTTCATATATTTAATGAATCATTTTCATAAAAAATTTCATTGGTAAAATGAAAATTTTCATTATCTAAATGGAATTTCATAGTTATAATGAAGTATTTTCGTAACTACGTTTAAAATGTTCATTAAATACATTTTAATGAAACAGGTTTCATTGATCGAAGGAAGCACTGCATAGGTTCCTTTTTAATGCAATTTTTCATGGGATTAATGTCAAAATTCATTATTATTGTGAAGAAAATTCTTTCAGTGTAGAACAATTTAAATGTATTTAACAAATTTAATCAAATTATCTACAAGATTGCAACATTGACAGGCAACCAGCCAGACGGACGGATGGTTATCGTTAGATCATTTTATATACTTATATATTGTTCCAGATTTCTATGTATTGCACACATCGCCAAAAACGTATTTAATTGATTCTTCCTTAATGTTTCCTTTTATAAATTAAATAAAACTAAAGAAAATTAAATAAAACTAATGTATGTTTTGAGTTGAATTCCGAAAATTAACTGAACTTTATTACCCAAACATCTTTGGTTTTTATATTTTTTCAAATAAACCTAAAGTTAATAAATTAAAATTAATCGGAATTTTAGATATTGATAATAAATAACTTTGTATTAAAATAAGTTGGAAAAATATTACACAGGAAATACGTAAATAGCAAAAATAAAATAATTAAAACTGGTCAGCATTTATATATTGTTGAGAAAATAAGTTGGCATTAAAATTAGTTGGAAAAATATTATTTGGGAAATACTTTGACAGCATTTAATATTGCGCGTGCATTGGTTTCCTGAGCTCATGGGATATCAGTCTGCACTAGAATCTTGCAAAAAAAATTTTTTTTATTTGCTGTAGGCATCTAAACAAATTTTAAATGTATCATAATATGCATCAAAAAGGCAAAATATGCGCTAAAAACGTACAAAATACTGCAAAAAATGCTGCAAACAGTAAAATATGCAAAAATATGCACTAACATATCGATGTCAAAATTCAAAAAAAGCTCTAAAACGGATAAATATATTGTTTCTGCCTTCATTAGCCGCCCAAGGAAAAACATGCAATGGCATATTTTTGGTTTCCCTGCTTGTTATTAAACACGATTTATTTCTAGGGACATATTGGGCGATTTTTCGTATATTGGTCATATTGAATCTGGCTATCTGGTTTCACTTCATCAATTGAGTCTCTTATAATTATCCAAAAAAAATTGTTGTTAATTCAACTTGTTAAAATATCACAGGTCTTATAAAATTTTGATTTTTATTGAGTACTTGGTCCAGCGCTGCCAGAAGTAAGAGTTTACCTTATTTTTTAAGATTTTTTTAACCGAAAACAGATTTTAAGATTTTTTCCTCGAAAACAAGATTTTTTGTTTTGTCTAGACGAAGGTTAGGTTCAATTAAAAAAAACATTCCTTGTTCCCATTTAAAAATTTTTAAACTAAATAATACAATTTAGTATAACAAATTTAATTTTTTGTTATGTTTGGTAAAATTAAGAATTTTTGCTGAAAATTTTTGTTCATGATTTTATTATTTATATAATTGTTTTCTATACGCAGAGAAAAAACATGATTAATAAATGGTCACTACGAACATTTTTATTCATATTTGCCTAATATGTTTACCCTAATAAGTTTATTATAGTCCTTACATAACTTGAACAAATATTTTTTGTCCTTTACATTTTTAAATTCACTATAATAATATTATATGGTGTTTTACACCTAAAAAGTTACTCTGATCTAGCTAAACATATTAAATTATGTGAAATGTTTGATACTAAAATATTTTTATTTTCAACTATACAATTAAAATCATAATATAAGTTGCACACAAAAGGTATGTATGTTTAGTACCATAATTTTTGTTTGCTTAAAATACATTCTCTAATTGAACAAGCATTTATTGTCAAAAAAAACAATGAGTATTTAGTCTGCGAGCATCAGTTAATCGGGATATATACTTAAATTATTACAAAATAATTTAAACTTTTTGCAGGGAGAAAAAGGTCATGCTGTCTCGCAAAACTTATACGTTTATTTAAACAGGTAAGTTATTTATATATAATTATAAAAATACATACAAACATGTATAAACGTTGTCTTTCTTGTAGCCAAAAACACCTACAACATTAAACAAAGTTGGGAGTTAGCTGATTGAATTTATCTGTACGGAAAAAAAAGGTAAGTAAATAAGTCAGCTTTGCGACAGAATAGAAGCAAATGAGACATTGAGAAACCCAAATTTCTTTAATGTGCAGTTTTTCGTTAGAAAAAAGATAATCGCGTAATGAGAACGCCCAGGATATGTATGTATTTAATTTTATTTTTTATTATATGCTTTAATGTATATGTACATACATTTGTATTTAAAAAAAATGAATTTTTTAGAATAAATTTGTTATTGTTTTTATTGTGAGAACCATGTAATGTGTTAAAATAGACATTTTGCATGGTTTTGGGAAATATAGAAACATGTTTGGAATGGTCGTTTGCGTTTTCTTCTGATCATAATAATATGTTTGAGACATATATTGTTACACAAGACGTGTCTGACACAATCATAACCACAAACATTAATGATAGTTTGCGATTGTGATTGCATCAACCATGTTTTTCTTTGCGTATATACTCTCCAGCAACACCTGTGGTGAATGAAGGTACATATGTACATTAGACTGGTCGCATCTTGTATGGGATTTTTTTTTTTTTAAATTTAAATGTTTGCGCTGCTTTAAATATGAGGTTTGGTGTAAGAAATCAAGTCCTAATTTTTCAGCTCAATCCGACGGTGCCTAGTCGTGCCAAGTGGGGCCCAAAGTTCCCCATATGATGAAAAAAACATCTATTCAATCAGATACTAGTTGAAAAGCCGGTCCCAAAGACAGAAAATCAAAAATCTGGCTTCGTTACGATCTTCCGCAGAGAAAGTACTTTAAGTATGCCAAATTTCAGCTTCATATATCATTCGATGGCTTCAGAAAGTTGCGGAAATAATAGGACATACATACAAACATCCGCAAATACTAAGAAATTATATATTGTATAGATAGATTAAAGTATCTGCTAATTAATATTTTAGTATGATACGAACGAACGATTTTTAACCTAATTCAGGTACGCTGAATCCAGTGGTGCTAGCCGTTTTTTTAGGTTAGCTCTGGTTTTCGAGATATACCGTTATTTTGAAAATGAAGGAGGCTGCACGCTTTAGCTTATTGAAAAAACTAAAAAAATCCGAAATTCCGCAATAAAATTTACTTTACCTATTTTATCATTTTGCGAAGCACTAAAGGTACATTTAAAAAAATAAGCGCTTGAACAGATTTGCCAAAAATTGGAAACACATTGAAAAGTGGAATTTTGGACGAAGAAGTGGTACGAATTTTAACAACATCGCACTTAGATTTTTTGAAAAATTTTTGTATAAATGCGTTAAAATTCCATTACGTGCGTGCAGATTATAAAGAGTTGCTTGAGTTAACACTCCATTTTATTGGGGAGCGGGTACCAGATTTTTCACAATTTCGTTTGCCTGGTGCAACATCGCATGCACGATTCATGTCAAAGTGCATTTATTGTTACAAAATATTTCTATTTCGCGAACAGTTCAAATTGACAGCAGCAGAATTGAAAAGTCTTCGGAGCATTTGCTTGTTTTTGACTATCATATATGTACCTTATTGGTTCCGATGTGTGAACGCTATAGAAGCGCCAAAACTGGATCTTGATTTCATTCAAAACGTTGTATCTTATTTTGATAAAGAAGTTTCGACTGCATTGTTGCAAAAAATAAGAAAGCATTTGTGGTATTTGACAGAAGAAACAGTTGGCCTTGCATTTTTTGATGAAAGCGTGCCGTTTTAAATAAAAAAGATGATGGTCCAAAAATTCGACATCGGCAATGACATACATGGAAATTATGAAAAAATTACGAAAAGGAATGTTGTCAATATGGATGAAATTTTCTCTTACGTGTCAAGAGATATATCCGATTTTGTTTCTCCACTGACAAAGAAATTTTTTCCCGATTAGCCATAGATCCAACATTTTTAGAATCGGAACCTTCTCAATGGCAGCAGAGGGATGATTACGGCGCTGGAAAAGCTGTCTGTCAACATTTGAACGTTGTAAATGATGCGGCAGAAAGAGCAATTAAACTCATCACGGATTACAATAAATCGTTAACATACGATGAGACAGATAAGCAGTACCTACTCCAAGTTGTTGAGCACTATCGTCATTTATATCCGTCCCACAACAAATCTTCTCTTTTAAAATAATCAACTTAATAAAAACATTCAAATAAATTTATACATTTTTTTTTTAAATTATTGTAGAAGCACTTTCCAATTTTTAATGAATTTTTTAAAAATAAAAATTTCGAAATTTTTATAAAAAAAATTATTTTTTTTTTTCAAAAAAAAATTATGTTTCTAAAACGACTGCGCATATAAGAAAATAGTTTTAACTTTCTAAAAGTAAATTTTATTGCGGAATTTCGGATTTTTTTCAATAAGCTAAGCCGTTTTTGAGTAACCCGAACATATGTTGTGCAGCCTTCTTCATTTTTGAAATAACGGTATATCACGAAAACCAGAGCTAACCTAAAAAAAAACGGCTAGCACCACTGGATTCAGCGTACCTGAATTAGGTTAAAAATCGTTCGTTCGTATCATACTAAAATATTAATTAGCAGATACTTTAATCTATCTATACAATATATAATTTCTTAGTATTTGCGGATGTTTGTATGTATGTCCTATTATTTCCGCAACTTTCTGAAGCCATCGAATGATATATGAAGCTGAAATTTGGCATACTTAAAGTACTTTCTCTGCGGAAGATCGTAACGAAGCCAGATTTTTGATTTTCTGTCTTTGGGACCGGCTTTTCAACTAGTATCTGATTGAATAGATGTTTTTTTCATCATATGGGGAACTATGGTCCCCACTTGGCACGACTAGGCACCGTCGGATCGAGCTGAAAAATTAGGACATGATTTCTTACACCAAACCTCATATTTTAAGTAGCGCAAACAATTAAATTTAAAAAAAAAAATTGCGACCAGTCTAATGTACATATACTAAGTTTGTCATTCCGTGTGAAACATTTTTATTATACATCTCAGACCCCATAAAGTGTATATGTATGTATATTCTGGCTTCTCGAGTAATTCTAAGTCGATTTAGCCATATCCGTCTGTTGAAAACACGCTCAATTTCGCAAAGATCAAAAGAAAATAACAATCTTGGTGTCAAGTTGCTCCCAGTAATCCTAAGAAGTTTGAGATTTAAATTCAGCAAAATCGGTTCAGTAGGATGAGAGTTATGAATCCAGATGTGGAATCACTACCTTAAAAAATTCAAAAAAGAAAAACTAACATTAATGGTATAATAATGCACGGATTGACGTAAGTTTGGCACATATGTGTTCTATATGAATAGAAATAAAATTTTTGAGTTTCATGGAGATCGGTCCATAATTTACCATAAGCCCCATTAAAGCATACTCTCGTAAAACAATTAAGTACGCATAAAGGCGCAACGAATAATGTTTTTGTTGCAGAATTTGGGCTTTCGTAGTTTCATACACCTTTAAATCGCAGTAGATCGGTCCATAATTTACCTTAGATCTTCTATTAAGCAGCCTTCTGAAACCCACTTCGGCTATGTTCATATATGCGTATATCTAAATATATGTATATTTATAGATGAAGTATTAATCGCTTAATTGCATTTAATTATTTGCACATGTTTGCGTGCTATTAAATATATTAAGAGACAAAATTAATTATAACAATAAAAAGAGTAATTTTTGGGATTTCAGTATTTTGATTACAACTCAGCCATTTTGTAACCGATTTGACAGATTTATTTATCGACGTGCTTAAGAAATATTAATTTGGTTATAAAACTTGGACTCGTATGGGTATTTTTCCAAAAAAATTTATAGTTTTTTTGTATCTGAACCGATTTTTACGTGGTTTTCAGAAAATATTTTCTACTAAAGATTTTGTGGGATGCTTTGTATTGATAACCTTAAGTGTGTACCTAATTTGGAAACTTTGGCTCTTGCCGTCAAAAACAAGGGATTTTTGAAAAAAAATTTGTAGGTAGTCGTGTTTTTTTGCTTATATCTCAGCCATTTTTGGACCGATTTGGCTAAATTTTAATAGCAAAAGTAAAATAAGAATACCTGAGAGAAAGATATACCAACCAAGCCCCCATCATATCTGGGGGCTTCGGAAAACCCATTTCAACAGACAGACGGACAACCGGATTGAAACTTTCCTTCTCATAAGGATCCAGAATATATATACCTCATAGGGTCTAAGATCAATATTGTAGAAATTACAAACGGAATGACAAAATTATCTGCGTGGCCATTTTGGCATTTTTGCAGCTAGATTTAGCATTTTTTTGTCTGAATTCGCTGCAAATTTTTCATTTAGCAGTTAGCATTTTGTTTAGCATTTTTCAACTACATATTTAGCATTTATAATTTTGCTTATTCAAATAATATTAACTGATATATTATAGTTATTAGTTCTTACGCAGTCTTTAGGTAGTAGTTGAGGTTTTTGTTACACAGCACACTGGGAAATTCCGGCCAAAAATAATTTTTTTTTTTAATTTGATTAAAATTTTGATGACAGATTATAGCGAACACTTCAAAACATACATACATATCTTAATTTGGCTCTTGGACAACTATTTTACTGTTAATACTTGAGCAAAGTAGAGAATTTTTTCCTTACAAATTAAAGGTTTTTAAAGTTGATTTTTGTACTTTGAATTATTCTTTGTTATGTTTAAACCGTATTAGTAATTTATCATTCCATGTGAAAAATGTGATTTTATGCGCGTTATTTTTTTTGGATAAGTGAAGTGATTGTGAGTAACTTTAAAAATAAATAAAACCTAAGGAATGCCAAATTTAAAGAGACCATAACAAAAAAGGTGGGGGGGGGGGGGTAGGGGAGGTTAAATGATAATTATATCTACTACTGTTAAGTATCAAAAGTAAGTACTGTACATTTCAGCTGCCACCACCTGCCGCCCCAGTAACCAGATCATTTTTAGTGACTTCAACAGGCGTGGATTCAGGGGGGGGGGGAATAAGGAAATTTCCGCCTTATGGCGTTTTCTTTTCTAAAAAAAAGTGTTGCATAAGTGTTACATGTTAATTTGCAACATTTTTAAATGCTCCCCTAATTTTTAAGAAGTGTTTCATATTTTACGTTTACAAAAGAACACAAATTTCGGCATTAAACAATAAAGTACAATTAGCGCAATGTAAATGCAATTACAGGTGGTGGCAAGACTACAACAATCCAAAGCAAACAAAACAACAGATGTTTTTTGTATTGCATTGTTAGTGTTTACGGCTCGAAACTTGCCACCACCTTGTATTGCATTCGCCTTGATCTAGTGCTGCACGCATGCCGCTTTAATTAAAATGAGTGTTGAACATGTAGCATTTTTTTTTTAATTTTAAAGGGAACATCATCAGAAAAGAACGCTTTACACTTTTAAAATAACACATGTATTTCAGAAAAGAACATAAATAAATGTAAAAGGCAGAATAAATGCAGAATTTTACTCAGAAAAGAAAACGCCATTAGTATACGCAATAATTATGTATATATGTGTTATATTAATCAAAATTTTTGACGAAAACACAGATTCGTCGGGGATACCCCAGATTTCCTTATCTTAAAGATATTTCAACATACAACAAAAAGTTGTTAGGAAAGCATTTATTTGCTTTGTTGTAAATGCACTTGAAGAGTCTTCAAAGGATATTGATAATGACGTTGATGCGAAGGCACTATCATCAATAGTTCTAAAAGCTTTGACAAATTTAAGTCTTGACCTAAAAAATTGTGTAGGAAATGGAAGAGATGGGTGTCCTCTGATGTCAGCAAAAAAGGGAGCTGTTATAAAATTCTGGACAAATGCAAGACCAACGCCTTGCTATTGCCATAATCAAACAACTCAATTTTAAAAAGCAACAAAGTGCCATTAATACAGAAGTTGTATCATTTGTTAAAGAAACGACAAATTTTTTAAATATAATCATCCCAAGCGAAACGCAGTTTTAGCAAAGTATTTGGGAGCCAAACTCTCTACATTATGCGAGACACGATAATTGGACCGTCACGACTCAATTTTACTTTGCAACAATTATACATCATATAGTAAAAGCTTTGGAAAAAATATCTGAGTGGAAAGGTTGAGATACTTCATTAAAAGCTTTATATTAAGGAACTCGCTTAGTACATTTGAATTCATTTACGGAATAAGCATATTAAGTGTGATACTTATTGTATCACAGCCGCTTAGTATCATTTTACAAAAGCACGATATGGATCTTCAAAAAGGATCAAGCCTTATCAAAACTTAACTCATGTGCCTTGAAGAGAAAAGAAATAAAGCCGAAGAACTATTTAAAGCGATTTTGAAAAAGTTAAAGTTATCTGCGTTCAAATCGAGGTTCCAATCACATTCAAAATGTTGAAGAATACTACCGAGTTGTAGGTTAAATTCCTCTTATTGAATTTATTTTAGAAGATCTCAAAACACGTTTCCCAATAGATACCCTAAATGTATTGAACATACCTTAACTTCTACCTCAAAGTGTAATCAAGTCAAATACAGATACAACACTTTTAAAACCAAAACTATCTGATGAGCTGATTATGTTTGATAAAAGAGATAGATAAACACCCACTAACATCTAAACTTGCATTCCATTGGCAACAAACATGGAAAATATCTGAAAATCTATCAGATATCGTTGTAGATGCTTTAATAAACTGTGATGAAGATATCTACCGAAATCTAAGAAAAATATTTCAAATTTTCGTTTCAATGCTCATCAGCAGGGCAAGTTTAAAATCGAACGAAAAATGGTTAAAAATGGCTGGCAAAATGTCACGAAAAAGTATACAAAATTGCACGAAAAATGGCAAAAATAAACATGTTATTTAAGAAACATTTATTTTATTGTAAGTACAAAAGTATCTGTCTTCAAATTGTCAAAAAAAAAAAAAAAAATCTGGGGGCAAAACGCAAGAATTTGTTTTTAATACACTTTTAATCTAATATTTGTCATAAAATTTTGTTTTCAGGGAATTCTTATTAGAAAACGACGTTGAATATTCTTATGTTTTGCGTCTTCGATTTCTAGAACACCCCTGATAATCTCCTGTTATCACATAAAACAGTTCTATCCCAACAAACACGAAGTCAAACCCTTGTAATGAAATGACTTTATCATTTGACATCAAACGCAATTCTCAAACGTTTTTCAATTGTTTGATTTAACATTTAAATTCAAATTGATAATGATTTGAAAATAAACATTTGATATCAAATGTTTTTTCAATTTGATGTCAAATGTTTGTCAAAGTTAAAATCAAATCAAAAATAAACTTGGCAGTACTAAAGCGAAAAATAAATGTAAGCATTAAAAATGGCCACTAAAGTTAAATTATTTTTCCTTGTAGTTACATGTGTTTTACTATTAAAAATAAATTTTAATATAAAGTGAACAGTATATTTCTAGTGAAAAATATAAATTATTTGTGAGAAATTACAATGTTTAAAAATACGAAAAAAAAGAAATATAATAAAACAGGAAAGTGAAGAAAGATTGTTGAACGGTGCTACAATCCTCAAAATAAAAGGGTGCCAAGTATTTTGTCTTTCCAAGAATTAGAAGACGGAAAGAACACTATTTCATCTTTTTGCTATGGTACCGAATGCTTATTTCAAAGTTTATTTAAATAAATAATAAATTTAAATTAAAAAAATTAAATAGTTTTATTTATATTCCACATTGTATTATAATCCACATTTGAAAAACATTTGAGAATTACGTTTGAAAGCAAGTTGAAAATAAAGGCATTTTTCAATTTGAAAATAATTTCCCCTTTTTGTTGAGAACGCTATGATTTACAAATGATTTTCAAATCATTATCAAACGTTTGTCGTTTGAGAAAACGTTTGATTTCAAATCACTTTCAATTTGAAATCAAACCTCCGTGTTTGTTGGGATAAATGAAAAAACACTCTTTCAACATCGCAAGATGCAACTGGAGCATATTTGAATACTAAAAGTTCAGATGAAGAAAGGTTGTCAATAAATTCATCCGTCTCACTTTCATTAAAACAAAATTGAGAGAAAATCGATTAAAACACTTTTTTAAAATTCAAATGCCAAACCATGTAGATTTTTCAGGAGTATTGAATAATTTACCACACGTATTACGATCTAAAACGTTTTTTAAGCTTTTTAACAAAATCTTTTTTACTGGCATCTTGTATTATTTTCCTTAGCACTGTCAATTAAGCCAACGCTTGAGCAGTTGCATTGAAAGTACTTTTTACAACCAATTTTTGTTAGCATTTCGAAAAGATTCTGCCTCATATTCGCTAAGCTTATTTAAACATTTTTTTTCTAGGTTGCAAAAAGGTATTCTTTGGCAAGCTGGACCAAAAATTGCTTTTCAAAAAAAAAAATAATTGAAGAAATTGCAAAAATGGCATATGCCATTTTGTCAATTTTTGTCGTTTTTTTAAATTGTTATAAAAAAAATTGTTAATTATTTGTTAAAAAGAAAGAAAATAACCCTGAAGAAGGCAGAAGTGCCGAAATATTGGTTTTTATTAAATTTATAAAAAAAGTTTTTTATATTAAAAAATAAGACCTTAAGCTCAAATACTTAAATTATATATTAAAATAGTAAAGGTCGAAGGAAATACAATTATACAATATAATAAAATATATTCAAAAGGTGTGGAGCAACTCTTGTCTGAAAAAAGATAAGCTCGATGAGAGTGTCATCTGCACAGATCCCCTCCTTAAGAATTTATTAAAAGAGTGTACAAAAAGGCTAGAATACCCAGTAAACGGCTTCCCTGGTAACTTGATGCAACTCCACAATTAGACTAATCATTATGGCGTGCAGCTAGAAATCTCAATAGACCAGTTATCTCCATAGGAACCTTAAATGAAAGTTGGGCAAGATATTATATTGAAAAAGGAAATCTAAGTGTTTTACATTTGAAAAACGTATTTACCCCAAATAAGATAAGAGATCGCAAAGGCTATTTGTTATTGAACAAATATGCCCATGTGCGACGGGAAACTTTTCGAACACAAAGAGTAATAATATTTTGTTCTTGGCACACTTTTTCATTGGTTAATTATTTTGCTTTTAGCGTTCTTATGTGGTTACGAATGTCTTAAAACTATATTGTTAAGCAGACCATACACGATTCAATTCAATTGTCAACTGAGTCGGTTGTTGTCCAAATCAAAGCGTGTATGGCCTTGTCAGTTGATTAGTTTGACGGTGTCGAGTTGGTTGAAGAAAAATCAAAAGATTTTGATTTTTTCAAGTTGACTCCAAGTCTTTCAATTCGATTGTACTGTGTGTGCTTAAGTCTCTTGATCATCTGATCTTGATCTTGATTTGTCAAAATTTATGTTTGTATTTTTTTTTTGCAAAGAAAAAGTGATATATTTTTAAAATTGTCTTTAATTTCAATAAAATTTTAAATAAAAAAATGACATTGGTGGCAAACATGGATACTTGGAGAGAAAATAAATTTTTGTAAAATTGTAAAAAAATCTAAATTTGACAGTTGAATTAAAATCTTTCAATTCAGTTGAAGAAGTGTGTGGCCAAGTATCAATTCAGTTGAAAGACTCAGTTGACAATTGAATTGAAAAGTGTATAGGCCGCATTAGCAACAAACATTAAAGTTGCAATTTACTTTATTTGGTTAGGCTGACGGTTGTATATTCGCGGCCGTCGTTGAACATTTTTGTCGCCGTTATTGATATGTGTGACTGGCGTTCTCAACGTCTGCAATGTCACATCGGCTTCGAGTGGAATGTTATGTAATTTATAACGTTACGACGTAATTTTTTTTGATAGTTTTCTACGTTAGTTACAGACACACTTTTTTCTCACTTTATAATAATAACAACTGTGATCAAAAAAGGACAAATTTTCTATGATGATTTTTAAATTTACATACTTTTATTTTGATATTTAAGTTTTGTGTTGTGTTGTCCACCTAAACAAAATACTGCGATATAATTAATAAATGATGTAAACTGACGAAAACGATTATTATTTCAATAAAAACTCAATCCCTGAAGAAGTTGGAAATAATACCAACGAAACGTCGGATTTTATTTAGAAGGAAATAAATAAACTTTTGTTTACATTAAATGAATGACAAACTAGTTAGAGTAATCAAAAGAGGTCGATCAACACTTATAATTATAGATGTAATATTTTGTTTCACTTCTTTTTGATGCAAGAAATTCTCACCAAAGTTACAGAAAATGAATACTGCTATTGAGAATATCAGTAACAAAATGCTTTTCGAGCTTCCTCGCACAACAAAGATAACACAGTACAACACATATAATTAATTATTTTTTAAATAGTTAATGCTTTTATACGCATCCTCATCAACAACATGTAATCCATCAGTTTTTTTTTAAATAGTGTGTAACTTATAAATTACTGTGAACTGTACTGATCTTTTTTAATTTCTGGGTTTTCAAAAAATTAATTGTATATTTTTAAAATTTTTAATATTTTAATCAGGCTTAAGTTCATCAAATTTAATTTTCATTAAATTATTTCCATGAAGAAAGGAATTTCACAACATGAAAATTAATTAAAATTGTTATTGATAATCATTCATTCCTGACTGACCTGAGATTCTAACCCAGGCGGCTGGTTACCATGACATGTTTCGATCGCAACCACTCGATCTCCTCAGATGGATTTGCCGTCTTACACTTCGAATCTCAGGTCAGTCAGGAATGAATGATTACCAATAACAATTTTAATTAATTTTCATGTTGTGAAATTCCTTTCTTCATGGAAATAATTTAATGAAAATTAAATTTGATGAACTTAAGCCTGATTAAAATATTAAAAATTTGGATTAAAAACCATAAATGGTTCAACAAAATAACCACAATTCTAATTATTTTTAAGATTTAATGCTGTCGTCAACGAAATTTGTTGGCTCGTCCTTCCAAATCTATTTAAATAACTTCACTTTCATTAACCTTTTTCGTTCGCGAAATTGGATCGCAAATGGGTAATTTTTGGATTAAACATTTTAAAAATAGTAGTCTTCACTTTAAAAATCTTGATTGACCGTTATTCTTCCTAACGTTACGTTTAAAAGCTGCAGGGTATTTCTGAAATATCGTTCAAATTTTGGTTATGTGTGTGTGTGTGTGTGTAATATGTAAATACTTGTATAATATGAGAATTGTTTTTGATTTTGCTCAAAAGTATTTTATATAAAACTAAAACAGAACTGAGAAATGAAAATTCAACTTTGCTCCACAATGCAAAACTACAAAATAAAAACAAAAATGCCCGATAACAAATACACGTACAGAAAGAAAGAAAAGCAAACAACGACATCGACAAGGGCCAACACAACATACAAATGAATTTCGACCGCAGAACAGACCGCGACCGACCGACGACCGACCGGCCGGTCTTTTATAGGCGAAGAATGTCGATGTACAGACAGACAGACGGAGAAACGTACTCAAATGCTTGGGAGGGAGTGTGTGAAGGAATGTTTTGTACATTTGTTGAAATAAATAAATATTTGCAGACACAAACTCTATATACATATCATACCTATGTATATGAATGTATGTGTTTAGATGGATGGGACGACGGCATTAGTACATTCGGGTGATTTTATTTTTAGACGTGGAAATGTTTTTTTTTTGTTTTGTGTCGATCGTTTTGGGACCTGAGTTGTTGACTTGACTGTCTGAACTGTATGGCACTTCGGTGACTGACTGCTTGGCACAAACCAAATGACTAATATGATGTTGTGGTGAAATGATGACAAAAATATACATTTAACAACAACAAATAAACACACACATAATTAACCCAACAGGGAGCGAGCACTGACTGAGTAAATAACCTACAAAAAGAAAACCAAAGTTCAATTGACGTACATTTTTGTTTGTTTTTTCTAATATTCCAAAAAAATCAAATAACTACAGTAAAGGCTCAGTTAGCCGGAAGAAGCAGTAACCTTACCGTAAAAAAGTAAGACCAATATATTTCTTACAGATTGAGACGTAACATCTTACTGCTAACTATAATCGTTTTAATTGGTTTACACACAACAAAATGAATCAGCTGATTTGCAACGTTACTGTTACTCCCGGCTAAAGGTAGAGGTACATAGCACGCGTTCATTCGTCGACGTTTATCGTGCCTTTAAAAACTTTAGCGCATGAAAAATTGCAAGTTACACAACACGCGTTACAAAAGCCGTTCCTGTCAGCTGTTTTTTATTTGTGCATTGAAAACGGATTCGAAAGTATATCAAGATTTATTTATTTTATTGAATTTATTCTTTTATATAATTATTGTATTTTTTTGATGCTCTTCAATAAATTTTTCTTTCACGATTCGCAAATTTGTTAATTTTTTTTTAGTGTCAGCTGATTACTTGTCAAAAATACCCAACGCGTTAAAAAGTTCAAAGCTAACCAACTCTGGCGCTAACGCGTCAACATATTTTGCATGTAGCTTGTTCTATTAAAATGCACTAGTTTAACTTTTTTTGACAGAAGTCTACTGAGCGCGCGCGCACTAACGCGTGTTATGTACTTCTACCTTAACAGAGCCTTAATACATAATAATATTATGTCTAAGGCTACTTAGCACTATCACACAAGTCTTACGTATTTTTAAGAGATAAGTTGTCATGATAAGTTTTTGTTATGGTTTTTTTTTGTTTTAATTTTCAAACAATAATTAAATCAGGGAAGCATTTTCGCCAAAATACGTAAGACTTGTGTGAAAGTGAAAAGTACCCTTTAACGGTTGAAATTATATGCAATGTCATGTTTCTCTCGACATTTTAACAACTTATGCTTCGTTCACAATCCTAGAAACATTTTCACTTGGTGTTCATAAAAGAACAAAAATTTTTTCCGCCACCACACACATTTTGCATTAAGAAACCGTTTGCAAATTTTACCCAACAACATTACAACAACATTCTGTTAAAATTTTCATTCAAAACTAAATAAAATTATTTTAAACGTCAAAAACAATTTCATACAAATTGTTGCTGAAGTTCTTGTTGACTCAACTTTAGTTACATTTTTAAAAAAATTTTAGTTACATTTTTGTTCTAAAAATGAAAGGAAAATATTTGAAATACTTTGGGATTGTGATTGTGAACAAAGCTTTAGTTATTAAAATTTTTATCCGTGTCACACTTTTTTCTGAAAAATTCCATCGATTTGCTTGTAAATGTTGTATCGTTAATGCACTTTTTGTTAAATTTTTTTTTTTATAGAACATACAAATATTCAAATAAAATGAAATGAAACAATAAACGGTGCTAAACTTGGTCGGGTCGAATCTTATAAACAGGTAAAATAGATGCTCAGAACCTGAACCAAGAAATCAGCATTTGTAAACCATTAAAGGTGCGACTGAAGCGGGCATTGGAATCAAGCTGCTCGCTATGCAAATGTGTCTCGGAAGCGTCCGTTAACCATGTTGGAATCCGCAATTAGCTAGTCTGGATGCTTTATCTGGCAGAACCAGAACAACATGCCCCAGTAAAAAAATTTGGGTTTTTTGAAGCACTACAGAGAAAAAGCGCATAATCGAGCGCTTCAATAAGAGAGCTTTTATATAGCAGTAAATGATAAAGAATAAAATATAGAAAAAAGCTGCTATTTTAGTGCTGACAACGATGAGGTTTTAAAGCAAAAAAAAAATAAAAATATTTTATAGTTTACGAAAATTATTGCATTTAAGCAATTAAAATCAAAACATCAATGAATATGGAAATATAGCTATCCCTTAAAAAAGCGCTTTACGAGTGCTTTGTTTGCATGTTAAAAAAGCGCTTATTGTCAGCAGTAAATAGTCCTCCAAACCGGGAACACTCCTTACAAAAATCAGGCATCTTATCAGCAGGTTTGAAGCGATTTGAGGTATGCATTCATACATAAAACCTGCTCCTTTTGGAGCACCTTTTTTACTGGGGCCCATCTTAAATCTCCTTTATTAATAAAACCTAAAGAGGAACTATGCTCCTTAAAGGATCTACTAGAAAAAAATATTTATATACAAATTGTGCCAACAGCCATTATTTTGGGAAGAATTAAGTTGCAATTTGTCTATAAATCAGTCGGCGTAACACTTATCTTTGACGGCACCCCACAAATAATAGTCCAACGTTGTCAAATCGCAGCTCCGAGGTGGCCAAACGACATCAGCTCTGCGGCTGATAATGCGATCTTCAAAAACAGGGCGCAAAACATCGAGTGTAGCTTTGGCTGTGTGGCAATATCCTCCTCTTAAATTTTTGTGAACCAAAATTCGTTTAACATGGCCCGATAACGATCGCCATTGACTGTTACGGCCACTCCTTGTCCATTTTCGAAGAAAAATGGCCCAATTATCCGCACCAAACAGTGACTCGTTTTGGGTGCAACGGCTTTTCAATGTATGCGTCTGGGTTTTCTGTGCCCCAAATGTGACAATTTTGCTTGTTTACATATCCGCCAAGATCAAAATGAGGTTTATCTGAAAAGATGATTTTTTTTGCAAAATCGGCATCTTCTGTAAGTCGAGCGCAGGCCCACTTAGCGAAGCGAAAACGCATATTCGTTCAAATCAGACATGAGCTAAGTGTTACCATGCACTAGTTGAAAAAAAAAGTAAGATGGCGGACCCGCTAGCTTGTAATTTTTGTGACGAGGTGTGAATTGCATTGGAATCATTGAAAAACTCAATCTTGAAAAATAAATCGGGTTAGGGCCTTTCTGCATGAGTCCAACAATATACTATTTCCATTTGTGGTAAATGGTTTACAAATTAAAAAACGTTGTCGGACATAAATGACTGAGTTCTTAATTTTTATGTTTAACGCAGATTTTTAAAAATGCAATGTTTATGTCGCACAGATAATGAATTGACTTTGCAAAAAGTTCTTATAAAGATCTAAGTCGAGTTAATATGTTAACCCCTTTCCTTCTTCAAGCTACTTTAACTCTTAAAACCATAACCTTTAAAATGTCTTAATATCTAAGATGCTTTCAGAAACAAAATGCGAAACACTTTTCCAATCAATTTATTTCTTGACTTGCTGGGAAATGAAATTAGGGATAGGAAATACCCGGGTTTTTTTTAATATTTATTTATTGAATCTTCATATATTAAATATGAACTAACAATAATTAATCAAATCTTATCCTAATACTTAATTGTATGTCCTGCCAGTGCCAGACACAAATTTTCTTCATCGCGTGTTCTGTTCACTTATCTAGGACTGTATCGCTCATCTAAATGGATAAGTGCTGCAGTGTCTCATCTCCTTAAGCGAGTCTGGCCGCTGTCATTTAAAATATTTCGAGCTCGTGGTTTCGTTTGCGATTCGAGCCTTTTTAAGTATTTTACTGCATATTTCGTAATCACAGTTTTAACTAATGGAACATTGAGATCCTTGTGAATATTTGAGTTTTTAACACACCAAGGGGCAGCTGTGATTATTCGAAGAAGTTTATTTTGGCGCCTTTGAATTTTTTCGATATTAGAGGCCGAGGCAGTGCCATAACGCCATATTGGCTTTAAGATGGAGTTGTAAAGTAAAAGTTTGCAGTCGAGACTAAGGACAGAGTTTCTTCCAATAAGCCAATGAATTTGGATGACTTTTTGTTTCATTTGAGTTAATTTTGCCTCCATATGGCTCCATATTTTACATGCAAATGTAGAGGAATAATTTGATTGTTGCTTTTAAGAGGGGGGCATGATTCCCGACGCAAGGTGAGTATTATATGAACGCATTTTTGCTCATTGACCTTTATCCTTCAATGTTTTAACCATATTTCTAGTTGAAATATATGATCCTGTAAGTAACGAGATGCTTCATGACTGTGAGCGCTTAGAGAAGCTGTATCGTCCGCAATTGTTGAAGTTTGGGTGAAGTTGCTTATTGGCATGTCCGAAGTATAAATCAAGTATAATATAGGTCTCAGGATGCTGCCTTGTGGGACTCCAGCGCCAATTGGCTGAGGTGAACTTAAGAAATTAACTTCTTTAATAATAAATTGGCGACCGACTAAGTAGCTTTCTAATAGATTGTGTGTGTTAACTGGTAAGATTAGCTTCTAATCATGTTATAAGCCTTCATACCAGACTTTACCGAAAGCTTGAGAAACATCGATGAAGAGAGCGGAACAATATTTTCTTTCTTCAAAGGCTTTTCTTATGGCATTTACTATTCGATGGGTTTGTTCAATTGTGCTATGTTCTCTTCTAAAGCCGAATTGGTGGTTAGGAAAACATCTATTTTCACTTAAAATTGGAGTTAATTTTGACACTAACAGCCTCTCAAACAGTTTTGATATATTAAAAAATAAGCTTATAGGCCTATATGACTCAACTTTTGTGTGATCCTTTCCTGGTTTGGGTATCATGGTGACTAAGGAAACCTCCTACTTTTGAGGATTGTATTGGAGACGTAAGATAGCATTGAAAATTAAAAGAATAATTTTCTTTGCTGTGCTGGGAAGTTGCAAAAGCATTTTGTTGCTGATCTTATCAAAACCAGGAGCCTTCTTGGGGTTTAAATCATAAATAACCTTTTCGATTTCTCTTTACTCAAATCTTAGGGAAACAGCTGCTCTAGCAGCAACAGGTGGTAACTCGACCGCAATATCGTGAAATATATTTGGGGTAAATACGTTTTTTAAATGATTAACAAAACAGATTTCCTTTTTCAACATCATTTCTTGCCCAAGTTCTGTGCAATTGCCACTCTCTTCGAGCTCTCTTTTTTTCAGACAGGAGACGCTCGACATCTGTGGAATATATTTTAATATTTTTTATTTTTTTGGGGGCAGTACTGGAGTGTTGAACAGCAAGTTTTAGAAAACTGTCAAAATTAACAATAGAGCGATCCACGTTCTCCGGTGTACTAAGCGGAATATTTCGACCAATTAATTTGTGTAGCTGATGTCGCTAAGTAATTATTAATTTATGGGGATGTTATTAACCACGCCGAAATCATATATAACGAATTTGTTGAAATTTATTGACAACCTGTGCATTCCAGCACCAATTAAGTTTTAGCCAATATTATACGAAACTTATTCTATATTTTGGGGCACAACTGTTTTATTTCTGCTCCGATATTACTGGTTGTTAATCCCAAGCTGCTAAAAATTATTTGACACCCAAATTGATATTTGCTGTTGAGTCGCTTGCAAGTTAGCGTGACTTTAACAGCAGATATGGCTTAATCAATTTAGAATTTAGAACTCAAGGACCCAGAATATATATTTTTTTGGGGTCTTAGATGAATATTCAACAATGCTGGTTAAGGGAATACAAATGTAAAAGAATATTTTATTAAATAAGTTAATTAAATTTAATTATGGGCGGGGATCTCGTAAAATCAAAAAAGTGCCGGAAAACAAAAACCCTTAAAACAATTAACAGTGTTACATCGTTATTTAATATGAAGAACTGCCGTATTATAAAAATATTTTTTATTTAATAAAGCTTTACAAAACAATTAATAAACGTTTCTTAAATTTTTTAATAATCGTTAATGAATACCCGAGGAAGAAATGTTTTTATGTCCACCCAACAAAATATAATTTCGTTTTTGAAATATCGAATGTAAGAAAAATCCGAGCTGTAAAAACTGCAACTTATTAACATTGAAATTTCAAGCAAACGGATTTTATTCCTTTATTCAAAATTATATCAGATTTCAAAAGGAACTTTTGTCAAAATTGCAATATTTTGTGATTGCGATAATTTTTAATTATTTTTATTTAGAAATCATTGCATGCAATTAATTTAATTGACATCAATTCTATTGAAATCGAACTTTTAATGAAATCATGCGATATCAATCAATTCCTCTGAAATTACAACTAGTGAAAGTCCAGCTAAATTATATACACTTGTAATCGAAAAGAACAACGACTTTGGTACTGATTCAATTTTGATTCCACTTAGCGGATTTGATTGCAATCAAATTTATTTGCAATCATTTAATAATAATAATAATTGGTTTCAAGCAATTGATTTAATATTTTTTAACGTTTTAATATCAAATTTGAATCAAACAATTTATTTTCTGATTTTGAATGCAATCAAAAAATTAGCAATCATTAACGAAAAATCATGTGATTACAATCTTTTACAGTTATGATTAAGAGTAGCTTAAATTCTCCAAAAATTATAGTCATAATTTAAAAAATTCGTTAGCTAAAATGCAAACAGTTTTTACTATAAAAAAACAAAGGGACGTAACTACAAGAGTTTTTATTTGATAAATTCAATACGACGTATTGCACATTTTATTCCAGTGGTTAAATTTCAAATAACCCCAACGAAAGAAGTCCAACGGTGTCAAATCACGTGATCTTGGCGGCCAATTGACATCGCCACCACGTGAGATAACACGGCCATTGAATGTGACGCTCAAGAGAGCCGTTGTTTCGTTAGCTGTGTGTTAAGTGGCACCGCCCTGTTGAAACAACATATCGTCCACATCCATATCTTCCAATTTGGGCCATAAAAAGTTCGTTATCATCTCACCATACCGAACACAATTTACAGTAACTGCCTGACCGTCCTCATTTTGGAAAAAATGCTGCCCGATGGCACCGCCAGCCCATAAACCGCACCAAACAGTTACTCTTTGTGGGTGCATTGGTTTTTCGACAATCACTCTTGGATTATCGTTCGCCCAAATGCGACAATTCTGCTTATTGACGAATCAGCTGAGGTGAAAATGTGCCCCATTTCTGAAGATGAAGTTCAAGATATCGTAGTAGTCAATTGAATTCTTCAAACAATTTTAAAAGGAACCATTTTAATTTTAAGGGCCGATGTCGAATGTGAACCACACCTAAACGTCAAGTTTTTTCTGCAATTCATTTGACACTTCTCAATTTCAGACAAACTCAATTGGAACCATCGAAAGATACACAATCGAGCAACGCTTTAAAGTTAGGCTTATTATGAAAATGGGCGTTCAAATCAAAATGCATATCGACCCCTTTGCGCGAAATTATCGTGTGTTACAAAAACCAAATTTTACAGGACAGCCATTTTTCTACTTTTCTCTGCGTTCGCTTGCATATAAAAATGAAATTGTTCCTTTTTACGCCAATAGTGAAATTCCAAAATCTTAGACTGATTTACCTAAAGCAAAGGAGACTTGTGAGCCCCTACTTAAGACTCACTTTCCACCACCTCTTACCTCTTCGTCACGAAGAATGTCCATATGGTCGCCTCGGCGACCAAAAGGAATATGTGTCGCGGCCGGAGCCCTGGAGGGAAATTAAAGTGGTCTTTATATCTAAGGCAGGGGTCAAATCTGAACAATTGCCCAAGTCTTACGGACCAATCAGGCCATGGTGAAGCTCATAAATGGATTCGTAATAGATGAATATCTATTGGAAACTAAAAGGAATGCAATTTGCCTGGATAGGGAAGATGCTGGTCATCGATGAGCTATTGGATATCCTTAATGGCCTGGGCTACCGAACTTATGACTATGCTGACAATTCAGGGATACCTGTGACTGGATTTTATGACGCAAAAGTCCTGGCCTTTACACTTGGTCGGTGCTGAAAAAGGAGGCTGAATATAAACCCCGCGAGAACTAACCTTGAACCACTCACCAGATGAATAGTTCTGAGAAAGAACCGGCTTTGAACGGTACGGTTGTCGGATTCACCTACAAGGTGAAATACTTGGGGATCATTCTGGACAAAACCCTAAGCAGGAATGCTCAGCTATTTCATGTCACCAACGTGGTAGTCCAAGCCCGAACAGGTCAAAGCTAGAGTGATAGTTGATAAGGTTTATCGTCTGATTTGCCTATCGATTACGTGCGCCATGAAGACCCACTCTGGCTTTGGGAGCTATCCTGCACATCCCTCCGTTACACATATCTGTAAAGAAGGAGTCCTGCAGGTGTAGCACCAGAAAGCCGCGCATGGCTGAATACAAGGCAGGTGACTTACAGGATACATGCGTATCCTTCATATTCTTAGGAATGATCCATCTATTTTGGTTGGTACCTGATAGGGACCGAAGGGCAGACCAATCCTGTTGGCGTGGTCATGCGGGCCAGGTGTGGTTGATCGACGGTCCCAGGTTTCCAAAGGAGTTTGCCCATGGGCAAACAGAATACGAACTTTCAGGCGGAGATGTACGCTATCCTCATACTCAATTAGAAATTTTTGAGAAGGAGGGCAAGGGGATCGAAATTATTTATAATGTCGGACAGCCAGGCCACTCTTAGGGCACTATCTTATTTAGAGGTGAATTCTAGGTTAGTCCATGGACTGTTTTACATCTATGAATGATCTGGGAAAACAATGCTTAAAATCATCATGTGTTAGTTAACCGGCGCCACTCTCGGTTACATTAAGGGGACGATACAAACATGGTCCGTGGTTAAGACAGTAGAGATTTAAAATAATTTATTTTGTTTCCAATAACCCATAATACATAGCTGATTTCACACTTTAGTCGGTTACAGTTTTATTGTTAAATTCGTAAAAAGAAAATGCTATGAACTCAACAAATATTTTAAATCAATTCGTAAAAGATTCCGGTTTAAAAATTTTTATTTCATAACACGAATTTATTTAGGTCTTAATTATTTTTATAGATTTGACTTAAACTTCTTAAAGTCTCTAAGATATCATGGAAACTTTGGTGTTTCATTTCTAAGCCGGGGTGGTGAAAGATAATTATAATTTTTTCCACTTTCCCGATAGCTAATACTGACCATATTATTCATAATTCTGACCATAATATGGTTAATTTTGCCTAAAATATAAACAACTTTAACTTTATTATAGCTAATGTTGGTCATCATTTGGATACTTTTGACCATATTATGGTCTATTTCCACCAAATAATGATTATTTTCGACCAAATTTTGGATGATTTTAAGCATATGATGGCGACTACATCACATAAATTCCCAAAAAATTTGCTAGTCAGCCAGGTAGGTATATAAATGGCTGAGATATGAACAACGAGTGCCTTTAATTTTACCCACAAACCCCTTGTTTTTTCCTGTATATCTGGAGAACGGCAAGAACCAAATTTGGTACAAGCATCTCGTTTATCAATACACATAATCCGACAAAATTTGGGCGGGATTGATGAATTGGGCGTGGCATTTCCTATGCAAAGACATAATAGATTTAAATATATCTGGACAACGCCAATATACCCATGGTGAAGTTAATAAAAGATTCGGCATAGCACTCTTATTATGTTTTCAAAATTTTTTGTTTAAACCAAATTGTTAGAGCTTTTTGAATAATTTAAGCACGACAAACAAAATCTTGTTAATTGAAAATTTTGTATATCCAAAAATGACTTTGATAAATTAATTGCTCTTAAATAAACACCAGTATTGATCTATGAAGTTCTTATTTTATATTATTTTATTTTTATAAATGACGACCCAACTCTTGTCAATGGGTTAATCTGAATGCCATGCGATTGCTTTGCTAAGTATTTTTTTTTATAGACGTCGCTGTTTTGGTCAAACTGTGTTGGTGGTTTTCATCGTTCTCGTCACCTTCATCCTCTTGGCCTTAGTGCCGGCCATACTTGGTGTTTAGTATATATTACCATCGATCATATTAAAAAAAGTCTGAGGCACAATTAACTAAATATATTTATCTACAATACTATTTTCTTTTTTCAAACAAAAGTTGTCTATAGTAGCAAATTGATGGAAATTATATTTTCTAATTGAACACTTTAATATCAGTTCATATTAATAATAAGATTAATACCAAAACTTCTAATGCAGCAAATCTTGTTCGAAATAATGTTTTACGTGAAATAGCGTTTTCTAGAATCATGCCACTATGGATGAAAATTATTCCCAAAAAGTTGCATAGTGGGGAAGTATTAAAATATTTTGAAAATAAATTCACGCGTAAATCATTTGTGATTGTGATAACTTAAAATATTAATCACGCGTAAAAGAGTGAGAGTGATTGCAGCATGAAATTTACGTGCGTGATTGAAATTTAAAAATCACGCACTCATGAAGACTTTCTTAAGAAACACACAAAAAATTAAAAATTTTTATAAAAAATGTGTAAATTTTTAAAATAATAATTTAAAAATATTTACTTCAATTTAATTGAGTTTAAGCTTCGTGTTGCGTTACAAAAGTACTAGTTTTTTTAAATATATTTCGTGAGTTTGCGTAATTGCGAAACTTTGAAAATGATTCGTGAGGTACATGTGTGATAACAGCAGTTTTAAAAATTCCTCTTACGGGACTAACCTTGTGATCGTACGTAATCGTGAGTGAAAAATCACACACGTACACAGCTCTAGCGATAACCATATTTCAAAATGGACGAAATGTGAGTTTTTTCCTTTAAATCGGCTTAAAAAAATTACACAGTAAATAAAAATAAAGCAATAATTATTCAAAATTTGTGCGAAAATAAAAATTAATTCTTAAACTCAACATTTCGAGGATCCCATATGACCTACAGAACTGATATAAATTTTTTTAAGGCCGTCACACAAGTCTGAAGTATTTTGACAAAAATTGTTTTCAGCTCTAATTTTCAAAAAAAGAAAAATATCAGCCTACAACGACAGGGTTGAATTTTCCTCGAAAAACGTAAGACTTGTGCGGGAGTGTAAAGAACCTTTTTGCATTCATTAGAAACAAACAAATTTAAAAAAGGTAAGAAATATCTTTCAGAATATAAAATGTTGATCACGGATCGCCAAAACAAACTTTTGATATAGAAGTCAGTCGAATCGGTCAATATAAACAACCAAATATCCAATGCTAGCTGTTTTATACCCTTCACCGAAGGGTATAACATATAACAACAATATTGATCGTTGATCCTATAAAGCATGTATGTACATATCGCTCATTTGCTGCAAGACCGGCATAAGTCAGAAAAATCCATTTCGAGATAAACGCGTTAAAAGTTTTTGATTTGCTCTAATCACTTAGAAAAAATAACGATACATTCTCTTCAAATGGGGAACGTATGAAAGATATAAAGATGAATTTTATACACAATATAAAGAAAAACATAGCGAACAATTCTGCATCACTAACTCCAAAATTGTATTTTTTGATTTATGCCGGTCTTGCAGCAAGTGAGCGATCGTGCAATTATTAGGGTGTTCAGTCGATTAATTGTTCGAATAATTTATAATTGCTAATTTCGAATAAAAAAACCAAATGTTGTAATTAAAAGTAATTTAGCTTATATTTTTGTTAAATTTGTTTAACACAATTTTATAATTCATTTAACAAAAGAAATCGGGTATATTCTAGAAATCGAAATAAAGTGAAATTGAAAATGAACGATAATTTAAATTCAATTATTTATAAAATGCTTTTCGTGGTTTTAAGTGCTGTTGTTGCTAAAATAATAAATACTTAAATAATGAAGTAGATAAATTGGAATATTTTTATGAACTTTCATTTCAGGGTCGTTTTTAAAATTTGCTCGATCTTGAACTTCGTTTCGATTTCTATTACACGCCCGTATTTCTTAACAAAATAGTTCGTGCGTTTCTCTCTTCAGAATGAGTTTGGTATAAAAATATTGTTCGAAAGCAGGGCTGCCAGATAAATTTGTGACAAAATCGTCAATTTCCTGAGAAATAATAAAAAATCGTCTTTTTCGTTTTGAAATATTGTCAAAAAAATCGGACAACTCAAAATGTACCTTTTTCAAATAAGTTTTGTTCGATTTTTATAAAAAAAAAACAATCAAGCAAAAACATAAGTTTCCTCGGTGAGATTCTTCCATAAATCAGAGAAATACGCTTACTTTAATCATTATGGGAATAGTCTGAGATGTGGGTGAAAAAAGCATGTCAAGACTCGTATAAGACGCAAGTAGATGTTATCTTACAACTCGTGATATGCTTGCCGTACAGTTGTTAAGAATACGATTTATACACAGAGCCACAAAAGGTTCATTCGATGGCGGTTTGACGAAAAATAAACAAAGTTTAACTTTGTTGTTTTTTACTCCGGAAATAAGCATTAAAAGATTTTCTTAAGACTTGTATGTTAAACATTCCAAGATTAAAAAACGAAATGTTAATGCATAAAAAAGTAATTAAAAAAAGGAAATTTTTTTTACTGTTTCTCGTCAGATCATCATCAGAAGACCGCTCCACAAGTGTCTGAGCTATTAGCAAATGACGACAATTGCTTTTAATTTTTACCCATAAATTTATAATTTTTACGTATGTATGTATAATCCTTAACCTCTCGATGTCTTCTTATTATTTTAGTAGAATACTGATAGTAAAAATAAACAAAATCGGTTCATAAGTGACAATTTTTTTCTTTATAAGGAGTATTATAATACTATAATATAATTATATGTTAAAAGAGCCAGTCGATCCATTATTTCACTTGGTCCTCACTTTACCTTGTTCTTTTATTTAAATTGAATCGACTCAAAATTTCCTCTAGATTGACAAAAAACTGCGGTAACGGTTTAATGTTTTGATCCCATTAAAAGGTGCATTAAAAATTCACTCCCATTGTGAATAAAATTGAAGAGCATAATGCAAAAATTTAACAGTCTGTTCCTATGAAATTTAGTTTTTCCCTATAAATTATTTAGGGAAAAGAAAATTTAAAAATTAAAGCTGTCTTGTTTACAATTTTATTAATGTTCGTCAACAAGCTTTGTTACCACTTACAGAGTGACTAATTCATAGAACTTGAAGAAAATGCTCCACCAACAAAATCAAAGGGGGCTACAAGTGATTAAATATATAAATAACAACAAACCAACTCTTTTAAAATCTAAGTGCTACATTGACAAGTTTTAGTTAAAAAATAATGTTTTTTTCACTCAAGTACTAATCTTTTCTAAAATAATCGAAAAAAGTCACGTAATTTTAAAATTTTATTCGTTTAATCGAGTAAGTTACAAATGCCAGAAGAATAATTTTTATTTTATTATGAAAATTTATAAAAGTAAAATAAATTTTTTTAACAATTAAAACGCCTCTAATTTAAATCACAACTTTTGCAAATGTTAAAAATCGCTATAAACAATGATGATGAAACATCTTTCAAAATAAAGAAACTGTAGTCCAATATTAAATTTATAAAATGGATCAACACAAACATCGGTGTTTCTTTCTGGTTGCAAGTATTTCAATAAAGAGATGCAGGCGGCAACAACATTTTTTTTTTGAAATTTCGGAATTGACTATAAAGTTGGTCACACCTCCGTGGTCTAATGCTAAAGGAGCATATAGACGACATGTTTTTGTCATCTGACATGTCAATTTTTCAAGTGCATGTCTGTCAAAATCGCTGTTTTACATAAGGTTTATAATATTCGGTCACAAACGTACATGTAATTTGCTTCTGACATTGCCTCTGTTTTTTCGCATTGTTATCGCAGAAACCAAAGTAGTGGTCGGTTTTCAAACAGTTTGCTGCTGCCATGAAATTTTTTAGTTGCGCCGTAAAATAGTTTAGCCATCTTAACATTTTTTTCTTTTAATTCAAAGATACCAATTTAGGATTTTATAATAAAACGGTTTTTATATACATATACATATATTCACACAAATTCTATTCAATGGTAATACCGTGTTCAGATATACCTTTTTTATTGAGTCAATATTCGGTTAATTGACATAATTATCTTTCTGTTCACACATACACAATTTAGCTTACTCAATTTATATTACTACTACATACAACATTTAACGTAAACAAAAATGTACATGCATAAGCAAAATGTAAACAAGTTTTGACATCTTTAAGGAATAAACATCTGGCTTTTGCGACGACCTAATGGATGTGCATTTGTTTTGTTGTAATTTCAGTTTCCAAATGTCAAAACACTGTTTAGTAAGTTGTGTTTTGCTTAATAAACACACTTGTTACAGTGTCGCATTTTAATTTTACTCAATATTTATAACAATTTCGTATTAATTGAGCAATAACTAAATTGCAATTTTATATGGATAATTGAGCTCAATAATGTCGTTTATTGCGTAAAACTCAATTAAGGTGCATATCTGAACACGGTATAAGATGATCAAACATATCTCGGTATTGTAAAAAATAAACTTCAGCCGGCTAATGATTCCGTCAATAGTGAACGCCGCAGCCGTTTTCTTCCCGGCATAGATTTCTGATGTCAAATGGTTTGTCAGAAGAAAATAGAACACGCTCTAATTGAAATTTTGTCAGATGACTTTGCGTCTGACTTTTACAGAAGCAAAGTTAAAAAGGTAACACACGACATGTATGTATTTTGCAGTGGGAAATTTGACATGTCAGATGACAAATACATGTCGTGTACGGTCGCCTTAAAGAAGAGAGGGTATTTTGCAAAGTAAACAAAATAATTTGAGAAATATGTTACATTTAGCAACCGTTAATTCGAATTTATCAATTAGGAAAATATTTTTACCATAACAATAAAATATTTATACCAACACCACAATAGCGGAGAGGGTGTGCTATGCGTTTGTGCTGATGTTTGTTACTCCTTAAAATATTGGTCTTAAGCCCACGTAAAAGTGGAAAGACTCAAAATTACTTTCTGAGTCGAATTAACGATAATTCTCCGGCTGGCTAGCTGGCTGTCCATGTAAACCTTGTGCGCAAAGTACAGGTCATAAATTTGCAGATAATTTAATAAAATTTGGTACAAAGGTTCTAAGTGGCGTACGGTATCATATGGTTGGGGTTGATCGACTATACTTTCGTACTTGTTTTTTATTGTAGATCTGGAGTCAAAAGGGAATCACTCTATGCGATGAACAATAACGATATCGAAATTATCGATAACTCAATTTTTTAAATACCTATCAGAACATTAATTTACGTTTATTCTTATTTAAGAAATAGATCTTAACTTACAATTTCATCGTAAACAACTTTAAATGAATTATATCTGTTTTGTTATTGAATTTTAATGTGTTTTTATTTAAAAAAGCTTTTAGCCATTTTTTAGCCCCATTTTTTCTGTAATCTCCAAGTGTTGGCAACACCGCCAATAAGGTACAAGCATAGATGGGGGTAGTGCACTCATTTTGCAGTTTCAACTCAAACTAAGTGATAGTGCAAAAATATTGCAATCATTTTGTTAATATTGAGTGATGAATTGAACATTTGCAGCCTCACTAAACATGAGTGATAGCCATGTTAAAAAATTTTGCACTCATTTAAGTGCAACTTAATCCCCAAGTCTGGCAGCCCTGACGGCTTAACTATATTTATAGTTGGAATATATGATCCTGTAAGTAACGAGATGCTTCATGACAGTTTTCGTGCACGCTTAGAAAAGCTGTATCGTCTGCAAATGTTGAAGTTTGGGTGTGGTTGTTTGCAGTAATACCCGAAGGATAAATTAAGTATAACAGAGGGCGCCGGAAGTCGCCTTGTGGCACTCTAGCGCCAATTGGCTGAGGGGAACTTTATAAATTTTCTTCTTTAAAAATAATTGATGATAATAAATAGACATAGTCGACTGTAGCTTGCTAACAACTTGCGCGTGTTTGCTAGTAAAATTTGCTTTAATTTATGTAAATTAGGCTTCATGCCAGACTTTATCAAAAGCTTGAGAAACATCGATGAAGAGTGCAGAGCTGAATTTACTCTCTTCAAAAGCTTTGCTTATGACATTTACTATTCGCTGAGTTTTTCAATTGTGCTGTGTTTCTACCAAGTCCGAATTGATGGTTTGGAATACAAAACCTTGGCGAATTTTTTGCCACGATCTTGATTTAAATCTAACTCGTGGTCAGTAGCTCTTTACAGCATACACTGCGCCGGACCTGCCAACTGACCGACTAGATCATGTGATATCTCACGATTTTTTCTTTAGTGTCAGGTGAAGTCAAAATCCTTCGTCGATAGCCAAGTATCGATTCAACATTATGAAGCTTAAAATATACGCAAAATTCGCTAGATATCGGTAGCTACTGTATGGGCCACCTACAGAGTAGCCGTGGCCGAAATTTTAATGCAATTATTTCAAAATCTATTAAATAACGTGGTTTTAATTTTTAGGGCCGATGCTGAATGTAAACTTCACCTAAACGTGAAGTTATTTTCTGCCTTTCCATTCACATTTCTCCATTTCAGGCTAACGCAATTTGAACCGAGGAAAAATACACAATCGAACAACGCGTTAAAGTTATTCAGGTTTTCATGAGAATGGTCGTTCGAATCAAAATGCATAACGTGCACTTCGTGATTTTTTCGGTCAATTTAATCGTCCAAATGTGCGTACAATTGGAAAAATCGTGCAAAAATTTGAGCAAACCGGGTCTGTAGGAGATGTGAAAACACGAATGCTCGTACAGCTCGTGCTTAAGAAAATATTGCTGCTGTACTCGTCGTCGTGCCCATAAATTGCACCACTCACCTCTCGCTGATGAATATTATGCATAAAGACTTGAATTTGCACGCTAACAAGGTGCAATTGACTCAAGAACTAACGCCTCTTGACCATTCCAAACGTCGCTAATGGTCAAAATGGTGGCAAGAAATGGCAACAGTGGATAATAAATTTTCGCAGAAAATCATCTTCAGTGATGAGGCACATTTTCACCTCAGTGGATTCGTCAATAAGCAGAATTGCCGCATTTGGGCGAATGATAATCCAAGAGTGATTGTCGAAAAAGCAAAAAGTGACTGTTTGGGCATCATCGGGCCGTATTTTTTTTTAAATGAGGCCGGTCAAGCAGTTACGGTGAATGTTCGCTGTCGTGAGATGATAACGAACTTTTTATGGCCCGAATTGGAAGATATGCATGTGGACGATATGTGGTTTCAACAGGACGGTGCCACTTGCCACACAGCTAACGAAACAATGGCACTTTTGCGCGACAAATTCAATGGCCGTGTTATCTCACGTGGTGACGTTCTCAATTGGCCGCCAAGATCATGTGATTTGATACCGTTGGACTTCTTTCTTTGGGGTGATTTGAAAGAAAAGATGTACGTCGATAAGCCAGCAACAATTCAAGAGATAAAGGAAGAGACAATTCGGCACATTAACGGCATTGAACCTCAATTTTGCCTCAGCGTCTTCGAAAATTTGGACCATCGGATGGAGGTGTGACGCCGATGTCGGGGCGGCGATTTGGGCGATATTTTGTTCAATACAATTGTAATTGAACCAGACAAAAATTTGTGTTTTATTCAAAATAAATGTCGGCCCTTAAAATTAAACCACCCTTTATAATACAAAATTTCAACATCCTCACACTTCTGAACACCTTAAACAATTGAATTTCCCGATAATCCCAGAAAAAACTAATTTGTTGATACAATTCGTAAAAAAAATTAATTAGTTTGAGGATTTTTTTGAATTAAAATATTTATATTAAGGAAAAAAAGGAGAAGGTCATTAAAAGACATTATGATGCTTTTCATGGTTATAAGAAGGGTAATTCCATGTCAAATCGACTAAGAGTGGGACCCGACCCCTTTCGATTTGAATGAAATTTGGTGTGAAGGTCCCTTTTATCCTATAATTTTTGTTTTTTTTTTCAAAAGTTTTGTCATATTAAAAATATTATAATTTCGCCGAATTAGCCGAGTGTGTTGAATTTATTTCTTCAATATCTCAAAAAGTACTTTACATACGAGATTTTCATTGTCATTTTAAAGAGAATACTTGGAGCTGCAAACAATATACATATTGAAAAGAACTTGGAAAAAAATCCTTTTTCCCTTTACTTATCTTAATGCGCAAATATTTTCTAACATAAAATTAATTTATTCAAAGCAAGGCAATAAGTTAAATTCATCACATTTTGTTACTTAGAAACTATCGTCGGAGAAGACTTTATATTCCTTTTGGAAAATATGTTTTTTAAAAAAGGGGCACTAAGTAGATGAAGTCTTTTGCGACGATATTCCTTTGGAATGACATTAAAGTGAACAAATTTTCATTTTGCGGCCATATCGTATTCCTTTTCTCTAAAATATCATTGAAAAATCTCAAAGTTTAAACCATTAAAAAAGGTGTAAAAAAACATTAATCACCAGCTTTTGAGAGACACTGTATGTAACTACATTCGTAGAGAATTGTTCTTGTTTGCAAATTATTGAGTGGTAAATTGTATCAGTCATAAGGCTGACCGACAGACGGACAGACAGATATAAAACTGATGGCCCCGAAAAGCCGAAAAGTCAAAATTTGCGATACGTATAAAGCGACACAAAAGAAAATTTTCATTCGGTTCTTAAAATTTTCAATAGAGTGAAAATTCATAAAAATAATACAACATAAATAGAAACAAACACGCGAGTATGTCTGTTCTTATAAAACTAAACGTATAAAAATATTTGTTGATAATAATGATGTTTATGTTAATTAAGTTGAAATAAATTATAATCATGCGTAGAAGGATGAGGTTCTTGCTATTTTCATTGTTTAACAATATTTTTATATATTTTTTTTTTATTTTAAATCAATATGTATGTTGTCGCATGTTTATTTTATTTAAGGCGTCGAAAACACTTTATCCTGAGCCTCGAATTACAATTTGTAATCAGGGAACTAGTTCTGACGTTCATGGTCGAATACTTTTTCGATTCAAAAGCAATTTTATTTCTAAATCTTTCAGCCGATACTGATCGAATCGAAATTATTTTTTTTCAGTGTTGTAAAGTATTTATTTGAGTTTTTACAACAAAAATTAAAAATTATATTGCTTGCGAATCGAAAATGTATTCGATCACGACTGCCAGAATAACCCCCAGATTTGAATGATGATGAACAATCGACCATAATCAGATCTCCTGCTTTTTTAGAGTAGTACAAGTCCATCTAAATCTATAAATGTTTATGAATTTTAGAGTTCCAGCATACAATGCTGCTCCTTGCAACCCCCAGAGTTAAGCAAAATTTAGGTTGTAGCTACCACGAGTATAGACATAACCTTTAATTAAATGAATTTGTAAGTTCGACAAAAATAGTTAAAAAAGTATGGGGAACTAAATTAGAATACACATTCGAAATAATATGAAAATTTATATTGTAATAAATGTTACTCACCATGAGAACTTAATCCCAGGTTCTATTTGTTGTTTTTTTCAGCTAATTTTTTTGACATTTTTCTCATTTTTAATCCATTTTTATCGATTTGGATGATTTAATATAGAAAAAAAAATGTAAAGGCATTGTCGACCGATAGATGCATCATACATATATTGGCGTTTCTATCGATTCAGAATAAGTATATATACTTTTTAGGGCCTAGAATCAATATTGAGTAATTACTAGGGACCGAATTTTTATGCTTAAAATAGAAAATATGCACTTTAAATTGTTCCTAACACATTTTTTATTCATAAACAAATTATTAAAATAACATAAAACCCCTAAAAATTCAGTCTCGTTACCGAAAATAAGGTACACCAAAAAAGCAGAAGTAAAAATATAGTAAAACACAAAATATAAAGTAAAACAATAATGTAAATTAAGTCACTTGCTAGATAGATATTTGAACCTTCATATAAAATTAATTAAGAAAAATACTCATTTTCATATACATTCATTTTTCACCACGCCGTTTTCGTAAAAAATTAAATTAAATATGCCAGCAGTTTGTGTTATTGTTTTGTATCCCTCATATTTCTAAAAACGTTATCAAGTTTTACTTAAGTTACCCTTAACTGCATACATTCTATTCATGACATTATCAATTAATTTAATTTGCATTCTCAATGGATTTGATTTCTCTAATTTTACAATAGTCTCAGAGATAAATCCGTAATTTAAAGACTTAAAAATTAGCCGAAATTTTATTTTTTGTAAATTTGTTATTTGTTTTTTTTTTTTGGTACTGCATTACCATCGTTCCATCACATTCTTGAATTGTTCAAAATTATCAGCATAATACACAAATTGGTTTTTAACAGGCTAATAAATCGGAATTTTTAATCCATCATGTGAAAGATATTTCGAAGTAGTTTCTTATAATACCAATACTTTTTAGATCCAGTTTTTAAAGTTATTGATAAGGGGAACGTTCGTAAATGCAGTTGTTGGGTGTCCCTTGCGCAGAAGTAAAGTTTAATGTTCATAAAAACATCACTTGTAAGAAACTTGGCATCACTCTCATATTTCAAAAGTTTTTTATGCTGTCATGCCGCAGCTCTGCAGCAAAATTTTTTTCTGATGCAATAAATTTTGACATAAAAAAAATCGTTTTATTTTTCTTTTGTGATGCTTTTTCTTGTTATTTATAAGAACACTGTCACTTTTTTTTCAATATTTTCAATAGAATTTGTCATCGATATTGTTGATAACATTTATTTATTATTTTATGTTTGCCCATTAAACTTTTGAAATTTAGCTCGTGTTCAAAAATTGAAACTTTGCACAGCTGTTGTGTAGTAAAAAAAGTATTAAGGCCCAACCATAATGTGCTTAAGTTGGTTTAATCAAATGTGCGAAAACATGTAAATCAAATAATGCAAACCATATTGAACTTAAGGCAACTTTTTACTAAATTTAATGAAACTGTCTTTTGCTTAAGCAAGGTGCGAATCTAATCGCACATTCTGTACGGAATCCAATGTTTTATTTGTTGTTTTTTAAAGTACATTTGAGATACTTTTTGTTAATTTTTGACAGTAGGTTAAGCAAGGCTATGCATATTATGGTTGGGCATTTAGCATTACAACAGCAACTGGTAACCACGCATCAGCAACAACATTTTGCATCACTGCAGCAGTGATGCATAGCTTTTATATATTTACGTACGTACCCAACGTGTTCTGAAACTTTTATGACGTGCGATGATGGAACAAAATTTTTATTTTATAAGCAGCATATATTTTTTTATGTAATCTGCTGTTAAAATTATATTGTTTATTAGTTCCAAAAAAACAAAATTAAAATATTTTAAATGATTTTTAATAAATTCATTTGTTTTTACGCTTTAAAATTTATTATAAATAAGTATTTATATATTTAGTGGTTTAAATTAAGTTTGTTACGAGTCTTGAATTATGCATGTTTTTCCATTTCATAAAAGTTTAAAAAAATGATAGTGGCACCACTGAAATATAAATACACAATAAAAAAACAGCTGTTTTTAATTTTTCAATTGTAGCTGTCGTATTCAAAGTAATTCAGTAGCTATCTACACGACTGTAATTGCACCCATCAGCATTTGTAGTCGTGTGTTCGTGTATCCTGCTGTGGTGAATGTGTTTAATGCATTAATCACTTCAAACTGTTCAAACTAAATCACTTCATTAATCACATAGAATCCACTGAACATACCTCAAACTGAGTATAATGTAGAATCGGCCAACACGAACTGAACAACCGGCCGCGATTTCTGCTAGTGCCCATTCACATTATACGATTTTTGTCGTTGCGATTCTTACTTTATAGGAAAGAGGGATGAGAGAAATTAAAAGGGGTACACAAGCGAGTGTCCTCTTCGATTCGTTTTGTTCGCTCATTCGTTCTCTCATTTGACGAAAAATGTATTGAAGTTCGGTTGCACAGAAAAAGTCGTAACGACAAAAATCGTACAATGTAAACATCAGACCGACTTCAAAGAGGAAACGACAATAATCGCAACGACAAAAATCGTATAATGTGCATTGAGACTTAATGTTTTTCCTTAGTCTGAATTTACACGTTTCATCTTTTGATGCTCAACTTCTTTTCAATTCCCTTTTAAAGATGCAAATATATTCACACACAGCAATCGGTTTCAACTTTTTTCGGTACAAAACAACAACAATTTTATTAATAGCGAATCAAAGAGAAAAAGAAAAGAAAAAAATTACATGCAGCCATCGTTGTGCATATACCAACGAATAAAAACACAAAGCGTACTGACCGAGTACAGGCATCTCCGTACTATACCCCTTTCTTCTTTCTTCTCTCACCTAAAAACATGAGAGTTGAGCATCAAAAGATAAAACGTGTGAAAGCAGACTTAAATAATTCATAAATTTTCACAATTTCGTCTTTAATATGTTTAAAATAATCTTCTGATAACTTTATAAAAGTATTTTTATCCATTTTTAATACTTTAAATATATATAAATTTGTTTGTTGTGTTTTTTCTTAATCATCTGTAATCTTAATCATCTCAAATGTAATGTGAACGGCTTTGATTAATTAATCAACATTTTGCTTAAACGCGTTTAAAAACTCAAGTGTGAACATAGACCCCTTTCACACTCGGCAAGTTTGTAGATGTCAGAGGTAAGGTCGGGGTAAGGAAAAAAAAATTTTGTACAAGTTACTTGCCGAATGTGAAAGGGGTCATAGTATAAGTATGTGATGAAGATTATGGGGACTAATTCCTACCTAGAATTTTAGGGAGCTTCAAAAATATATTTCCCGAAAGATTACGGTTTGCATGTCGATTATAATCTTAATCGCGATTAAACGGATTTTTATAAAACCTTGCTTTATAAATAGTGTTTTTGCATACAAAGTTAAAACATTGTTTAACATTAAAACTATTAACAGCTGATTTTGCGTTCACATTACAAGTTTTATTAAATCAGGTTTTAACTCACAGTTTGTCTAATAATTTTGTGCAGAATAAAACTCTTTTCTCGTACACAGAAAAAGACAAATCAATTGTCATATTGAATACCAAATTCGTCAATACAATTTATTTTTTAATTGAAAAGGCTCCAACAACCGAACTCATAAATATAAAAAATACTTTTGTTAATTCAAATTGTTGATATTTAACAAATATTTTTAACAACGAAGTTGCAATATTGAATAAAGTTTTTGTTAACAATTATATTAAAATTTTAATTACGAATTTGTCTTATTAATATAATATTTTGTTGAGAACTAGCTTATTGCCTTTTGAAAGAATGAAATGCATCTAAGTTATTTCTTTAATTCATTTTTATTGAAATATAAATTAAAAACTATCATTAATATTTATTTCAGCATACTTATTCAGACGTAGAACTGGATGCGCAATAATGTTCCTCTTAATAAAAGGGAATCTTGCCACAATTATAGACTTGTATTTGAAAACTAAAATTAACAAAAGACCCATTAAAATCTCATAATATTTCAAACCACAACTTTACTTACCCCTAGGATTGATTCAGTTTTTCAATAATCTGCCTATCTTTAGGGTTTACGGGCATTTTCACCAAGTTCGGTTATAATTAACTATCGGTTATAGCTGTCAAAACATATTGGTAACCGGAACTTTAATTGAAAGTTAGTTTTAACCGAACTTGGTGAAAATGGCCGTTAGTGATTAAAACCCAAAATATTTAAAAAAAAAATGTTTTTGACACAAAATAAATTACATTTAATGTATTTATTTTTTAACTGAAACAAATTGTTACTATGACAATTTACAAACCTGTTAATAACGAAAATTGTTAAATATATTTGGAAAACTTTAAAAATATCCATTAATTACTTAATAACTCTTGTTATTATTTTCTCGTAGAAATAAATAAATTTGTATAAGAAATGAATGAATGCTTGGAAACTAAACAATTTTATATAAAAAATTAATTTTAGAATATTTCATTGTTTTGACCATAGTTAGTGTTTTTCATACGGGATTTCCCGGGTCAAAAATCCCGGGAAATTTGTGCGGGAATTCCAGGAATTTTTTTAAATTTCATTTTGGGAACTTTACTGCTTATATGTATAATTGCAAATAAGTTGTGTGTTGAAATAGAGCTTAGCCGTTAGGCAAAAAAGTCAAAAAATCACATTTTAAGTTTTTGATTGGCTTTAATTAAATTGTTATTCTCTTTTTTTTAGTCTAAATCTCTTAAGTCTAGCACAACTGCTTCTAATCTTTAGGAAATACACTAAATAAATATTTTTCAATTTAACATAACGAAAAACTACAGTTTCTGTTTCAAAACATTTTTGCCAAAAGCCAAAGAAGTATCAATTCATATCCGATAATGTTTAATGCTTTGAAATTTTGAAAAAAGGAGAGTAAAAATGTACAGAATATTTAATTTGTTTAAAGACCCAGATCCGTAGAAAAGAAACGGTTATAATCACTGAAATCTTCTTGATAAAAATTAGAAATAGGCTTTCAAACGATTCTGTAAATGGTTATTCTAAACTATTTTAACAGAAATATTTTGTAATAATTTGTTTGAAAAATTTAACATTTTTGGTTTTATATAAAACCTGTTGGCCTTGAATCTATTCTGTAGCAATAAGTGATTAAGTCTATTTTTTAGTTTTAAAGGAGAACAATTAATAACTTTAAAGGTGGCAATTCTCTGCGGTTAAAGTTTTTTATATTTTAATTTCTAAACACTCCTAATGTCACAGATCGGAAGTTTTTTATTATTTCAAATGTTATTGCACATTGAAAATAGATAACCAAAAAGTAATTTTGCTATAACTTCATGAAAAATCCTACAAAATAAATGATATTTTGTGCTTTTGAACATGAAGATTTTAAGGTGCTTTTAATCCCTTTTTCCTTTTTGCCACAGAAATAAAAAAGTTGAATGTATTTAAAAAATTATTTAATTGATATCAGGAAATGTTATTGGTCCAAATACATTAAATACAATAATATTTTGCATCGATTTGTATTGAGCGGGAGTTCCCGGAATCCCGGGAAATTGAAAAATTACGAAAAAGTCCGGGAAAAGAAAAACTCTAACCATAGTATAATAAGTACCAGGGGGAGTTTTCATTATTTACCCATGTAATGTCAAATTAATTTATTTGATTTTTGACGCTTGTTTTTATTTTTTCCGTATTATCTTTTGTTTGACGTTATATGGGTTTTGAAATTGAGAACAATATTTCTAATGACTATACCTTGTACTTATTCTACCATGGTTTTGACTTTTTTTTTTAAATTTATTTAGTTTTATTGAGCGCCATCCCAGCTAGCATTTAGGTGGTAATTGGGTTTTCTTAGATCCCATTTGATGGTTAAAAACGGACTAAAGCGATTAAAAGAGTCCATATATCTGACCTAAAACCCAAAAGGTATTTTAAATTAATTCTGATGTATTGCATCAACACAAATGTACCGAAATTTGGCAATTTAGGAATCTTTCGACATAAATTTGAGATTTTATAAACAAAAAACAAAAGGCCCTTACTACAAAAGATTATTAGGTAAACGCTTAAAGGCCTAACTTACAGTTTGCATAATATGCAGCATTGTCAATTGTCAAAAAAACTGGTAGGTTTAACAAGAACAATAGAAGAAACATAAATTATAAACGGTTTAAGGCAATTAATCATTTTAAATAGTTTGTTGCTTCTCCTGTAAAATTTTCAAGATTTTAGATAGGGACTTTTACGTTTTAGGTGAATAACGATGGGATGGTCCATATGTTAACATAACATTAACATTTCGTAATATTATCAAAATAATTTTCGTGGGAATACAAAATATAATAAATGATTTTGTTATTCGTGCTTAATTCCCAATTTTTATTATTTGATAAAAACGCTGAAATTTATTGTCGATGGGATAAGCTATTCCTATTCTTACACGCTTAAGTAATATTGGGAATTAAGGACGAAAAACAAAATCATTTAAATTAAGTTTTGTATTCCCACGAAAATTATTTTAATAATAAACTGCAAGTGCACGGCCTAAAAAAACTGACTGGAAGCCCGCTTTTAATTTTGTTTGCGAAAACAATAAAGCGAGTTGTTTTTGTTTTTATTTTGTTTTTCTTAACCTACTTACAACTACAATTATTGTTGGAAGAATTCCAATCAATTGTAGTGGGGAATGTAAGGAGAGATAAACTCACTGTTTATTGTTGATGATTTTATTTAAACTTTGATATTGTTACAAATATAACTATTCTTATACGCTTAACCGTTTTATTTGGTTTAATATCTTTAGTTTTTCTAAAATCTTTATGGATGAAGTATCCTGACGATCTGGCCTAAGCAACCAGTGAAATGCGCATAGGAATGAATAGCTTATCCCATCAACAATAAATTTCAGTGTTTTTATCAAATAATAAAAATTGGAAATCAAGCACGAATAACAAAATCATTTATTTCTAAATATTTTTAAATATTTTGTATTTTTGTTCATTCGTGTTGTCAAATTTAAAGAGAAAAATAGAAATTTTCTTTTCAGCCAAACAAATTAAAAGATTGGCTAAAAAAGAAGCCCATACAATTAATGAAAATAAATGAAATTGCGAATGGTTTCTAATTTCCTTAACGTGAACTCGATAACTTTTGGTTGGTTAAAAATATAATTTGTTCAAAAAATCAAGGGTCACTTCGATTAGAGAAAAAAATTCAAAATATGACAATCAAAAAATTAGGCCCCTTTTAACGGTTCACAACTCAACTCAGTTGAGCTGTAATTTTTAGATTGTTGTACCATGCTTTATAACTTTGCTATATTGCGGCGAACAAAAACATCAAAAAATTACAACTCTACACATTGTTTTAATAGGTAATAGGGCCCATAATTAACAGGTATATAATTAACTATTCAAAAATGAGACGAAAAATACTAACTAATGATTATAAAAACTACCATTAAATCGCACAAAAAAGAATCAGAACATTGCATCACGAATAATTATTTGAGGTGATTCATCAGTAGCAGGGTAGTGAACTATTTCTAATCAAAAAGCGCCGTGCTCCCAATCAAAAGGCGCTAAAAAGCGCTAAATAAAATTTAAATAAAAAACTTAATGAAATGTGTAAGAACTAAGTTTTATTAATTTCACTGGCCGTCAAAAAATCGTTTTAAATAAAAATATATGAAATACAAAGTTTTTGCAGCGCAAAATTACTGTAGCAACTACTCTACCTTACATTAAAAATACTTGTTTGAAAAATATATAATTTTGTAAAAATGTAGCATTGATTTGAATTACATATAAGTTTTTTGTAAAATATAGCAAATATTTTAAATTATTCTTGAGTAAACTTAAAACTGGATAACATAATTTTTCAGTTTTCAGTTTTTCTATCATGTCTATTTTTGTATGGGCCAGACTAATATTTCGACCAAAATGAGAGGCATTTATGGTACATATATTTTATTAGAACTTGCGAACGATTTGTGCGATTTTGATCTTTTACAAAAGATTATTTTCAATACTAATTTTCATATTATTCGAATGTGTATTCTAAGTCAAATTACAATCCTCAAAAAATTTTATACTTTAATGTGTCTTATTCCTTTAATATTTTCCAGGAATATTTTGTATGCACTATCAGACTTTTTGTTTGTATATTTCTGTTACATAAAATTTACAATAGGCACTATCCAGTTATAAGATACAAAGATTGCTGACGAAGGCCGTAGCGGGCCAGAAAATGCATAACATTCTGCTGGTATCTAATAGTTGTATAAATTTTCTTAACAATTTACTTCATTGCTAGCCAAAGGATAGCTAAAGTAAGCCTCCTAACAGAAATATACAACAAAAATTCTGATAGTGCATACAAAAGTATTTAAAAAACGGAAACAAATTTTGGTTTAATGTGTCTTGATTTTAATGTACATATGCAAATAAAAGTACAACACTTTTGGGTATCTATAAAAGCGATAATTTAGCGCTCTTTTAAAAAAAAGGCGCTTAAGAAGAAATATATATTCGACAGTTAAAAAGCGCTAGATCTAGCGCCAAAGGCGCTAAATTGGCAACTCTGATCAGTAGTGTAGCACTTTCTCACAACAAGAGTATTCTTAATTATCGAAAAATGAGCTCATATGCGGTTATGTGAAACTGATTCCTAAAAGATTCGATTGCGATATGAAATTCTAGCTGGGATTAAACATTATCTCATGTTTTCAATCTTTTTAACTTGGTAGCACTGAATAAGTACAACATTATACAGAATTTATATGGTTTTCACTTTTATATAAAATAATATAAACAAAAATAGTTTAGTTTGGATTAAGCTCTTTCACTCGGCGGCTATCCATTCGCGCATTGCTTCATTGAATCATTTTGCGTTAAGTGCTTAACTGCTTGTCTTCTACATTTTTAGAATAACTGCATTGCCTTTTGCAACTTTATTAAATACTACTAATAATATATTTTAAGAGAAATGCCACATCCGAGCGACATTTTTGTAGACTACTTTCTTTTGTTCTTATTTTAATCTCTGGAAACCCCCTAAATAAAATAATTTATTATATGAAGACAAAAATGCATGTGGGTAAAATTTTTATTTAAAAAATTTTTTCATTATAAAGAAAATTTTACTGTATGGAAATTGATTATAAGGAGATCAAATTACACTTAAATTTATACAAAAAAGTAGTGTTTTAAAAATCAATTCATAATAGGGAGAGCTTCATTGTATAGAAGTTCGACTGTATTTCATAAAATCTACTTAAAACCAATTCAAAAAAGGTTTTAAGATGATTTTAACCACATAATTATCTATGGTAAACCCAGGTTTTAGTGATTGGTTGTATCGTTAAAACAAAAATTTGTGTTAAAACCTGACCCTACGTCTGTATGCGCAATTTGTATATGTTAACATAAGCAATAATGTCGGCAGAATGACGTCACAGAAATGTTCTGTTTAATATTTGTTTTCAGTGTGGAGTAAACGTATGTCTAAACTCAAAACATGAATTTGGATGTAAATAAATACTTACATTTTATTTGGCAACTAATTTATTTCTAATTATTTTTTTATTAGTAATTTGTAAATTTTGTATTTAAATTTTAAACGTTTAAAAGCGCAGCAATGTATTGTAACATTTCTTGCTGAAATGTTCAAATACATATTTATGCAGTCCACACGTTAATATATAGTGCTGGCAATAGAATTTGATACATAGTTGCTACGGCAATAATTACCATACAAATTGCTAGTCTAGACAAAGGCTTAAGTGTGAAAACACTATACAGTTTAAATTAAAAAAGGCTCAGTTAGCCGGGAGTAATAGTAACGTTGCAAATCAGCTGCTTCATTTTATTAAATGTTACAGCCGTGCCTTAACAAGAGCGGAAGGCGGAACGTTTTCTTTTGCTTAGCTTTTACGCTGATGATATCCCATACCTTAAAGCAGCCCATACACAATTCAATTGTCAACTGAGTCGGTTGTTGTCCAAATCAAAGCGTGTATGCCTTTGTCAATTGATTAGTTTGACGGTTGTCTAGTTGGTTGAAGAAAAATCAAAAGATTTAGATTTTTCGAGTTGACTACTAAATCTTTCAATTCGATTGTACTGTGTGTGCTCGAGTCTCTTGATCAGCTGTCAAAATTAATGTTTGTGCTTTTCTTTTGCAAAAAAAAGGAAGTATTTTAAAAATTGTATTTTATTTTATTAAATTAACTTAAAATCTTTCAATTCAGTTGATGAAGTGTGTGGCCAAGCATCAATTCAGTTGAAAGACTCAGTTGACAATTGAATTGAAACGTGTATGGGGCGCATAAGACGAAGGTTAAACTATAAGTTTTATGTTTCAGTATTAGCAGTTTTTGTTTACTAAAAAAAATTCCGACGTGGTTTTGAATCTATAAAATCGGAATTCTATAAATATTCTCATAATCTTAAGTATTTTATAGCTTTTATAGCAAATGTTATGAAAACCAATTTTTTTTTTAGTATTTAAGTCAGTAATTAATTAATTTGTAATAATTAACATGAATTAATTTAAATACATTTTCGTTAATAAATAAAAGGAATATCGCAAAGTATTTTCGATAAAGTTGAAAAAATTGGCAAATTTTAATATTAAAATTAGCATTTTAAATTTATTGTGTGTTGGTGTCTTTCTTGTCTTAAGAAAAAAATGATGAGCTTGTTCCGAAAATTTGACTTGGCCAATGAAAAGTAAAATTTATAGGTAAAATTTAAATAAAAAGTTTAAATACATTTTTGATTTTTGTAGAATACGACTTAAATTAAGCTCCAATATTTTATTCTCAGGTTTTATAAAAATAAAAAAGATGTTCGCAAATTTGTTTTTAGTTTCATAAAGTGACTAGAACAAAAGTTTTATACTGACTCGCTACCAAAAATGAGGGATCCAAAGACGACTGATTTTAAATTCTTATTAGGTGTGCGGCGAAAATATAACCTATAGCGAATGCGAATGCAAGTAATGAAATTAAATATTTGCGAATGCGAATACTTGCAATATGCTAAAAACTCATAGGCAAATAATTAAACCCACACCACAATAGTGGCGAGGGTATCATGCAACAAAAATATTTTGTAAAAACCCATATTTGAAGTTTTAGCGTAACTGACTGTATTTCTGAGACAGCTGGAACGGGTTTCTTTGCACATTTAACTACTCTCATATGTGCTTCGTATGCTTGCACCGTTTTATCTTTGAAACTGTATTTCTTTGCGAACAGACTTTAAGATTTTGCAGTACATCACGCAATTTCTACCTTCCACAACCTTCATTCAAGCTTTTAATTATTTGCTTTATAATGATGTATGACATACTTGTAAGTCTGTTAGCAAAGTGCTCTCTCTCAGCATACCAGTACCCATGTTCTGTAACTTTAGTCACTAAAGTTTAGTGAGATCTTCTCGCATCGAAAAGATGTGAAACAAAATAATGCATCGCTTCTCGAAAAGTGAGAAAAAGTGTGTCTGTAACTCATGTCGAAAACTATCACAAAAGATTACGTCGTTACGTTATACATAAATGTCATAACATTTCACACAGAGCCGACTTTAATGTTTGTTGTTTGCAAACGAGCTTTGAAAACATTCGTATACTTTATAAAAGTGTTAAAACAAAATAATTAAACAATGAAGAAATGTGCCAAAAACAAAATCTTATTATTATGTTTCATTGTATTTTTCTTTGTTTTTTAGTGTTGAAATTTTCCTCGCCTCATTTTTATTCATGAGTTCATTTGACAGTTCAAAGCGAGAACTTTTCTCAAAAAAATGTTACAGACACACTTCTTCTCTAAATTGGCGAGTAATTTCCTAACGTGACAGCTAGAACTCGTCAAAAAAAAGTTACAGGCACAGTTTAGTGAGAAAAGCAGCTGTTTATTTCAATATATCGCTCATTTGCTGCAAAACCGGCATAAGTCAAAAAATCCATTTCGAGAAAAACGCGTTCAAAGTTTTTGATTTGCTCTTATCACTTAGAACAAATAACGATACATTCTCTTCAAATGGGGAAAGTATAAAAGATATAAAGATGAATCTTATACACAATATAAAGAAAAACATAGCGAACAATTCTGCATCACTAACTCCAAAATTTTATTTTTTTGATTTATGCCGGCCTTGCAGCAAATGAGCGATATGGCATTTTTGTTTCATTTCACATATTTCAATCGAAAAGTTACTCGACGCGAGAGTTACAGAACAAGGGCACAGGCATGTCATGCCAAGTATGACCGTCAAATAGGCGCTTTATACTTGAAGTCCAAGTTATATTTTATAAACATAAGTTCTGATGGTTTATCAATCTTAAGTGCGTTATGAATGGTAAATTTAATTGTCTTCAATTAGATTTTAAAGACTTACTCAAGGTCTATCCAATAGGTCTGCTTAAGAAGCCAGATGTTTATTTGGTTTTTTCCTCAACGATATCAAAAGTTGTTTACATTTTCCTTATACGTGTATATTTTTGTTTACTTTTTTGGTTTTTTGCCACACATACATGCACACAAAACACATTTTTCCTTTTGTTTTGCCTATGTAGTAGTAAGATTTTGACAACGGCGAGGAATTTTACACAAACAAAATGCCTGTTGTTTTTTGTATTGTTGTAGAAGTAAGCAGACCTATTGGATAGGCCTTGGACTTACTTATATGCATTTTCGTTTTTTTGTCGTTTGTTGCCAATTATTTTCTTAAGAATTGCCCTCATTAGATATTCGCCTACATTTCCAAATGCGAATGCGAATATATGTTTGTATTTGTAACCGCTCTTAACACACAGGCTCTGTTGCCAGTTTGGATTTTGTTCAAATCTGCAATTTTTTTTTTTTTTGCTTTAATGTTAACTATGTATATAAAGTGCTGGTTCAGTTCAGTTCTATGCAATCAGTTGTGTGGGCAATATTCTTCTTCTTTACCTTAAACTCATCTATCATATTACAAATACAAAATACCTTCCATTCTTTTTCCCCCTCTCTCTTAAAACTCAAGACTTGACAAGTCAAACTTGACGTATGTAAACCAGCACTTAGTGTAAGAATACATATTGTTATCTTGCCTCGCTTTTAATCAAATTTAATACATAATTTCACAATTTTTTAGAAAAAGGTGCGACTTGTCATTTAGGTCAGAGTGATAATTTTTTTTATTGTTTAATTTACTGCTAAATATACAGCAAACGTAATTTACACAAGAACGTAGATACTTAAAAATAGACATGTAAAAATCATACAGAAACACTGACTCTTTAGATATGCATGCATGTAGTACGATGTTATCAAGTCCTATTATCTTATCTAGAGTTTTATTTCGATCCATCCATGAATATTGACAAAAATGCCCTCAAAGCAAACGATCGGTTTAAACTCGATCTATCTGTCGATTGTTTTTTTTTTTTTTTGTTTGTATCTCATCCCCCAAAAACAAAAACGATTTACAGAAAACAACAGATAAACAAAACAAAAAAACAAAATTCATTCACATGTTATGTTTTTGTTGTTTTTGTGTGGTGGAGATGTATTTATGTATGTATGTGTTTGTTCAGTACTTGTACATTATTTTGCGTACTTCATTGTCAGTTATCTTGAACTCTGACCATCTGACCTCCAATGAACTTTGAATCAACAAGCAGCCGCAGTCGTGGCAAGAACAAAACCAACACACATACGCCTCAACACAATCTACAATCCCAAATACAAGCAAACGAACAAGCGAACGAAGAATACGAGTACTTGGCAAAAGTATTTAATTCAAAATTGTTGCTAATTTTTATTTTCTTTCTAAACGAATAGTTGCAGTTTTGACCAACACTCACTCACTAAAGCGCACTTAAACACATACACACGCTCATTTTTACACAGATACACATGCGAGAAAAAAGAGACTCAATAAAAGATACAGCGATGAAGTGGGAGAACTTGTAGTAACAGACCAATATTTGAAGGGGGCTCTTGGGGGAACCCAGTACAAATAAAACAGAATGCACAACAAGTGAGCAAAATAGAGTGTAATCACAATTAAGTGCGAGTACGTTGGGCCATCATGACAAACAAAAAAAAAAAAAGAAAAACTGACAAAAAAAAGCATTAAAACAAAAAAGCGCAAGGTGCCAATGTGTCAATGTCGAGAGAAAGCTAAAATTCACTTGTGCTCCCCTTTTGGGTAGATTCTTAATGACTTCTAGAAATCATCTCTCACGTGTTTACAGTTCTTCTCACTTAATAAACAAAAGTGTTTGCATCAATGTTGCCGAGTAGTTGCATTCATTTGATAAGACACTGCACTGCAGATTCTCGTTTTTATAACCAAAAACAAACGGATTGTTGTCATATTGATCTTTATATTTGGGAACCTTGTAAAATTTTAAGCGGTTTCCATCTGTTAAAATCACAAAAAGCTCAAAATTGAAGACAAGGTTTGGTAAAAATAATTTTCTTTTTGTATTTAAAATGGTCCACGTGGTGCATCATTTAAACTAGCCTCTTATCAATGTTCTCCCGGAATAAGAGTTTTGGCACGATATCAGCCTCATTGATTGAGCAAAAGCAACATTATTTAGCATAAATATTTTGTTTGTATTTACAACGTATTACCAATAAGCCAAATCGGCAAATTGTTTCATATGGCCCTCCAAAAATTAAAAAAAAAAATTACGTTCGATAGAGGCCATGATTTTTGTATTAAATTTGTATTGCTGTTGCAAGTTGTTTAAAAGAGCATTATTTTTAGAATAAAAAAAAAAATTTTTTTATTACAGAAATCTTATTAAAAAACGACTCTTAAAATTCTTTCGTTTTACGTTTTCAATTTCCATGACACCCCTGTATATTAATGATGGTCTGGATAGAACTATTTGTTATATGTACATATGTATATCTGTGGCATTTTGACAAAACATCTTAAGTCGAGATAAGACAGCAAACAAGTTTTTAAAAAAATTCGATAAAAATCATTTTTATTAAATAAAAATATAAACCAAAATTAAAGAAATATTTCGTTAATAGTGCAAACGTAAACAAAAATACGTTTTGACTGAAAATTCGTATGATTAACAACAGTTTTTCAACTTTTTTAATTTAACTTTAGATGTTTCGTCGAAATGCCAAAGATATATTTCTTATATTTTATGAGGGTAACTGCTAAAGTTTCGGAACTTGGTAAAAATAACTTGATTATAAATGACCCAAATTGGGCTTGATTTTTTAACTGGGGTGAAGTGTGCTAAGTGTACACATTTGGTAAAAACAGCTTAGTTATCAATACAGTACATCAGATAAAAAGTGGATGGAATTGGATTAGAGAGCAATATAAATTGCTTTGTATGTATCTGGAAAAAGACAAATTGTTTTGTTTTCTATACAAGACATTGTCAAATATTGAATTGGAAAAGTCCCAAGTAATATGCATAAAAACAATTGGGGGATTCACATGGTGTCATAAAATCATATTTCTTAAAATAATAATATGAAAAAATACGACTGTTGTGATCAGACGATTTAAAACAAATATAAACAAGTAAGAAAGTATAGTTGGTCAAGCCCAACCATATGATACACTACACCACAGTATTTAAAAACAAATTTTCGAGAGGAATCCATTTATGTTTTAAATTTTATTAAATCTGTAAGATAGTTTTGGAGGTGCAGAAATTGCACCCTATCTCCCTTCGAGATCCTATTTTTTTAAAAAACTGAATAGCTTACGTGGTCATATAAACATGGATCTATCTATATTTTAAATTTTATTACAATCGGTTTGATAGTTTTTGAGAGGCAGAAATTGCCCCGTGGTCCTATTTAAAAAATATAACACAGCTTGTACTTATGTCCATATAATATATAGGTCGATCTATGTTTTAAATGTCATTAAAGACCCTATTCCGGCAAGCAGTTTGTATGGCGGCTTTGTGAAGTTATGCACCGATTTTCAATAGGCTAGGTCGAACCTTTACAGTAAATTTCATCAAATTATCTTCCAAATTGCGACCTGTACTTTGCGCACATGGTTACATGGACAACCGGCCAGCCGTACGGACATCGTTAGATCGACTCAGAAACTGATTCTGAGTCGATCGGTATACTTCAAGGTGGGTCTATGAAAGATATTTTAAGGTGTTACACACATCAGCAGAAATGCATAATACCCTCGCCACTATTGTGGTGCGGGTATAAACATAAATGTTAACCAAAAATAAAAATATTTTTTAATTCTAATCCATGAATTAAAACATTAAATTAGATCATACCTGGCTATTTTCCTATTTTCACTTCAATGAGGTTAGCGATGCGCACTGGGTTATGCCAGTTTCTTATAAAATTAATTTTCTTTGAAGCGGAAAGTGAAAAATCATTAAAGGAATTTCAAAAAAAATTAAGCAAAATTATTTACCCTTTTGTGCCTTTCGTAGCAATATTTATTTCTTTACAAGTTTTCCTTTAACTCATTTGATTAAAATAAAAAATTATTAATATTAAATTTATGAAGTTTATCCTGTTCATGGCCCAATTAGTAGGTCTGCGCACAACTACAACAATGCAACAATAGAAAAAACAACATGCGTTTTGTTTGTGTATACAAATGGTAAAAATGTCAAAAAGTTGTCAGTTATCAAGAAATATGTGTTTTGTATTTTTCATGTATTTTTTTGTTGAATGAAAAATTTTCAATCGAAATTTTCATAAAATATGTTTATTTTGAAAAAAGTGCTTAGAACTAATTGGGCGGTATAGAATCAATATAAATGAAATGCATTTTTACATTTTGCAACATACAACCAGTATTTGCTGTTTAAAAAACTTAAAGGCGGACAGAATGGAGAACATTTATCATTTCCTCCTCCGTTGTGATTCAGCAGCGCCAATGTATTTATCATTTGATGCCGAAAGTGCCACGTCCAAATCATGTACAAACAAAAATTAATCTGAATATAATCATTTAAACTTACTTACTAAAGAAGGTAAGTAACCTCCTCCGCCTGCATATGGTTGTAAAGAAAACAACAGAAATGCTTTACTTTAATAGAAGAAGTGTCCCCTTGGTCAACATGTTCGTCTATGTAAATTTCTCTTCTGTTATTTAATTAAAAATTTTTATTTTGATGTTGTTTTCTTTACACCATATGCAGGCGGCGGAGGAAAGTAAGCAGTCTTTAATGAGCAGTTCAAATTCTTATCCTCAGATTAATTTTTGTGTATTGAATCGTTCATACCAAATAGGAGTTTTTAACTTTCTTTGGGCATGGCACTTTCGGCATAAAATGATAAATACATTGGCGCTGCTGCATCATTACTGGGAAGTAGACGATAAATGTTATCCATTGTGTCCGCCTTTCAGTTTTTTATTTATTTCTTATATTTTTTATTATTATACATAATTATTTAAAATTTTTGTTCACATTTTTAGCACAATTATTGAATTTATTTTCTAATATCACAATAAGAAAATTAATTTTTTGAAATAAAAAATCATATTAAAAAAGTAAAAAATTTTTAAAAAAACACAATGGCTTTAAAAAATGTAAACAACTTTAGACATTTTGCCCATTTATGCCTATGCAAGGCCCATCTATCAAGTCTGCTTACTTGTACAAAAACAAAATACAATTCTTTTTAGTTGTCAAAAATTTACTACCCCATATACAAAGCAAAAGGAAAAAACGTGTATGTGTGGCATACCATAAACGTATACATGCACATGTAAACAACTTTTGACAACTAAAAAGAACATAAACAATGATCATCGGGCTTCTTGCACAGACCTTTGCAATGGGCCTTGTGCCTATGTATTATTCCTAAAAACACAACTCTGTAAAAAATCAGCAGGCGTTTCGAGCAGACCTTCAAATTGGGCCATGATCCTGTTTTTTTAATTTTTTTTCTGAGGAGTTTTAAAAATGTCATAAATAAAAAGTTTGGAAAAATTGTTGAGATATATTTTCGTTGTGAAAAGGGTTTCTACGCGAAAAAAATTATTGTTCGATATCTAGAGAAAATTAAAGACAAGAAATATCGAACATTGCCTTCTTATTAATGCCAAAGTTAACTGCTTATTTATCTACAGTAGCTCCGAGCTAAACTCGTACACCTGAAATAAGTTTGTCTTTTATTACCATATTTAACCTTTTTGGCATACATTGAACCAGTTTCTCACAAAAATTTTACTTGATTTTTTGCTATTTTTTTCGAAGTGCTTTTTCAAGTTTTTATCTTGGTAAAACTAATCATTTTCACCAAGGCAGAGTTTTTTCTTGCAAAGCGAGACAATTTTGCTTTAAAAAATTAATGTACTCATGCTGGTCTATGATTCCTTCAACAATACACCAGACCCGTATTTAAAAAAATAACCCCAAATCATTATTGATCCACCACCGTGCTTTACAGAAGGTCCCATATTTTTGACAAAAAGTGCTTCATTTGAACTTCTCCATTCATAAGCCCGGCCATCAGAACCAAATAACTTGCAGGTACTCTCGTCTGTAAAGAGCAGATCCCAATTAAATATTAAAAAAATTTATACCTACACCACAATAAGGCGAAGGTATTATGCGCTTGTGCTGGGGTGTGCAAGACTAACAAATATTTGACCTAGACCCACATTTTAACATACCGTTGGACTCAAAATCACTTCCTGAGTCGATCTAATGATGTCCGTCCGTCCGCCCATCCGCCTGGCTGTCCATGTTACCTTTGTCCAAAGAACAGGTCGCAATTTCAAATATAGTTTGGTGAAATTTGGTTCGTTAGGATGGTCGTTAACGGTATGGATCATATTTGTTTTCTATTTGTCCATGCTCTAACCCCGCAATTCGGTGGGTTTGGATAAAAAAAGACACCAAGAAAAGTTTTAGGACAATCGGCGAAGGCTAAACCGTCCCTCACGTCCGCCAAAGCTTGAGAAAAATCGCTAAGTCCGAATTTTATGCCTTAAAACTTGGAAAATATTAATTTTACATAAAAATCGTTTACAAAGAAGTTGTTATTGGTGAAGTTTTCAACAACTTTTGTCTAAATAAGTTTTCTCTAAATCTCATATTTAACAAAAGGAAACAAAAAAAGAGTTAACAGCAGCATTGATGCGAATTTTTTCTTTAGAACTATTTTTTCTTCCACACGTGAATTCAGCTTCAATATTTGCGTTTGCTTACTAAAAAAGCAATAGTCAAACGCATATAATTTGTTTCTGCCATACCTACCCGCTTTCTCCATATCTTAAGGGTCTCCCATACAAAATTGTTAATGCAGACTAGAAATATATTGAAGTAAAAGGCCCATAACTGCCAAGGCATCGCCCCTAGCGACATAAAATGTACGACGGACCTTCATTAGTTTTTGTGCTTAACATTTTCTTAAAACATACTTGCCATATATCTCCATCCCTTAGGGTGCTCCTATACAAATATGACGGTTTAATGAAAATCTTAAATTTGGCCTCCGCAGCGTCTTGGATGCCCTAGATGAGTCACATGTATGACCGATCCCACTTAATTTTTTATCGCCATCATTTATTTTTAACATACCTACCTGCTATCTCTATTACTAAAGGGGGCTCCCATACAACATTTTCAATACAGACTGGGAATATATTGAAAAAAAAATACCCATAACTGCCAAGGAATCGCCCCTAAGGGGATAAAATCTTTGACCGACCTCCATTAGTATTTTGTTTTTAGCATTTTTCAAAACATACTTGCCCTTTATCGCCAATTTTTAGGGATGCTCCCATACAAATATTGCGTTTTGTGAAATTCCTAAGTTTAATGGAAATTTTTCGTCTTTTGTGAATAAAATCAAAAGTTGTGAACAGATGTAAATCAATTATAGCTTTTTTTTTGTTTGCAAATTCGTTTTTTATATGTATAAAAAAAATTATAAGCACACCTGCATCTTCCAATATTTCATGATTTTTTAAAGAACAGCAATTTTGAAATTTTGCTAAAAAACTTATGTTCCTAAAATGACCGCGGATATAAGAAAAACCTTTAAGCTTTTTTAAAAGTAATTTTATTGCGGAATTTTGGTTTTTTTTTTAGTTTATTCAACTTATTCTCAAACTTTGCTGGGCGTGAGGGACGGCTAAGCCTTCGCCAATCGTCCTTATTTTGATTGCGTTCAACCTATTGGTACATACGTATTAATAATAATAAATCAATAGGGCGAAGCCTATTGGCCTATTGAAAGTGATATAAATCGGTCTATAATTTCATATGGCACCTAAACAAACTTCTTTCCGCAATAGGCCTTGTGTTCATATACCATCTTTTCATGGTGGTTTTTGTTGGTGGCCTCAGCATATATTCCCATACCAATACCACTCCCGAAAATAGCTTAAAATGCCATTAATTCTTTATAAATGTTGGTATTGATATAAAATTTGGTGGCATTTAGTTTTATAATTGTTACTATGCCATCGCAAAACTGTTTACTGGTAGCTCCAGTATTAACAATATGTCACATACAAGCTCCCTCTCTAAAATGGCTTTAAGGCGAACATAGATGTTGATATTTAGATAAAATTCGTCACAAAGAACTCTCACTGGAATCATAATTTCAAAACATAGTTTTGTTTTTATGAGCTTAAGATTCATTAAGTTTTTTTTTTTTTTGTTCAAATACATCCAAATCGGAATTTTTTGTCTTTAAAGTTATGGAGGGACCTTGGTCAATTTTATATATTGGCCCAGAACAATTTCGAACAACGAGCTATGGGCAGAAACCAGACAACAACCGATCCATCTGGAAATTCGAAAACGTAAATGTTGTTGGATTGGACATACATTGCGGAACCATCGACCGATATTGCAAGACAAGCGATAGACTGGAATCCGCAAGGCAGTCGACGAAATGGAAACATCCCTTCTTCATCAGCGTTGGAATTAAATAAAACATCGCCCATCCGACCGAGAATATTAAAATAAAATTGTTACGGCCCTATGCTCCTTGTAGGAGTTAAAAGGAACAAATATAAATATATTGGACAATCTTGGAGCTTCCAGTGCAAATTTTGTCCATGATATAAATGCTATTATAAAAGTTCTGGTTACCAAATTTTATTTCAATGTGTAACAAAATTTAGAAAGGTATGTTCGGACATAACAAATATTAAAAAAAAATAATCAAAAATAAAAATGTGTGAAGTTAAACATTTAATAAGTGTAAACTTAACTAAAGAAAGTTATGGTATTTGATGCACAAATTTGGTAAGACGAGGATACTCACCTTTTTCAATAGGTGAAATATCATCAAATTATCTTCAAAACTGCGATCTGTAAAAAAAAAAAAAAATCGCCTGATTGGCAACACTTCTTGTTGCTGTAATTGATTCGTAGAGCACATGAAGTAAAGAATATTTGAAATGGGGAGCAACTATTTAAAACTGAAAAGGGGAGAATTGTATCTTCTTATGTGCTCTTTTTACAGATACTCCACCGGCTCTCAATATCAGTTTCTCTCACTGAAAGCAAATAAATGTGTTTGTATTTCGATGTGGGATTGCGGTAGTATGACATGTATTTGTAGGTTTTCTTTTATGTATTTTATCTTCATTAAATAAATGCTCCTCTGTGTTTTGTTATCGTACAAAAACGTATAGCAAAGAGTACTTTACGATGGGATGGATTGTTGCGTTCAAGTTGGTGAGTGTTAGTAAGTGTCAGCAACGTACTAACCATACAAACGTTGTCGTCTCAGACGATGATTATGACAGTTTTTACACATTGTTGATTCGGTTGGGGCTTATTTGTATCCGCTGTTTATGGTCTCCTCTAGTTGGTCTGAGTATGCGGGACTGAGAGCGTGTATATCGCGGTGGAGTGTACAGACACAGCGAAAACAAAAAAGCAAATATAAAGAAGAAAAAAATAATTAATAAATTAAATAAAAAAAAACACACACACACAAAAAGATCTTGTAAAAGTATTTCAATCAAATATTCTCCACCGATCGATCGATCTTATCAAATGTGATCAAATTGTTTTTAATTTTTAACCATAAATTTTTAATTCTAACTCGGAGATCGAAATACTAAAAATTGTCAAAAGTTTTATGTGATTAATAGAGTGATTTAAACAAAAAAATAATACTAATAATAATAAAACAAAAGTGTGAAACGTAGATATGACGTACGTATATAACACACATGTAATACATACATATGTTTGTACAAAAATAAATTCTTACGATAGATACATCCATCCATATCTTATCAATTCATAGTGAAGTGACGAAAATACACAAAAAAAAGTTTAAAAAAATAATAATAACAACAACAAAAAAACAAGCACGTGACTGTAACAATTTGAATATTACGCAAAACAGACATCGAAAACTTTAAAGTTCCATGTATACAAACAAAAAAGAATTATTCAAGGTAAAGTTTGTAAATTCAGCAAATACATGAGTTTCGAATTTACAGAAAAAATATCACTTTTTTTACTTACAAATATATGTAACTATGTATAGTATGTATGCACAACGCTTAAATTTTACTGACACTTGTCTGTAATGTCTATTAAAGATTAATAACACTGAGTAACAAGAAATTTCCTGGTCAGCGAATCGAAAGCGAAATGGAAGTACACCGCTGGCCAACAAGGTTGTTACTAATTTGTTTTCTATATTATTTTATGACTTCGCAAACAAATGAAGATTTATTGAATAAAATAACAATTTCAATTTTTATTCAAATTAATTATCGACAAAAAATGAAGTGTCTAGAAAGTCAACCAAATGTTAATGTTTTCGTTCTTAAAATCACCGAATTTTTGTTCACTGTTGCAGCAAAAATTCATAAACTATATTCATATGTACATACATATCATTACCTCATATGGAAATAGACGTAACTACACAAAAATTTGACAAATTGTTTTTAATTTATTATCGCTCGTTTTATTAAACTCTAACGATCAAGAAATAAGTCACCAAGAAAACTTTATTATTATTGATTTTATAACATTTTTTGCTTTTCCTTCAAGATGAATAAAAAAAATAGTGTAGTAGCGTCCACTTGCATTTAATATGACGATATACTTTTTTTTTAATTTGATTTAAATAAAATCAAAATATGGGATATTCCAGCGAACAGTCTACTTTTTATAACATTACGCCAGAAGTAATTTAAATTGTTTTTAAAAAAAGTTTTATATGATTTGCCGTACATATTCACAAACCCTTGTATCGTTGTATCGATCGTATGTTGTATAAAAAACCAATAGTGAACTATGTATTTTAATACAACGTTCAATCGATAGAACGATACAAGGGATTTTGTGAATACAGCAAATAATTTACTTTTTTTAAATATTGGGGTAAAGCGCAACATGGTCCTAAAATACAAGCTTATTTGAATTCTGGCGTTACATAACAAAAAGTAGACATATTGCTTGAAATGCCCATATGTACCTTTAAAGGAGCAAAGATTTTAAAAATTTATAACTTGTAAGTAAGTGCAAAGCTTACTCAAAAAGCTTTTATACCAGTCTTGCTCAATTCGCTGTTTTATGCTTTTATATCAGTCTTGCTCAATTCGCTGTTTTATGCAATTTTGTAATGCAAGTCAAAATCCACTTCTGTTTTTTGTACCGTTGCGCCAGCATGTACCGTCACGCCAGCACATATTTTTGCTTATATCTTTAAATCCTTAGCGTCGATTGTTGCAAATTTGTTCTCTGCATATAGTGCTACTTCTTTACTTGGCAAATATAAAAAACCCTTTTTAAAAATTTGACTTCTTCATTTAATTTATTTACATTTTGTCCTACAAATATCACGGAACATAACAATGGAAATGCCCATATTCAAGTTTCAGGAGAACATAAAATTAAAATTTAAAATAATCCTTAAAGGGTTTTAATTTGTTTGATTAATAGTGATTCACACGCTTCAGGCTTTAGCCGCCAATTCTTGAGTTTTTGGAGAAGAGGAAAAACAGAATGGCTTTCCTTTTCGTCTCTCCTTAAAACTTAAGACCTGACGATCAAAATGTGAAGCGTGTGTCTGTTTTTCTAGAAATATTGTGGTAAGCATTTCTTGTTGCACAGTGTAAATAATTTTTGAAGTTGAAATTTTGTAGATAATTAAATGATAACAAGTGAGACAAACTACAAAACATTCATTTCAATAAATAATTTCAATGTTTTATAAATTATTTTCTCTCCAAGCGAAAAGTCAAATTACACACACACACTAAGTGAACTACATATGAACTGTCAAAGTGACGGCAACACTAAAACCCACAATTATTAATGCAAAATTATCCATTCGCCATAAAGCGACAACAACTAAATAAATAAATAAATAGAGTAAATAAAAAAGCACAAAACAGAAATAAAAATTGTACAAAAACGAAGTAGAAAAATAAATGCAAAAAAAGTTTAAAAGTCAACCACAAACAACACGACAGAAGAATGAAATAAAACAAAATAAAACAGCAACAACAAATATCTATAAATTCCGTACTTTACGGTATGAGTTAATAATGCGCTTTAAAGGTTAAAGATACAAAAGCCATAACACCTCGATACAATGCGACGATAAATACTAAATAAAAACATAAGTATGTATGCATGTACGTCTGTAAACACATGCGACAATACATTTAAGCATACCTACGCATACGTTTAAATATACAAAAGCTGAAATACAGATACTTATACTTTTTTGCATGCGAATGTGTGAAAGTGCTTGGCCTTTAATTCATTTGTATGCAAACTGAAACGTTATTTTTCCTCACCGAATTCAGAGCAAGAGAAAATGCAACATTAAAAGCTCTGAGGTGACCGATGATAAAAGTGTAATTAAACAAAGCAATTTTTTTTTAATCTGAACAAGTCATATTGCCGAATTTTCTGCTTATATCTCAATCATATGTATATGAACCGATCTGGCTGATTAAGGTGGCACAAAAATATTACAACCTAGTCCTCATCATAACTGGGGTCGTTGAAAAACTCATTTCAACATACACACGGACAGACGAACATCGTTAAATCAACTTTGCTACTCATAAAGATCAAGAATATATGTATATATTTATACAGCTGCGGTCCAAAAAATAGCACCAAGATATAAAAAAATTCTTCGTTAGATGTCAAACTGATTTCATAAAATACTTATCATAAGATACTTTCAGGACTGTCAAACAATATTGAATGACAAGCAATTAATTTGGTTTTTTATTTGATATAAAATTTTTAACTTTTTTAAAACAACTTAAAAAACACTCAGTCAAAAAAATAGCACCTCAGTTCTTATTGTATTAAAAATAAATACTTTAACTAAGAATAAATTAAAGATTTTTAATTCTTTATTTTGATGATGTCTTCTCATATTGAAATTAATATTTTGTTGAGTGCCCATTATTGGCAATAACCTCTGCCCAACGGTTTTGCATCGATTTCACCAGATTTTGGCACCTCTTCTTCGAAATTCTGATCCAGATTTGCTGAACAGCCACACAAAGGGTTTCGTTACTGGTTGGTTTTATTTGGGATACTCCCTTTTTTATATCTGTCCATAAGTTCTCGATTGAGCTTAGATCTGAGACTGAGCTGGCCATTCCATCACGTTTATTTTATTGTCTTGAAACCACTTTTTGGTAAGTTTGCTGGTATGCTTCGGGTCATTGTCAGCGATGCCAGAAGTGCAGATTTATCTGCATTTTGAAGATTTTATCCCCAAAATTGTCAAAATGCAGATTTGCAGATTTTTTGTTTAACATTGCAGATTTTTTAACCCGGTGGAAACTTCTTTACATTGTCATGATTGTTGTATTTCCACTTGTTGCATTGATAAATAAATATAGCCTATCAACCATTCATGGAAGAACCGTGTGGAAATGCATTCATTAGTAGACATTTTATGCACAAAATATTATTTAAAAATTCGCATTGTCTTGACACATTAATATCGCCGGACGTATGTCATCTGATTTTACACAAAATATTATGCATACATATGTACGTATGTATATATTTATATGCACTTATGTACAAATATCTTTAAAAGTTGCAATATTTGATCTCTTCTAAATTTTCAATAAGACCCTTGATAATTTAAATAACATGTCAAACAATTAACGCTTAATTTGTTTTTTAAAATAACAAAGATTAATCCTTACTCAGCCTGAGTAATTAAATAGATAGAAATTTTTAATGTAAAAATATCCAAAAGTTATTAGTCATGTTCTTAAAATCGAACAAATTTTGAAAACTTTTCTGTGTTGAAAGTTCAAAAAAATATTACCTTTTTTATACCTCATACTTTGAGGACCACTCATATTGACCAGAACGATTTTTAAATCTACCATCGATTTTAACTTCGGGAACATATTTTGAAATTAATTGTAATATCTTTTTCTAAACAAACTACATAAAAAATGTAATAAATTTGTTTTGAAGGTTTATTGAAGATTTTTAAAACTGTGGCGCAGATTTTGCAGATTTTTTGACGAAAAATTATGGGTTTTTGCTGATTTTTCCTCTAAAAGTTCTGGCAACACTGGTCATTGTCTTGCTGGAAGACCAACCCAAGCGGCATTTCCTTAGCAACATATGAAAGCATTACTTCCTGGAGGATATTAACGTAAAGTGTCTTATCCATTATTGTTCTGATCCAATATATGGATCCTACTCCATAGTAGGAAAAGCACCCCCTACTATAATGCTTGAACAGCCATGTTTAATGGTTTTTGTTGTGAATTTTGGATTGAATTCAGCATAAGGAGGCCTTCTGACGTAAGATCATCATCCTTTGCATCAATAAAAATTTTGGATTCATCTGTCCAAAGAACATTGCTCCTCTTTTCAGTTGGCTTTTCAAAATGAGTTCTAGCAAACTCCAAACGTTTTACAACATGTTAACATGAGAGCAGGGGCACTTTTCTGGGACTACAGACATTCAAGTTGATGTCTCGAAATCTCCGACGAATAGTTTCAGCACTTGCGGGGACACTAAGCTGCTTTTTTAGCTCCGTAGCTGGCATAAACGGGGTCTTCTGCATTGTCTGACCAAACGCTTAACCATTAATGGTAGCAAAACTTTCTGGCGGCTACGTGTTTCCGAATTTTTAGTAAATGTAATTGCATTAACAATCATTTTATTTTAGCACCCAATCAAGTTTCTTATTTCAGAATATGATTTGTGCTTAGAAATAATTTTTTCAGGTGCACAATGCTTTCCACGACCCATTTCTATGACAATAAATAATGAAATATGCGATGAGTTATTTCATTTAAAAAAATATCTTGCCTTTAGATTTGTATCCTTTTATTTCAACTATTAAATCACTAATAATATTTTTGTTTGCCTTTTTGTCATTGGGTGCTATTTTATTGACTGGATTGATGCAGAGAGTTTTTTTTATAATTCCGATCTTTGGAAAAGAACCGTTAACATTTTATGGAGAAAATAAAGACGCTCAGAGAGAATATAAATACATAGTTAGTATAACAGTATTGCATACTTAATTTTAAATAATACGCACAAGATATTTTTTTCACTAGAATAAACAAAGAATTGGTCGTTGGTGCTATTTTTTTAATGGCACTGTATATATATTGATATACATATGTAGATATGTATACTTTAAAGGGTCAAACATCAATATTGTAGAAATTACAAACGGAATGCAGTGAAAACACGCTAAAATTGTTCCAAGAGCAGGAAATGAAATCATCCGATAGCGATTTTTCCCTATTTTTCCAAAGTTTTTGAAAAGTTGTTACATAAACAAATTTATAACCATGTAAATAACAGCAACCTGTTTACTGATCGCCAATCTGGATTCAGATTCAATGTAGCTGTACTTCAGCTCTAACCGATGTGGCAGAGCAAATTCGTAGTCACCTTGTTGAGAAAAATAATAAAGTTTTTGGTATAATTGGACCACTCAAAGGCTTTTGATACAGTGCACCATTCAAACTTGTGCAAATTAGTCCAAATTACTTAAATTTTCCACTTGCTGTGAAACTGTTGTCATCATACCTTTCACGTAGATGCCAATTAGTGTGTGTGGCTATAAAATTAATTAAGTGACAGATTTTTTTGACAAGTCTGTCCGACTTGCAAATGTTTATGAAAATGTTCATAAAATGATAGTTTCTATTCGAGCAGAGTTGCATTTTCTTGTAAAGTAGCTGAGTCATTTGATTTGGTATCATTTTTGCGGGATAGGGTGGCATTGACAACAGATTTTTAAAACATTTTTTATGTCGGATAGAATTACATCAGATGTTCGTGTGAATGAATCGTACGATCGTGTAGGATAGTGAATCCTGGCCTTAATCAACTACCGAATTCCAGTATACAAATGTATTCTGATGACGTTCAGCTGTATCTCAGTAGTCTTTAAGAGTCAGCTAATATGAAAATACAGGAATTAAATTATAATTTTGTTAAAATATTCTATTTGCGACTTAATACTAACAAAGCGAAATGCATATTAATATGTAAAATAGCCTTACATATAGATTTTGAGGTAAATTACTTACTTACGAATAATATTTAACAAGAATTTAACCTGGTCGAATCACGCAAGTTTGTGGTGTAAAGTATATGGCATGTTGCGAAGTTTATGGACTACTCAGCACTTCACACCTTTGCAAGAAAGTATATTAGTTGCAAAAACATATCTTCTGTCGACGCTTTTATACTCATCTGAAATTTTTACTGGTTGTAACACAAATGGTATGCGAAAGCTAACCCTGAACATACAACAATATCATCCGTTACATTTTCTTTTTAAAAAGACTTGATCATATATCGCAGCACTCTTTTCGTTTATTAAATATGTCATTTTCAAACTACTTAATATTACTTCACAAAATAATAATGAACAAGTAAGAGTGCTACATTCGGCTTTGCCGAATCTTATATACCCTTCACCATGGTTGGGAAACACCAGAAGTTTATATAATATATAAAATATCGCTTAATTTTATTTAATTATTTGCACATGTTTGCGTGCTATTAAGTATATTTCAAGCTTAATTATAATTTAGCAAGTTTAGTTTTGATCGAATTTCAGTATTTTACTCATAGTTTGCCCATTTTTTAACCGATTTGACAGTTTTGTGAACCGGAATGTTTAGGAAGAAATTTACCATTTACTTGGGTTAAAAAACATGGACTCGGGAAGAGCTATGATTCCCGAAAACGGGTATTTTTCAAAAAAAATTAATATTTTGGACATATCTTTCTTGTATCTGAACCTATTTTTTATGTTGTGCTAAAGATTTCTGTACACTTTTCCAATCCCGCCCATTTTTTTAGAGATGTTGTGTATTGATAACCAAGATGATTGGATCTTATTTGGAAATTTTGGCTCTTTCCGTTCTCCAGAAATACAGAAAAAGAAAATAAAAAAACAACAACAACAAGAGATTTTTGGGAAAAATTACAGGCAGTCGTGGTTTTTTTCTCATATCTCCGCCATTTTTGCGCGGATCTGGCTGAATTTCAATAAGAAACTAAAACGCAGTATATAGGACATAAAAATATGCCAACCTAGTCCCCACCATTTCTGGGGTCTTCGGAAAACCCATTTCAACATACATACGGACAGACGGACAACCGGATTTGAACTTCGTTTTTCATAAGGACCCAGAATATATATGCTTTATAGAGAGTAGGATCAATATTGTGGAACTTACAAACGGAATGACAAAGTTATATAAACTTTGAAATTCATATTGAATTTTTAAATTTCAAACGCTGCATATCTTGTGGCATTTAAAATTTTAAAACGCAGTATGAATTTCTATAGAAAGCAACAACAAAACTATGACACATTTTTCATATTGTTTTTGCTTTTAATGTTATTTTTGGCGTTGGGGTTGCGTTTTACAGAATTAGGGCCTTAGTTTTTGATCGGTTAACCAATTAATAAAGTTTTTTTTTATAAATTAAGCATTTGCATTATATTAAAAATGCATTAATTATTTATTACTTGGAGTTTATTGGTAAAAAATAACAATAACATACCAAACATAACAATTCTTGAACTAAAACGAGCAACGAAAGAAACAATTCATAAATATGTAACATGCTTTTTTCAATTAATATGTAATTAAGGGATTCACAAGGTGTGATATCAAGTCATATCGTCATAATGTCCTAAATAATATTTTTCAATTGTTTAAAATAAATATTGTTGTGTTTCAAACAAAATAAAAATGTTAATGCTGTGTTCATTGATTCGTCATAACTGTTCAGTACAAATCTAAATTTTAAGCGGTAGCCCACAACAGACCTCCTAACTCCCTTTCAGCACTTTTTATAGGACAGACAAAAAACTTTTTATATTTTTCTATTTACAGCTTGGTAGAAAATTAAAAATACAGTAATTTTTACACACTTCAAGACTTAAATAGAAGAAAAACTACATGCTGGTCGACGAGGCGTATCTTTCCCTACCACACGGCATCAAAATCTCAATTTATTTAAAAAGTGGATTTGGCAGGTTTGCATATTAAGCCGACGATATATATTTCTTGTAACTACCCTGCGGGAAATTTGTGTCAATTGGTCCAAGCGACTGGTCCTGGGACTTGTGAAAATAGAACAAGTACAAAAAGAAAGGACTCATGACCAGTGAAAGAAGAACCAATCCCTTAACTGGTTTATAAAGAACAAAAAGGTAGAAAAAGTAATGAATAACAGAACAGTCTTCAGCAGTGATGTGACACATTTTTTGGTAATTTCTAAAATTTGGCTCTTAAATTTAATTCTTGGACTAGTTTTATTGAAATAATACTACATTGTATTTCAATAATACTACTTTTTAGTAACTGACACTAAGCAGGTTCATTGAGAATAGATCTGTGACTGGTCAAATGGTGTCAATTGACCCCATCCAATGGCAACTCAGTGTAAAAGTGATAGGTTTTATTCATATAAAGTGTTAGAACTGGATCCGGTCCCTACAACCAAAGACCTATCACGGGACTACTTCAGTGTCAGTTCGCTTCCCTCTAGGGTACTTTAAGACATAAGCCTTTATAACTTTATGACTACCTTGTGAATCTTCCAAACATGTGTTTATTAAAAATAGACTGAGATAATTTGATTAGTTATTTCAATAGTTAAAGGAGATCTTATAAAATAATCTTTTAGAAGAGTAATTTGGCTTAAATGTTTAGGAATTAAGGGATTCTTTTCATAGTTTTGATCAAACTTGACTTGGAAAAATTCTTTCACTTATCGTAGGTGAATATCTAATTTCTCAGTCCTAAGCATTTAAAATACTCCATTATGCCATTAGAGAACTCTTTTAATTTTTTTTAAATTTTTAATACTTCTAATTGTTTTGGTTAATTCTGTTAAAATTCTGATATAAGAAACAAATAACAAAACACATAAGTATGTAAGTACATATTAAAAGTTCGTGAAACAAAAAAACGTGTTGTCATTCAAACATTTAAGCCATTTATCGCCACATTCCTGTTGATCGTGTTCGGCTTATGGACATAATTATCTTTCTGTTCACACATACACAATTACGCTAACTCATTTTAGAAAAACGAATATAAACATGTGGTTTTTGCGCAGACCTAATAGATGGACCTTTGTTTTTGTAGTTTAGTTGTTGTTGTTAAAAATGTCAAAACACTTTGTTTAGTGAGTTGGGTTTTACTCACTAAACACACTTGTTACAGTGTTGCATTTTAATTTTACTCAATATTTATAATAATTTTGTATTAATTGAGCAATAACTGAATTGCAATTTTGTATGGATAATTGAGCTCAATAATGGCATTTAATGCGTAAAAGTCAATTAAGGTTCTTATCTGAACACAGTATAAGAGTGCTTGTAATTTTAACCACAAGTCGGCGGAAAATGGGTTTAAATGAAGATCACTGAAGACCTTCTTTACTTGTATGAAAAATATTTTCTAAACACATACCTTTTGTATATGAGACGAAACAAATAATTAAAAACACAAAAAAATATGTTATAATTCTACCGATTGCCGGTTAACCGAATGAATACCCTATTATTAATACAAGGTATAATAGTGTAAACTAGCCTTCAGCACTAAGATTATGAGTAGATTTCATCAAAATCTAGTATCAGAGTAGATTTTGATTTGTATGGGAAATCTAGACAAAAATAACTAGATTTGTCTCGAAATCTCGTAACTACTAGATTTAGTTGTAGTGCAATCGTCTATTAAAACAAGATCAAAATAGTTTTAGTATAGCCTTTACAAAACTATTTTTTATGGTAAAACCAGGTGTTAATGATTCGTTTTAACGTTAAAACCAAATTTTCTATCTATATCTATATATATAAAAAATGAAAAATGTTTGTATGTTTGTTTGTCAGTTTGTTTGTTTGTTGGCTTATAGACTCCTAAACCACTGAACCGATTTTACTGAAATTTTTACAGTAGCATCACGTGAGCCCTAAAAATAAAATAGGCTACTTATTTTTTCGATAGGGGCAGGGGAGTTGGTACCCCCCATTGGATGCCAATAGTAAATATCGCATATCTTAAGAGCCGCTGCACGCATTTTGTTGAACTTTTGGTAGTAGGATCTTTTGAGCCCCCAAATTGAAATAAAATAGCAGCGGGTAGGCGCAGGGGGGAACTACCTTCCATAGGATGCATATACAAAATATCGCTCAACTGAAGAACTATTAAAGGGGACGTCTTCAAACGTGGTTAAAGCTACTACTATGGCAAACTATAAATTTCAGTATAAAAATGGGCGGGGTAAACAGGGGAGGAGCAGTACCCCTCATAGATAGATATATAAATAAGAGCCACTGCATGCATTTTGTTGAAGTTTTGGTAGTAGGATCTTCTGAGCCCCAAAATTGAAATAAAATAGCAGCGGGGGAAGCGGTGCCCCATAGGACGCCAATGTTTAATATCGCATATCTTAAGAACTGTTATAGCGGGAATGTTCAAAATTTGCAGAAGTCACTCTTATGGTATACTACACTTTTGAAAATAGAAATAATGCGGGTAGGCGTAGGAGGGGAAATACCTACCATAGGATCCACATATTAAATATCGCTCAACTGAAGAACAATTAAAGGGATAGTCTTCAAACGTAGTTAAAGCTACTATTATGGTAAATTATAAATTTCAATATAGAAATGGGCGGGGTAGCCAGAGGAGGAGCAGTACCCCTCATAGATAGAAATATTAATAAGAGCCGCTGCAAGCAATTTGTTGAACTTTTGGTAGTAGGACCTTCTGAGCCCCAAAATTGAAATAAAATAGCAGCGGGGGAAGTGTTACCCCCCACAGGATGCCAATGTTTAATATCGGATATCTTAAAAACTGTTATAGTGAGAAAGTTCAAACTTTGTAGAAGTCACTCTTATGGTATATGTACTTCACTTTGAAAATAAAAATAAAGCGAGTAGGCGCAGGGGGGAACTACCTTCCATAGAATGCATATATTAAAAATCTCTCAACCGATAAAGTGGTTAAAGCAGTGTAGCGAAGCGCACCGGGTTAAGCTAGTATTTAATAAAAAACAAATGCGTCATGACTTTGCTCCATGAGATATATGAGATATATTAAACTTTGTTATTCTTTTAAAGTGCATCCAGTTGGCTTTAATTCAAAAAAACAACAAATTACATTTGTATTTTGGCTTATTTTTAATTTTTTCTTATTGAAAATAGTTCAACTCTTTTTTCGAACAATTTACTTTACTTAACTTCTTCTTTAGATAGCAAGAATATCAAATAATATCGTTTCAATAAAAAATTTCTATATATGAACATTAATTTGTACGATAAAAGAACTTAATATTCAAAAGCTAGTCAAACATAAAAAAGAATAATTTTGCAAAAACACAAGACAGAAAAAAAATCTATACCAACTATAAATAGAATAGCAATACAAATTTTATTAAAAAAAAATCAAGATATTTCAATCATCAATTATGTTTATAGAGCGTGTGCAAATGTCAAATGTTCTTAATTTAAAAAAAAAAACAAACATACCAATAACTTAACTCAAAAATATTAAAAAAAAAACTAATACAATAAAATGCATCCTCGCTAATTCACTCAAACAACTCGATATATAAAATAAGACAAAAATAAAATGCAGATATTAAATAAAACTAGTTTTTATCTATTTCTTGTTTAAGTTGCGTCTTACAGTAAAAACAAAAACGCTGAATTAGTCACACTAAATACAAGCATTACGATAACTGTCAAAACAATATTTAGTAAACAAAATAACAAACAATTAAACATAATTCTGTCAAAACTGAATAAATGTGCGAAGAAAATCCAAAAAAAAAACAGCAAAACGGAAATTAATTCAAAAATTCGAATTCATCCTCATACAAATTCAAACAAAAAATAAACTAAAAGGGCGAAGAAAGTGAAATAAAATAGCAAATACCTAAATCAATTTACATTTTTTATATTACAATAAAAACAACAATATTTATAATTATAACAAACAGGGACAAATACAATACAAAATAAAAACAAGTGCATTGACATTCAATTCATTAAATAAAAAAATAAAAAATAAATATATATATATATACATACATACATACATATATATTTAATTGAAAATTAAACCAAACAAAAAATTTATACAATAAAAATAGGAAAAACAAATAATTATTTGTGAATAAATAGGAGAATTTTTTAAGCCATTTTATAATGGACTATAATGAAGGAGATTGATACTGAAACTTCAGTTATATGGCCATCGTGGTGCTACTCCGGTAAGTTTAAAATTTCTAACACACCGTCCAGACTACCCATTGTTATGTGTGCACAAGAGCAAAACGTTGACAAAATGATTTAGGTTCTTTGATGTGAGGAAAACGTATGGCATGACATCCTATGTATATTAAAAGCAACAATAAAAACCAAAATGCTATTTAAGCCGGTGATATCCTATTCAGTCGTTCGATTTGTCAAACAAAAATCGTGTGTGCCCATAAAGTAAGAAAGTGTGGCTTAAAAATTAATTGAGAGACCAGTCTGTCCGACTTGCAAATGTTTATGAAAACGTTCATTAAAGGCCGTTTTACACTATCCCACAAAGTCTTTAGTAATTTACAAAAATGCACCCCTGTCATGATAAGTTGTTATTGTTTTTTGAAAATGTTCAAAGAATAATAAGATCAGGGAAGCATTTTTAAAAAATACGTAAGACTTTGTGGGATAGTGTGTAACGGTCTTAAATGATAGTTTCCATGCGATCAGAGTTGCATTTTTTTGTAAAGTAGCTGAGGCATTTGAGTTTGTGGGGATAGTGTGGCATAGGCAGCAGATTTCGCAGAAATTTTTTATGTCGGATAGAATTCCGTCAGATTTTCGTGTGAATGAATCGTACGATTGAGTAGGGTAGTGAATCCCGACCTTTATTTATATTATTTACATATTTATTAATAAAAGAACTTGTTTTCCTTTTGAGCTCGAGGCCAAAAGTTCTTTTATTAATAGGTACATATTAAAGGTCGAATAAAACACAAAATAAGTTTACATATTTATTTTATTAAATTGCAATATAATTTATTGAGCTTAAGGTTTTTCTTTTTTATATTAAAAATTGTTAGATAACATTTATTTTATAGTTCCAATATTTCAATACAGCAATGTGTATCATCGTCAGGGAAATATTTATGCCATTTATTTATATTATTTATACTGCAGTGATGTTTTGGCATTTCTTTTCAACAAAAGTGTTATATGTGATTTGGCAATATCTTTAAATGCTTATAGCCTTTCACACTTGTCAACATTAAACATCTAGCATTAATTTTCGAAGATGTTGAAATTTTCCCAAAAGAAATCCATTGGGCTAAAAATCAAATTTTTCAACATCTTTTCAAAATGTTCCTATCTCATTGTATTTTATTCTACACCTTCCGATTATTTTAGTGTCAACACTAGAAAAGTGGCAATAAAATCAATTATTAGTATGGCATCACTGACAAAATGAAAGTTGCCTTAAAAGCAGCGTTACCATTTCTCAAGTTTTTCTTTTTTGCAAGCCTTATTTTGCTTAATTTTATTTAAATTTTTAAACAAAGTGAATTATAAATACATTTTTGTGTTATCTATTAGAATTTTGGCACTTTTGTAGAAAAAAGTATTTAAAACAAAATAAAAGTTTTTTTTCGGAAATGGTAACATTTTTTGTTGATAGTATATGTTAGATGTTTTAAGGGTGAACGCGTATTTCACATTCTTAACATTTTCCATGCGTTCCTCCGAAATGTATGCAAGTGTACAAAGAGTATTACCTGATTTTTTTAAGGAAGTGTTGCATATGTAACGTTTACAAAAGAACAAAAGTTTCGGCAACAAAAAATAAAGTACAATTGGCGTTTACAATTTTAAGCCATTTTATGCCGCTAATTCCTAAGTAAAACAATGTTATTATGATGAAAGAATAATTACAAAAAATAATTTACATTTTCATTAATAACAACAAAACCAGCTGATAATCTAGTGCTACTCTCATGTCCAATGGAGTCAAGAAATAAAGACTTTAGAAATTAGAATCCGACTATGACTAAACGGAAAAGATGTAGAAAAATGTAAATTTCATTATTAAACATGTTTAAATTAAATAAAGATAATTAAAGAAATAAATCTGAAAACTGATACAGTTTTCGTCTAAAGAATTTAAAAGAGTTCTTATCTACTAACAGCAAATTGCACTAATTTTGTTCAAAATGCCCCCATAATTCATCCATCCATTTAGTTTTTGATCAGATATTAGTTTGGAAGACGAGAGTTTTCCACCGACTGAAGAATTTTCTATAACAACATACTTATGTACAGCGCCAACTGCATTAAAATGTGTTTCCAGTGTGTTTTAGTGATAATAATAAGACAACTAATTAACTATCAAACAAAAACATAACTCAGAATAAAAAAACGTGTGAAAGCTTTAATTTAAATATTAAGCGTATGTATTTCTTTTTAAATTTTTGAACAATGGTTGATTCATATATAAAGTACTTTTCTACAAACATGACGTAACCAAACGGCATCATTGGTTTTACCCTTTTTTCCTTTTTAAGTGGAACATCATGAGAAGAGAACGTGTTACAACATTAAAAATAGCACATTTTTCAGAAAAGAACATAAAGGAATGTAAAAGGCAGAATAAGTGCAGCATTAGACAACGTTGAGCGGACACATGTTTTAACAACGCTGTTTTAACAGGAACAAAACATAGACAACTGCAGTCTTCCCCATCCAAATTTTTGTGTGCACAAGAAATTGTTTTGAGCAAAAAAAAAAACGTTCCCGCTAAAAAAAAGAATAAAAAAAAGTTTTAAATTTAAAAAAAAAAATTGTTTTTCAAAAGATTGATCAAATAGCTGTCTAAGCTACATGCAAGGCGAATTAACTGCAGGTGGTGTAGAAACGGCATCTGATTTTGACAGTTCGAGCTTATTTGTTTTGATTTGTTAGTGTTTTGCTAAGAATGGTTGCCATTTCGAGCCGTAAACACTAACAATGCAATGCAAAAAATCTTAGTTGTTTCTGTTGCTGTTGGATTGTTGTAGTTCCGACACCACCTGTAGTTGAATTCGCCTTGGCTACTTGGGACCAATTTTGCAAACACCAATACATAGGTAAAAAGTAGGAACCCAACAAACACGAAGGTTTGATTTCAAATTGAAAATGATTTGAAATTTGAAAAATATCTTTCTGAATCATTAAATTTTGCATTAAAATGGCATCGATTTGTTTTTGCATATTTTGGTGAAAATGCGTATTTTTGTATGTTTTTACATTTTTGAGGTATTTTTTTTTAATTTCCGTATTATAAAAAAAATCTTAAAAATGTTTTAAATACACAAAAAAACATCCCAAAAAAAATTAAAATCGTTAAATAAATTTTTTTATTTTAAACCGATGCAGCACCTTACATGGTTAAGGCTTCCAATTGGTTTAAAATATTTTATCCAAATAAATTTCAAATATTTTTGATCTGATCTGGAACCAAAGTGGGATCTGAAATAAATTTTTTCAAAATGCATTGGCATATTTCAAGTACAAGGCAAAGTTTTTCTTTTAATAAAACAGTACTTATTTATTTAAACAAACAAAAATTTTAACAAGCTTTTAAAGTTTTTTAAAGATATTTGAAAAACAATAGACCGAATTTTATATATTTTTGTTTTAGCTAAAGTTAAAACAAAATTTTTATGGAAATGTTTTTAAGTTTTTGGTGTTTTTTATAGGTGCATATTTTAAGCGCATGTTTGCGATTTTTTAGTGCATGAAAATCTCATTCCTAGCAATAAGTTACATTGTTGAGAAAGATCACCTGTTTTTCCAAATTGTTGAATTTTGACCCCTCTAACTCAGAAACTTTTTGACCGATCTTTGTGTATAATCCAATAGGACTAACCTTTGTGCAAATTTCATCCAAATCTGAAGACATCGCTTTCAAAATTGGGTCAATTGACATAAAATTCCCCATATGTATTTTTTTATTACTTATTTTGCTGCCACTTACAGTTACTTATCAAGTTTTTGTTTTTAACAGATTGGACCGCAGCAGAACAGAAAAAATTATCTATTTCATAGGTTCTTTAATAATAAAAACAAATCAGCTGATTCGTTACAGAACAGAAAATAAAGGCTATCAGTTAAGGTCCAACTAAATATAATATGCTTAACCCTCAAACACCAGACAGTTTACATATGTAAACTTTCAGACCTTGGAACTTTTTTTTATTAGAATTTTTCGAATTTCTCAAAACTTCATAAGAGAACTACAAATTCACTTCTTAATCGATTACAAGAATATCAAAGTAGTGAAACCTTTTTCGGTTCCTCATTTTGTCAGTTTTTCAAAGACCAGTATAATTTTAAATATAAAAAAATAAAATAGTAATAGCGCCTGTGTTTCTTTTCAGAAGATTAAAGTTTTATTTAAAGTTAAATTAGAAGGAATGTGGTGATTCTTTCAACATGTAAATTCAACCCATGTTCGAGCCCCAGCTCAGTCAAGAAAATTATCAATAAATTTTAATAAAATTCCAAGTTGTAAAAATTCCTTCCTTCAGTAAAAAAATTATTTAATGAAAATTAAATTTGATGAACTCAAGCCTAACTAATAAAAAAAAATATCAAAATGTAAATTAACAGTTCAACTAAAAATCACAATTGTTAAATTAGAAAGATATCGAAATTATGCATAATCAGAGAAAAAATAGAAATAATTATTGACAATCAGGGCACTTTGTAATCGTGACACAGTGCATATCACATACCTTCTTACCACAAAGAGAGCAACACTTTCGGGTGAGGCGTTGCTTTTTCTCCATTGCGCAGAAGACTCACTTCCCTTTGATGGCCGATGTTCCTGGATTCGCTTGCAATTCTGGCTGTGGCTGATCCGATGAAAGGCTCCTTATGTGCAGCATGTCCAGTATCGCATTCCGAACATGAGGCCAACGATTAACGTGGCTAGCTGTGCCCGACGTCTGATGTTCGGAGTGGCCATATCGTTCGCCAATGCAATGAGGAAGCTACGAAGAGAATTAATGGTCCCTTTCGTTTCAGAATACAGCACGTATGTAGCCAATCCCGACAATGAAAAACATAGCTAATGGCCACCGATGCGATTTCCGCTTGCACGTGTATTTTAAATGTTGGTCGCCGTCAACGATATGCGTTACTGGCGTTCTCAACGTCTGCAAAGTCACATCGGCTTTGGGTGCAATGTTATGACATTTATAACGTAACGACGTAATCTCTTTTAATAGTTTTTGACATGAGTAAAAACTGTGTCTTTTTCTCACTTTTCGAGAAACGATGGAATATTTTGTTTCACATCTCTTCCATGCGAGAAGTTCTCACTAAAGTTACAGAACATGGGTAGAGATTTAAAAAATTAAATCGAGAACATAATAGAAAAAATAAAAAATTTATTTGACTTCAACATTTTTTACATATTTTATAGACAAGTTTACATTCATTTATGTACTTATAAATGTAAGTTAAGTTAAAAACAATATAATATGAGATTCAAGTGACTTAGTTATAATAAAAAATGAGAAAAAATCGGTCAAGGTAATAACAAAAAAATCTAGAATATTATTTTTAATTAATATATGTAGATAGATCCTCAGATATATTTGATTATGAAAAAGACGACTTAAAGAGGACACAAATTTTATAGATGACAGCCAGTTAAAATAGATGATTGTCCTATAAAATGGAGTCAGTATGGTCACATTATTTATAAACAAAATTTGATTTCAACATAAATCTTTTAATATTGAATTAGTGTCTTCAATTTAATATTTTGTTTTTAATATCGTGAATAACAGTTTAGCACCCCATCAATATTTCAAGAATATTTAGATACATAAACGTTCACGCATATGTAGATACGAATACTTACACATCTTTAAATCGATCTATTCAAATACTAAACTGAGATTTAACCTTTTTTTATCACAATTCAACTATTTACTTGTTTTGTTTTACTTTAATGTGAAATAATTTCACAAAAACTATGAAAGAGCATAAACTGACCGACCACACAAATGATATCATTGCTCGTAAACATGTATGTATACGATGGTGGCGATACTTCAACAAGTACAACAATAAAAATAACAACATTGTATTGTTATTGTTGGTTTATTTGATAGGTACGTTAAAAACCATAAGCGAAACTTTTAACATTTCTCTCTTTCTCTACCCTGCAGACATTACGACTAGTCCACACACGCATGTAAAATGTAGCCCACAAAGGGACAAAGGTTACCCAAATGTATTGAAAAAAACATGGTCTATTAAGCATTACGATGTCCTAGGGCTGGACTATATAACCCAGTTTTTTATTACAACGGAGTAGTCTTAAAACTACTAAAAATACATACTCCTAGTGGATTAGTTTTAAAACTACTCCATGGTATACTCCAGAGGATTAGTTTTAACTTCGTTTAAAAACGAAAACATGTCGTTAAAAAACGAAGACATGTCGTTTCACTACAAACTCTTGCTAACAATGACCTGGTCAATGCTTGCATAACATTGGACCAGTCCAGTGAGTAGTCCATTTGATCAAAATGGATCACGTAGTGATTTGACACTCTTGAGGTGAATAAAATTTCACTAGCCCTGGTGGCCAGGGTTGTCTGATATGGCGATTTCTCGCCAAACGCATCAATTTCAAAATGTATTTGGCGGTGGGATTTTCCATTTGGCGACTAGCGATTTTTGAGATATCACTTGGCATATACATATATTATTTCAGCGATTTTTTTTAACAGTTTGTAATTTTTTGTTATCATTCCTAATTTAAAAAAAAAATCTGGCAACTTTTTTTAACATGATTTTTGTTTTGTTATCACTATAAAGGCGAATTCAACTGCATGTGGTGTCGAAACTAGAAGAGTACAAAACCAACAGAAACAACATAGGGTCGTTTGAATTGCATTGTTAGTGCTTATAGCTCGAAATGTCAACCATTCTAAGCAAAACACTAACAAATAAAAACAAATAAGCTCGAACTGCCAAAATCAGCTGCAGTTTCGACACCACCTGTAGTTAATTCGCCTTGGTCACTATTTAATTCTAATATTATGTACGTAGGTCAGAACACCAGTAATGAAATCGATGAGGCTGAAGTGTACTTAATTTTTGTTTTAACTAAATATAATCTCTCCATTTTATATTATTTAGAAAAAAAATAACAGAAACTTACTTTCTGCGTCTTTTTTGTATTTTGTCTCAGTTTTTGGCGATTTTTGTCTGTTATATTATAGTATCTTTTTTTGTGTGCAAAATTTAATTTAAAAAAAAGCCATTGTATGTGTATATGCATTTGTTTATTATGTGCATCTAAACATATGTATATACATATATATTTTTTATATGGAAATATGTCTTATTTTAAGTTGTTTTGTCGCAATTCCATTGCTATACTAAAAAAAGTACCAAAAAAAAGAGCAAAAATACCCGCATTCAATTTAACATACAAGCAGCCCATCACTGCTTTACAACTATCACGTAACAACGGCATAAAAATCTGTTTTATACAGATCGAGACGTTCCGTCAACGTGACATTTAAATTCAGTAAGCATTTCCATTGTTTGCAAATAACAAAACGAACCAGACGTTCCGTTAGGTGACGTGGACGTTCGGCTAACTCAGCCTTAACTAACATTTCTCTTTCAAGCAATAATAAATTATTATTTTTATTCCAGAACTACATACATACATAGATAAATCGTTCTATATTTAGTAAATCTGTGACATTTGAATACCAAAATTGCATTTATTTTTCAATATTTAACATAAATATTTTGTTTTTACTATAAAATATTACGTGGTTTTGCATTTCAGCTAACGATATATAGATTTTAAATAAAATTACTTAAAATAGGTTCACTTCATAATCATATTTTTAAACAAATTGTACGTACCCGTTTTCTTATCAAAGAATAAAAAAATCTAATCATGTCAGTTTATTTGGGGCCAAAGTAATTATTATGTTGAAAAAAGACTTATTAGTACTTCTCCCTCCACCCAGTGACGAATGTGTATTACACGTCAGTGATGGTAGTATGGTACTTTTTTCAGTACTTGTTCGTTTCAAAAATACCACGCTACCCCCACGTCAGTTTTAGTACTCTTTTCTTGTTATGTTTTCGAATTACATACAAAATTGTAGACGTTTTTAAGAAAAACAATATTCCTTTGGAACAAATGATTGTGCTTACGGCTGATAGTTGCAATGTAATGATGGGACAATTTAGTGGTGGTCAGGCCAGATTAAAAGAATTGTTACCAAATTTGTTCGTAAATGGATGTGCAAGTCTTAATTTAAACTTTGCTTCGTCTGCAGCTTATTTATGTCTACCTAAAGAAATTAATAAATTTATGAAGGAAATAAGTTTTTACTTTTGTAAAAGCTCAAGCCGAAAATAACTTCAAAATTTTCAAGGCTATTTTGGAACAGATGTTCACGTTATTCTAAGGTATGCCCAAACTATGTTGATGGCTTTCGACACAGGCGGTGGTTGAAAGATTTTTGGAGCAATGGGAACCGGTAACGTATTTTTTTTTTTTTAATTTAAACAACTTTGAAAACGGACATAAAAATGAACGCCTTAAATTTATTGGAACTAAAATTTTAAACGTTGAAACAAAGATATATTTTTTATTTTTGTCATACATTTAAAAAATCAATTCCCAATTTCGTGCCTTGGCGGATTTCTCAAAAATAATGGTAGGTAGGGATTATTTTACAACTCGTCAAATGCTTAGCCGTATAACTAAGCTACGTATAGAAGGGCATCAAGCGTATTTTTCATGTCAAAACTTCTAGTTTTCATACAATTTATATAAAACAAACCTTAAGGCGCGAAATCAACACAATCCTGTCGGAAAATTCTTTTTTACAGAACCTTAGGCCGGTTTGTTTTATTGAAATTTTATTGGCAACCGAATTGTCATATTTCAAAAACTCTCTTATTTAGGTAGCCCAGTAATTGTTATACGACAGATACAAAACTTTTAAAATCACAACTATCTGATGAGCTGATTATGTTTGATAAAAGAGATAGATAAACACCCACTAACATCTAAACTTGAGTCTGAACTGTTGCATTGGCAACAAACATGGAAAATATCTGAAAATATCTGTCACGAAAAAGTATACAAAATTGCACGAAAAATGGCAAAAATAAACATGTTATTTAAGAAACATTTGTTTTATTAAGTTTTTATTGTAAGTACAAAAGTATCTTTCTTCAAATTGTCAAAAAAAAAAAAAAAAAAAAAAAAAAAAAAATACTGGGGGGCAAAACGCAAGAATTTGGAAGTTGTTTTTAATACACTTTTAATCTAATTTTTGTTATAAAATTTTGTTCAATAAAGAAATAAAGAATATTTGTCTAGAAATTTTTTTATCAGGGAAATCTTATTAAAAAACGACGTTTAAAATTCTTGCGTTTTGCGTCTTCGATTTCTAGAACACCCCTGATAATCTCCTGTTATCACACAAAACAGTTCTATAAATGAAAAACCCTCTTTCAACATCGCAAGATGTAACTGGAGCACATTTGAACACTAAGTTCCGATGGAGAAAGGTTGTCAATAAATTCATCCGTCTCACTTTCATTAAAATAAAATTGTGAGAAAATCGATTAAAACACTTTTTTAAAATTGAAATGCCAAGGCATATAGATTTTTCAGGAGTATTGAATAATTTACCACGCGTATTACGATCTAAAACGTTTTTTAAACTTTTCAACAAAATCTTTTTTACTGACATTTTGTATTATTTTCCTTAGCACTGTCAATTAAGCCAAAGCTTTCATTCATAGAAATCCCTTTCGTTTGTAACTTCAAGAGGCTTGAGCAGATGCATTAAAAGTACTTTTTACGTCTGATTTTTGCATTATTCAGTTAGCATTTCGATTATATTCTGCCTCATATTCGTTAAGCTTATTTAAAGATTTTGTTCTAGGTTGCAAAAAGGAAATCTTTGGCAAGCTGGACCAAAAATTGCTTTTTAAAAAAATAACTGAAGAAATGGCAAAAATGCCATAAAAAACTTGCCCTACTCGTCAGGAATGCTACGAGAGAGAGGTCATTTCCTACCCGTCGTCTAATAAAAACATGGCTCAGATCAACAATGACAGAAAAAAGACTGTACTATCTAAATTTGCCTCACAAGGCAATAATTAATTGCTTTTTTTTTAAATTTATTTGTATTGAACTGATCTTATATTTCATTTAACCTTATTGTTGAGTTTTTTTAATAAATATACACATATTAATTTTAATAAACCGGCTTTAGTTCATCGAATTTAATTTTCATTAAATTACTTTTATGAAGAAAGGAATTTTACAACATGAAAATTATTTAAAATTGTTATTGATAATCATTCATTCTTGACTGACCTGAGATTCGTGTAATAATTAAAAATTGACATACACTTTGCCTTACAATTCCGAGTACTCGGAATACTAGTAACTCGGCATGTACAGTATTTAAGATTTTTACGCTTTTTTGCGATTTTGTAGGACAAGTGTAATTTTTTTTTAGCATAAACGGAAGTTGTGCATTCTTTTTTTTGGTTACCAAGTTACAATTTCTATTGGATCTTATCGAGCCCTTACCGCAAAAATAGCTTACGCGACATCGTCTCAATTTTTTTTTTTTGATAAATTAAATAATTGCCAACACTTAAATGTCATGGTCACGCAATAAGCCGTTACGATTTTAAGCAAAAACAATTTTAGCTCAAGCGACAACCTTCATGCAAAATTTTTATGAAATAAAATAAAAAAAATAACTCTGCTGTAAAATTGTGTTTTTGTCGCTTAAGCTTTCTTTGCGGTAAGGGCTTGTTATGTCAAATATAAATAATAAAAAATTAAGGATTGCATTAGGGATGGCAAATTGAGTTTAGTTTTTAAAATTTAACTTTTTTAGGATTAGTTGTAAAAAAACTCAATTTTTTTTTATAATTTGTAATATTATTGAAGTTTGTCAAAGCTACTTTTATTTTTAACTTTAACAATTCTAATTATTGCAAAAAAAAACTTTTAGAATCCTTGTAGGGAGATAAAGGTAAATATGTACATCCTATACACCTTAGTTTTTGTTTGACGGTGTATGATATACTTCACTTCATCTGATCTCCTTACTATTTATACCACCTACATATATCCGACCGAGTATGGAATACAACTCTCATGTGTGGGCCGGTGCTTCAAAGTCTATTTTGGAGCTACTCGACCGCGTGCAGGAGAGGGCGAAGGTTTTCATTGGTGATAGTAGGGTATCCAATTCTATTGACTCCCTTGAGCACCGTCGCAATGTGGGTTGTATTTGCCCGTTGTATCGTTACTTCAATGGGATGTGTTCTGACGAAATAAGGGATCTGGTTCCCGAAATCCGTAAGTTTGTTTGTAATACACGTTTTTCCTCAAGAGCCCATCCATGGCGAATTATTGTAAACGGTGGTGGCGATACTACAACAAGCAATAATAAGAAAAACACAACATTGTTTTTTATCTCTTGCTTTCGTTGGTCGATATGTCAAAAACACAAATAACTTTTGACATTCCTCTCCCTAATTTAGAAAACAAATTGCACAGCTGAAAAATTAATTGGCCCTTGAGCCCATCCTTTTGTGGTTGATTGTCAGGTGAATCGTATAACGCATTACAGGAAGAATTCGTTTTTTGGCCGGACTGTTTGTATGTGGAATAACTTTTCTGCTGAAGTGCTCAATCCCACTAACAACATGAATAAATTCAAGTAGAATGTTTATATTAAATGAAAGAATTCTTAAATTCAATGACCTTATTCGTTAATTCGGTGAACCTTTTCGTTAATTCAACGAATACTTTTTTTTACAAATTTGTTAAATCAACGAACACAGTGCATTCAATGCAAGATTATGCCAAATTTAAACCAATTTTAAAAAGATATATAAATGAACAAAAATTTTGCAAATTTATTTATTCGATGCATAATTTTTTTAATATTTGTACAAAGTTTAAATTTTATAATGGAACGGTACACAGAAAAAATTAAAAATTGTCTCTAATCACCAAATTCATAGAATCAAGCAACCCATTTGTTGATTTTGCATCTATTAACAAAATGATTATATTGATTACTAAAAATTGTAAAAATTTAATATTTTGAATATTTTTTTTTCAATAACTGATATTTTTAATTTTAAATAAAAAAATTATCGAAAAACTTTGCCATTTCAAGCAAAGAATTTAAGAAGTTAATTTTACCCAAATCATTTAACATTTTACCATTTAATATCTGCCATCTGAAGTGTCATTTATTTTCTAAAAGGATTGCCATTTACGAATATGGTTTGTTTAACAACCGAACAAAGCTTAAAAATAGCTTAAACTTACTGCAAGGGTGGTGGTTTAGACCGTCGTCACATTTCGAGAATTATGGGGTGATTATGGTCGCTATAACCGACCGACTGTGCAAGGAATTGGCAATATTATAAAGAAATTGTAAGAGATAAGTACAGAAGTTACAGTTGAACCAGCCCTATGCATCATCGCAAAGTAGGCACTGCCGAAAATATAGCTTCTGTTGGTAAAGTTGTCGCGTATATTCTGAATTTCTCGATTATCACTATGGCCGTATGTATGTATGTAACTTCATGGTAGTAAGTATAATTTGACGAACTTTTCCAACTCTGGCTTGAATGCATAATAAATTTATCAAAACTATCAAGAAAAAATAGTTTGAATGCACAAGTTTTGGAAATATATAAAAAACTTTAAAATCTACTAGACAATTTGTGAAAAAATTCATAATTAATATTATTTATAAGTCAGGGAAAGTTTTTTCAGCGTTAAAAAAACAACAGCCAAAGTAGAAAAACGGAAATTTCTTCCACTTCTTCATTTGTCATTCGTCAAAAAACAAAACTGTTGCTTTTACTTCTGATTCATTAAATGTAAACAGTATCTGTCAAACCAACTCAAAAAGCGAAAAGTTGTGCACAAATGCACCCCTGGTTTTTTTTTTGTTTAATAAATTTTAAGAAAACTTTAGATAAACCAATTAATATTTCAATGTATCAATTTGTTTAAACATTTTAATTACACTCACCGAAATTATTGGAAGCAGTTGAAATATGTTAGAAAATTTTTTATATGATTTTTAAATATCTTTCAAACTATAACTGATACTAAAGGGAATTTTATTGATATTTTGTAAAAGGTTAATGGCTGTATTCACAAAAAATTTTTAAATTTAATAAAGGTTTAAATAACAAATTAAGTATGCAAATTATCCTTGATTAACGTTTGTTAAATTTAAAAATCGTTAATGAATGCGGGGTATTAAACATTAAACATAACTGACTAAAGAACTAAATTTAAAAAATCTTGTTTAATTTTTTTTAACTCATTTTAAACGTATCAACAGAGCGTAATCTTTCAGTCTAACCGGAATATCATTGTCCAGACTACTTAATCTAAAATTAAAACTTGTGATAATTCACATACTGAGTGAATAATATAAACATTTGTGGAATGTATCGTCATATCTAAAATACAAAATAACGTAACAATAATTTTTATTAGTTTACAGGAGAAGCAAAAATCGTTACAATATCAATAATAACAAGGTGTTCTTGATCGCAGGGATCTGAAATTTCTTGTGAACATGTAGTTTAATAAAACAAACCAATTTTGAATTTTTGATGATACGTTGTTTTGTATTTTAGGTAACGATATAAACATTGCAGTTTCTTATATTTTAATTAGGCATATTATAAAATTTAATTCTCATTTAATTATTTTTGGTGAATGAAGGAAATTACGACATGAAATGAATAAAACTTTTTTTTGATCATTTTATTTTTGACTGAAGGTAATCAATTACAGCAAATTTCGATCCGCCATTATCAATGGATAAAGATTGATGTTTGACTATAGACTGGCAGGTATCGTAGTGGTGCAAACGGTAGAACGGCAGAGAATTCTGATGATGGAAATGTTGTTATTTTCGAAACATGTAAACTCGACCCGAGTTCAATCCCATGTTCAGTCAAGAATAAAATTATTAAAAAAAAAAAACTTAAATTCATTTCATGTAAAATATTTCTTCCTTCCTTCACTAAAAAGAATTTAATGAAAATTAAATTTGATGAACTTAAGCCTAATTAAAATATCAAAAACTTCAGTTAAAAACCAACACTTCATTGAAAAATCGCAATTTTTATATATAAACAATGTTTATATTATATGTTTATTAAACATATTTAAAAAAAAAATATAGTTAATAATAACATTTTTTTTCTTTTCTTTTTAGGTAAGTTTCTTGAGCGTTCGTGGTGTTGAAAAAAAGGTATTTTTGCAAACACAGAAAAAATTATTTGTAGTTTTTTTTTTTTGTTAAAAGAAGAAAATTAAAAATATAATTTTGATTTAGTTAACATTTTAGTTGTTTTAAAATAAATTTTGAATTAAAATAAATAATAAAATAACAAAAAATAAAATAATTTAAACTTGTGAAATTGTTATTGGAAATTGTCAAAATTTTGTTTGAAACGGCAAAGTTTTTTGATCATTTTTTTTTTATATATAATTAATTTATTGAAAAAAAAAAAATATTAAATCATATTATTCAAATGTGTATTCTAAGTCAAATTACAATCCACAAAAGCTTTTATACTTCGAATAATATGAAAATTTATATGGCAACACTTTGTTATCATTTTAATGGTAATTTGTTAAGTTCCGGTTCACACACATCAAGTTTGACTCGTCAAGTCTTGAGCTTTAAGGAAAGAAGGGAAGAGAGAATGCCATTTCATGTCCCCTCTCTCCTAAAAACTCAAGACTTGACGAGTCAAACTTGACGTGTGTGAACCGGCACTAACATCTTTATTCTCTCTGTGTATCGTAATACTATTTACAAAATTATTTCCTTATTTCGAAATATGTACTAGCGTAGCCAAACATGCAATGAAATCTTATTTTCTAACGCAATTACACCGTTTGTCATCTTAATGTTCGACCGATTGTTTGATATTTATTTAATATTGTACAAAAAATATTATTTTCGCACAGTGTAATTTGCAATTCAACGTACATACAAAAAATATAAAAAAAACTCGTATTTAATTAATGCGCGTGTTAAAAATATTATTGTTTTGTCCAGTTAAATTCGTAAATATTTCCTTTTCAATTATAAAATGATTCTGAGATGGGCTCCAAAAATAAATGCGAGAAATTTAAATTCAAAGCGTGTATTTAGAAGTTGAAATAAAAATCTCATCAGTTTCGCAGAAAAAAAACCAAAAATGTTATTATTGGATCGCAGAAAGAGGAGGGAAAAAGAGAGGTGTGGGCGTTGAACCGAACCTTGGAGATTTTTTTCCAAATAAAACTTTAACACTTCATACAACACAACACAGCACACTAAATATGAATTTAGAAAATAAATATTGAATGCAGTTGATTAATAAAGAAATAAAACAATTTCAATAGCAGGAAAAGTTAATGACAATTGCACATACATTTATAATTTATTAGCAACAATATTACTTTTGTGAATAGTTTGAAATGCCTATTAAGGATTTTTATCAATTTGGAAGAAAAGAAAAATTTAAATAGTCCCCAAGTATCGTAGTGTAGGCTTATTTGAACTTTGAATATTACTTTTTCTTTTATCTTTCTGGTAAATGCCTGCATCAGGGCTGCCAGAAATTTTCAGCAAAAAATCTTAATTTCACCAAAAATAAATCTTATTTTTGAAGAAAAAATCTTATTTTTGGAAAAAAGTAGTTTTTTTTTTTTATAAATAATAAAAACAATTCCTATATTATTTAATACATAAAATAAACAAAAAAAAAACAAATACATAACAAAGAATTTAATTTCTTATACTAAATAATACAATTTAGTTTAAAAATTTTTAAATGGGAACAAAGAAGGTTTTCTTTAATTGAACCTAACCTTCGTCTAGACAAAACAAAAAATCTTGTTTTTGTGGAAAAAATCTTAAAATCTTTTTTCGGTTAAAAAATCTTAAAAAATAAGGTAAAATCTTACTTCTGGCAGCGCTGGCCTGCATAAATGTATGTATTTGATAAACAAACACGCAACAAAAATCAAGTGTGTGTACAAACCACAATTGATAAATGCTATGCGGTACTGTATGTCGAACAAATTAAATGGTGCTGTGAAGGAACAGGAGTTGAAAGAAATTCATTCCAAACACTAATTATTTCTTTCAAATCCTTTCAATACAGTAAAAATTACCTAGAGCAGTCTGCAAGAATATTTTTTGATATTTACTTGAGTGACGTATGTTAAGTACGCATTCAAAGAAATTAACATACAAAACCATTAATACATTCATATCCCAAGCTAACATTCAAAAAAGTAAGATGGCTTTACTCGTCTGTGTCGAATCTTTAATACCCTGCACCAAGAGTTCGATTATTTCAGGAGTAAAATATAAGCCAATCTTTATAAAAGCTGACCTCCAAGTTAGATAATTCGTTGCTTTAATAAAATAAATTATCAAGATTTGTTTCAGAAATATTCTTAGACGTGTTAAAGTGATTTTTAGGAGGAGGGTGTATTTTTGAGATTCAGTAAATTATTAAACGTTTATCACAAAGTAGAGTGAGTTATAGTATCAAAAAACTCGACCTATTGTACTGGGTTTCAATCTCAAAGAGTTTGTCTTAAATTTTGGTTTTTTTTTGAGTCGTTTGAAAATTAGAGGACGGATGTGACTAAATCGACCTTTGGGGTCTTAAGCTTATCGAAAGAAAACGCCTGCCTTCCGCTCTTGTTAAGGTACGGCTGTTAAACATTCCAATATTTAAAAACGAACGTGCCAGCAAATTTAATGTTTAATTCAGACTTTGGAGACTGAAAAAAATCGTCACTTTTAAGAAAAAATCGGCAATTCGTCACTTTGCTAATTCCGGAACAAAAATCGTCATATCTGGCAGCCCTGCACATGTGGTAAATTATAGGCTGAATCTGAAGAACTAAAATGTTTTTAATCTCGCGGCAGTATTAATGCCAATTAAAGCGTTTTGCGGTAGTTGGATTTATTTTAGTCCAACGAGATAATAATTTAGAAATTAGAGCTAAATAATTTTGAATTTATACAAATAATAAACGCTGCACTATGGTTAGGTAGGTTAGATGCAAACGTTACGAAAAAGTTGCACTTGGGTATTTATAGCGGTCCCTCTGTGATATCCTAAGTCAGTGGCCAGAGTCAGCCCGTGTTCACAAGATTATTCGCCAGACATAACTACAGTCTCGAACCATTTTGACTATCTACAACACAGATATATCGACCTTAGTCCTACATTGTATATTCACACAGATAAAAATCAAAATCAATGTAAAATCGTGGAAAACAAGGTTTATATTACCGTTTTCGGTCGTGATTTTGCTTCATTGTCACTGCATGTTAATTTAACATGATTTTACAACAACTTGCGAACAGCATTTTTTTCTTTTAAAATAACTATAATTCATGTTAATTTAACATTGCAGTCAAGTTAGAGCAAAATGTCATTTATATTGAAATATGCAATCCGAATCACGTTGAATGAAAGTTGAAACAACGTGAATTTCATGTAGAATCAAATGAGTTTGAGTTTGAATAATAGTGACATATGCATTTATTTAAGAATAATTCAGTACACTTACCCCTGTAACACATGTTTTACTTATTTTGTATTCTTCTTTGTTAACAGAAGCATCAGCAGAATGGCCCAATATGGTTGACGTTACCATTCTACTTAGAAAACTTTATGTTTTAACTTAACAATTTTTATTAAAAGAATACGGGAATTGTCTTCTTTTTATAACATATTTTAACCATGAAAATAAAAAAAATTTACGTACTTAAGTATGTATGCATGTTAATTTAACAAGATAAACTTTTGATTTTAATATAAAACAGATTTTTATGGATTCAATATTGAACAATGTTATTTTAACAGTGAATAATATTAAATAAACGTGATTTAAGGTTATTTTAATATTGTCTATTAAAAATTAATACGAAATATTGAGAGACAGCACTGCTTGGCCAGGCCGTCTGCAGTTTGGTTTCTCAGGCATCCATTGGTCCCTGGTACCCTTGCCAGCGTTACGCTAGAATGTTACACAATCTCGTGTGGGTTACAATTTTTAAATAACATAATTTTAATCTTTTGACTATAGATTGAATTTAAAGCTGCGGATTTATTATTTAAAATTTTTAAATTCAAAAAACTAAAATACTATTAACATTATAAAGTAATTCTTAAAAAAAAATACCAATATTAAATATTCTGAGAATGTATAAAACAACAATATTTAAATTTTTTTTAATTTTAGAAAAATTTAATTTAAAAATTAATTCAGAACATGCCAACCTTTTAACTATTTTAAAATCTCTTATTTACTTGCAAAATATTGATCGATTAGACAGCAAACTGTCAAAGATTTTTTTCAAACTTTATAAAGAAAAATAGTATGTGGGTGTGTGTGTGTTTGTGTGAAATGCCTTAGTTTCGCTTCTCATTTGAATTCTTCACACTTGTTGCTAAAATTTTTCGTTCATTTGCCTCTTTGGGATAATTAAAAATATTTTTTAGTAGCATTTAAATGAAAAAAACGTGATTAAGTTTTTTTTTATAAATTTAATAAATATCTTAATAATCTATAGAAACTTGCATCAAATAATGCATTAGCAAGGTATACATATGTACATACTCATATGTAGTAGTTGCATTCACAAAATCAACTGAAGGTTGGGGCTTATAACTTCAGGAAGTCAATCTAAAAATACTTAAAACATTTAAGTATGCAGTTTAAATAGGGTTGCCATGTTAATATCCACTCCACAACAGTGAAAATGGTATTCTGCGTTTGTGATTAATAACATTCTGCTAGTTGAAAAAATATGGCAAGCAGGGCTTATTTTGTATGCAACTCCGTTTTTTATATGTCTGGAAAAATATAGAAGCAGAGCTGCATTTCCCAATTTTTTTTATGAATTTTTAAGAAAAAAAAAAAAAAAAGGTTTTTCTTGGGAGTCAAACATTTGTTTCATTAATAAGATTTAGTTTTAATGTGCTAAATTCCCAATTCTTACTGTTGATAAACTGAAATGTATTGTTGGCAAAAAAAATATGCTTCTAAAATCTTACTTAAGATAATTTTATTGCGCAATTTCGGGTTTTTAGTAATTTCAAGAAACTAAACCGTTTTTGAGTTTCGTGAATATATGATGTGTAACCTCCTAAATTTTCGAAAAAACGGTATTCGTAATACGAATAACATTAAAACACCAGGTGCCCGGCTTGTCTCAAAAAAGTGTCAAATTCTAGCACTGTGTAATTGGTCCTACCCACACCTTTTAGTATACTGATTGACTCATAATCACTTAAACAGACAGCCGGCCGTAAAACTTGCCCGATAAGTACAGTTCGCAATTTCGGAGATAATTTAATAAGATTTGATTTTAGTTGTCACAAGAACCAACCCTATTCAAAATAATCAGAATCTGCTAGGGAGATCGAACGGTTATTATTCAACCGGCTTAAGCCGAATTTTTCAGGTTTGTCAAGCCGGCTTTTTAATAATGACAATTTTTCTAATGTCGACTAAACCGGCTATTTTAAAGATGTTTAAATAATAAGTCGGTTATTCATTTATTGCAAGCCGAAAGCCGGGTTATTTAAAAGCAGACAACCAAGTTTTAAAAAAGTCGCAGAATTGATTTGCCGATACCCGATCTCATAGCTTTATTACGGAATAGAGTCCTTGAGCCCATAAGCCATTTTATTATATCGGTGTTAAGATAAAATTGGTTTCAAGCTCAGTTGATTGCAAACTAAATCATCTTATAAAATTTTATTGGAATCGGTCCATATTTAACCAGAGCTCCCGAAAATAACTTTTAACGCCATAATTTTCTTACAAAGTTTTGTATTGAGATAAAAGTTGGCGAAAAAAATTAATGACGACGTTGCAGCAACTAAGCACTACTTATATGCACACGATTAACTCGACGAAATAGTTTATCGTTGCTTAGAAATTGTACTTGCAAATATTTTATCGTTATAAAAGAATTTAAATTATAATGAAAAACAGTCCATTTTTTTTTACTTTTTTATTTAATGTGGATCCGAGTTTGTAACAAAATTTTGTTTTAATTTATTTTATCCGTACTTTATATAAATTTTTTTTAGTTGGCAACACTGAAAGAGATAAATTAGACGTTCATATCAGTGTGTAAGCGTTCGGCTCACACAAAAAAGAACGATATATATTTTTTTACTGATTGTGTAGACAAACACAACCCCTAATACCGTTCGTAAATATTTTCAAGAAAGACCCGAAAATTGTTAATTGTTCTGTTCTTCGTTAAAAAAACAGAACAACTGTAGTGATACCGAAGACAAACATTGTATTTTGATTATTTCATTTTTTACATTGACAAAGAAATGAACAAACAAAAAATTTTAGCAACGGCCGCACCACGAGCAGCTTGTGTGTGTGTGTTTTGTGTATATGTTTTGTTTGTGTAAAATTATTTTGCTCGCTTTTTGTTTTTTTCGTTTGTGTATTTTGTTTTTGTAAAAATGTTTGGTTTTTTTACCAGCCAAAGGGACGAACATTAATGAACCGAACGGAATTAAATGTTCTCATCTTTTGTTAAGTTTGATAAAAACAGTATTATTTTTGTGTTCGAAAGATGGCTAACAGGGAAACGTAATTTTTAATGATTTTCTATACAAACACTATATGCGTTTGTGATTACCACAAATCTACCGAACGGAACACTAAGGAGCTATATTTAGTGTTTATTTTCGAACACTGGTTCATATATTTCTCAGAGAATAAAAACTCTTAATTTTATTGTTGTGACTAAAATTTTAAACGATATTTGAAAGGAAGCAAAAGCTACCTTGGGATGGGATTACACCAATACCCCGGCTTGCGTTGCTCATTGGGACCGGAAAATCTCGACGCAAACCGAAACGACGCAAACCGAAGCACGATTTTCCATACATTTGTATTAATTTTCATTTAATTGGGCTCGAAATTCATAATTTTAGCTGAAAAAATAAAATTTGATTTGATAGACTTTTTAACGGATCATTTTATTTTAGATCTTCAAATAAAGTTAAAGCTTTCTTTTGAATAACCTTTTTTATTTCAATCCAAATAGTAAGAAGTGGCTTCATTTTTTCTCATTTTTGTAACGATGTTCTTGTTGCAACAAATTTCTTAATTTTATTAGCGTCACTGGAACAGCAATTGGATTTTATTGTAGAAGGGGCTAGTTCAAGGTTTCTTTCAATATCAACAGCCTTTTCCCCTGATTTAGAACGCGTTAGAATTCCCAGTTTTTGTTCTTAACTTATTTGCTTTTTTTTGTCTCGTTGCTGCAAATGTAATTTGAAACCAGTTGTCATCAGCAGACAACCTTCACATACATATGGGTATTTCTCTGAAATGGTCCACCGTGACTTAAAAAATCAAAGCGCTCGCATAATTTTTTTTATTAATTTAATTAAGTTGGATTAATTTTGTAGTATATTTTTATTTTTAATTTTTCATTTTTGAATAAAAGTTTAATTTTTTTGTTAAAAACTTCTGAAAATATATGTAAAATTACTAAAATATGTATGAAGGTAAAAAGTGTCACGTGCGTAATTTACAATTTATTTTTTTCTTCGCCAACCCATGCATAGTTGCTTTTGAACAAAACATGATTATAAAGGCCCATTACTAACCTTTATTAAAACATTTTTTCCGAAACCAAAACCTCCTACAATTCACTTACTTTCGCACTTTTTCTTACGGTCCTAAAAGGCACTTCTATTTTTGTCACGTGAGTAAGTCAACTTTGATTGCATGGCATTGGGGTACCCAGTGCTCAATTTACCATTATATATACATACTTTTTAGAAAGAACTCATCACAAACAATGTAACGATTCTAGAATTCATTCTAAAATTCCAATCCACTTCTATTTTTTTAATATTCAAACACAATAAAACGCGTACAAATGTCGCGTGCATAACCAGAGAAACACCCATATTTGCATTAGATTTCAGTGGAAACCCCCTTTTTCCTGTTTAAGTTTTGTGCAAACATTTTTATATTAAGGACGCAAATCGAAGCAATAGCGGCGCAACTTCAAAGCCATGCGACGCAAAGTGAAACAAAAACGACGCAACTTCGAAAACGACACAAACCGGGGCATTGGTGTATATATTTTGGGAAAATATTTTTGGTGCAAATTTAATCTAAATATGTACCAACATAATTAGATGGTTAACGGACACAAAGAGTCCAATTTAAAAATTTGTTTTTGTGAAAATAAAGACCGATTCTCAACATAAACATAGGCTTCGTTCTTAATACAATTAAAATGTGTTTACCAAATTTGATCAAATTGTTTACGAAATTGCAATTTGTACTTTACGCACAAGGTTAACAATGACAGCATCCAGCCAGACGGACGGATGGACATTGTTAGATAGATCGCTTTAAAAAGTGATTCCGAGTCGATCGGTATATAAAAAGATTGTTCCAGATTTCTATGCCAAAACCTTCCTTAAGTTTTGCTTATATAAAAGATTTGAAAAGCTCAAAACAACATTTTTCTTTAATGAAACCCTGCTTTTTCTTAAAATTTTAGAATGAAAATAAAACGTAGGTTTGGTTGGGATTTTGCTGCGAAAGCTCTTTGAACTAACTTTTATGTAAAAAAATGCTGCAAATGCTAAAAGGGATGTTTCTGACTTCACTGGTCGCACAAGCAAAAATATGCAATTGTATATTTACGGGGTTCCTCGTAATTAATATAGAAATAATACACACATGTCTTAACAGACACTAGGGATGCCAAACTGGATCGATTTTAACAAATCCCGGGATTTTTGGGATCCCGGGATTTTGCGGGATTTCAGGATTTTTCGGGATCAATGTGTTTCTTTAATATACAACTTTTTTTAAATAAACAACACTTTTTTTCATTTATGTTTGAATTTTTAAAAAAGAAAAATTAACAGAACAATTCATTAACAACTTTTAAATACAAATATTTTTTTATTTTTAGAAAATAAAACTTAAAGCAATTCATTTTATATACACAATTTAAATTATTATGATGGTTTTATATCTTAAATTAATTCTTAATTGTTTAGACGCTTGAAATGTAACCCCGTATTCATAAATGATTATTAAATTTAACAACGTTTTGTTTTGTAAACCTTTATTATTTTTTTTTAAAAAATTTTTATGAATACAGCCATAAATCTGCAATTTTTGTTAATAACAACATACTTTATCGACCAAAAAACAAAACACAAGACTATACAAAATAAAACACATGTCTTTAACATGACATGAATCATCTGAACGCCAATTAATGTTTAAAGAAGCAAAAGAAAGAATCATGTCAATACGACATGAGCCGTATGAACTCAGACTTACTTAATGTCAAAATAAATTTATTAGTCCGACAAAGTGTCCGTTAACGATTTTGGGTTCCTCAATATACCGACAAAAAACATTGTTTTCAGTTGGCAACACCTCTCAAAATACATATAAAAGTTGGGAGTCAGCTGATTGAATTTATTTGTACGGCAAATAAAAGGAAAATAAATAATTGGCAGATGAGTGCTGGCAAAGGTCTGCGCAAGAAGCCTGATGATCATTGTTTATGTTCTTTTTAGTTTTCAAAAGTTGTTTACATTTTGCGTACATGTGCATGTATAGGTTTGTTTTCGTTTATGGTATTGCCACACATACACGTTTTTTCCTTTTGCTTTGTATATGTGGTAGTAAATTTTTGACAACTAAAAAGAATCGTTTTTTGTTTTTGTACAAGTAAGCAGACCTGATAGATGGGCCTTGAGTGCTGGTTAGCTTTGCGACAGAATAGAAAACAAATAAGACATTAAGAAAACCAAATTTCTTTAATGTGCAGTTTTTCGTTGGGAAAAAATGTAATCGCATAATGAGAAAACGGCCATAAGACAATGAATAATTAGAAAGTTTAAAATTCAATAAAAACGAACAATTGTATACATATAAAAATTTTTCATACATAAAAGTTGTTAAAATTATAAATCCCGGGTTTAAAAAAAAATCCCAGGATTCGGGATTTGTCAGACCCGAAAAATCCCGGGAAATCGTTTGGCATCCCAACAGTCACATAAAACTACATTGTGATGAAAAAAATTAAGACGTTTACAAAACTGTTGAAAAATTGCCTTCAAATAAAAACCGGCAACTGCTGCAGCATCATCATTATGATCATCATCCTAAAGAACAACAATATTCGAAAAAGGAATAAAATACAACAATAAATTGGAGAAATATTAAGAATAAATTAAACAAGAAAAAAGGTTTGGCAAATGATCTTGCCAAACTCTCGTCTCGTCTCAACAACACAGATCAACTCAACAAGATACTTTAAGTATTGCGGTCATTTAATGTACATTTTACTGCCTGCCTCCACCCGACAACGACAGCAGGGCGAGCAAAAAAGTCTGCTCGTTTTGAAATGAGTCTTGAACCTTTTTGAATCGTATTTCGACCAACAAACCCCAAAAACAAAGCAAAAAACGAATCAATTCATTGCTTGAGTAATTTTGTGTTGCGCTGTTCTGTATGTAGAATTTGCTCATGATAAGAGTTTGTCATTTGCAAGGTGCAGGATTTTAGTTAGTTGTTTTTATGTGCCGCATAAAAAGTGGATTTATACACACCGTTCGTGTGCTTAAACTTAAGGATTCTGCTTCGTCTTTATGCAAGAGTAAAGAATCTGTTAAACTTGTTTAGTAGCTGCAACAGAGACAACAACAATCAAAAATACAACATGATTATAAGCGAAATGACCATACGACACACGAACAGACCGAACACGACGAGACGAGTCGGTCAACGGGAGGAAATCGGACAGACTGTGCTGACTGCCTGGCTATTGCACTGACTGATTGAATGAATGTATGAATGGGTAGAGGATGGCCACAAGCCATTCAAAGCATATCTCCAACAGTTGGCTGGTAGTTAGAAATAATTGTAGCCACAATTATGATTGTGATGATGATGATGATGAAGACGTCGATCGCATTTGTGGTAGTGATAATTTGAAAGAACAACTCAACAAGTGTGGAAGAGTCTACAGAGAGTCTATATCCAGTAGATATTTATTTTATTGTTTTGTATTTTTATACCCCAACTTAAAATTGAATGTCATTGAAATAAATATGTACTTATGTATGTATGTTCTCACACAGCCATACTCGTTTCCCTTTATACCTGTTCGCGCACATACACTCGCAACTGCAAGACACAAATACAACCAAACAATACATACTTAAGCCATAAACAACCAGAAGTTGTCAAACGTATGATTATTGATATTCTTGTTAACGCTTCAACATTTAGCAGCTAATGAAGTTTTTTAATCCGATTTGTATGTTGAGCCATTAAAATTTTTTATCATTTCTATATTTTTTTTTTATCTGTATGATTTGCCGTCATTAGTTTGCGTTTCTTATTTCATTTGTAACATCTGTAAAAGGTAAAATTTCTCCGGGATTTTATAATTTTTTTTATTTTGTAGTAGATTTTATTTGCTTTCAAAGTCACCGGAAATCTATTTAACGTCTTCTTGTAAACAAATTAATGTCGCGAAGCTTAATTTCATGAAAATGTTGGCTAATTTTTCTATATTAGAAATGACTTTGTTTCAGCAAAAATTGTTTATGCACTTTTTTCAGTTTTTTAAAACAAGTTTGTATTAATTTTGGTTGATATTTGACATCCATATAAAATCTCGTTTAACCAAATATTTGGCTTGTAGTATTAATGGGATTTGCACTTAATTTTCTATCGGTAATAAAGGGTGTCCCAAAATGAAGGTATTGCATATGACATGACCATATGTATGTCGACCGAATTGAACAGAAAGAACAGTGTTGGCAAGCTCCAGTAGCACAGCCACTGCTTGACAAACTGAATTTCAAAATTAAGTTCGAACAGTTACACTCTGTGAAAGCATTTGTCGAAACTAGGGATGCCAATCAAGAGTGGGTTTTTAAAATCTCAATGTCGTAATTCCGGTATTTTCCGGATTATCAATTCATGAAAATAATATTTTTAACCAGTGTTCGAAAATAAACACTAAATATCGTTTCTTAGTGTTCGGTTCGGTAGATTTGTGGAAAACACTAATAGTGTTTGTATAGAAAATCATAGAAAAAAAAATAACATTTCCCTGTTAGTCATCTTTCGAACACAAAAATAATACTGTTTTTATCGAACTCAACAAAAGATGATAAGAATAAATTCCGTTTCGTTTTTTTTTTTAATCCACAAACTTTATTGTGTTAAGTTCGGCTCAGTAAAAATCCAAGCATTTTTCACAAAAACGAAATACACATACGAAAAAAAAACAAAACGTCAGCACAAACAAAACATACACACAATATGTTCGTGGTGCGGTCGGTCGTTGCTAAAATTTTGATTTGTTCATTTCTTTTTAAATGTAAAAAAAACATTATAGAACATTAAAATACAATGTTTCTTTTTTTAACGAAGAACGGAACATTATATAATGTTCGGTTGAAAATAGTTACGCATGCTATTAAGGGTTGTGTTCGTCTACACAATCACTAAAAAATAGAGATAGTTATTGGGTGTTTGAGCCGAACGCTAAATAATGTACTGTTTTTTTCGAACACTTTTTTAAGGAACAATTGCGATTTTTAGTTGAATCTTGATATTTTTTAGTTCATCAAATTTAATTTGGAATTTTATTAAAATTTTTATTGATCAGTTTCTTGGCTGAGCTGCGGCTCGAACCTGGGTTGAATTTACATGTTTCAAGAATCGTTCTTAGCTCTGCACCACTGCGGTGCCAGCCAGCCAACAGTCAAACATTAATCTTTAACCAGTGGTACTGGTGGTTCGAAATTTGCTGTCATTATCATTTTCAATTTATTCAAATGTTGTTTCCTTTCTTCTGTTTTGTCGTATTCTTACTGTCAAGACTTTGTCTCGAAACCCTGAATACATTTGTTTATTATGTTTTTTGTCCACTTTCGTCGACATTTTATTTGTACAACTTGAAGTAAAAATGTAATCATTAGGGCTTGTGTCAAAGCTATTAAGAACAATTGTGATTTTTAGTTGAATTGTTAATTTTAGTCGTGATGCAGATGTTAGAACTCAAAGAATTCTGATGAAAGAAGGTGGTGATTCTTGAAAGCCATGACCTTCGCCTGTCTTTCCTTCTGTTGAAAACTTGATCACTTTTGAACAATTCAAAAGAAAAGAACAATAAGCACTTTGGGATTGAAATCCAGCAAAATCGATTCAATAGGATAAGAGTTATTCAAAAGGTGTGCTATCAAGTCATATCGTCATAATGTCCTAAATAAAATTTTACAAAAATGTACTTTGGACTTCAATAAGAATTATTGATAAAAAGTACGAAAAACAGAGGTAAAGGAAAAACATGTAAAATCAATTAAAAGTGTATAAAATCATTCAAAAAGGCAATTTTGATCTACCAAAGGTTTAAAATACAATTTGGTTTAAGGATTGATGTTTGACTATTGACGTCAGCAGTCGTCGATGGTTGCGAGTGTAAGACAGCAAATCCCTCTGAGGAGATCGAGTGGTAGCGATCGAAACATGTCAGGGTAACCAGGCGCCTGGGTTCGAATCTCAGGTCAGTCAAGAACGAATGATTATCAATAACAATTTTAATTCACTTTCATGTTGTAAAATTCCTTTCTTCATAAAAATAATTGATTGCAAATTAAATTTAATGAACTTAAGCCTGATTAAAAATATTGAATATTTGGATTAAAAACCATAAATAGTTCAACAAAATTACCACAATACTTTTTATTGTTTAAAAAAAATATTGTTGTGTTTGAAACAAAATAAAAATTTTAATGCTGTTTTCATTATTTTGTCGTAACTGTACATTAGAAATCTAAATTATAAGCGCTTGCCCACAGCAGTCAAATATATTTCTTTTAAATATTTTAAGACATTTGACTTTACCACTTTATGACTACCTTGTGAATAGCCCAAATAAGTCACAATGACATTCTTGTTTAATTACAAAAATTCTTCTTACAAAAATTCTTCTATTGTCTTTAATGCTATTTAATTTAACAACAATTTACTTGATTCTTAACAACTAAAATGATCAACCTTTATGAATGTTTTTAGCAATTTCTGTTAATTTACTTAACTTTGTAGCTAAAAAGAACATCGTAGAATTAAATTAAAATTGTTAAAAGCTCTCTGATCTAGCAGACGTTATGCAAATCAAACAAATGTTTAGTAAAAATAGTGGTTACATGTGGAGCGTCAAATATTTTCTTAGTGTGGTCATAGTTTTAGAATAGCCAGCTTTCTTGGATAGTTAAAAAAATTTAACGTTTCATTAAAACTGGTTCTATTCGGTTAAAGTTTCCATAAAAATCTACATTACGTGTCGTTAAAATAAATGTCATAAGTACTCTGGTGTTTTTGAAGTGAAACATCAAAGTCAGGCTTTATTGACATCCTTGCGCATAAAAGGCTGAAAAAAGTGAAAACTTTTGCGCTATAAATTTGATTTTTTTAGAAAAGTCATTCAAAAGAAGGCATCTTTACTATGGAACCATTCACTTTAGGTTATTTTGCAAATATTTGTGTTTCTAATTGTGTGTGAAAGTGTTATTTAAATATTACCATCCATATAAGATTTTTTGTCTTAAAGGGATTTTAGGGACGGCCGCTAAATTGTTTGTTAATATTAGCATTTAAAAGAAGGTTAAAGCTATTTATGTTGAATGAATCCAAAAGAATTTAATTTGCAGTAAAATATTTTTGGGGCGCCTTCATTGATTGCCACTATAAAAAAAAATTTGGTTCGAAAAGGGGCAAAAGGGGCACAAAAACTACAAAAATGATACAAAGGGGATTTAAAACAAAGGGGCCAAAAAAGTGGCACGGCAGTCAAAAAGGGGCAAAATTGCGACTTTAGTCGCATAACGGTAACGCTGTACCCAAGCATTCTTTTTTTTCAATCTCCTAAGCTAATTCCGCGAAACTCTTCGCTCGTCTGCAGGAATACTTTTACTTTTACAACTCTTAAAGCGACAATTATTGCATTTTTATAACTCGCACACGGTGAAATATACTAACAAATAGAATAGAATTTCAATATAACTATAAAGCAATTTGAATATACAATTTTACATTTTATGGAGACTTGTTATGCTTTTGATTCTGCATTCATATTAAATATTCCAAGAAGTGTAAATTACAAAAAATATTCTTTGTAAGTTTTATTTTTATAAAAAACAGACCGCTAACATTGTAATATTATTGGAAATATCTTCAGACTCAGATTCTTCGAAAGACTGCCAAAAGAAATATAGAAAACAACGATTCCGTGTAAGTTGGTTGAATAGAGAAACTTTCAAAGAATGGCTTGCAGAAGTTGACGATAAATTTAAATGCAAATGCATACCCTGTGGAAAGCTGTTAACTTGTGGAAAATCTGACTTAGGCCCGTTTTCACATCTAACCGATAGCAAAAATTAGACTTTAACCGGTCTTGTAAAAAGTATTCCACTGTTAAAACGTTACTTTAACCTAAAGTGAGCGATAAAGTAAATTAAGGTTCATCCTACCTGGTAGGTTAAAGTAAAAATGGAACACTTTTTATTCGGCCGATAAAATTCAACCTTTAGCTATCGGTAAGTTGTGAAAACGTGTTTTAGAAAAACATGCCAACGGAAAGTCACACAGAGCTAATGTTTTATCAATTAAAAACTCTACAAAGATGACCTCGTTTTTTTAAAAAGAAAAGCCAAATAATGTTAAAAAAAGATACTGAAACGTTTGAGCTGCGTATGGCACTTTTTTCGCTGCAGGTAATTGAACATTTAATTCCGTTACTGAAAGAGATTATACCAGATTCAGCGATAATTAAAGAATGTCAGCTGGCACGTACTAAATGCACCCAAATAATACGTAATATTTTAGCCAATGAAGAAAAATCAAAGCTTATAAATAAACTTTTAAGTAACGAGTTTGCTGTTCTCATTGGTGAAAGTAGTGACATCTCGTCAAAAATAAACATGTGCCTTCTTGTTCGGTTCTTTGATGAAAAACAAGAAACAGCTACGGTAAAACTTTTGGATATGCTGCAGCTTGGGCCAGATTGTAAAGCCCTTTATAATGAGTTTAAAAAATGTAATTTAGGATATGAAATTTCCTACGCAAATATAATTGGGCTTAGCTGTGATGGGGCTAGCGTAATGGGTGGGCAGCATAATTTATTTACATCGAGATTGTTAGCGGACATCCCAAATATCATTGATATAAAATGTATATGTTACAGATGTCGTTATAAAAATCTGTCAAATCGGTTACAATATTGCCGCTACAAACAATTTTGCAAAAAAAACAGCTGATGTCACTGTACACAGAAAAAATACACATGATATTTTTTGGAGGAGTTCAGACGATATGTACAAATTTAACATGTAAAAAAGTGACAATCCACTTAATGTAAAGATAGCTTTGCTTGTTTTAATCTGGTTTTATCGGAAAAAGCGCTAAATGAAGGCTTTAAAAGTTTTGGGGAGAAGACATTTTTAATATGTTTTTGATAACCTACTACCTATAATAACTAACCAATTATTTCAAACAGGCAAAAATTGCCCACAAAGAAAGTTCACAGCTTGCCAGATCGGATAATTTATTTAATTGTGCCTGCAATCCCGAACAATAGCTAATGAAATGTTGGTAATGATGAGGTAGACGAAAATGATAAAAATTATGAAAATTACAATGATAATTAAAAATCTCTATAAGATGTATGTATGTATAAAATGAACATTGATTTTTAGTAGTACTTACTTACTGGAAATGTTTGATAAAAGTATGCTTAAACAGAATTAAAAAATTATACAGTAGTTTTGACTTAACTGCCTTTTGTTTACGTGCACTTTTGACTTAACTGCACAAAATTGATAATTTTTGGAATTATTCTTTCTAATTCCATACAAATTCCTTTTTTAAGTGCACTTTCTATACCTGCACATTTAAGATAAATGCACAAAATTTTTGGCATTTTAAAATTATTTTCATACAAAAAATCAAAGTTAGCTGCACTTTGACTTAACTGCCCAAAATAAATATTTTCTAGAATTATTCTTCAAAATCCTTGTTTACGTGCATTTTTTATATTTTTGGGCAGTTTTAACATATTTTCATACAAAACATTAAAGTTAGCTGCACAAATAAAAATATATGGTGGCCACTTTTTCACATAAATATCCAATTTAAGCTGTTTATAAAAATATAAATCGCAATTATTTTACTTTTTTTATGTTTTATGTTCTTTGTGAATTCTCATTGTTTTTGTTAATGTTTCTTTTATATTAAATAAACATACATTCATGTATAAAATGATCTGTTATTTCTCAGCCAGCATAGGCTGTTTGTTAGACGATTATGTTTAATATACAACTCCTAAAAGAATCTTCTGGTGATTATCTGACGAGTAACAAAAACATCTAAATCTTTTTTTAATTTATTTATTTTTTTATTTATTTTTTGACACGCTCGTCTTTAAATCTTGAAATTAACCTTTTGGTACTCTCTGTAAGAGTCGTATAACAATTAGAGAGCTACCTAAATAAGACAGTTTTTGAAGACCTTAAGGTTTGTTTTATAGAAATTGTATGAAAATTAGAAGTTTTGGAATGAAAAATACGCCTGATGCCCTTTTTTAGCTTAGTAGCTTAGTCATACGGCTGAGTATTTCACGAGTTGTAAAATAATACCTACATGAGTCTCATACGACTCTTAGCATGCTTTTTGAAAGACTCGTTAGATATTCTCAACATACATCATAAACGATTCCCTTTACGATTAATATAAGCGTTTTTCGCTGCGTTATGGAAGAATCTCTCATATGAATCAGCACGTGTAACAGTTTCTCCCATGCGAGGAATCGTCTACAATTAAAAAATGAGCTCGTCGACGATCAAAAAGACTCTTTGTGAGATTCCCAGTAAGCTCCTGGGTTGAAATAAAATTTTAATTAAATATAAATTTATGTATTAAAAAAATAATTTTTTTATTCTACTTTTAAATCAAACACTTTACTTTAGCTGCACTTTTGTGCAGGTAACCACAATTGTGTACCTGCACATTAAGGCAGGTAAATGCATTTAAGATAACTGCATTTTTGATTTACCTGCACAAAAAATCGTGCAAAGGAGATTGTGCAGCTAAGTCAAAACTACTGTATAAGCAAAAAAATATCGAAAACTTCCCGAACACAGCTTCTCTAAATTGTTCCCAGAAAACAGGCTTTGCCTACCAACAGTGCATCGTCATTTGATTAGGTAGACTAACTGCCTGTTTTTAGTACGCGAGTGCAAAAGTGATTCGTTTAACTAACATTTAAAACAAAAACAAATTTGGCGATATATCCGTGAGTCCTTGTAGAAGGTAATTCCTAAATAATCCATGTCGTGTTGAATAAAACGCTGGGCAATCACATAGAAGATAAAATACTGACCCTTAGTTCCAGGTTCCCTGCAGCTGCGGCAGCATTCATTAAAAGGGAGGTCGAGACTCATAGCGTGCTTACCGATCGTCCAGTGACCAGTAAGCACGTATATACATAAGTCTCGACACGTCTCTCCGATTGAAATTGAGAAGTCGCTCAGAGCGAACTATGTCATATGTGGGTCACGTTACTTTGATAGCCCTGCAACCATCTAGTTTCTTCCATTTATCGTCAGCCATATCCAGATAGTGTCTGAAGATTTCGCTTCCGATAGTTCCCAGGGGTGTTGCGACTGGCACATAGTGTGAAATATCAAGAGCGGCCCCTGTCTTGGCCAGCCCATCCGCCTGTTCATTACCATAATGGTCCCTATGCGCAGGGACCCAAATTAAGGTAATGTGAGATAGGCTGCCCATTCTGGATATCTCCTCCTAACACTGGTTGACGATAATGGATGTCAAAGCCGCCTGGCTATCGACGAAAATGCCAATTTTACCGCTGATGTTTCTACTGTATAGTGTTCTACATGCCTCTCTAATCGCCAGTATTTCAGCCTGAAACACGCTGGCCCAATCCAGCCGGCGAAAAGAGTGATTTACGTGCAGTTCCTCCGAGAAGACCTTAGAGCCGACACCATAAGTCATCTTTGACCCATCTGTGTGAACCCAGGTGCGGTATTCCTCGGCCAGGATTCCCCTGCCCCATTGCCGCCTTGACGGAATGTCTGTGCGGGGTATCATATAGTAAGATCCCTGCATGACCATACGTTCTCGCCTTCCAACAACCCGATGCAGAGAGCCTAACGGCGCTGTTGACGGATATGGCCATAAGGTGTAATTCTATTGGAATAAGGTAGAGCGCCTGTTATTCCAATACAGGCTGATCTTTGTACTCTACCCAGCTGGCCCACTACGTATTTCCTGCCCATCGCGTCCACCATACCAGACATCCATATGTAAGAATGGGCCGTGCCCCACCTGGTGCCAAACCTTCATAACCGGCATATTAAGCCACCGTAGCCGTCCTGACCCTGTGTTGAGTATTCAATTTCCATGAAAATTTTGAGCCCAGGATAATTCCCAGATATTTCGCGTGATCCGACAGGGGAAGCTTATAACCCCGCAGCCGTGGTGTCCTTAAAGCCGGAATTTTCGTCCTTCTGCTGAACAGTACCAGTTCCGTTTTGTTCGGGTTCTCCCAGTTCGCACTCTGCGGCCCAGTTGCTGAGCGCCCCCAAAGCACTGGACATAATGTCACTTATCACATCCAAAAACGCACCCAATACTAACAACACCACGTAATCCGCGTAGGCTACCGTCTTGATGTTCCTATTATCCACGCCAGTAAGAATCGAGTTAACAACAATGAGCCAGAGCAGAGGAAAGATCACAACATAAACAAGAGTTACATTTTTATTCTAATTAAACTAAATCGTAATAGGGGTGCAAAAATTAGTACTTTTGTACTATTTTAGTACAATTTTAACAACTCAATCATGATAAAGTTGCATTTCCATTTTATCGTGTTAGAATGAAACCGTGTTGTCGATGAGGAAATTTCCGCAAATTTTTTTTCGTGTTAGATCGAAATCGTTTTGTAGGAAGCCGTCTTGTAGGAGGATTACCTGTATACAATTTTGGAGAATAAGATCAGTTTGGCTTTTCGGAACCAACTAATTGTGGACATAATTCGTAGCGGCGTTAAATTTGTTATACTAAAAATTTTTAATTTTCGAAAAAAATGTCTAATCAGTTGCCCATTAAAAAAAAGCGCAATGTTCATGTCAGTCAAATTTAAATGATTATAAAATCAATACACAGATACAGGAATAAACGAACGAATGTTTAAATGTATGTCTGTATGTGATATGTTTGAATAAGTTCATGCAATATAATTTACATTTGTGTACGAGTGTATCTATGTATGTATGTATGTATGTATGTGCTAGTATAATTTTTATCTAAATACCTTAAAGTTCAATGCGTACATTGAATTATTCATCGATCATTTACCTCAGCACAAAAATATTAAGTAGTAGTAGGAAAAAATTTCAAAAATAAAAAAACCGAAGAAAAAACAAATAAAATTACTTAAAAATCTGACGAGGCGTCTTGTACGTGATCGAATAAAAACTTTGTGTGTGAATTGCTTTTTTGATGTAATAAGAATACATTTATCCATACAAACATACACACACAATCCATAAACAACTAAGCTCGAATTGTAAAAGTCAACAAAGCAACACTATACTGATGTACAAAATAATACTTCAACGCGCATAAGAACAAATGTAAATACATAAAGAATACTCAGATTTCCAAGCATGTTCTACTTACATATATACTTTTATTTATTCAGAAGTATGTATATTATATACATATGTACTTACATACATACGTAGAGTTAGAGGTTAGCAACACTGGTTCTGAGTGGAAGAAAAATTTTTGGGCTGAAGTTTATTTTATTAAAATAAAAATTAAATAAAAACTGTATGATAAATAACGGCTGTGTACAAAACTATTGGCAACATATTTTTTTGGTCAGTGAATACAAACAAAACTGTAATAAAAATACCAAATAATAAAAATACAAAATACCAATATTCTCAAATACAAATACAAAACAACTAAAGAAAAATTAAATTTTAAAAAACAACAACAAACCTAGTAAAAAATCAATGCCCGCTGACATTATAGTGGTGAAAATCAAAACCAAAATAAAAATATTCACAATAGATACATAAATACACAACAGCTGATTAATTAAATTACAGGTGTCCCTTCTATAACGTATCGTATACCGCGTAAAATAAACAAATAATAATATAAATAAAACAAACTGGAAAAAAGAAAATCAAATCAAATATCTCCAGTGGGGGAAAATAAAGTAAAACAACAAAAAATGAGTCAAAAAATTGCCGATCTATCCGTTGTTGATTTAAAAAGTATTATTAAAGAGAGCAATGGTGAAGTATTAGCAGGGCTGGCAAAGCTAACTGAAGAAGTACGTGAACTTAAAACGCAAAATGAATTTCTTATGCATGAGATAGAGTTACTTAAATGTGAAAGAGATAAGGACCGAAGAAGAATTTCTATTCTGGAATCACGAATCAAAGGAAAAAACTTGATCTTCAAAGGACTAGACTCAAAAAAACATGCTAATGAAGCAGTAAATGCCATATGCACTGATGTACTCAAGATGACGGACACGACTGGTATTATTAATTCGACAAAAAAGCTATTTGAGAGGGAAGGCAAAATGACAGTTCTAGTTGAATTCCAAACAAATAATAACGTTGAAGATGTCCTAAAGAAAACAATAGAGCTGAAAGGCACTGGGATTTATATCGAGCGTGATTTGGATGCTGAAAAACAACAAAATAAAGTGGTTCTGCTGCAATTAAAAAAAGAAATTGTTGCTGTAAGTAAGAAATATCGTATTTTAGTTCGTGATGATAGATTAAATGTTAATAAAAAGTGGCTCAAATGGAACAAGGAAAAAAAGCTGGTATGCGGCAAAGACGATGGTATCACAGTTTTAAAGGAACTCTATGGCAATGAATTAAATATTATTATTAATTATGATTTATTATTAAACAAATTAAATTTAAAAAACTAGAAAATAAACATCAAAGCACTAGTAATAAAATAAATAAAAATGTAACTAAAAAACCAAATTATCAAAAATTAAATATAATTTCATATAACATTCATGGTCTTAATAATAAATATATGTTTCCCCGGTTTTTCGACTATATTGGCCAATCACAAATTTTTGCATTATATGAAACGCATGTAGTCGAGGAAAACACAGCTCAGTGGGCAAAATATTTTAAAGATTTTAAACTGTATTGGAAACCTGCAAAGCGATTAAGTAGATTTGGAAGAGCTAGTGGGGGTAGTGTATATGGAATCAATAAGGGATTGGAGAAAACTGGTATAAGACATGATATTCAAACTTTTAATGAAACTGATATTATTGTATTGCAATCAAAGGAAAAAAAGATTAATATAATACCCGTATACATACGTGGAGAAAATTGGGATGTAGAATTTGAGGAAGTTAAAACCTTTTTCCGGGAAACTGTAAATTCAAGTTTTATAGTGATGGGCGATATGAATGTGAGAATTGGAAACATGCAGCAAGTGGTAGATGAAAATTTCATCGGCAAATTTACGTCAGGTTTGGAGACAAGAAATTCAAAAGATGAAATAGTGAATGCGAAAGGAAGAAAATTTATAGAATTTTGTGAAGATTATGGGCTATTAGTGCTTAATGGAAGAACAATAGGAGATAAAGATGGTAACTTTACATTTGTCAGTACAGTAGGTCAATCTGTAAATGATATCTGCGCTGCATCATATGAAGTTTTAGAATTCGTTGAAAGATTTGAAGTTGAGTCAAAGATATGGTCAGATCATATGCCACTAAAAATTACCCTTAATTTTGATAAAGGAGTTGAAGAAATAACTGGTATGAATTTATTACCGAAACTAAAGTGGAAGGATTCAGAAAGTGCGCGATACTTGCAAAAGCTTAATACAAACCTTATTTTACAAAAAAAGCAAGGAAAAGTAACCAATCTCAATGATTTGGTAAATATAATAAAAATTTCTACAAACACTGAGCAAGAACATTTCAATAAAACAACAAAATTTAAATGTATATGGTTTAATACCAAATGTGAGAAAGCTAGAGTAAAATCCTTTGAACTATTAAAGGCATTCAGAAAATCCAATGACCTGGATGATAAAAACAAATACATACAAGCAAACCAATATTATAAATCAATATGTAAACAGAGAAAGAATGAATATCAGGTAGAGATGGAGCAATTAATTAATACGTCAAATGATGCAAAAGATTGGTGGAAAGTGGCAAAACAGATAAGAGGTCAACGTTTTCATATGGGTGTTAATATTGCTGCAGAAGATTTTAAGAACTATTTTGATACACTCTTAAATCCGATACAAACGGCAAGTAATATACACTATGCAGCAATGTTGCAAGTTGATGATGATCTGGATAAGGAAATTAGTATAGATGAAATGTGCAAAACTCTATACAAAGCAAAAATAAATAAAGCACCAGGAATTGACAGAGTGCCATATGAATTTTTTAAAAATGCGTCACGCGAATTTTATTCAGAGCTAACAGCTATTTACAACATCATATTTGAAACTGGAAAAGTAGATGACACCTTTAATGAAACTATTATATTCCCAATATTTAAAAAAGGTAATGCTGATTCTCCCTGTAATTATAGGGGAATTACTTTTATGAACTCCGTGGTTAAAATTCTAATGGGTATTTTAAACACAAGAATACAAAAATGGGTCGAAAAACACCAAATACTTAATGAATATCAAGCTGGCTTTAGACCTAACTACTCTACTATAGATAATATTTATAACTTATCATCAATTGTACACCTGAAATTTGAAGAAAAAAAGAAGGTTTATGCATTTTTTGTGGATTTCAGGGCAGCCTTTGACAAAGTGCCAAGAAAGTTATTGATATACAAATTACATATGCTGGGCTTATCCACAAAAATGTTAAATCTAATTGAAAATATATACGAAAACACTAAATCAGCAGTATGGACTGGTAAAGAACTATCAGAAAGTTTCAACACATATTCTGGTGTACGCCAAGGCTGTCTACTTTCCCCTCTGTTATTTACTTTGTACCTCAACGATCTACATACTACATTAGAAGGTGGGTTAAGAGTAGGTGGAACCAATATACGGTTACTTCTTTACGCAGACGATATAGTTCTGCTGTCAGATAACATGCATACAATGCAAAAAATGATAAATAAATTAGAAGCTTATTGTACTGAGTGGAATATGGAGGTAAATCTAGAAAAATCTGCTATGATGGTGTTTAGGCAAGGTGGTCGGCTATCAACGCAAGAGAGATGGATTTACAAAGGACAGCAAGTTAAAATAGTAAATAAGTTTTGTTACCTCGGCGTAATTCTCACACCAAAAATGTCATTTGTGACACATTTAGAGCAAAGAAATGTTTTGGCTAAACACAGTATAAACTGTACTTGGCAAAACTTTCTTGGTAAAACAACAATCTCACTAAAATCAAAATGGCAGCTTTTCCAAGCTGTGTGTAGATCGGTGCAGTCCTATGGAGCTCAAGTATGGGGATATTCTTTATTTAACCAGGTCGATGTTTTACAAAGGTATTTTATAAAAAGAATATTAAGGCTGCCAGATTTCACGCCAAACTATGCCTTATCACTAGAAACAAACGCAGAGGATAATCACTTCTATACTCTTAACCTGCATATGAACTATATTTTCAACACAATATTTAAATATAACGAAAGCAGATTACCACATAAGCTATCAATTTTGATTTTAAACAGAAGATGCTTCTGGGCAAAAGAAATAAACAAACTGGTAGCAGACTTTAACATAACTTTTGATGAAAATATTTCGGCGCAAGATTGGATTCGAAAAGGAACGTTAATTCTACAGCATTATCCAGTAGTACACGTTTTTATAGATTTCTAAATCACGATATTGGAGAAAATTACATAAAAGAGTTAGCGAATCTTAACAAAGTATCAATTATCGTTAAAACACGATGTGGGCTGCTGCCTTTGAACGCTAATAGCTTCGGAAACGACGACAACAAGATGTGTACTTTATGCAATATGAGAGAAGATGAAACACTACAGCACTTTATTGGAAAATGTCCGATATTAAACGAATTCCGAATAAGGTATTTTGGGAAAACGGCCATTGAAGAGAATGAGTTGATCGATATTTTAAATGGTAACTTACATGATGGTTGGAATAGAATCTACAATTATGTTACAAGTGCTTTGATGTATAGAAAATTGTTAAGAGATGAGTTCGATTAGGTAATAAAAAAAAAAAAAATCATTTATAAAAGTAAAATTTATATATGACGGACGGCTTTATAGTCAATGTCAGTTAAATTCTTTTTTTAAAATTGTATTTATTTTGTTTTAGTTTTTAAATTTTTAATGAATGCCAATGTAATGATTAAGGAAAACAAAATAAAGATTATTATTATTATTATTATATTACATACGTATGTATGTACCACAAAAATTGTATACTGTCTGTGAATTTACGCATCTCTCGTTGTTCGAATGCGTTAAATGCAGTTTTTACTTAAGTATGACGAACTTGTATTCGAATCACACAAATCTCTTAAAAGGGTCAGACAACCATTAACACTGTCAACGGAACACCCCTCTGGCCGATGACATTTAAAGTCATAGTTTCCCAATCTGTTAGTACTCAACTGACTTAAATTCTTAACTTCTTGACAGAAGAGGCATTAGGGTAGAAAGTACAAACAATCGAGAGTACCAGTTAGTAAATCCGGCCACTCACGAAAAGTTTTAACTGTTCAGTTATAACCCTTAAGGGAAGCGAACTGAAACCAATGTAGTCCCATGATAGATCTTTGGTGGGAGAGACCGGCTCTAGTTCAAACACTTTATATGAATAATCACTTTTATATGGAGTTGCCATTGGATGGGGTCAATTGACACCATTTGACCAGTCACAGATCTATTTTCAATTAACGTGCTTAGTGTCAGTTACTAAAACGTAGTATTATTTCAATACAAAGTAGTATTATTTCAATAAAACAAGTCCTAGAATTAAATTCAAGAACCAAATTTTAGAAACTACAAAAAAATGTGTCACAGCACCGTTGATGACTCTACTGTAACTTATTACTTTTTCTACCGTTTTGTTCTTCATAAACCAGTTAAGGGATTGGTTCTTCCTTCACTGGTCATGAGTCCTTTCTTTTTGTACTTGTTCTATTTTCACAAATCCCCGGACCAGTCTGCTGGACCAATTGACATAAATTTCCCGCAGGGAACTGACAGACTACACTGTTAACAGAGGTGTACACTAAAGAATGGCAACAAGTACCCATAAGAAAAATATACAGAGGTATTTACCCACGGTTTTCGCTATTGTGTGTACACATATTTTTAACACAAATAATATGAACAGCTATGGGTGTGCATTGCAAAAAGTATGGTTATTACTTATGCTTATGCACGGCAATATCTGCACGCATCCACATTCAGTAGACAAAAATACATGAATATTATACAGATGTTATTTAATACCCATGAATGTGTTTTGGTTATCTGCCACACACATAAAATATCCATGTTTAAAAAAATACCTTCAGTATTTTTGGCACTTCTGAGTAAAAATTAAAAAAAAAATCTTAACAAAAATGTGCGTTGATCACTAGGCAGGTATGGGACTATGTACATATTATTTATGATACATACGATAAATTAGTCCGTAAAATCTGCAGTACCAATGTAAAACTACACATTAGCTACTCATTTTTATAAAAAAAAAATAGGACCACGAGGGGTGGGAAGGGAAATAACTGCTCTCCGATGCTATCTGACAAATTTTAATGAAATTTAAATCATAGATACTCTAATTTTTTATAGACACTTAAGCTATGTATTTTTTAAAAAAATAGGATAACGAGGGGAGATAGGGGGCAATTTATGTCTCTCCAAAGATCCATATTTATATAGACATAGGGCACTGCTACTCGTTCAATAAATATCGTTATATTTGGATCGCGATCCATTTTAAAATGTTGATGGATCACAAGCGTATGTTCATCGCGTCAATATTTATGTTATTTTTGTGCTGTGCGGGTCGTTTATCAATGTCGCGAGAAAACCAAAAGAAAGCATGTTTAGCTATTTTGCTTGCTTTTTCATTGAAGAAAAAAGTGGAAAGAAAAATTTTGAGCAAAAAGCCAAAATTTTTTTAACCGGTTAATTCCGATTCCACCGATAGAACCCACTCGCTTTCACTGTCTTCTGCCGTTACCCTTTATTACAATAAACTTTACACAAATTTTGTCAATTGTTTTACTTTTTATTTGTTTAATTTTTTCCACTACGTATTTTATTTATTTTATTTGTCACTTTTTACTGACGTATCATGATTTAATATCATGAAAATGCTACACGTTCAATATTTATCACGCGATCCACGATCCGCGATCTGGATTTCATATTTTAGGTCATTCTGCGATATGGATCGCGATCCATCAATATTGCATGCTAAACGTTCAATAAATATCGTGATACTAGAAATATCACGATATATATTGAACGTATACGAGGGGCAAATTACATGTACGTTAATGATCGAATATAAAAAAAAAATTGTTATCCAGCAATTGTAACACACAAAGTTGACAAGTCAGATGCAAAAAACATGTTGTGTACATGTATCTTAAGCAAACGCTATGAATACATACATATGTATTGAATGGTTGTTTCACTCTTTCTTATTAGCAAAACATACAAATCAATACTTACAATTTTTATTTGGTCTCTTGTCACTTATCTATGATATGTGCTTGTGACAGAGACAAGTGCCTCTAAGATATTTTTATTTTTGCATGTAAAAAACCTTTACGCATCCGAACAATTTTTTTGCACTTCTGCACTTGTCGCTGTCACACACACATAGCATAGGTAGACGACACGAGATGGAAGATATTGTTTTTTATTTATGCATGTAAGTATTGATTTGTATGTTATGCTAATAAGAAAGAGTGTAACCGCCACGTAATACATGTAGCGCTTGCTTAGACGCCTTTCTGTAACGATTTAAAATTCACACATTTCTCTTTAATAAATTGTAAGGGGAAATACCCTCGAGCTTTCCTCGTGGTCCTATTTTTAAAAAAATATGTATAGCTTGTCTGTTCATATTACTATGGATCTATCTACATATGTTTTACATTTCGTAAAGATCTGTTAGATATTTTCGGAGAAGAAGAAATCGCCGCCTACTGCCCCTCGTTGTCCTAATAAAATAACCTTACCGCCTTAGTCAAATCTTAAAAGCTTTAAAATTATCATGATTTTTTTTCTGAATAACAACACAAAAAATTTTGCCAAGTTCCAAAATTATTAAAATTGCATTTGCCATCTCTGCTCTCTCTCTCATTCTGTATATTTACGTTATACTTACGTCGATACACATACTTACATATATGGGTATTGCAGATAGCTAACAGAAATTTTATTTATATCTGCATGTACATCAGGGATGTCAGCGCCTTGCACAATTGTGCAAATTAATTCACATGTACGCTTACGCTCTTTTATTTTGCGAGCGTAAAATATAATTGTTTACTGAGTAACACTCTCATTCAGCGGGAAATATCGCAAATATTGCAAGGCCTGTTTTGAGGCCTCTAAATATATTTATGTATATAAATAAATATACAATAACTGTATGTAGGTACATCTTTTTTTTTGTTTTATTATCTTTTTTATTTTATTTATTATCTATGTTTTTGTTTTGTTTTATTTCTGTTTTTGACATTGCACAATGATTTTAAAACAGGGATTTCCATTTCTTTGCACAATTGTGCAATTGTGGTTATTTTTTAAGATAGAATTTTAAAATTTTATAAAAATATATATGTAAAGTGAATCCTAATCAACAAAAATTTCAAATTTTCAAAATAATTGTTTTGCATTTAAGCTAACGATATGTGTTTTGTTTGTGAAAAAAATTCGTTGATGCCTGTAACAGGGTCCCTTTTTCTTTCGTTAAAAAGACGTACCTAAATGCAGAAATTATTAAGAAAAGAAAAAGCCACAAGAATTTGTTGGTATTTTGTGATTGTAAAAATATTTTTGTTTCTGTACCAATCGCGTCGGCGGGTTTTTTTTGAAAACTCTTTTTTTAAGTAGGTAAAAATATTTAAAAAACAAGTTAAAAAAGTCTTGTTTTGCTACAATTTATGTGTAAACCTATACACAAAAAAGCAAATGTGACAGCAGGTCATGAAACTTTATTGTTTCGCACTATTTTTATTGCTTACTTTTTTATGCTACAATTATATGACCGAGTCTAAAGAGTAAACCTTACTACTTTATGGTATTTATTTAACGTAACTTTGACCTGTTATAATGACTTTATACATTTTTGCAGGCAAACTCAGGTGCGCATTTGGTATTTTGTAAAAAGTTATGATATACCATTAGCTAGAATTAAAATGTATGCACAGATGTTTGAAGTATGAGTAACCCAACACCGTGAATACCCTTTCTATTTTACTTATTACTATGAATACCCTTACTTTTTACTAAAATAACTTTTTTCACGTTATAATTCTCATGTAATTCATTTTATTTTTGAATAAATAGACCAGGGAAATCCATTTCTATGTACAATTGTGTATACCTGTAAACTTCAAATTAGAATTTCATTTAATAGTCTTGTACACAGCGATAACGGACGTGCAAGCGGATGAGTTTATTAAAAAAAAGATAAATGATAACATATAAAAAATATTTTATGATAAAAAATGCATTTAATTATTTTCAATGTCTCTTATGTTTTAAAACATGATTGCCCCGGTAGGCTAGCTAGTAGCGAGCTAGTCTATCAGCCCCGGGGTTGCGGGTTTGATTCACGCCAGAGACTCTGGTTTCTATCCTGCAGACAAGCGTACAGCTTCGAGAATTAGCTTAGAGAATTAATAAAAAAAAAAAATTGAACTTAAGAGATTGTATACTTTGAAAAGGCATTATGATCATTTCCATAATGATATTAAACAATATGAAGTAAAAGAAAGGGAAAACCAATATAAGATTAAAAAAAAGGTTTATTTGAATAGCTTCAAAAGTTGGGTATCACAAGACGAAGAGCATAAAGATAGGATAGAAGAGTTAAAAATAGAAATATAAAATTTACTAACTTTGGAAATAGTAAAACAGGGAAGACCATTTTCCGATGGGGCATTTATAAAAAAGCTTTTCAATGCAGTTTTGGAAAAACTGAAAATCGATTGCAGCGTAATAAAAACGCTTCCCATGAGCCGAAATAGTGTCGTCAAGCGCACATCAATTTTAGCTGCACATATACAATCTGTGATTAGGGAAAAGTTAAAAATTGTGAATATTTTTCTTTTTGCCTCGACGAAAGCACCGACAATAATGATCTTTGCCAATTGGTCATTTGTGTTCGATGCATAGATAGTGAGTACAATGTTTTTGAAACTATGTACTCACTTGAAACGTTTTACGGTAATGTAACAGGTAAGGTATTAAACGACGTAGTCTTTGAAAACCTTATATCTGTTACACAAGCTTCAAAATTAGCAGGAGTTTGCACGGATGGTGCAAACGTTATGGCCGGGAAGTATGAAGGTTTCGTAGGACAGCTTAAGCAAAATAGAATTGATGTACATGCTTTCCATTGCATAATTCATCAGTCCATGCTTGCCTCAAAATTTATAAGTGATCATGCCGCTATTAAGACTGCAGAGCGGATAATCAATAGAATACGGGGGGGTCATTATTCATTAACGCACAGAAAATTTGTAAGTTTTCTTAAAAACGTAAACGCCAATCACCACGACTTAAAAATGTTTACGGAAGTTCGTTGGCTTAGTCGGGGTGATTGTCTAAACAGGTTATTCGATCTTAGAAAAGAGGTGTTGCGTTTTTGGGAAACTGAAAATTTAGACGAATGTGAATTAATACAGTTGAATGATTATGAGTTCATTTTAGACCTTGCGTTTCTGGCGGATACAAGCAGTATTTTAAATGAGCTAAATTTGGAACTACAAGGAAAGGGCAACAATTTAAGTGACATACATATATACGATTGTTTTTAATTTTAAAACCAAATTATTTTTATTAACAAATGAAACAAATAATGAAGATTTTTCCAACTTTCCTAAAACTTTGCTTATTTATGACAAGGAGAAATATTTGAAAAAATCTGAGTATTTGGCAATTTTTGAAAACCTTTTTTACAACTTTCAAGATCGTTTTCAAGATTTTGAGGATATAAAACCACTACTTAACATATTCCAAAATCCCTTTAAGTGCGACATTGCGAGTTATTAATTCAGCATCCAGTCGGAACTAATCATACTTAGGAGCGAAATTAATCCTCCAGACAGGGAAAATATTATTGAGTTCTGGAAAAATTTAGACGGGGCGCTATATCCTATATTAAAAAAAATTCCTTCAAATGTTTGTCGCTTTTCTCCTCAACATATCTTTGCGAACAAATATTTTCCGATTTGAAATACATTTGCTCAAAACAACGCAATAAATTAACATCCGCAAACCTAAAAAATGTTTTGTTGTTACGAAACTGCAATATAAATTTAGAAGATATTATTGGTAAATAAAAGTATTTATTATTGGCTAGTAAAATCTTCTCTTTTTATAATGGTGGTAAATACTTACAGAATATTTTTAAACTTAATATTTGCGTTAGTATGAGCAAATGAATTTTCATTGTTACAATTCGCAAAGGTATGTTGAGCAAAAAACGAAAAATATTGGAAAGAATTGTATTAGGTTGTAAAAAGACTTCAAATATTGTGAACTGCGCAATTTTTCCAAAAAATAAGCAAAGTTTCTGAGGTTCCAAATTAAATTTTTTTAAATAATAACTGATTGTGTCTGTCCATAACTCAACATTTTTCGATAATTGTATTATTATTTATTGCTTTTAAGTCTTCATAGCAATAAATGTAAGTTAACTTTAAATGGTCTGATGAAAACTGAATGGAAAGCATGAACTACATATATTTCCTCGCATAATGCTGGCCCTGGTGTTTTCATCGCCCTTTCATGAAAATGTTTTGTAAGTTTTAATACCTTACCTGATTCCCAACAATTTAATCGAACATAGATGACCCTTAGAAAAGGTCTTTAATAGGGCCTCGCAACCGCCTATTTCGCCCGCTGGGCATGTAAGAGATAAGAGTAATCTCACCAACACAATCATAATTGACATCACTGATGTACATTCAAAAAGAAGAATGAATATGGATATACACATTGGCAGCGTGTTCAACTTGTTATGGGTAATGGTATGTATGTGTATGGTTTTGATCTCTACTCATGCATGTCCATACCTGTTTTCTCACTAATATTGAAAGAGTACATAAAATGATATTTCTGTCATTCTCTGGTGTACACACACGTGCAGTTCAATACTTCAGTTTTTTTTCAGTTGATACTGTCAGTTAAAAACATAAAAATGTATATATCTCAGTTAAACTGAACCGTTGAGTTGAACTGTCAGATATTACCCACAGACGTACAGTTTTAACAGTCAGTTTCAACAGAACAGTTGAAACTGTACGTGAGTGGCCGGCTTAACAGTTAAACTTTGACCTTGACTGTGACGCCTAACCGATTTAAATGAAATTATAAGTGGAGAAAAAATATTTCTAAAAAAAAAGATCTAAAATAAATTTATCGGCTCAAAAGTAACAGACAGGCCGATGAACAACGACGGCGCATATGTTTTCGTTCTCCGGCGGCGGCTTCAAAGACGGCTGGAATCGTTTTTACCACAGCTTCGATGTAATCAAGGCAAATCTTACAAAATTTTAATCATTCTACTGTCGCACATTCTTCAATATTTGCTTGTTTTCTGAGAATTTTCTGGTAATATCTGGTAATCTTGGATATATTGTTCGTTATATTTGTAGTATTACACAATACTGATATCATGGAACAGTTTAAGAAATTGACTTTACAACTTGACAATTCCATTAACCCATTAACATTTAAATAAAGAAAAAAATTAAAATATACAATCAATAAAGTTTACGAACAACATGACTGAAAAGACATACATTGATCGTTTTACTGTAAATTCAACCCAAACAAATATTTCGTATTGTATCATTTGCATCATATGTACCACGCTTTGAAAACTAAAGAACATAAAAATTCACATAAAAAAAGTTTAAACACCTACTGGGTAATACAAGTTTCACTTCCCCACAACTGGTATTTATACTTTACGTTAGGCTTTATATGAAAAAGTTTTCAATGGTTGGGAACCAATGCCTCTAACTAATCGCACATATATATTTTAAAACCAAATATTTTAAATAAAGGTCAAAAACGCCACAACAATATTAAGAAAAATGTCTTAAGTTGTCGTAAAAGTTTAAGCGGCCTTTAAAAGAATGTGTTTAAAATTCTTGCGAAACACCTTTCTAAATTTATCTGGCACTTTTTTTATTTCAAATAGATAGTTTGGAGGGTCGATTAAGCCGACCCTTTTGACTGAAAATAATTATTTTAGCACATCCATAGAAAAAAGGTTTAAGCTATTTTACATTCATGCAGGGCAAATATTTCAAACTAAAAACATTCATTTATATAAGAAGTTGAGTACCAAAACTCGCTACTTGCACCTGAAGTAATTTTCAATTCTCAACAGCAGCTTCCTCAATGACTTTATTTTTAGTAGAAAATGTATTTTTATTTTGTTTATAGCAACTGGTTTCGGCATGTTTTTATACCCTTCACCGAAGGTAAGAGGGTATATATAACTTTGTCATTCCGTTTGTATGTTCCACAATATTGATCCTACACCCTATAAAGTATATATATTTTGGGTCCTTATGAAAAGCGAAGTTCAAATCCGGTTGTCCGTCTGTCCGTGTGTATGTTGAAATGGGTTTTCCGAAAACCCCAGAAATGATCTGGACTAGGTTGATGTATATTTATGTCACATATACTCCGTTCAAGTTTACTATTGAAATTCAGCCAGATCGGTCCAAAAATGACGGAGATATGAGCAAAAAACCACGACTACCTCTAAATTTTTCCAAAAAACCCTTGTTGTTGTTGTATTTTTATTTCTGTATATCTTGTGAACGGCAAGAGCCAAAGTTTCCAAATTAGGTACACACATTTAGGTTGCCAATACACACCATCTTACAAAATGTGGGCGGGATTGGAGAAGTGGGCGTGGTACCTCCCATACAAAAAAAATTAAAAAATGTATAAAACCCTAAATTTTTGGGCTGCCATATGTCCTATGGGTATGACTTATATATCAAAATATCAGAAATTTGTATGAGTTATAACCGAAATACTGGGGTCTAATCACCGCATACGATATCGAGCAAAATCCATCGAAATTATTTATTTTGGTATCTTGAAACTCGATATCGAATGAAATGTATTGAATTTGAAATAATACCATTCGACATCGAGTAACTCGACATTACATTTATCGAGTTTTCATTCGATACGCCAGTGTCTATCGCATGCAGGGGTGATAAGACCCCTAACTTCCCGAAAATTACTCTTTGTATACCCTTCACCGAAGGTAAAAAAGGTATATATGTATAACTGTAATTTCTACAATATTGATCCTACACCCTATAAAGTATATATATTCTGGGCCCTTACGAAAAGCGAAGTTCAAAACCGGTTGTCTCTTATTAAAAAAAAAAAAATTTACCAGTTTTATTTAGTTTCTGTCTAATTGCTATGTATTCTGCTCGCACAATGGTGAAGGGTATATAAGATTCGGCACAGCCGAATATAGCACTCTTACTTGTTTAAATACTTTTTATGCGATTCCAGTAAGGAATTACAAGCAGAAAAATATGCTGTTTTTAAAGACGAATGAGTCAATTTTTTTAGTATTTGGAGATTGTTCAATCGGCTTTAGCCATGCTTAAAATCAACAATAAAAATACATATGTATACCCTGAACTTTATTATATTGTCTTTCATATTTGTGGGAACACATATTTGCTTGAAAATTGTCTATAAAAAATAAAAAATTGTATGTGTTTTCAACGGTTTTATATTTTTTTAAATTTTTCTTTTTTAAAACACTCACTCAAGAATAATAACATAAGTTTATTTAATACCTTTTACACACTTAACAAAACTATTAATCATAATTAGAACCCTTTACACCGTATTAGGTGTTGTTAAGAGTAAAAAAAAAGCTTTGCTACTTTTTTTTTTCATATTTTATATACGAAACAATGAAAAATAGGCGTAAAAATGAAAAAAGGGAAACTTTATTAAAAATGTGTAAAATCCCCAAAAAATCCCCGATTATTTTTATTAAATCCCCCAAAAAATCCCAAAACCCAAATTACTTTCTTTGTCCTTTTTGCTTGCATGAAATCCCCAAGTCTGGCAGCCCTGGCAACACAAAAGAATAAGAAAAGTTAACAATGTAGGCGGATTATGGTTGCAAGGGACGAGTTTTGTTTTGTTCCATGCAAGAAAGTTGATTTGTTTCTCACTAGACAATGCAAGGTAAGAGTTTTGGGAACTCACTCTAATGTTTATGTAATTCCAGAGGACAAGGGGATAGTTTGGTTTGGTTTTCACTTTAGATACTAAAGCAGCGCCGTGATATCTGTCAAAAGTCATAATTTTTTTTAAAAATGCAAGTAACGAGTTTTGGAACTCAGCGCCTCAAATACTGAAAAAAACACAAGAGAAAAAATTACAAAATTAAAAAAATTATTTTTAGGCCCGTTTTCACAACTTACCGATAGCTGAAAGTTGTCTTTAACCGGCCTTATAAAAAGTGCTCCACTATTAAAACTTTACTTTAACCTAAAGTGAGCGATAAAGTGAATAAAGGTTCATTCCACCTGGTAGGTTAAAGTAAAGTTGTAATAATGGAACACTTTTTATATGGCCGATAAAATCCTACCTTTTGCTATCGGCAAGTTATGAAAACGGGGCTAAAACTACCATGTTCAGTGTGTACAAAAAAAAGAAAATCTCCAAAAACTATAAGTTTTTGCAATGAATTTGCTCACTTATGTACCCTACATTACATAATAATACTACTTTATAACTTTAAAAATTTTAAGAAAATAAAAAAAAAAGAAGTAACGTAATTTGAAAGATCAATTCATTCTAAATAAATTGAATTTGCTCTTACCGTTCCTGAGTTATATCGGTTTTCAGCTTTGTACCCAGTTTATGGTATTATTACTCATACCCAGTGTTGCCAAAAGTAGGAAAAAAATTCCTATGTAGGGTTTTTTGTTACCAAAATAGGAGCGTAGGGAAAATCGGACAGATTTTTATATTCGCCATAACGTAGGTATTTTTTCTCATATTGTAATTGTATATTAAATAAATTTAATTTTTTTAAATTTTAATTATGATTTAATATTTAAAGAAATAGAATTCTTGAGTGCAGAACATGTTTTTGGGCAAAAAGAGAAAATAAGTACAAATTTGAACTGTTGTCTTAACAACTTAACTTAAGACTTAATGATCTCTTGTGTGTGAGTAGAGAACAATCGCATAAAATTGTGAAACTAATAAGTTATGAAACATGAATTTTGAACAGTTTTCGATAGAAATAGAAAAAATTAAAAACTATAATGATGAGATTGTATTTTCAAATTTATCGAAACTGGAACGGATTTTGTTTGCTTCATCAAACGCAAATGGAGATGCAGAGAGCACCAAAATAGCGAAATAAATTGAGCCACACAACTAAAAGTTTAAGGTGAATTATAAGATCATATTCGCAAAACAATAGAATAGGCTGCATAAATTTCGAATGTACTAATGGTCACTTTAGAAAATTCAGGTCAAAAGAAATACACATATTATTTATAAAATAACGTGTTCATTTTGTACCTCTATTAAATTAAAACTACATACAATTTAAAGGGTATTGCTTATTTTTGTTACTGAAGATAGTAATAAAATTAGGTTTTTTTATAACTATTGTTCTTTCTTAGATTTAAATGACTAAAACGCATACGGATTTTTGTAGGGAAAATTCGGATTTTTTTTAGTATGTAGGTATTTTTAAAAAAATCTTCTGGCTACACTGCTCATACCCAACAAACAAATTAAAATCAAACGATTTATTTAACTTTGTTTAAAAATCATTTATCGGTATTCTAACGATGAAGTTCTATGCCCTGCGCTAAATTCTAAAAATCAGTTTCAGAAGTTGTGACATTGATGTTAGTGTTATCCATTACCAATGCATAAAGATTTGAGCAATTTCTAATATGGCATTGTTATTCAAAACATTTGAATCTGTGCAAAAAGTCCACATAATATTCCTTCAAATTGGTTTTTATGTTAAAGGGCAATCAATTGAGCAATTATAAAAGTCCTTTGAAGTTAAAGCCTTTTAAAAATTCCCACTCAGTTCAATTAAAAAACCGACTATTTTGCTTACAAAACTTCTCCCTTCGACTTTGTCTTCATTAGACCCTTTTACGGTTCTCGATGTCGAAATCGACTCTGTAGTAGATTAACGTAACACACAACCCAAAATTCGACTTACGGTGTTACCGACAACATGAACCGTGATATAAAGAAAGTTTAACGCAAAAAAACCTTTTGTAAGCTTAAATGACTTGAAATTTTTTTCTTTTTCCTTTATGATCTTTCATCTAAAATTGTAAAACAATGCACTTGCAAAAAACCGCGAATTTTTCGGAATCGACTCCCGAAGACTTTCTTAAAACTTTAGAATTAGAGCGAATTCCTTTAAATTCCTGACACAAGTGAAGTCAGTACGAGTACCTATTCAGTAGGTGTAGCAAGCGACATCCATCAATAGGATCGTTAAAAATTAACCAAAAAAATACAAAATCAAATACAAAAGAAACATTAAAGTGTAAAAATAAATTAAGTAATGAATAAGAAAAGAGGGAAAAAGGTGAAAACCTCACCTTAATTTTTGCACTACGAAGGTTTCATAAATAGCACACAATAGCAACAACAAAAATAACAATAATAATACAATAAACAAACAACAGCCAACATAAACAAACAAATAAAATATATGCAGAGTAAAGTGTTAATATTTGACCGAAACATTAGCCGATTTGTTGTTGCTTTTGTTGTCGTATCTTTGTATCTGTCACTATGACATTCCACTGTGTTGGTGTGACTCTGAGTGCCCATAGTTTTAGGTCTATTATTATGGGTTTTCGATCTTAAGGTGGGAGTAGTGCTCGTGTGTTATGAAAGCCTGGAGAATTAAAAATTTTGACATCAATGTTTGTATGTATGTGTTGCTAGCATGTATGCGAGCATGTGTGTGTGTAGTACCAAAGAATATAAATCATACATACATATTCTAACCTGTGTCTGTCGGTCTGACTGTTTGTCTCTTTAACCTCAATGGCAAGTTTGTGTTTTTCGGTTTTTGCTAACTCATCAATAATTTTGAACACGTTGGGACATTTTGTCAATATCACCAGTTGATGATCAATTCGTTCGTTATTCGTTTGTATCGTTCTATGAATATTTATTCGATTTTGTTCACTCTTTTTTTTTTTTTTTGTTCATTCTGATATTTTTAATGGAATTAAAGTACAACAGAGCATACAAAATACACTTAAATATTAATTTTTTTTAAAACTACACAGTAAGAAATCACACTGGCTTGTAAGTATTTAAAAGATATCTAAGTATGTATTTGTCTAAGTATGTGTGTTGTTTGCGAGAGACAGTGTATGGGGTGCTTGTGAACATGTAGTTTTATGCTTGTCCGTCTGTTAGTTGTTGGTTCACTTATAATCGTAACCTTGTGGTTTGAGGAATGCGATTTTTGTTGGTCTTGGACTTGACAATTAAGTTGTTTCGTTGTCTGTTGTTTGTCAGTTCAATGGATTTACTGGTCAATGACGTTGTACGTTTATTTTTGCACATTGTTATTATGCGAAACATTGTAAATCCGCCAACTACTTACTTCTTTAAGCAAAACCAATACCAATAATTGCATTAACAAAACTTTATTTGGTTTAGTTGTTAAGCGAACATTAATATAATTTTATTTAATAAATAAGCACTTTTAATAAGGAATTTTTTTTACTGAAAAATAAAAAGTACCTACTAAGAAAAACAGGATGTTCGAAACATTTAAAAACATGTATGTAGCACATTTAAGAAATCCTGAAAAACGACAATAGATTTTCAAACGAATACAAAAATTTTAAATTTTAGCGATGACATTAAAAGTCAAAATTGCGGCGAATTAAATTTGTATGGCATTGCCAAATTTAACAATGCACGTTACAGAATTGCATTCGTAGCCAAAAATCGCTAAATCAACTTTATAGATTTTTAGCGATAGAGATTTAGCTTAAGCGAATTACAGAATACGGCTGTCGGTATCGATTGCACCACTTACAGTACACCGATTCTGCTGTATTTTGGCTTAAACTTTGTCCAACTTCTTGTTACAAACAGGAAATTTAATATATTTTGGTAAAGCCTGATATAATCAAATTTCTTTTCAAAACTAACCACATTTCAAAATTTTTTAGGTCCACCTTCTGAAAAAATTTTCAGAAGTATTGGCTTCAGTGGAAAGGATTCTAGTCTGTAAAAGATTTCTACGTAGAACATTGACATTCTGGCATAATAATAAGTCCAATAAGATATATCGGCAGGCAATTCAACATTGCCAGAGAATTTCAAAAGAGTTTTCATTCAGACCTCTACTTCTCTGTCAAGAACGCAAGAAACTTGTAATGCACTAAGTATTCCAAGAATATAATTTCTAGATGTTTGCAAGTAACATTTGGCGCTTATCAGTAGCAACAGCAATCGACTTTAAGTTCCACAGTGAGACATTGAATAAATTCTGCTTGCGGATAAATAGTTATTTGAGTAGACCGACACAATCTTCTACTTAAGAAGAATGCTGAGCTATAATGAAGACTGCATTCCTTTTATGTTCTGCATGCATATTCATGGTTGACAACTGCATCGCACACAGAATGGCTAAACTTGGAAATCGCTAAAAGATACTTAAGGCAACATTAAGTATATATATTCTGGGTCTATTTAGCCATGTCCGTCCGACTGACTGGTCGTCTTAATTTCAAAACAAATTATTGTCATATTTCACCATAATATGTTTAAAGGCAACCATAACATGGTTGTGGCTTCTTGATGGAGGATTATTTTAAACATTATAGGATTGTCGGTGACAATAATATGGTTACATTAAACAAATATATATTTGTATACATATGTCCTTTATTTATCTAAATCACCAGGCCCATCCAACATTCCGGCAGAGTTGCTGAAATATGGTGCTAAAACGTTAGCACAGTTTCTCACATCTTTTATTAGAAATGCTTGAATCAACGAGCAAATACCATCAGAGTGGAAAGAAGGCACTGTAATTACCTATGGAATGAAGTAAGGTAATAACTCAATTCCATAGGTAAGGTTATGGCCACGATAATACTGCAAAGAATATCACCTGTAAAGGATGGTATTTTGCGGAGAGAGCAAGCCGGTTTTCGACCTGGTCGTTCCTGCGTTAAAGAGCAATCAGCAGAGTATAATTCACATATTTACCTACTCTTTGCAGATTTTGAACGTGCCTTAGACACAGTATCGCGTAGCTCAATTAAAAAAGGTATCCCAGAGAAAATTGTAAATATAATATGTGAGTTATATACCGGATCACAGTATACAGTACGTTTTAATGGAAGGGAAAGCCAACCCTACGGAAGATATACAGGAGTAAGACAGGGTTGTATTCTTTGTCCAACTCTTTTTCTTCCGCTTTTGGAATGTGTAATAGAAGCACATTTTGGAATACTTTGGAATTTGGATGAATATTTAAATGATATTGACTATGCCGATGACATTTGACATATGGCACATCGTTTTACGGATGTTGAGGTGAAAATAACGAGACTGTCCATAAATGAAAGGAAGGTAGGACTGAAAATAAATTTAAAGAAGACAAAACGTATGCATATTGGTACTAATGTGGCAACACCATTTAAAGTGGATGGCAACTTAATCAGAGATGTCCAGTCTTTCAATTTCTTGGAAATAGGTTAAACGTTCGTTGGTGGTTCGGATAAAGATGTCTCTGAGCGAATTTATAAATACCGCGTTGCTTTTCACAAGTGACATAAGTTCTGGCACTCAAAAAAAAATCTTACAAAATACTAAGTAAAATCGGTTCTTCTGTATGGCTTTACTACATGCAACTATACCAGACTGGACCTTAACAAAATCCAGACTTTTGTATATCGTTGTCTAAGACAAATTCTACGGATCTTCTGGCCATATCAAATATCCAATTAGACACTGTGGCCACAGACTAATAGTATGTCCATTGAACAAGAAATACGAAGACGTAAATGGACATGGATCGGTCATAATCTTAGACGTCCAGCAACGAAAATAGCTAGAACTGCCCTCGAATGGAACCCTCAAGGACACCGCAATCAGGGACGACCACGTAATACTTGGATACAGCTCATAAAACATGTAGACAAATCAAACTCCTTGCCAACACAAGATTAGAATGGAGGAAATTTATTAAAGCCATGTGCTCTTCGTCAACTTTTTATATAAGTATAATTAATATTCAGTAAATAAAGGACAAATTAAACATAATAGTTTTGTTGGAGGTGAACATATTGAAACATGTTTTTTTCTGCGTGTATGTACGGAAAGATTGTAGTCTGTGCCATATCGCAATTTCGGGAATTGATTCACATACATAAGTCTGTACCACACATGCCGCAAAACCGAGCTGAGTGTATCGGGCATTCGTAAATGTAGACTCTCCTTGCTTTGGCTCGAATTATGCGATGTAACCGCTTGATTTTTAATAAAACTACCAAATTTGATTTTTGCCATCAAATTAAATTAGATCTTACAGCTATAATTACAAAGACAATTGATGTCATTAATCTCCCTTATCTAGTGAACCACGTAAGTATATGAAATTAATTGAATAGTTACATAAAATTTTAATTTTATGCCGGTATGTTCTATTTAAATAGAACCTTGAATACCTTTTCAATGAACATTCATAGTTAAAATTCTCCTGGGTGCGCTGGTAGGCTAGTTGGTAGTGAGCTAGTCTATCAGAGCGAGGGTTTCAGGTTCGATTCCCATCTGATCTGTTGCACTACAACGAACAAAAGGTATAAGTTACAATTGCTCAGTTAATGAAGTAAGAATAATATTTGCAATTTTATAAATAAGATTATCTTTATGGTTCCATAGTTCCCGCAATTGCCAGAAATAAACTATTGTGGTTTTTAAGATTACTTTTGTCACGAATAAAAAAATTGTGTTGGCCTTTAACAGAACGTTAGTTTAGATTCCATAGTCCCTTTGTGATACCTAGTGCCAATACCCATCCTACAGAGCAGTTCCTCAGATGGTGTCACTGCAGTGTTCAATCAATTCGACTTCCTAATAAAGAGAAGAAGCGTCCTATCCCCGATAACTATCTCTAACCGGTCCTCCCAGGTATTTTTCCATAATGCCCCAGATTTCAAGACATTGACAAAGAAAGTGAAGCACAGTTTCCTCTTCCGCCTGATCATTACAACTTCTACAGTAGTCGTTGACTAGACCCATTCTCCTCGCATGAGTGCCCACAGGCCAGTGACCAGTTACAACTGATACCACTGTTCTGATTTGGTCCCCATTGAACCTAAGTAGAAAGGCAGGTCTCTGTTCATCATAGTCAGGCCCAAGTTCTCTGGAAATGGAGCAGGTAGACTCGCCAGTCCATCCCATCTGCTCAATTCTTAAAGTCTCGCACTTCATAAGTGACTTACAGTGAGCCATTGGAAGACCAACGAATTGTCATCCATGCGACCACCTCGTTTTTCCAGCTCATCTGCTGTCTGGCTACCCGGGCAGTCCGTATGCCCTGGTATCCATACAAGCGTTAAAGTTAAATGCTTCGCAATCTCAATCAAAGATATCAGACATTCTACAGTTAAACTCAATGTCGTGTAGACACCTTTTAACAGTCATATGTTTTCTTATTAACAGCATCATATACGTTACTCCTAGAATACCATATTTTTTCAACGTGTAGTTTTATAGATATACAAATATTTCACTTGAATATTATTTTTTGAGTTAAATGTCAACGAAATTTTTACTTATATTTGGTTTTTTAACATTTCACTATGCATTTAGTTAAAAAAAAAACTTAAAAACGGAATGATTGCTTTTTGTTAAGGAACTCCTCATATACATACATACAAACATACATACAATCATGCATCCAAAGATCAGCCATACAACTGAATCTACACAAAAAATGTTTGACAAAAATAAAAGTTCAAATAAAAATAAACAAAAAATATAATATAAATATAAACTGTATGTGTAAAAATAAAACAAATAAAAGATTTACTACTTAAGTGTGTGGCCCACTCTTGTTGTCGTCAACTTAAGACAATTTTCGTATCTGTGTGCGATTGTACGTCTGCATGTACATACGTACATATGTATGTTGGTATGTATGGATTTCAACTCGAACACGAGTTCAAATGTGTGGGTATACCCAATATGCGTGGTTACAGAATTTGAATTAGTGTTCAGGGCTGTCAGAAATTTTTTTTTATCCTACCCAAATTTAACAAAAAATAATCTTCAAAATATACCCTGTTGGAATAAAAATCCCTCAAAGAAATTCCTTTAAACAAAATAGTATTTTAAATAGATTATTTCTCAGAACCACACCACTTATTATGCATTTGTGTTAATGTGTATTTTTCCTAGCTTAAACGTCGATACAACCCTAAAGTACATGTCGCAATTTTGGAGATAAAGCTGAGTGCATTTCATATAAATTTGACTGCACAATCACTTGCCTGTCATTTGGAAACAGCACATTAATCTTATAACATTATTTGTCAGGCTTGACCAACTTTACTTTCGAACTTGTTTTTATCTTATGATTAAGCGCACTATTGCCATCTTTTGGTTTTGCAAAATGCACAACCGAAAATACCCGTTCTACACATGCGTTGCTTGATGGTATTGAAAACGTATTAACTACAAAATGCTTCGAATTCTAATAGTATTTTTTCACACTTTTCCAACATTTCTAATCCAACTTTATTTATTTAACTGAGACACATGGGTCTGCAATCACACCTTCTGTGCCACAGACATCTTAAAAGTTATAAAAATCTATGCGAAGTAAAGACGACAGCAGATATACAAATCAATATGCATTTGACTGAACTTTAAGGTCCGCGAAATAAAAATATATTTCAATAATGAAACTCCAGTCCATTTATAAATTTTAAGGCCGTGACCAGAAAGAACCTTTTAACGTTTTAGTGCTTCTGGAGAACTTTATTCAGACCGAAGAAATATTCATAGCATAAAAGCAGTAAAATTGCTTTTAAGGGATTGTTTTACCAACCAAACAAACACAGCAATTCTATTTAAAAAGGGTCTCAAGGTACTAATATGTATTCTATATTGAACTCCTCCTGTACTACTTATAGTGCTATGGCTTTTTCTGCGTTTATATTGAACATTTTTATATTTTCCGATTTTTTCAAATATAAAATAGTTTTCTACTTTTAATTTATCTTTTTATTTTGCATATGATAACCTGAAATTTTTTGTTTTGAATAAATTAATTATAAAAAGTCCTACTGTTCAGATTTAATGGAAAAATGTTCGGAGTCGGTTCGGGCTCGGCCGAACTTTGCAAAATTAAGCGAAGTTCGGTAGTTTTACTTTTTGGAAAATGTATTAAATTAAATAAATTTTGAATTATTTTCTCAAAAAATTCTTTTTTTTATATCTCCAATGAAAACCTTTACGAAAATTTGTATCCTTTTTGGCAATACAATTTCCCCATAAAAGGGTATAAACCCTTAAATCTGGCAGCTCTGCTTGTACTCGTGTCCATGCACATACTAATTCATACAATCAAAAATAAATCATACTCATACTTGTTTCCGTGAAGTGGTTTTGGCTATCAGATACGATCACTGCAATGTGTAAGCACTATGATCCGAATTGAACTGAACTAAGGGAACGAATAGAACAGAATGATTACTCGCAGCATTATTATGCTCATGTACCCAGAGTACTCGTATTTCTATTTCAATTTTTCTTTAAATCGGTTTTTGCCTCTTCTTGTTGTTGTTGTTTCTAGTTGACTTGACTTGTTGACTGTTGTTCCCATTCCTTGGTCGTTTCAATAAATGCGCAAAATAACAATAACAACAACAAAAAATCTAAAATACTTAATATTTATATTCGTACAAACATTTAAATGTAGGTATGTAAATGCAACAACAGCAAATACGACGACAAAAGCAAAATAAAAAATAGAAAAGCGGAGCAAAAAGTCAAAGCGTAGAGCACCAGTGTTACCAGGGGAAGAAAAAAACAAGATACGTTTTTCGTCAAAGTAACATTTTGAAATATTCCTTAAGCAAATAGCAAATTTACAAGATTTATATTAAATGAATATTTTTATATATGGGGTATTCACAAGGTGTGCTATTAAGTCATATGCTTAAGGTTATTTCTCCCAAAAAAAAAACGATTTTTGCTGCACGTTTTGCATCCGAAACTACAACTGATGCCGTTGTTCATTATATAAAACATAAACTAGATTATGATATTGATGTCACAATTTTTTAAATTTAAATATACTGAACGAAGAAGGAAATGCTCTTTTAAAATTATTGTTTCGGAGGAAAATTTTCAAACTATAGTCAACACTGACCTTTGACCTTCTAATGCTTCTATTCATGAATATTTTTGTAATAATTATAACCGCTCGGTCAAAATACTGCATCAAAAACAAGTTCTATTTCCTACTGATAACTTACATCTCTTTACGCAAGCATTTTCGAGTTGAATGATAAGAAAACTATTAATAGTGTTGAAATTTTATTGCCGAAATACCAAATATTCAGATATGATCGTCCTCACAAACGTGGGGGAGTCCTTATTGCCGTACTAAATGCTTTTTCATGTGAACGCATTGAATTTTCGCACAATGACAATATTGAATTTTAAATGGTGTTTTGTTTATTACTTTTTCTTGCATTCATCCTAACTCTTCCTTAGATATTTATGATGCACATATTTCGGCAATTAATACAGTTTGGCTGCAATCTAAGCCATATGATATATTTGTCGTTCTTGAAGACTTTAACCAACCAATAATTCTGGCCCTGATACAAAACCAAGATGTATTCTTAAAAATTGTGCCGAAACTTTGTACGGCCCACTAACTAAAATCTTCAACAAATCTATTGAATTATGCCCGTCGAATGGAAAAAAACGTTTATTATCCCTTTGTTTTAAAGTGGCAATAAATTCGGTGTTGCAAACTATAGAGGAATGGCTAAGCTGAATGCTATTCCGAAACTCTTAGAAAACTTTTAGTCGACAGCTAAACACACCAAATTTCTTCGCTGTTATCTCATTTTCAACATGGATTTTGCTGGAACTTACTTCTATGGTAAATTATGGATTTTTAAAAAAACATGTTAATGAATATAATTAACACGGATTTCAGTAAAGCCTTTGACAAAGTGAACCATGAAATGATACTATGCAAACTATCACTAATTGGATTTAGTTGTACAGCCCTAAAGTGGGTGCGTTCTTATTTATTTGATAGAACTCAACAAGTAAAGTTTAGAAATGTTACTTCGACTGAAATATAGATCACTCTGGTGTTCCCCAGGGGAGTCATCTTGATCCTACACTGTTCACGTTATTTATGAATGACCTTCCACCTGTTATCTTGTATTCCAATGTAGTCATGTATGCAGATGCAGATGATGTCGAAATATTCAAGAGCTTTAACGACTCTAATCAACAACTTTTTCTACAGTCTGATATTGATAAATTTTCCCAATGGTGTACAATTAATTTAATGGACTTTAATATTAAACAATGAACTAACAAATTAGATTCTCGAAACTATGTTAATGGAATAATACTTGAAATAGTGGACGGCATAACTGGTCTGGGATTTTTTTTGGATCATGGGCTAACTTTCCGTAATCATATTGCGTTAACTGTTAACAAAGCTAACGGTGTTCTTGCTATTATGAAACGGTTGTCTAGAGAATTTTCTGAGTGCTATACATCTTTGGTTCGGCCATTTCTATGATATGGATCCATAGTATGGGATTCTTACTATTCCATTCATATAAATAGTATTGAGTCGGTACATAAGCAATGTTTGATTTTTTGTTTATGTGGCCTTGGATGGCATTCGTATGTTCTGGCATCGTATGTTAATAGACTTGCTCTTATTTAGCTGCCAACTTTAAAAAGCCTCCGTGTTATGCTGAGTATATCTTTTCTACATGGATTGTTTCAAATGGTGAAGTTGATTCTACGTTCCTGCTTAGTTAAATTAATTTGTGCGCTCCAAATAGGCCAACACGTAACTTTCAGCTCATCAGTCTTAACTACTACAGATCCGTTTATGCTAATAATGACTCCTTTCGTCGCATTTCTGAAAATGTTAATAAATTGTATCATATTATAGATATTTCTGAAAGCAATGATATTTTAAAAAGAAAACTAATTTTGTATTTAAATACTTAATGTATTCACACCTGGCGCCTGATTCTGGCAGTCGTGATCGAGTAATTCTCGATTCGAAAGCAATTTATTATCTTATTATTTCAGAAAATACATTAAAACATTAATTTGAGTTTCGCAATACTGATAAAATAATTACGATTCGTTAAGAATCGACTGAAATAAAATTAATTTTAAATCGAGAAAGTACTCGATCACGAATGCCAGAATTAGGCCCCTGTATTACATTTTAGTCTGTAAGGATTTATAATCTTTAGACCGAATAAAAAAATAAAAATATCGTCATAATATCCTAAATAACATTTTACAATTGTTAAAAAAAATACTGTTGTGTTTCAAACCAAATTAAAAATTTTAATGCTGTGTTCAATAATTCGTCATTACTGTACAGTAGTAGAAATCTAAATTATAAGCGGTTGCCCACAGCTTATATTTTTCTTGCTATTATTAGTATTGTGGTTATTTTGTTGAACGTTTTACGGACAGGTTACCCGATTGCAACCACGCAATCTCTTCAGAGGGGTTTGCCGTTTAACACTCGCAGCCATTGACGTTCGAGCCTCAGATCAGTCAAGAATGAAAAATAGTCAATAAATTTTAATTAATTTCATGTTGTAAAATTCCTTTCTTCATAAAAATAATTTACTGAAAATTAAATTTGATGAACTTAAGCCTAATTAAAATATCAAAATTCTTGTAATTATTATAAGACATGTGACTTTACTGCTTTCAGAGGCGTGTAGTGCCTATCATTATCATTGAATCAAGTACTTTTTAAAAAATATTATTAAGTTCTGTGCCATGGACCAAAAGCTACGAAAATTTCGGCAAAAATAACAAAATTATACATGTTACGTCGGGCCTCTATAAGTTACGAAAAATGTAACCACACGGCAACACTGTATAGCACATCACAAATTAAGTTTCGAGCGAAATAAAAAAGCCAATAGCAGCAACAATAACGAAAAATCAGAAATATACAAAAGTCAACTGCACCGTTGCCATTTGATAAGACTACATAATAAAAACACAGCTCCGTCCCATTCTTGTGGATTCGTTAATGTTGCTTGTCTGCTTTGGCGCAATTGTTGTTGCTGCTGTTGCAGTCAGTGCTATAGCAATAGGCGGTGATATTGCAGTCAATGTTATTCGCTCTCGAACGGACTGCAATTTGCAAGTCAAAATGTTGTAAAAAATAATTTACATGATTTATTTACGATCATACAAACATACACACGTAACAATTTGCATAAGAAAGTGCTATAAAATTTATCAGCATTAATTTATAGATTTTTAATTATTTGACTCTTTTTTTTTTGAATCAGAAGATTTTACTGATGCTTTCTTTCCTAAGGGATCCTTAAAGAGCATTTCCTTTTTTAAACCCTCCACCATCATTAGTGGCGACTTAGCCATGTCCGTATGTCTGTCCGCCTGTTGAAAACATGCTGACTTTCGAAAAGCTCAACAGAGTGGAACAATGTTGGTGACAAATTGATTCTTGTTATCCTTGGCAGTTTAGGATTGGAATGAGGCAAAATCGGTTCAGTAGAATAAGAGATTCATAATATAGAACAACCACCCTAAAAATTTCACATACTTTGTAACAAAAATTAACATAAATGTTTGTAAAATGCACGGATTGAAATAAGCAGCGTTTCAAAAACTGCAGTCAATGTATTTCTTCCACTACATCATTTGTCATTTGCCAATAAAAAACTATTTTACTTCTGATTCCTTAAATGTGAACAGTCGCTGTCAAACCAACTCGAAAAGCGAAAAGTTGTACACAAATTTTCGTATTTTATTCGACAGTTTTTGGCTTCGACTGCAGTTTTTTAAGCCCTGGAAATAAGATTTTGCACACATTCGCTTTATATGAGTAGAAATCATACTGTAAAATTTTGTGAATATGGGTCCTTAATTGACCATAGTTAAGCACGCCTAAAACCGTTATTAATAACGCCACTGTAATAAAATTTGGTACGTCACAGTTTTATACGACAAAAATCAGCCGGTTTTCGAAAAATGTCGAATAATCGATCTCCCTAGGGAACCATCACCAACATTATCTTTTCATCATTATAAAACAGTTGGCAAATTTCAAGCCGGTTTATTGATTCCCCAAAAAAAGTTCATTGGCCATTAAAATTAAATTAAAAAAAAACTAATAAATGTAGGAAAATGTTTTTATTAAACATGATCAGGTATGCAGGTTATAAAAAATAATCAAGGAAATGCGCAATTAAGTTAGAATTTGCGTAGATCGATGAAGGCATAAAATTAAACAAAATTTAAATGATTTTATTGACTTGCGCAAAATGCAAATTACTATAAAATATTTGTAACGAATTCATAATTAATTGTTTTCGTACGAACCAACTAACTATCCGTCTTTCCAATTCGCTGTCATCAGTCATTTAAAATCAATCAACTACATAAAGGTTGCATTCATTTCGATAAGTGTAAATACATACTTTTAGTTGCAAGCAGTGTTGCCAGAAGAAGGAGAAAATCCCTACATGTAGGTATTTTTGATACTAAAATAGAAGCGTAGGGAAAATAGGACAGCTTCTTTATAATCAGCAAAATGTAGGAATTTTTCGTCATATCGCATTATTTATAAAATAAATACAGAAAAAACGTTTTGTTAGTGATATTTTATTGTCCGAAACGGTATACAGTAGACGCTCGCAAATTAGAACCGCTTTGTTTTTAAGGCAATTCTAATTTCTGAATTATTCTAATTTCTGGACGTTTTTTTCGAATAAAGAATTGAGTAAATTTACTTCCCAAAACTAAAATTTTGTTTTTATTTTTAAATATGTGTTGGAAATAGCGTTTAATATTGCTCTTCAATGTGATTGAAGATGTTGTCGCATTAAAATCTAGGGCTAACCGGTTCTCTTGAACGCCTTTGTCAACTTTTCTTATATTTAAACTTTCCAATGATAAAGTGTTTTTTTTTACGTTTATTTGACATTCCTAATGATACATACACCTTCACTTTTTAATAGAGACTGCTAAAATATGTGCACGCGCATCAAATTTCACAAGTTAACTAGCTAGAAATATATATAACAGCATTGCTAGGTAATCGGCTACCTATCATGGAAAATAACTCTGAGACTTAAAAAAGATATAAATTTGCAATAAAATTTATATTTTTGTATACGCACTGGGCTATGCAACGTGTTAATGCTAGGAAATGCAAGTTTGAAATTTAATGTAAATTTGTCTTTATGCATATCAAAGTAAGCAAATGTGAAGCAAAAAACTTATAAATATTACTCCGGAGATTTCCCTTATTGCAAAGATGCAGTAGTTGAATTTTGTATATGTATTGTTTTAGTCTGCCTTAGATTTTGACCGAGTGAAGGTAACATTTAATGTATGAAGATGCCCGGGTACCTTGCCATACCGTTAAGGGTGTAAGATGAAAACTGGTTCACAACGCCTTTTCAAAATAATTTTTAAGCTTAAAAATAATTATAATTTAAAATTGTTTAAAAGTTAGAGTTTTCAAGAAGTTTTAAATATGTGGACCATCTTTTTATTTAAAAAAAAATTAAGTTGAAAATTCCAAACGTACCCGGGTACCTTGCAATTCATATAAGGGTTAAACAGAATAAAAATAAATTGGGGATTTCTTGTGTTCAACTAACAAAAAAAACGCTCTGAAATAAGAATTTTAAATTCGAATCTTGAATTGAAAACTTGAATCAATCTTTCTGTACTTGATTCAAGAATATCCGTACTCACCGAACTATTAATACCGCTTTGGATTGATTTGTGTACGGATGGATTGATTTTTATTTTGAGTGAAGGATTAGCCTTCAATTCTTAAGATATTTGAAGTTGTTGTCGTATTAAACCTGGCAATTACTGCACGATATTCTTAACCTTCCAAATAAAATGTTAAACTAAAAATGTTGTCACTGAAATATTAGCACTTTAAAATTAAATACCAATGTTGCTCAAATAGATTGTCGAATTTTAACTATTCTGTCAAGGGCAGCAAAAGTAAAATACATCCAAGAAGCTTTGAATTATCGATCGGTACACTTAGAACATCAGACCAAACGCATAATTCTCTCTCCATTCGTATAATAATGGTTTAGGTTATAAACCTTTGAACAAAATTAAATACATTCGTATTTATATAAATTTCAAGATATTGGAGAAAACTTAGCGGAAACCATTTTGATACCCTTAACTGCCTGCAGCACATATTCCAACGAATAATATTTGGCTCTTAAAGTAAATTAAGAAGAAGTTTGTCTTCCCATTTTGATAACTTATTTTGCTATTTATGGCACTGCCGAAAAGAATTTTATGATTTTAGATGTGAGGCGCTGAGTATAAAAACTGGTTACATGCATTTTTTTTAAAGATAACACTGAGCTGCTTTAGTATCTGCAGTGAAAAAGAATCAAAAGTCTCTTCTTGATCTCTGTAAATTACATTGAAAATTGGAGTGAGTTCCAAAACTCTAACCTTGCATTGTCTAGTGAGAAACAAAACTATTTTCTTGCATGGAACGAAACAAAACTCCTCCCCTGCAGGCATACTCTGCCTTTATTGTAAACTTTTCTTATTCTTTTGTGTTGCTGTCGTATCGGAGTTTTGGGCGTATGGAAAAGAAAATTAGAAAAGCCGATATTATGATTATTCCACAATAGTATCCGACATATTTTCAGAATTCGGAACAGTCTATAAAGTCATTGAGGAAGCCGCTGTTGAGAAATGAAATCTGTGTTCAAAGCAACAGGTTGGCTGCAATTTAAGTTTGCCCCAAGCAAACGCAATATTTTCAAGAAAATAATTTACCAGAAACAAAATTTGCTATTTGTATAAGAGTTAATTCCAAAACTCTTTTCTTGCAGTGCATAGTTCCAAAACTCGATCTTTGCAATTTAAAATAAGATTCTATCGCTTTATTTTTCAAGGAAAATAGTTTTTCTTTTGCAAAATGGTCTAAATGACAGTCAAAAAAACAGCAAGGTTGCAAATAGCGACTTTTGGAACTCAGCTCCTCATATATATTATCCCTGATTCTAACCAGAGGCTTATAGGGGTTCTTTAGAATCAGTTATAAAGCTGCCGCCATTTGATTCTGCGATTATATATTAATTTACATTCTTATCAGAAAATATCATTAACAATAGTTGCTGATCTTAGGAGAGTTTTTTCTGCTAAATTTTACTCAACTAATTTTCAAATTAAAATCATAAACTATTGGCAACCTTTTAATACATACCTTTTTCAAGGCATATGTATGAAGGGGTATGTGTTACTTTAACTTGCGGTGCTACCAACAAGTTGCACCATTCACTAAAATATTTCAAAAATATTTTCTTTCGAAGCGAAAACGATGTCAATAATAAAGTTAACAGCCAAAGCGGCTTATGCACTCCCAATACAATTGTTCAACTTTTCGTATTGTACAATTAAATCGCCAATGTGTATGTGATATTCGGAAGGTAGCACAATATATTGGCAAGAATCAAAATCCTTTTGATTTGTATTGCACAACAAAAATAAGTGCAATATACTGTGAAAAAGTGTTGGCAACAATGTACGATGTTGTTGATTTTTTTTGTTAAAGGTTATGTTTTGTTTTTAATAAGAGTTGAGCCATATTTTAATGGAAATTGTGCCACTTATTGAATAATAATATAAAAATAATATGACGAATAACATATACAATGATATTGTAAATAGATGGGGCGCTTAAGAAAGGTTAAAAATCCATAAATTCTTTATTTTTAAGTTAATTGCTAAAATTGGTAATCAAATTAAGAATAACATTTTTAAACCCTCACTAAAATTTGGGACATGCACACTAGGAATGGGCAAAAAATATCGATATATCAAAATATCGATATTTAAAAAAATATAATCGATATATATCGCCGATATTTTAAATACCGATATATCGATGTATTGATATTGAAATACGACTATCGAATTCGATATTTTTTAAAGTCAGTCTTCATTAAGAACTCAAAATTTTAGCCGTTTTTCAAACAATATATTTTTTAAGAATTGGAATCATTGCATGCATCATATGTTTTTTTTAAACAAATATGAAGATCTAAAATAATTGGCATTTATAAGAAGCAGTGCCGGATACAAGAGGCAGATTGTCCGGAGTGCACATAAAACAGAGAGTGCTCCTGATGTCCATATCTGATGATTACTGGTTTGACTAAAACCAGTTGGTACTTTTGGGGTGCAATTCAAATTTTAAGGAAAGTTGCTACTTCCATGACTTATTTACTTCCATTTAAATTTTACGTAATTTATTTTTTTTTCTTATGGTTTTTTGTATTTTTCCCGTTTGCTTTTGTTATAATTGAATTTTTTGTTTTGATTAAATTTTTTTGTTTTTATTAATTTTTTTAAATAAAATAAAACAATAAAAAGTAACAATGTAATTACATAAAATTAATTTGATCATACATATGTTTGTACAAAGGTATACTGAATTTTTTAATTTGGTAATAGTTTCAGCAAAATACGTTCGATATATCGATATATCGATATTTTTGAAATAATAAATATCGATACTCAAAAAAAATATCGATTCGATATATATCGATATATTTTTTCAACTTGCCCATCCCTAATGCACACCAAATTTTTGGCATAGTACCACGGAGTGGCCAAGATTGTTTTAGTAATGCTATGTTCATACGACGATAGAAACCACTGGTTTCGCTCTCTGAAACTAGATTGCCAAACATGCTGTTCATACGATTTATTCCTGTTTCATTTTGACATTTTTTTTGTGTTGTTAGTGTGATTTTTTTTAAATAGATAAAAAAGTAAATAAAACTTAAGAATATATTATTTAATACTTTAATTAATATTAAGGTATTATAATTATCACTTTATTTTATTAAAAATCAATTTTTATTTTGTTTTTTTTCTTTGTTTTGATATTTTTTGAGAGCTAGTTCAGATAAACTAACGATAACTGTTATCAAAATTGGAGATGATAGTACATTTGTCCTGTTTCGCAACCTGTTTCAAAATGAAACGACCTGTTTCGCTCTCAAAATTTTGTATAAGAAAACATGTCGTTTCAATCATGTTTGGGGCGCGAAACAGGAATAAGAGAGCGAAATACGAATATTGCTGTCCGTGTGAACATGGTATAATGAAAACACCTGTCTCTCGTCGTTTTGCGAAAAAAAAACCTCACGCAGGGATGCAAGTTTCTAAAACCTTCCAAGAAACTTTAAACCGCGATGAATTGTAAACCGTAGGAAAATTTTTAAATCTAAATCAGTGGATAAATTCTAAAATAGCATTTAAGTGATACGTATAGGAATATACATATACAAATATCAGGTGTATATTTTTAAAACTTCCGTGACATAAAAATGTTCGTTTCAAACTTCAACTCGATCCCTGCGTGAACTTTTTTAAAAATCCGAAAAAATTATCATATTTTTTATTAATAACTTTTAATGTTCTACACGAGTATATTAAGCCGTTTTTGATATTCGAAAAAAGTTTAAAAAAGTTATCGCCCTAATGCACACACAGGGTTTGGTCAAGAAGGTACTGACTACAAAAGGTATCGAAAAAAATTTAAAAAAATTTATTGAAGCTATGATTACTTTTAAGTAGGGATGAGATTTTCATGCACTGAAAAATCGATAATATGCGCAAAAAATATGCACTAAAAACTCCAAAATATGCATTAAAAAAATAAAAAATATGCACTGAAAACTTGATCATTTTCAATAAAAAAAAAACATTTGTTTTTTAATTTATTAATTTTCTAATTCAGATTTAACCGCCCCAGACTGTTTTCTTTCGGGTTAATTGAAAAGAAAAGTCTACATAAATAAGCCTAGAACCATCCAACAATTAAAATGCAATATACGCGACGAAATAAACACCATAACACTTGAAGTTTTGCGAAAGGTTATGAAAAATGTGTTGAAAAGAGTACGAATTTGCGAAGCCGAAAATGGCCACTACTTGCGAGATATTATTATTCATAATTAAACTAAAAATATTCCCCATTTATATACTGTATTAAAAAAAACAACTAATAATTATTTTTTTAATAAAAAGTTATAACGAAATCAAACCCCTTCGTTAATTTTGGGCCACCCTGATTAAAAACAATTGCATTTATGAGTTCTTTAAAAACTAAAATCTAAAAAAAATTTTCAGATGTCTGTTAAAAAGATGACAATTTTTAAAATTCTCAAAAAAAAGTTAAAATAAAATCAAAGCAACTCCTTGTTTAACAAACCAAATTTAAATGCAAATCATTTAAAACTACTAAAATATTTTTTTTTTCATTCAATAAAGTTTTTTGATTTTTGTAAAGAATGGTCCAAAAAATTGAGATTTAAATATTATAAGAATAAAAACCTTTAAGGTTCTGAAAAATCCCAAAGAATGAAATCCATCATCAACAATTGCGACAAATTTATTTTATGAAAAATTGTGTTTTCAACGGAATTATTGAATAAATAAACGTATCGTGGAATATGAATTTGCAAACCTTCGGGAAAGCAAGCAGAGAACTCAAAATATGTGGATGCGTGCGTGTGTGTATTTAAGCAAGTTTCAATGTTAATCTAAAAATGCAAAACCAACTACTCCGGTGTGTTCCTTAAGAAACCTGAGCATATGAGACAACCAATGAGCAATCGGACATTGGTAGTAAGTCATTGTCTGACACAGTAGTTATTCTCAAAAAATTGTTCACAACATTGCAATTGTAAAACAAATATGATCAGTTTATAGTTCGTTATGAGTGTCAGCATGACCACTGTGCAACTATTTACATTATTCTTAGTCTAAACTTGACGACAAAATACATGCACTCCCGTCAATTTTCTGGCGACATACTTCAATCAATTCTTTAGATGGATGAATGTTTTCATGATTATGATCCGACTTGATTTGCATTTCAAATCTAAATTGATTTCACTACAAAGCGCCATTGTCATTTGGAAAACTGTCTGAATGTTCGACTACAACAGTGTAAGTGTTAAATTATGTAAAATAAAAAATAATTTAATGTTAATAATCCTTAATTGTTGTTATTCGTTTTTTAAAATGTTAAAGAAAAAAAGAAGAGATGGGGATGGTAAGGGAATTTTAAAATGTTTATGATAACCTTTAAAAAGTTTCTTAGTCTTGAATAGGATTTGTTCATTTCAATCTTAAAGAATGCGAAAGCTGTAAAGAATTGTATCAATTTAAATCCTTCGACCAAGTCAAGGCGAATTCATGCAAGGTGGTCTTGTTTTGAAAACGTTTAAAACACTGTAAAATATTTTAACGTTGTGTCAAAAAAAATACAACACTGTAGTAAACAATTTAAGCAAATATTTCGTTTTTTTTTTTTATTTTAAATGGTTTGTTTTGAAATGTTATAATTTAAAAAAATTTAAAATTTCATAATTTTAAGCAAAAATTATAAAATTTAGTAATTATTCACCAGAACAACATGAACGGTATATCGTTTTGACACAATGTTCGTAATCAGCTGTTGCTTACGCAGCAAGATAAGGTCACCTGGTGTAAAATTGCCTTTGACAAAGTGTTTCTTTAAAAAAAAAAAATTTCATGCGCATAATGTATGCAGTAAAACTTGAAATTATTCCTTTAAAATTGTTGGAAATATGCGACAATAAAAACAAAAAAGTTTTATTTGAAGACTAAATATTCAACAATTTTTTAATATTTTATTGCAAAAACCAAGTCAGAAATGGCAATCGGTAAAGCCCACATACAACATAATATTTCATCGTGTTAGGAAATAAACATTAAATAAAGTTCCTCAGTGTTCGGTTGTAGTGTTTCTTTGTTTGTGGCCTTCGAACACAAAAATAATACTGTACTTATTCATCTCAAGAAAACAGATGAGAACATTTAATTGGGTTTTGTTTTTTTTTTTACCGCAAACTTCGTTGTGTTTGGCTTAGCACGTTTATTTTCGTTTGTTTCAGTTGTGCTTAGAAACCTTTTGACTGGTAAAATTTATTTAATTAATTAAAAATAATTGTTTACAGAAACAAGTTAAATATTCGAAAAACAACAAAAATTAGGCGAAAAAATCATACTTAAACAAAATATGTGCGCAATACACTCACTTACTTGCATTTGCCGTCCCAATTAACTTATCAATAATACTTTCCTGTACTCCAATTATAAGATTAACTCTTGTTGTACAGGATTTGGACATACAAGTAAATAAATAAATAAATAAATAAAATCTATTCGTGCTGTGGTCGTTGCCTTAAAGTTTTTTGTTTGCTCATTTCTTTATTAATGTAAAAAAGAAACACTAAAGAACATTAAAAAAAATATCAGGCCTGTTCTGCAAATCACTTTAGCTCAAATTACGTGATTTCAAATCGCATGTCCCTTTCTAAATCACACGTGTTATATTTTGGTGTTCCGTTTTTGTGTAATTTGGGGTGATCTGCAATTTCCGAAAGCACACTAAGAATCACAAAAACCGTATGACTTTCAGAATCCCACAAAATCGAACTTGTGATTTTAAAAGCACGTGATTTTCAGAACAGGCCCTTATATGTCTACAAAACATCTACGATTGTTCTGTTTTGTAACGAAGAACAGAACACTTTATAATGTTCGTTACTTTCTTGAAAATAGTTGCGAACGCTATCATGGGGTGTGTTCTAATACACAAACACAAAAAAAATAGATATCGTTTCTGTTTATTTTCCAACACTGATTTACAGACAAATTATTGAGATTGCATTTGGAACCGATGGACAGTCATGGGCTTGCCAAAATAAATTATTGTTATGAGCTTGAAATTTACATAAAAGTTATTTGTGCCGAATAATAACTATCGGTCAAATGTGTACCGATTCCAAAATAAATGTAATTTACAGTAAAATATTTTATGCCGGGGCATACCCCTACGGGCGCCCTTCCAGCAGATCACACCCCCGTTCGATGTCGACTGTCCCATGTATCAGGCAACGCATTACAGAGAAAATCCGTTTCTCGGCCGACGGAATAGACTCCCAGCAGAAGTTTTCCCAGTCGGCGACAATTTGGAAAAATTCAAATTAAATATCCACAAACACTACTCCCTCTTTCCTTCTCCTCTTAACCTATGAGTGTTGACTCAAAGTAAAAAAAAATATGAACATAATTTATCAATTTTGGTATAAAGTTTGTATGTGGACTATGTAAAATTAAAGACCGTTGATCACCATTTTCATAGGCTTCGTCCTTAAAACAATTAAAACGTACTTTGCGCCCAAGATCTACATGGACAGAAAACCATCAAGACGGACGGATGGAAATGGACCAACAAAATTTACCCACCGTTATATTTATGTATATATATATATGTATATATATTGATTCCTATTGTTCCAGGTTGGAACAAAGAGCTTTAACAAAGTTCTTCCATAAAGGTGTTTAGAGTGCCATCAGCTTGATTTAAATGCAGTTCTTCCCTGCCTTTCTCGCTTCGGATTCCCCTTGTCGTGCAGACGTTTTAGAAGGCCGTCCAGTTCCTCTGTATCTTTGAGAGTTCCATTTATAGCCAGCTTAGCAATGCTGAAGATTGGTCCTATCAATATTTGGCCGATTCAATTCCATTTTCTCTTGACTATTTTTACTCGGCGTAACGTTCCTCAGTTCATACCCAAAGGTCTCTATTTAAGTTGACATTCGAACAGAATATTTTCAGCATCCTTCGAAGTGACCTGTATGTCTTTTATTGAGTATATTTCAATCATTTTTAAATCGGACAGAAAATAAGAAAATGAATTTTGCATGCACCGAAAATGTAGTACATAGTTTGGCGGCTTGTTATTGCAACGCCTCACTCACTGTAAATTAAAGTTTGGCTCAAAGTTTATACATATAAATGAAACAGAATGATAAGAATATTGCATTTTTTATGTACATGTTATGTTTCTTCTCTTTAATTTTTTTTTTTTAAATTTCAAGTCGGATAGAAATCATCCTGAGGGGCATGCCTTAGGCCCATAACGAAGAATATCAGTCGGTATAAATACGTTAATAATAACAGAAGGTCTGGAATATTTGTATACATTTGTGTAACGCTACCAAAAAAAAAAAACCTTTTGTAAATAGAAAGTACATATTTGAATTAGGGTTTGTATTCGGAAACAAAATTCCCGCGAAAACTATTTGTAAAAGTCCCGGGAATATTTAGACGACATTAAATGGCTCTAACGGCCACTTTATTCAAGTCAAGTTAAGTGTTGGAAAATACAGCAGCGGCTTTATGTATTCGATTATCAAAACAAGATAAGTTTTGAACATAATTTTAAAGGTCATCACTTAAGCCCAGTTTACACGGTTATACAATTTATTACGACTTTGTAGAATCAAAATATTATGAAATTTAAAAGAAAAAAATAAAAATCTGTTTTATGTATTTTTCATGTTGACACGGATGGTACAAGTAAAATCAAAAATAATAACAAAAAATCAGATGGTTGCAGTTTTACAATTTTTACAAAATCAACATGAAAATTTTCTGAGTTGATTTAAGTTGTTTTTGTAACTGTACAAAAATGTTACCACCTTCAATATGCTCTTTTAAAATACACCTCTGGTGTGATGAACATACATAACAAGGCCCATTGAAAAGGTCTGCGCAAGAAGCCTGATGATCATTGTTTATGTTCTTTTTAGTTGTCAAAAGTTGTTTACATTTTGCTTACATGTGCATGTATACGATTGTTTTCGTTTATGGTATGCTACATATACACGTTTTTTCCTTTTGCTTTGTATATGTGGTAGTAAATTTTTGACAACTAAAAAGAATCGTTTTTTGTTTTTGTACAAGTAAGCAGACCTGATAGATGGCCTTGATACATAAGTTTCTAAAATGGTTTAGAAAAAAATCATTTACCGACCGCTTGTCAGATTTTGTGTTCGTATTCTCTCTCACTCAATACCTTTTGCTTTTACATGGTATGATTTTTCTCATTCTACATAATGTCGTAATTCAATGTATTGCCGTATAAACTAGCCTTTAACTAACCTTATATGTGAAGAAAGGAAAAGTCTAATTTGGCAGAGTTCCAAAAACTCTATTAACGGCAGAATTTTTTAAAATAATGAAAAAGAAATGTAAAATCTTTTTATTAAAGTAAAATGTTGGCAGATATTGGCTCGAATGTTTTTTAAAGCAAATTTCCCTCACTTCTGTCAAAATTAATTTTCTAAAATTCTTTGTAATGCGAGTAGAATATTTGATAATTAACAAAAAAAAATGTCTGCTCTCCCAGGAATAGAAAAAGTTTGGGAAATTAGAAACCCTAATTCAAAGAAATTCAAGCAGGAGGTAAGTAAGCTTTAATACTTTACAGTCTTAAACAACAAGTGCATCTCAAAACAATTTAAAAACAACTGATTTAAAAAAAATGTTATGCGTGTGTGTTAGTGCATAAATACTATACGTTGTAGATGTGCTTACTTATAAAAGAAGTGTAAGATAGCGCTCTCCACTAGATGGTGAATGACCAGTAGATAGATGTGAACCCATGCGCTAATTAATATTTAGTTCAACGTTGCTTTTTTATGTTGCCAAACCACAATAACTGCTCAAAATTAAGCAGAAGCACTTTGTAAGTTGCAATGGGCAGAAACATGGGCAGAGGCCATGGCCATAAGAAGAATCAACACGGATCAGAAACACTTTAATGGATTGCATGTGATTTGCAATGATGATGCGGTGCATACGAACATAAACATACCAACTAAATTTAAATCATACACACCTGTTCTTACGAAAAAAAAAAAAAATAACAACAAGTAAAAACTGAAAACCAATTCAGTGCATTGAACGCTTAACATCCACCACGCTTCACTCTTTTGATAACGAACTATTATACATTTAGTGCTAATATGCAGTTGGTTGTGCAAACAGGTACATACACAGGAACACTCAAACGTTCAGATGGGCCTTCAACCATGCACACATGCAATTCGCCTTTTCAAACAATCCAACAACCATTCGACCAAAAGAACAAACATCCCAACATTAAGAACCGAATCACCCATCTTTATCAGCCAACAAAACCCAAAAACACACACTCTTCTTGCCTGCTTCATTGTTCGTAAATGGTTTTACAACTTAAATTGGAGTAATTCGCATTTCTTACATTGAAATAGTTTCATCTTCTAACAAGAAAATATTAAAATACGCAAACTCAACTCAGAAATTATACTTGTGGCCAGTGTCGATCGTCTCTTGTCGCCAATTGTTAGACACCTTAACCGCGCCACACTTGGCAGGTTTTCCAAGCAATTGGTGACATTAACTACACTCATACGAATGTTATTTAGTTGGTTATTCTTCCAAATTTGGTTACATTAGTGTCTATGAAATGCGATGAAAACACTTAAAGCAGCATCGACATTTAACTGTAAGAATGTGTCATGCCAAGTTCAAGTGGTCTCGTTTAAACATCGAGCCAAACACGTTAAACATGCACAATGCAAAAACAACATTTGTTTGGACAATTTCAAAAACTCGTTATACATATTTTCAAAAGGTTTAAATCTATTTCAGCTCAATTAAGATTATTGCTCTATATTGGTTTATAAATAAAATCTTCAAATCAAATTCAAATACGAACTGTTTAAGCTGAATATTTTTAGCATCATCGAGTAGGGGATATCTAGGAGAATATATTCTTGTAACTACTTGGAAAATTCGAAATTTTATTTTTTTTTTCACTATTTTTGTTCAATTATCAGGTATATATTTTTGTGTTCCTGAGATTCCTATGGGGTACATACACGCAGAGAAAAAATATGGTTGGGCATCGTTACTCTAATAATATTTTGGTATCGCCATTTGTAAAATAATTTTGTATCAGTTGTGTCGTGTTTTACATAAACATATCGAATTATATGTTAGTGAGTGGCTAAATAATAAAAAAATAAAATAAAAATAATTAAAATAAACAAGAAATTAAAAAAAAATAAAGAAAAATATTAAAAAAGAAATAACAAAATAACCAATAAAATAAACAAGAAATTAAAAAAAAAATAAAGAAAAAACATTAAAAAAGGGTTGTAGTGTCACAAAATAAAATATCTTTTCTAAAAAAATTTAATAATCTTAAAGTGGTGGAAGAATTTGTGAAATATTGGTGCAAAAAATTAATCATTACTGGTAAGTTTTGTGTTATTTTAAGAAAAAAATAATGAAAACTCCATAAAATAATTTATAAATAATTGCGTCCTACGACAAAAAGATTACAGTAACTATATTATGTTTTTTATTTTATCATAATTATTTTTTTCCAATAAAAATATTATGTTTAAAGTTGTATCATATTATGATGTAAAAAATTGATGTATAACAGTTCATATCACTTTGCATCATAATATGATTACTTCTAAACTTATTATGATTGCCATGACAATAATATGATTACTTCTAAACTTATTATGATTGTCATGACAATAATATGATTACTTCTAAACTTATTATGATTGCCATGACAATAATATGATTACTTCTAACTTATTATGATTGCCATGACAATAATATGATTACTTCTAAGCTTATAATTATTTCAATAACAGTAATATGATTACTTCTTAACTTATTATGGTTACCATGACAACAATATGATTACTTCTTATCTTATTATGATTACCATGACAGTAATATGATTACTTCTTAACTTATTATGATAACCATGACAGTTATATTATAACTTCTTAACGTTTTATGATTAACAGGATAACAATATGATTAAGGGAAAAATATTATGATGTAATATTACGAACATATTTGGTCATAATATGATTTAATAACAATCGTAATATGGTGACTACAATCATGAATCTTATCATAATATGTTGCTCTTCGAATATGTTTACCACAACCATGTTTTTTCTTTGCGTGTAGGGCCATTTTGACGTGCATTAACCAGTACCAATTATCCTCTCACGGCTTGTATTGTCAGTGCCAAGTTGTGCGTTAAAGTAGCCCATTAAAAAATTTCACTTCTATGGCTTCTTGTAATTACTCTGTCTAGTTGTTCATAATATTCATCCTTTGCGTTCAATTCAGCTGCATCAGTTGGAGCATAGCACTGTCTGGCCGAGATGATTCGATCAGAGTGAGGTTGCCATTTTAAGAGAGAGCCTTACGAACATGGTTGGATAGCAGAAGCCGAAACCACCACATTTAGGATGTTTAGCAGTTTTTCTGCAGTATAAGAAGGTGAGTCCGTTTGTTCTCAGTTCCCCTGATCAGCGTTGCCGTTGTGACACTTAAGTATCACTTTTGACCCTTTTCCATGCCAAAGACACTTTTTGTGACCCTTTTTTAATTTTATCCCTTTGTATCATTTTTTTCTGAACATACGTACTAAAATTGGTAGCATGTCATAACGTTCAGTGTCAGTGTCCACGGACACTATTTACAAACAAACTTAAAATAGAAACTTAGGACTCCATGCTTTCCTCTCTCAATTTACTAAACCCGGAGCTGAAAGAATGGACTCCAAGTGAAGAATTTATTTCAAAATATATAATAAGTATTTCTAAAAAGTGATAACCATTATTAAAGGATTTTGTTAAGTAACAACTTTTATTTTGATAATATGCGTATTGAAATGAACCTGTGAATTCTTTCTTATTTTTTACGTTGATTTATAACTCAAGTATGTATGATAACTTTTATTTTTGTCTTATGTATTTAGTTTTCTTTGATACCCTTTTTATGACACTTTTTCTAAATTCTCAACGGCAACCCTGTCCCTGATTTCGGCCATCTCGTCTCTGCTAATTCGAGAACAGGAATTTTGTAAGCAGGAGCATTCCTTCACAGAAAAAATTAAAAATTGTCTCTAATCACCAAATTTTTACCAAATTCATAGAATCAAGCAACCCGTTTGTTGATTTCGCACCTACAACCAAAATGATTATATTGATAACTAAAAATTTTAAAAATTTAATATTTTGAGTATTTTTTTTTTTCAATAAATAAAATTTTTAATTTTAATTTAAAAAAATTAACAAAAACTGTTCCGTTTCAAACAATCTGTTGATTAATTTTGACAATTTCTAACAACCATTTTACAAGTTTGAATTATTTTTTGTTATATAATTAATATTTTATTTAATAATTTATTTCAAAACAACTAAAATGTTAATCAAAATTATATTTTTAATTTTTTTTAACAATAAAAAATAATTGATTCAATTATCACATTCATTAAATTGAAATATTTTTAAATTGATAAAAAACTTCTAATAATTATTTTTTGAGTTGTAGACTTGAACTAGTCTTTATTTCATTCCAAAGGTCGACAGCGGTGGGTCGGATTAATTGTTCTTAGTTGCAATTGTCTCATTAGTCATTTTAAATGTAAGATGGCCAATTTTTAGGTACCACGAAAAAATTCTGAAATGAAAAAAATTCCAATATGGAATTGATTCAGATAAAAAAAATTCAACAAAGCCTAATTAAAAAAATTAGGTCCTAAATGGTCGAAGGAATGCGAAATAGTAACCAGTTAACTGTTTTAATTAAAATATTTGTAGACACAAATAGCTGCATAAAAATGTATAAAAGTGTTTTTATCTAAATATTGTTCGATTAATGAATGGACTGTCCACGGTATTTTTATGAAAGGCTTTCGACTGTGCAAAACAGGGTTTTCCTCTGAGCATGGAAACAACTATTTAAAGCGAAGTTTCATTTTATCGTACCCCAAGAAAACTCCTCTCCCGCGTCATACCTAGAGAGGAACCTCTGCCGCCCTAGAAAAGGACGGACCTGCAAAACAAGCATAAATATTGCAAGCGAATGGACCTCTTTTCATATAAAGATGGTATTGTTAATGTAAGGTCCCGTTACTTAAATTAAAAAAAAAATTTTGAATTGAACAATAGGTAGTGAAATAGGTGTTCCCCTCGTGTGGGAAACTTAGAAACATATGGATACCAAGGATGCAACGAGCATCAAAGGTATCCAGACTTCAGTTCAGAAATTTTTAATTGCCGTGTTAGCTGGACATTGGCTTATTTGGTACGCCCAGAGGCTATGGCTCCGTTACAACGATCTTGGTAAAATAAGTTACAATGCCGAAGAACACTAAACACTAAAGACCTTAATTGTTTGGAACAATGAAACCTTAGTGACAAAACCAGTCCCTCAAATACTGATTTAATTGGAATTTCTTCCATCATTGAATTCACCGGTTTGGTGATTAGTTAAGTTAGCGGTAATGCAATTAAGGTCGTCTGTGTGACAGTGGCACATGGTAGCACAACGGGGACTTAGTTAAGTAGTTCTGAATCGACCGCTATACTAAAAAATCGTCTAAAAACACCGATGGAAAAGGGTATTTGTCATTCCGTTTGTAATTTCTACAATATTGATTGTGCCTGTAAAGTTTACATATATCGCTCCTTTGCAATAGGTGCATATTATGAACTAAATTCGATTTTCGGCAGCAGTCGAATTAAATGATCGAACAAATTTGCATTTGGTGTTATGGCGCGCATTCGATTTACTATTGTGATTTTGTTAATTCACAGAAGTACATTTTCGATCAGCTGTCAATTAAAATAAAAAATTTTTGGTTACAAATTTAAAAAATAAAATTAAAGTTAAACGTGACCACGGCGGAATTATGGTTGTTTTCAAATAATTTAGCTTCAGTTTGGTTTCATCCCACTTTTTTACATGCTGAACTTTGCTGCAAATCATTTGGTAAAAAATAAATTTTGTTCCATAAGGAATATGCGCGTTTCCAATTGGTGTTTACGACGTTGGACTTGCATAAAATGAACAAAACTGATAAAGAATATGGTATTTGGTATACGAATACAAGCAAATTTAAAAATAGTTACATTTTCAATAAGTTTTTTACATTTATTTGCACCGTCGAAAGTTAATACCAAATTTACATTCGATAGCCAGCGAAAATCGTTTATCGAACTCATAGTAGGGGCCTTGTTTCCGAATTTTTTTTTTAGTATTTATGTCATCTAAATCTATCTTGAATACCCCCATTTACAAATTTCGCGTTTTTGTTTGTTTTGCATAAAAAGAAAAAATTACACTTCTAACATTAATTTAACATTTTATTAAAATGAACAAAAAACAAAAAACAAAAATTAATAAATTCCAATTTCCATCAACAGCATCGCTGGCGAAGACATGATTTGATGTCGTTTTTACACTGGTTTCTTTTTTATTGCTTGGCGATTCGATGAAATTTCAATTAAGGTGCATCTACCGTTACGTTGCGGTGGTATTTGAAACATTTTATCGTTACAATTCACTGATTATTTATTAATATAAACTGGATTAGGTATTTTCTTCTTGTTGTAGTTGTTGTTTATATTTTAAGAGCAAAACATCTATAACAGCAATGAATAGTTGCATGCCATTGGTGCAATAGAAAGTTGCAAGTGGTGAGTGAGTGAGTGGCAAATGGAAAAGTTTTGATGGCAAAGTGTAGAAGATCAATTTCAAAAATCCAACAAATAACAAAATTGAATTAAAATTTTAGAGATTAAATCATAAATTGTTCTCATATGTATTTTGGTTTTGTATATTTTTGTGAATACTTTATAAATAAGAAGTACATTAAAAAAAACATTAATCCATCCGTACTCAAATCAATCCAAAGCGGTATTAATAGTACAGTGAGTACTTGAATCAAGTTCAGAAAGATTGATTAAAGTTCGGATTTTCAATCGCAAAATGCTTGAATTATCCATATTCAATACCGATTTGGTACTTGAAATAATCCAAAAATGAGATTGATTTAAGTAAAACTAAGATTGAATCAATTTAAAAATGCGCTTGATTCAAGTATTATAAAGTTGATTTTATCCCGAATTAAAAAGAAAAAATTATTATGATTGATTTTCTTAAGGTATGTTCAGACCTAACAAATATTTGACGAAAAAATCCAATTAAAACGTGACCAGTGATCAAACTTTAGCTTTATTTTTTAACAATTTCTATTGATTTACTAATCTTTATTTGTAAAAAGAAAATTTTATAATGTAATTAAGAGACTGGTACATGATGTTTTATCTAGCCAAACGTTTTGCAAAAGCTAATAATTTTTTAATAAAACTAGTGGTTACGTGTAGGACGTCAAATATTTAATAGGTGTGAACATAGATTCACTCGTATAACTCCTTACAGAATGATAAAACACCAACATCATGCCCGGTATGGTTTTACCTTAAACAATCTAATGTACATTTTTAACCAAAAATATAAACTAAATGAAAAGTGATCAAATTTACTTTTTAACCCTTTTTGGTACATACACATGAGGCTGGCCAGACCTTTTTTTCAGTGTGTATGTAAAGCCAGAGGGTAAAACACAACGAAAAGTTTAATCTTTTTTTTTCTTGATTTACGAATTTTATAGTTATTTCAAAAAATTCCGGGATTGATTTTCGAAAGTAATCCCAATTAGGATTGTTTTGGGTACATTTTAGTGCTTTTCTTACATTCTAACAATGTTCATACAAAAGGGACCAAGAGTAGTTTAATATTTGAAAGTAAAATTGATCCAAACTACACAGCTCTTCCAGTTTTGAGGATTGATACCCAAATAGGGATTTTTTGTAACTTTACGATCAGCTATTAACAGAACGGTAACAGTAAAATTTTCCACATATGAAATATTTTATTAGTACAAAATATTTGCCAAAAAGCAACCTAAACTGGAAAAGTGGGCATGATACCTCCCATATAGCGACAATATATTTGCCTTAATATCAGGAAAAGGATAATAGTAGAAGTTGGAATATACACAATATCTTTTGTAAACAAATTGACTAATTTTCTTTCAAGGGGAGTAAGCAAAGTGCACCGGGTTAAGCTAGAATGTATTATTATTATTGATATTCCCTGCAGGAGATGGCGCTAGTACCTAAGTAGTACCAAACAAGTAAAAAAATAACCAGTACTCGTTCTCAACTGTAAACTTTTCTATACCATCTTAATGCTCAAATTAGCATTGAGTGTGCTTGGAACATCACTAGTACTATTGGTTCTAGACGTATACTAGTACACTTGGGCCACATTGGGTGCTTTTTGCATTAGCATTTTGCATTTTAACATTTTTTATAACAAAAATGCCATAAATTAATGATTTGATATCAAATTTAAGAAGCAGTTTCAAAATAGAAAAATGTACTGGAAAACTGTTGTTACAAAAAACTCTATCAGTCTACCAGTAGTGCCCTTGTACTACATCAAATACTGGTACTCATATGCACTAGAATTTTTATATAAAAACTCTAACCCCGTTAGAACTAGTACTTCTTGTTCTAGTAGTTGTACTTGTGGCATTTAGGCCCGTTTTTACAACTTACCGATAGCTAAAGGTAGGTTTGTGTCGGCCGTATATTGAGAATCATAGTAAATTTCTGCAAAAGTATGCCCTTTACATATTAAAATTTATCATTTTTCATATTAATTTTGAATGAAAAATATAAAAATAATCTTAAAACACGTTTATTTAATATTATTCACTGGTAAAATAAATTTAAAAAATATTAAAATATAAATAAATATGGATTCAATATTGAATCCATAAAAACCTGTTTTATATTAAAATCAAAAGTTTATCTTGTTAAATTGGCATGCATACATAGTTAAATATGTTAATTTTTTATTTTCATTTTTAAAATATATTATAAAAAGAAGACAATTCCCGTATTCTTTTAATTAAAATTATTTAGTTAAATAGTACATAAAGTTTTCAAAGTAGAATGATGACGAAAGCCGATTTGTTTTCTACGTTTTAAACTCGATTTTTTTTTCTTTGATAAAATGGAATATTTGTATGAACTTTCAGTACTGAGTCGTTTTTAAAATTTGCTCTATTTCAAATCCACTTCATTTCAATTTCTAGAGCATGCCCGTATATGTATTTTTTAAAGATATCGACTTAAAGGTTGGTCGCTGACTTACGATCTGATTTACCTCTTCACTTTGGTATTTTCAGCGAATTTTTCTCGCCATGATTTTGAAAATAAATAAAAATTGAATTGATAAAACAACACACATACATGCACGTGTAAATATTTATTACACACGCATATAAAAGCACACGTTCCAACTTACAGTAATTTATACCCAGCGGTAAATTCAACTTCTTACTTCAGGCCTTTAAAAAGGCCTGCTTAAAAAATTTTTTAATTCAATTAATATTCCTGTCTAACTGTTAAAAAAGGCTCTTTCGTATAAAAGATATGAGCATGGAATGGAGCGAGCAGGCCTTGTACATCCAAAAAGAAGGGGTACAGAGGCCTTCTAGAAGGCTTCTAGAAGGCCTCTGTACTCCTTCTGTTTCCCGCTGGGTAGTATTAACATTCATACATACATGTTATATGTATTTACTTGTTTGATACGATTTCTTGGTCAGTTGATCGTACACTATTAATTACAAACAAACACATGTACTTGACTGAATGTACTCGTTTAAATATTCGTATGTTTGGTTGAAGGTATTCCATGCTGTTGTAGTTGTTTCTGCATTTGTTCGATTATGATGGGCGGCAACGTTCATACCTCGTTTTGTCGTAACTCTTCACACTGTTTTTTTCAGCGCTCAGCAAATACTACAAAAACAATCGTAGGTATTTGAAAAAAAACAAACACTATCCGAGAGCATAGAGTTCATTGCCACTTGTCAATTTATTGGAATAAATGTGACGCATTGCTCTGACATGTGACTTTCTAATCATGCCCACTGCGTCTATGTGTGAATGTACATTTTATACTACAGTTAAATGAATGGCTAGATGAACGGACTGACGGATGGCAGACGATTAAAACTATTTTTCATTTTTGTCCAAAACACAATATGTTTAATGCACATACATATGTACATATGTACGTGATTTGACCCACAATATTTGTTAAATATTAAATCCTAAACATTTGCTTAATTTAATAATATTTTTCCTTAACTCTTATTTTTACAGACAATGTTCGTTGCAATATCTTAAAAGAGTCTGATAAAATTGAAAAGCATTACAATCACATAGGAAAAATTGCAGAGACACGCGAAGAAAAAACAGAAAATTTAGAAACAAGTGATTGTAACTCAGGCCTTCGTTGCAATAAAGCACGGTCTTCAACATCTGCTTTGGCACCGCTACCTCTGCGAACGAAAACGATCGCTGGAGAGAAGAAAATGCTTAGCGAACGCTCTTTGCTATTGAGTGGTTACAGTAACAACAATACAGTCGATAGTGTCAAAACCAATTGTGAGAAGAGCATTACACCACCGTTAACTGCAGTCCAGACGCCGGTGCAGGGAACCGGTCTCACCATTACGCCCACAACGACAGCAGCAGCAGCGGCTGCTTATCTTTATTTGGAAAAGGTAAAAAATGAACGAATGTCACCACGTGTGACAGCAGCTCAACTAGATTCCTTAAAGGATGCTATTATGGAATCATCAGCTGCAGCAGCAGTTGCTGCTGCGATGGTAAACAATAATAATAGTATTTCTGTCAATAATAACAACAACAGCAATAATAATAATAATAATAATAATTGCAGTGGCAGTGCAAGTAATTGTAGTAACAGCATAAATAATAATTTGGTCCATAGTCAGGTTCAAATTCAAATTGCCAACAAATCTGTAAACAATACCAGTGATGAATTAAACAGTCATTCCCTGACACAATCCTGCAGTCAAGCACAGCAGCATCAGCTGCAAAGGCAATCCCATCAACAGCTGCAGCAACAGCACCAACAACTGTCCTTACACATGAACAGCAATCATGTAAAAAAAGAAAGACTTAGCCCTGGCACAAACGGAGATATCCAAACATCATTATCCAGGTAAATCAAAGATCGTTGTATTAGTTTTTTTTTAATATAGATTGAAAAAACTCTTCAAATATATTCGATGACCTTTTTATATAATCGCCATTAAGATAACAAACTTTTTGCTAATCACGATTGTCGATTAATCGCTTATTAAGGGATTTTGCATTTTAATTTTCTGTTACCACAGCTGACTAAACAAATTAACATTTCCGGTTTGTCATATTGTTAAAAATCAAGAAGAAGATTTTATAGTCTTAAGGGCCAAATACACTTGTGAAATGCTTGTCCAGCCGGCGAATTCATCGTGTACATGTGCTGAACGTAATATTCGCCATCATAAATACATTTTTTGATTTTTCATTAAGCGTTGTCGGTGTCTAACATGTTCACTAATACTACCACAATGCTTGATGAGTACTTTGATCAGTGTATTTGGGCCTTAACGCTCTTCAGAAAATTTTAAGCAATCTTCTCCTATTTTAACCAAATACTTGAAAATATAAAACAAAGTATATTTTTTTTTACTAAGAATTTTCCATTAAATCCTAATTTGATAATAAGTTTTTACGACGGTGAGAATAATTTGGAAACAAAAGGAAAGTTAAGCGGCATCTGTTTGACTCAAATATCTAAAGAGATCCCAAGAGACTCGGTAGAGATCCCAAACGGTTTTTCCTAATTAAATTACTTGAAAAAAATAATTTAAAAGAATACATGTCGTAAATATTAAATAAATTTTTAAATTATTTTTAGCAAAAAAAAAAAAATCCTGCAAATATTCGGGAGTGAACGAACAATTGTACACGTTCACGGGAAAAATCCTCAAAATAAGCAAAACACACACAAAATCTGATTAGATCCGAAAAATGGAGTAGAAGACTTGCAAACTCTTATTTTCCCTTAAAAACATAAAAGACAACTAGAATAGCAAGTGAGATAAAATAATCGGGCTTATTACGAGAGTCGTTTTCGTGGTCAAAGTAGTTGCCGTTTGATATTTTTTTCGATATCAATTAAAATTTACGACAATGACAATTTAAAACAGATACAACAATCATAAATAAAATCATTGAAAACGCCTGGTTTTCAACTATAATATAAAGACAAGTAAGAGGGATAGATTTTGATGTGCTGAATCTTTGATACCCTTCACCTATCACCCACTAAAGCGGCTCATACACTTGCAATAAAATTGTTCAGTTTTACGTATTGTACAATTATATCGCCAATGTGTATGTAATATACGATGATGGCACAATATATTGGCAACAATCAAAATACTTTTGATTTTTATTGATCAACGAAAAGATAGTGAAATGTGTTGGCAACATTGTACAATGCTGATTATGTTATTTCTATAGGTTATGTTCACCTTTTTATTGAATGAATGGAATCATAGTGCGACTTATTGCATAATATAGGGCAAAATGGAAGTAATAGGTCGAATATCATATACAATAATATTGCAAGTGTATGGGCCGCTTAACACACATTATCAAAAAAAGCCACAGCAAGTGATTTAATGTATAAAAATTAGAGGCAGTCATGGTTTGTCGTTCATATCACAGCCATTTGTTGACCGATCTGGTTGAATTTGAATAGAAAAAATTCCGGACTATGTATGAATGTATATGTGATTTAAATGTATAACAATCTTATCCCCATCATGTAAAGCATCTTTGGAAATCCCATTTAAAACAGACACACGGACAAACGGACATCGTTAAATCAACTTCGCTTCTCAGGACCCTCTAAGGACCCAGAATATATATATATACATATATACTTTATAGAGTCTAAGATCAATAATGTAAAAAATTACAAACCCTTTTACCTTCGCTGATGGGTATAATGAAGTTTTATTTTCTTACAATTTTAAAATTGTTATTTTAAAAGAATTAACAATTTTGTACTGTGAAGCATTAAATCATTTGATAATAATTAAAACGGGAGCTTCATTCTTTTTAAAACTTATTTCATTAATTGATTAGTTAAAAAAAAAACAAAGAAAAATACGAAAGAAACACTTAATCATCCCACTAACTTATTCTAAATAGTTTGGGAATTTAACAAAGACTATTAAAATTAAAGCTGAAATTATTTAATTTTATCCAATGGCTACCAAAAAAGTTTAACGAAACGAAACTGAAAAGAAGAGAAGCAGCATATAAAATACATAAATCAAATGTTAAAAGATTTGGTTATGAATTAAGTTTTTGTTGTAGTCACCATGGGCATTCATTTTGTAAATGTTGGTAAGCACGACGACACACGTTTGCTGTCAATATTAGTTTCACAAGAGTCCACAAACAACGAAAGATGAACTAAAGTGTTAATTAATTAGTAGAGAAGAAATACACAAACTAAAGAAACGACTAGTTAGGAATAAATTTCAAAAAATAATTTCTACACTAATGAAAAGTCTTCAGTTCTTTGAATAACTCTTTTCTTCTTTTAGATTTTAGCAGAGTTCTCTCTTAGAGGGAGGGAGACGTCAAAATACTTCCCAGCAAAAATTTTTCAAGATTGGAAGCAATAAACACGTATACTGCATCACAACCGCTTCTTTTTTTGCTTCTAAAAATTACTGCCTTACTCTACTGCTGTAAGATAAGGCATGCAATCCTAGAATTCTTAAATGCGGTGCTAAATACTGGAAGAGAATCGCTCTTTATTCGTTTTAAGGAATGCATTTTCTACTGCTTTATTGATTCATTTATTTATCATTTATTCTTTTTATTTTATTTGAAAAAAAAAAATAAAACAAATTAATCTTATGGTGTTTTCTTTTCTACAAAAAATTTGCCTTTTTTTAAAAAAAATATTCAATTTGGTGTCTTTTTCTTTAAAATGTTGCTCCCGAAAAGGGTGGCTTGTTTTATTCTAAAAAACTCATGCTATTCGGGAGCAAAATTTTTAAGAAACAGACACCAAATTGCATTTTTTTTAAAAAAAGGCACATTTTTTGTAGAAAAGAAAACACCATTAATTTAAAAAAAATCATACATAATTCTTATAAAACAATATTCCTTTCATTCCAAAATAATATTTTAGATTTATAAAAAAATTTTTGAGCGCCGAAATAACAATTTTTTCAATGCTTAATATTTTTCATTTACTTTATACACTAAAATCATGTCAGCTTTTAAAGCATGAAATCAGCGTTCTTAAGATCTCTATAGCAGAGCTTCTACGCGAGGAATTCCAAACAAAAATCATGTAATATTTCATAGAAGTGTAAGCGCTTCACACTGAATTCTCCCTTACAATACTGCTTCCGAGGAAGCATAAGTTTTTGCTGGGTTATAAAAAATATTTTCCGAAAAAAAATGTTTCGTGCACAACCGCATGAAATTAAGATTTAAAAAAATGTAGTCCAACAAATTTAGATGACCCAAAAAAATTCATATAAATTGGCATGGCAATGCCTACTTTTCTTGTCAAAATATCGCATTTTCACTGGAACTTAACGTGTGTTAAATTTCATAAGAGTCTGTTATGTGGAAGTGCATGAAAAGGAAGAATTTCTTTAAATGGACGTGGAACTGCCGACTTTTCTACTAATAATATTGCATTTTCACCGGAGCGTCCCTTGAATGGGCGTGGCACTAACAATTTTTCAATCATAATATTGCATTTATAGCAAAGCTTAATGTATGTGCCAAATTTCTTAAGATTCGGTTAAGCGGAAGTAGTTTAAAATGTCCACTTCTCTAGTCATGAAATTAAGCCGTCATAAGAAGCGGTAAAAAAACTTCGCCCTAAAATAGTTTTGGCCAAAGAAAGTGGTCGTATGAACCATAGTGCAACGAGCTGGAGTTCTTAGTTGGTATTGCTCGGCTAATTAAGTTAGAATACAGTTTGTAATTGAATTTTATTATTCTAAATAAATAAAAATAAATAAACTGCATGTTAGCTAACTAACATTTTTCTTGGAGTGTTTTTACCTCCGAAGTAGTAACTGATTTTAATTTATGAAAAATTAATGTTTGTATTTGTGTTTTATTTTTTTCTTTCTTTCTGGCCAGTGTGATACAATTTAACGCACTACATGAATTTTAATGGCCTTTTCAAATCTTTCCAATTTATTAATCAAATCCGAAAATATGAATATGTAGCACCCACAATTAAACAAACAAATAATGAATTAAAAAAGCACATTTTTAACACAATTCAGTAAGTTTAAAGATAATAAATGAATTCGGTTGCAGAGATATTTGGCCATTAGGCTAATTAACAGCGCTGTGTTGACTGGAAGTAAAAAATGTATAAGAACAATATTTGCAAACCAAAAATCTCTTACATGCATATGCACATACATATGCTAAGGTACTTTTACACGACATGTATTTTGCAGTCGCGACAGATGTAAAATCCTTATGTAGTTGCATATGTCTGTCAAAATTGAAAAATTTTCATTTTTAGTTTTATGTGACGTAACATAAAAACATTCACAATAGGAAATTATTAGCCGTGTCACAGATTCCGTTCGGAATGCTGCACTCAAAAGAAAAATCCATCCATCCGGACTCCAATCAATCCGAAGTAGTATTAATAGTTGGGTGAGTTCTGAAAATGTAAACTAAATGAGAAGCAAGAGTTCTCAATTTTACTTTTTTTTTTGTTTCTTCACACAACAAGTGGGATGTTGTTGTAGTGTCTAACTTCTAACAAACTTTGATAAGTTAAATGATATTAAAGCAACCCCCTAAAAAATCAATAGTTTTGTTACAAAAACTAACTAAATTGTTGCCAGAATGCACCGATTCTCATTTAATTTTGCATCACTTAATATGACTGAAAATTATACTACTGAGTTTTGTGATGTTCGGCTCATAATTAACCATAGGCGGAAAACACTTAAGTACGCCTTAAACGTTCACAAATAATGATAATCTAAGAAACATTTTCCTGTCATAGTTTCATTAGATTACAATTAAATTTGGTAAAGATTGAAAAATAATTTAAAAAAGGTTTACAACATAACATATAGAGATATTTTGCTAAAATATGGTCCAATTAAGCTTTTTATGTCTAGAAATAACACCCTGTAATTTTGTGATATAAAAGGGATTTCCGAAAATTTGGTCTAATTTAGGTTGTTAAAATTCTACACAGATAAAATTATTATTGGTTTTTGTCAATTAAAGAAATTATTTAAATTTAGTAAATGCGATAATTGAATCAATTATTTTTTTTTTTGTTGAAAGAAAATTAAAAATACAATTTTGATTGAATTAACATTTAAGTTATTTTGAAATATTTTGCAATTTCGAATTAATATATTTATTAAATTATTCGTTTAAAATAAAATAATTTAAACTTGTGAAATTGTTGTTGGGAACTGTCAAAATCAATCAACGCATGGTTTGTAAACGGCAAAGTTTTTTGGTAATTTTTTTAATTAAAATTAAAAATATCATTTACTGGAAAAAAAAATTCAAAACATTAAATTTTTACAATTTTCAGTAATCAATATAATTATTTTGGTTGTAGGTGCAAAATCAACAAACGGGTTGCTTGATTCTATGAATTTTGTATAAATTTCGTAATTAAGGACAATTTTTAATTTTTTCTGTGTAGAAATATGTAACTCTAACGAATTTTGGGATCAATATTCCATAATTTAAGATTACTAATTACCAAAAAGTATTTCTGCAACAAAACCTGATATTTAATTTAAATAAGGCAACATAAAGTTTCTCCTTTAATTACATTGAATACATACATATTTAAGATATTAAAACAATCGAAGAACAAGTTCACTGAATTTGCTGATGAAAACTTGTCACCCACTTTGACACTTATTCAACAAAATTTGTTTCGATTAAAAATGTTTAAATAAAACGAGTAAGAGCGCTATATTCGATTGTGCCGAATCTTTAATACCCTTCACCGACAGTTCGCTTATTTCAGCAGTGACTATATGATGTCCATGTATTATTGATTTATCTTTATAAAAACCGATATCAGCATTAAAATTGTTTGCGGTTTAGACCTACATATATTAAATTATTGACCGACAATATTGAGTAAAATATTGAGTAAAATATTGAGTAAAATATTATGATTCGTAACAGGGGGGGGGGGGGGGGGGGGGATTTATATTCGAGCCATGGTCAATTATGAACCAAGCATCCCAAAATTCCGCAGAGTAATTTCTGGTATTAAAAAATATAAATTTCAATACAGTGCACATTGGTCAATTCCGGCCAAAATCCATAGCTTCTTTATTTCTTTACGTAAATGGCTGAAATTTGGTATCCCACATAAGAATAGCATGTTTGATCCCTAGATAAAATTGGACACATGCATACAGGGGTTGGCCATGTAATCATTGACGACCCAAAAGTATCGAACAAAATTAAAAAAGGGCTTTGGAGGTGTAGTAAAATATGATAATTTATTGCGATTATATTAATAATTTGTAAAAAATTTATATATGATCTTCTCCTGCCCCCATCTTGCTGCCTACCTGAGGAAAGAAAAGTAGTTATGATCACATATGTAAACTTATCTTTACATAACTCAGACGTGGATCCGACTTGAGCTCCTGTGGGATAGGTGAGGGGGGATGGTTTAGGAACCTTCAACTGAAACATACCATTTTGCAAAATTTCTTTTGGAAAGACCATACAAATGGTATATATTTTTCATTTTAAGTTGGGTGGGGTTGAGGTGGGTTGGGTTGGGATGAGTATCAATTCATTTTTCTTCCCCTGTAATCGAGACTTTTGTTATGGTCTCTTTAAATTTGGCTTACTTTAGGTTTTATTTATTTTTAAAGTAACTCACAATCACATCACTTAGCCAAAAAAAATAACGAACACAAAATCACAAATATCACATGGAATGATTAAATACTAATACCGTTTAAACATAACGTGCTTATTTACAAAGAAAACTTTTAAGGAAAAATCATATTTCAAAGTACAAAAATCAACTTGAAACCCTTAAATGTGTTAGAAAAAAATTATCTACTTTGCTCCAGTATTAACAGTAAAATAGTTATCCAAGACAGCGATGCCAGAAGTGCATTTTGAAGATTTTATCCCCAAAATTGTCAAAATGCAGATTTGCAGATTTTTTGTTTAATATTGCAGATTTTTTAACCCGGTGGAAACTTCTTTACATTGTCATGATTGTTCTATTTCCACTTGTTGCATTGATAAATAAATATAGCCTATCAACCATTCATGGAAGAACCGTGTGGAAATGCATTCATTAGTAGGCATTTTATGCACAAAATATTATTTAAAAATTCGCATTGTCTTGACACATTAATATCGCCGGACGTATGTCATCTGATTTTACACAAAATATTATGCATATGTCGTGTGGACCTTTTAGAGGGTTAATGAATGTGTTAGTTGGTAACGCCGAAATAGGTAGAAAGAGATAAAGGTAGGGTATATGAAAGAGATAAAGTAAAATTGTAGCAAGAAAAAAAAAGTAAACAAACAAATACACAAGCAAACAAACTGAACAAACTAAATTGCTGAAAGTTTTTGCTTTAAAATTATATTGGACGACATTTTGCTCGACCGAGGTTTCTTGGTCGCCAAAGGGCAAAATGTCGGCCCTTTTTCTTTTTTGCTTTTTCTGAGGAAGAAATGATGTGGTAAGTGGTGGCTAATAAGAATAAAAAAAAAAAAAGTTTTAAGTGAAAAATTGCCATAATAAAATTTAAATACATAGAAAAAAAAGACAACATGTCAATAAAATGAAGTTTATTTAACTTTTAAAGAGCAACAAAAAAAAAATAGCATCAAATATTGTAATTAAAATATGTACAATTCAGTGACTTAAACATAAAATATTACAGCAAGAATTTAAAATCTTGAAGTAAAAAGAAAAAAAGCTGTAAAAGTGAAACAAACATTTTGTAAAATCTGAAAGATTAAAAACTATAATTTGTAAAATTTGTAAAACAGAAAAAAAAGATTAAAAGAAAAACTTTAAAAAGTGAACTTAAAACTAAAAATATAAGTAACAGCCACCACCTCATCGCCGCCACATCCATCGTGGGACAGGTATTTCTCCACTACACACCATCCCTACCAGGGTTCAGGTATCCTGCCATTTGTTTTGACCCGGACTAATACGACGGACAACTAAACGGACAAAATAAATAAAATATATATATATTAGTTTGTAAAATAGGGGAAACAGACTTAATTTTTTTTACCTTCCCAGTCAGTCCCTAGTGGCGTATTTGCCCAGGTGCGCGTAGAAATAGGGTTGAGCTCAGGCCTGTAAGTCGTAGGGTAGTTGCCCAGGAGGTAATAGTTGTTTTCCTTATCATAGAAGAAAGATAAAAAAAAAAAAAAGACTTATATATGTATTGATTTTTTTTAATTGAAATGATACCATACTCACCTCGTACCGCAATAATTAATTAGGACACGTTACAGACCGACGGCAGCTCCTGTCATCCAGCTTATTCTGGGGGATAGAAATCAGAAAAATAAATATTAAATAAGTTTTTTATTTGAAAATTATTGTTTTTCTTTTTGAAAAAAATTTAAGACAAAAATTTTTTATAGTCAGTTTGTGTTAAATAATTCCTTTTTTTATTATTATTCAAAATTGTTTTTTTTATTGTTTTCTTTTGAATAATGCGATGAATTCAAATAATTTTTCAATAAATATATAAATATTCTATTGTATAATGAATCTTAAAATGAAATTTTAATGCGTTTTCTTTAAAAATAATGAGCAGTTAAACTCATTGGGGTGAACACAATAGGAGGGTGATGGTAAAGTAAACAATAGATTTTGGGATGATCACATTTCTTTTCCAGGTCATCACGGTGAAGTCCGAATGGATTTCAGGTGGGAGGGCAGAAGTTGGCATAACACCAGCCAACTCAACTCCTAGGTAAGAGGTGCTACAGGTGAGTACACGGTGCAAAATGAGATTGTAGTTGCAATAGATTCCTGTTTTTTTTTTGTCTACGTTCACTTTCGGGCTCCTTTTATTTTCCTTTTGTTTTTTTGTTTTATTCCAAATTGGCTGGCATGAATTTTTTTTGTAGCAGCCAAGTGCCTGATTGGTTGGCAAGAACCACCCCAATACGGCGAGCCCTAGCCGGACTTACGCCAGCATGCCAGCGCCGCCAACAATCTGGCCACACCTGACCGTATGGTTTTCTTTTGTGTTTCTTTATAAAACACCAGCTGCTACTGCTACAAAAATGGCGCCCAACGTGGGGCCCGAAAGTGAACAAAGCTGTTAGTATTCGTCTAGGCAGATCCTTTGCCTGAGACTGATGTAGGTCCCGTTTGAGTCATCTGAGAGTCCTCAACGCGTTGTGACATTGGTTTATGGGCGATGTAACCTGTTTAGAATAGGGAAATTTTAAATAAAAGTTCATAGCAATAGTTTTTATATGAAGGTAACTTACGTTTGACTGTAGATCCCGAAAGATAGGGCTATAGAGCTTCTTTCGCGTAGCAACGGCAAAAGTCGTTATTTTTATGTAAGTTTAAATCCTCGGTTTCTGTTTTAGTGTAGGCTGATTTGTTAGTGGCTGGATAGGCTTCCAAATTTCATTGCTACGGTTAAAGCATAAATCAGGGTTCTCATCAAAGTTTTTTTTCTTTCAATAGCCAAAATTTAGTTTCGTTTTTTTTGTATATACCGCCAAACGAATCATGGAATTCGTTTTCAATGGACCGCTTCGAGCGGGATTGTAGTGATTAGTCCTAGGTAGTGATTGTCTTTAGGGCAAGGACCTAGTTGCTCGCAACAAACTTCGTTCGTGGTTCTCATGAGGCTAAATATGTTTTATTTTTTTTTTCTCGTTTTTTTGCACCAGTGTACAAAAAAAATTTTGGTCTGTAAATATATTTATGCACCTGAAAAGGAAAAGAAAAATTACAATTAAAATTTTTTCTGCACCGAATGTTTAATCGATTTAAAACTTACCTTGAGAGTTTACAGTTTACTTCGTTAATCTTTACCATCACCTGAAAAACCTATTGTGACCTGAGACGTTTTGATATTATCAATTAGTTTTTTTTATTTATTATTGTTTTTGTATCGCAATCATAAATTTAAAATTTTTTTTTTTTTTCACACCTTACAGTGTCAATTACAATTTTTTATTTTTTTTTATTTTACTTTTTGTTTTTGAGCCAAAACCTGAATAAAAGGGTTCAACTTTTGGAAAGTGTTTTTTTTTGTTAAAATTTTGGATGCTTGGTTTTTTATTAAATTTTTTTAGTGGATATGGTTTTAACGCGTTCTGTCAGAGGTCGTTTAGAATCTGAAAATATGAACAGTGAATCTGGTTTGATCATGGATAACATACCTCGTTCTACAGTGGAGACAATTGTGTCTACAGCTGCTCCAGTTTTCTCTGCACCAGCTGCAGCAACCATTAGTACGACCATGGCAACAATAACACCGGCTGTGCAGCAATTTTTGTCATTGGCGCATGATCGTACGGGGTTTTCTCATGAGTCGCATATAGCGAGCACAACCATTGCCTCACCCGAGTATAGCAGTATTACCGCCAGAAATGTACAGCAGGAGTTTAGGCAGGGCCCAACTGCTGCTCCAGCTCCCCAACCGGCCAGTAACGTAGGCTCAGCTGAAGAGGTCGTACGCTCAATACAGGGCGAGTTTTCAAAGAAAATGCTGGAATTGCAGCAACAGATGCAACAACAAATTTCGCGCGCACTAGAGCTTGTATCGGCAAGTCAGGTGAATCCCACAGGGGTTACCCAGGCTTTGCCGACACAGCACATGGGAGGTGTAGATGCTCCACCGCAGATTTCATGTTTTTCGCAACCACCTAGGAGGCAAGAAAATATATTAATAAATAATGTTTCACAGCAACAACCACAAAACTACTTACCTCAACAAAATTTTCAGCAGCCATATAATGTCCAGCAAACACCATTTAATGCAGCTAGTGCACAGCAGCTGGCAATGGGTCACCAGCCAGCACCTGTTTTTGCAGCTCATTCGCACGCACCTGTTTTTGGCGTTCATTCGTCACCAGTGCCAAGTATGCCACCAGAGTTTGGTTTTTCATCTCGTAAAATCGACTTGTCGAAATGGGGTATTAAATTCGGTGGTACTACCAAGTCGATGAGTGCTGAAGATTTTATTTTTAGAGTTGATATATTAAGGCAAGACTATAACTGCTCGTTTAATGACATTCGCCGCAGTTTTCACCTACTATTGGAAGGCCCAGCCCTAGATTGGTACTGGAACGTGCGCAAGTTGACACCAATTCAGTCCTGGGAGGACTTGGAAAAAGCGTTTTTGACCCAATACAGGCGGTATGAAAATGAATTTCAGCTGCAAAAGAAAATTATGGATCGGCGTCAATTGCCGCAAGAGTCATTTGAAGATTTTTATAATGCCGTGATGAGGCTGAGAAACCAGCAGAGGTCGCCATATACAGAGGCTGATCTCATTGAAATTATGAAGGCAAATCTAAAGCCATCGCTTTCACACCTTTTGTTTGCCGTGAAAATTAATAATTTAAATGATTTTTGTCAACAGGCCAAAAGAGCAGAAAATTTAGTTTCTAGCCAAAGGCAGCCGTTTCAACCCCGTCCATTCGCTACTCAGCGCGTTCACGAGCTTGAGTTTGAGGAAGAGGAGCTACCTGTGACAAACGGGGAGATCGATGCCATTACCCCAAATAGCCGTTACACTTGCTGGAACTGCAAGCAAGTGGGCCATAGTTTTATGGACTGTCCATCGCCTACGCGCAGAATTTTCTGTTTTAGATGTGGCCGTGACAACGTAGTAACACCAAAATGCCCTAAGTGCCAGGGAAACCTGCAGCTGAACAAGCCTCACACTGGGGAGACTCGTTCAACGCAAACCTAAGCCCAGCCATTAAATCAAGTAGCAGCGTCGAAGGTGGAAGCCCTGTAAAAATTTTAGTTAACACCACAAGGGAAAAAGTCGCTGATAAGGAGCCCAATGTTCGACCTTTAAAACCTTTTCATCAACGAGTTAGGGAGTATAATGAGGCAAAAGTCAGGATATTTGGGCAGGTTTCAAATAGGATCAAAAAGGCTAGGGAGAGATATAAAGTAAGAAAAAGAATTAGAAAAGAAATTATGGCCGCGACACTGTACGAGGGTGATGATTTCAGGTTATATGCCACGATTGAGATTGGTGATAGTAAAATCACAGGTTTGCTCGATAGCGGAGCCACGGTAACGTGCCTAGGTAAAGGTTGTATTGAATTTGTCCAGGGGACGGGAGTACCAGTTTCCAATTTTACGTCCTTTATAAAAACTGCTGATGGCAGCCCGCACAAAATAGTAGGTCGTATTAGGGCAGAAATCAGTTTTAACAAAATCAGTGAGTATATTACTTTCTATCTAGTCCCAACGTTAAATAGACCACTTTTTCTAGGGGTGGATTTTATGAAGAAATTTAATCTTTTTGCTAATGTCAGTAGCCTAACTACAAATGGCGTCAATTTGTGCGCAGAGTCTGAAGGTATAGAGGAGGGGGTAAAAACTCATATTTTAACACCGGAACAGCGGGAGTCTTTAGAAAAAGTGGTAGCAAATTTTCCTTGCTATACTAAGCGCGGTCTTGGTCGGACTCCACTAGAAGTCCATATAATAGATACCCGCGACGCAACTCCGGTGAAGGATAGACACTACCCGGTCTCGCCAGCTGTACAAAAGTTAATGTACGCAGAGCTTGATAGGATGCTTGACCTTGGAGTCATTGAGCAAAGCGAAAGTCCTTGGAGCCATCCGGTTACTCTCGTCCGTAAGGGCGAGAAGAATCGGCTGTGTCTGGACGCTCGCAAGCTAAATGCCCTCACGGTCAAGGACGCCTATCCTCTGCCGCACATTGAAGGTTTGCTCAGCCGGTTAGGAGACACGTATTTCATATCAAGCGTAGATTTAAAAGACGCATTCTGGCAGATACCATTAGAAGTCGCCAGTAGAGAAAAGACTGCCTTCACGGTGCCTGGAAGACCACTTTACCATTTTACGGTTATGCCTTTTGGGTTGTGTAATGCAGCCCAAAGACTTTGCCGTTTGATGGATAAAGTGATCCCTGGTGCACTTCGCGATAGAGTTTTTGTCTATCTGGATGACCTTCTAATAGTATCGCCAGATTTTCAAACTCACCTGGGGTTGCTTAAACGGGTGTCTGGTTGTTTGGAATCAGCGGGGTTGACCATTAACGTCGCGAAGTCAAAGTTCTGCTTCAGGGAGTTAAGATACCTAGGGTATATAGTAGGAGGGGGAAAATTAAAACCTGACCCAGAAAAAATAGAAACCATTTTAAAATATACATACCCGAAAACAGCTAGGCAGGTTCGTAGTTTTATGGGAGCCACCGGCTGGTACCGGCGCTTCATCCCCGATTATGCTACCATATCTACGCCAATATTTAACACCCTTAAAAAAGGAAAATCGTTTGACTTCCCCGATGACGCAAAAGAGGCCTTTGATAAGCTTAAAGTAGCCCTTACTACCAGTCCAGTACTAGTACATCCTGATTTTCAAAAACACTTTTTTGTGCAATGTGATGCCTCGGATATAGGCATTGGAGCCGTCTTATTTCAAAAGGATGAGTCCGATGGTGAACACCCTATAGCGTTTTTCTCCCACAAATTGACACCAGCACAGAAAAATTATTCAGTGACGGAGAGGGAGTGTTTGGCCGTGGTATTGGCTGTGAAGAAATTCAGGCCTTATATAGAGCTTATGCCTTTTACAGTCATTACAGACCACAGCAGCCTAAAATGGCTAATGGCACACAAAGACCTCAGCTCGATGGAGTCTTCACCTACAAGCTTTTTCTTTTAGCATAGAACACAGGCCTGGTTCTAAAAACATAGTTCCAGATACGCTATCTCGGTATAACATGGAGGAAATATCTGCCAATATAAACAATTTTATTGATATGGACTCAGAACATTTTAAAAACCAAGATTACCTGGACTTAATAGCTCATGTCAACAAAAATGCCGATCAGCTGCCCGACATTAAAGTTGTGGATAATTTCGTTTATAAGCGTACTGTACCTTATGATGGTAATCCCCTTAATGAGGATTTTTCGTGGAAACTGTGGATTCCTGTAAACTTAACAACAAAAATAATAGAAAATTGTCACAATCCGCCGCATTCGTCACACGGAGGACTAGGTAAGACGCTAAGTAGAGTCAAAGAATATTTTTATTGGCCAAATCAAAATTCACAAATTCGTTCGTTTATAGCCAACTGTCAAGTGTGCAAAGAAACAAAACCAGCAAATCAGACGCTAAGACCACCTATGGGCGCAGAGTCTCAAACTGAACGCCCGTTTCAACGAATATTTGTGGACTTTTTGGGACCATACCCGCGTTCAAAAAATGGAAATAGTTTTATTTTTATAGTGCTAGATCACCTTACTAAATTTGTACTTCTTAAGGCCATGGCAAAGGCAAATTCTAGAAACGTTATAAAGTTTTTAATTTCTGAAGTTTTTCACAAGTTTGGCACGCCCGAGACTATTGTATCGGATAATGGCAAGCAATTTATTTGCAAAGAATTCCAAGATATGGTGAAAAACTTTGGAATTGTTCACATGAAAACTGCCATATATTCACCGCAAGCCAACGCTTCAGAGCGTGTAAACCAAACTATTTTGGCCGCTATCAGATCGTACCTACAAAATGACCATACCGAATGGGACAAATACTTGTCTGAAATTGAGTGTTCAATACGTTCGTCTGTCCAAACGTCAATTGGTGTAACACCATATTTTGCCCTATTCGGCATGAATATGATTTCACATGGCAGTGTGTATAAATTAGCCAGGAAATTACAAAGCTTAAGCGATCCCGAAATGAATGTTGTACCTAAGCAAGTTAAACTTGACTTAATTAGAAAACAAATAAGAGAAAATCTACACAAGGCTTATCTACGAAATGAGAAAAGCTACAATATGCGCTGTCGTCAAGTAAAGTTTATACCGGGGCAAGAGGTTTATCGACGCAATTTCCAGCAAAGCGATTTCAAAAACAATTTTAACGCAAAACTTGCCAGCAAATTTTTAAAATGCCGAATTGTCCGTCCTATAGGCAATAGCCTCTATGAGGTTGAAGACCTCCAGGGGAAGTTGTTGGGGGTATTTCACGCCAAAGATTTAAAGCAATAGCTTTAAATTCTTTGGTGGTCTTAGTCCCAACAATTTCACCCAAAACCTAACTTCCAAAAAGTTTAAGTAAAAAGACATTTGTTCTAAAAAATTTTTTTTTTATGAATATTAGTTTATTTATTTAAATAACTTTACGTAAATATTTCTAATATTAGTAACTAAAGACTAAACTAGCTTCTAAAGGGACTAAATTGTCTTAGGGAAATTTACAATTTTAAAAACTAAATTATTTTTTTTTATCCTGAATTTATTTTTTTTATTTATTTTTATTTTTTTGATTTTCATATGAGAATCCTATGACCATAGATGAACTTTTCCTTATGATGGTGAAACACTTAAACCGTTTTCTTTTAATTGCCTATGTTTGACAAGTTTATTTAATTTATTTTATTTTTCATTCTTTTTTGCTCAACCATAACGCTAACGTTTATAAGCTAGTTACAGTTGTAACCGATACCAGACTTATGGTGCCTTTCCTTTAGACACTCTGGGGGAACTTTGCCATTAAGAGCTAGGAATGGTTAGCCACCAAGACTGGTAACATTTTTCTGATTCCGATCTTACAGCAAGTTGAAGCAAAATAAAATGAGTGTTATTGAACAGCTTTCGCTCAGAAAGGCTGCTCTTTTCGTTTTCTTGTTTAAGGCAATTGAAATTGGGTTTTTAGTGTTCTGGCAAAATAAAGAATTGAATCACCAATGGAAAATTAAAGAAAAAAAACCCGTGAAAAGGAATTGAAACGTTTTTTTTTGCAATGCGCAATTAATTTTTTTTTGTTTACATATGATAATTTTTTTTTGAATTAATAACTTAATTATAACTGTTAGACTAATTTAATGATAATAGTTAGTATAATATTGAATATATGTTGAGCGGGACTCACCAATACTGAACTCGAATTGAGCTGGATACTGCTGCTTTTCTTTTCGACCCATAGTCCTGAATTTCTTAAATCTGTGGGAGGGAAATGAAAAGTATAAGTTTTTCAGATATTTTATTTCGGAGTAAAAATGTCCTAAAAGGTTATTATGAAATATACGCTTTTTATTGCCGAAACCTTCTAGGAAATTTTATCTTCTACTTTTATTTCATATTTTTAAAGTAATGTTTCTAAAGGAATACAAGGGGTACTTCCCGCCAAAGCCTAAAGCTTTGGTGATTTTAGTCCTTGTATTCCCACTGAATTCCCCAAATTGCTAAAGTATTTTAAAATTTTTTTTAGTGGTATTCAACTACCTTTTCATAATGTTTTCCCCATAATTTTGAATTTTTCTAAGGGAATAAACATTTTTGTTTTTGTGTTAACTTTTTCACTTACCTGTCAAAAGCTGGCAATGGCTAAGCACCTTCTCTTCAGGTCGCCTTGAAGCTCGTATCTAAACCTGTAAAGAAAAACTGAATTAGTAATTTAATTTTAAAAAGGCATAATTAAATTTAAAATTTTTCTATAAATGAATTTTATTGAAAATATAATTATAACTGAATTTAAATTTTTTTTTATATAGTTCGTATTTTTCTTTTGAAGAGAGAAAGAAAACTGTCTACTTTTTTTATTTTATTTTGAAGAAACCAAGGGGTATTTCCCGCCAAGGGGTAGCATCCTTGGTGGACTTAGTCCTTGTGTTTCTTCCTCAAATCACTCGATATTGATCAAAACCCTTGTGCTCAATTTTTTTACTTCGCGGTAAATACTTTATTTTTAGTATGATGTAATTTTTTTTTCATTTAATTTTGTTATTTTTCACTTTCGTGCAAAATCTACTTTTGTTACACACGGGAAATCGCAAGTGATTTAATTTTTTATGCACACCAATTTTTTTATATAAATGATTTTTGACACTTTACTAGTGGGTACAACCATTACGTTACGTTACGGTTGAGTAACCACATTTATTTTTAATTTGCCAAGCTTTTGATAACTTCACGTTCATCAAACCCATTGCGTCTCTTACAAATACACAAAAATTCATTTTCACTTACCTTATTTATCCTGGTTTCTAAAATCTTCTGGACCTGGTTCCATTTTCCGTCACCAACAAGTTTACTGAAATGAAATAAGAACATAAAAATGTAATACACCATTTTTTTTTATATACACACACATAAATTTATACATAATTTCGAAAACGTACCTATTGGCCAGACGGAAAATTGGTAAAATTTCAGCCGCGATGTCGCTGTCGCTCGTATTGTAACCTGTAACAAAATAATTTTTGGTTAGAATTTGTATGAATAATTTTATAGTGGTTGCTTACCTGTTCTCTCGGCGACATTTTTCCCCTTTTTCCGGCCTCATTTATAGTTTTCTGTAAAGAAACATAACAATTTTATGTTAACAAAACATTTAAATTATAATTAAAAGTATTTTATTAATAACTCACCTTTAACAATCACGGCTAATGCAGAAAATAATTTATTTTCGGTCGCGGTGTCGCTGTCGCCAGTATTGTGACCTATAGCAAAATACATTTTTTATTTTAATTTGTTTTAATAATTTTTGTGCCTTCTTACCTTATTTTTGATCACCTCTTCCATATTTCCTACACCAGCCTGAGTTTTCTGTAAAGAAATAGAGTATTTTTATTTTAGAAATTTTATTTATTATAATATTAAAAATGTTCATTCACAACTTACCTTATTCATAGCAGCATCCATTGAAAATTTTACAACCACGCGTACGATTATTCATATTTTCTTTTTTCATCGTATTCGTTCAATATTTCAGCTGTTTGCAAGTGTTGCCATAGTGGCCAAATAATTACATTCCACACAGGGTGGTGCTTATGAATAAATATGAATAAAAGTTGCCAGATCGTAATTTTTTTTTTGAGAATAAATGAAAATCCCCAAAATCCCGGAAATATAGGAAAGTCGTTAGGAAATTTGAGAAAAACATTGCCCTCCCATTCTGCATCCACTGATGGAATGTAGAATGGTTGGGTTTGTCGTGTGGACCTTTTAGAGGGTTAATGAATGTGTTAGTTGGTAACGCCGAAATAGGTAGAAAGAGATAAAGGTAGGGTATATGAAAGAGATAAAGTAAAATTGTAGCAAGAAAAAAAAAGTAAACAAACAAATACACAAGCAAACAAACTGAACAAACTAAATTGCTGAAAGTTTTTGCTTTAAAATTATATTGGACGACATTTTGCTCGACCGAGGTTTCTTGGTCGCCAAAGGGCAAAATGTCGGCCCTTTTTCTTTTTTGCTTTTTCTGAGGAAGAAATGATGTGGTAAGTGGTGGCTAATAAGAATAAAAAAAAAAAAAGTTTTAAGTGAAAAATTGCCATAATAAAATTTAAATACATAGAAAAAAAAGACAACATGTCAATAAAATGAAGTTTATTTAACTTTTAAAGAGCAACAAAAAAAAAATAGCATCAAATATTGTAATTAAAATATGTACAATTCAGTGACTTAAACATAAAATATTACAGCAAGAATTTAAAATCTTGAAGTAAAAAGAAAAAAAGCTGTAAAAGTGAAACAAACATTTTGTAAAATCTGAAAGATTAAAAACTATAATTTGTAAAATTTGTAAAACAGAAAAAAAAGATTAAAAGAAAAACTTTAAAAAGTGAACTTAAAACTAAAAATATAAGTAACAGCCACCACCTCATCGCCGCCACATCCATCGTGGGACAGGTATTTCTCCACTACACACCATCCCTACCAGGGTTCAGGTATCCTGCCATTTGTTTTGACCCGGACTAATACGACGGACAACTAAACGGACAAAATAAATAAAATATATATATATTAGTTTGTAAAATAGGGGAAACAGACTTAATTTTTTTTACCTTCCCAGTCAGTCCCTAGTGGCGTATTTGCCCAGGTGCGCGTAGAAATAGGGTTGAGCTCAGGCCTGTAAGTCGTAGGGTAGTTGCCCAGGAGGTAATAGTTGTTTTCCTTATCATAGAAGAAAGATAAAAAAAAAAAAAAGACTTATATATGTATTGATTTTTTTTAATTGAAATGATACCATACTCACCTCGTACCGCAATAATTAATTAGGACACGTTACAGACCGACGGCAGCTCCTGTCATCCAGCTTATTCTGGGGGATAGAAATCAGAAAAATAAATATTAAATAAGTTTTTTATTTGAAAATTATTGTTTTTCTTTTTGAAAAAAATTTAAGACAAAAATTTTTTATAGTCAGTTTGTGTTAAATAATTCCTTTTTTTATTATTATTCAAAATTGTTTTTTTTATTGTTTTCTTTTGAATAATGCGATGAATTCAAATAATTTTTCAATAAATATATAAATATTCTATTGTATAATGAATCTTAAAATGAAATTTTAATGCGTTTTCTTTAAAAATAATGAGCAGTTAAACTCATTGGGGTGAACACAATAGGAGGGTGATGGTAAAGTAAACAATAGATTTTGGGATGATCACATTTCTTTTCCAGGTCATCACGGTGAAGTCCGAATGGATTTCAGGTGGGAGGGCAGAAGTTGGCATAACACCAGCCAACTCAACTCCTAGGTAAGAGGTGCTACAGGTGAGTACACGGTGCAAAATGAGATTGTAGTTGCAATAGATTCCTGTTTTTTTTTTGTCTACGTTCACTTTCGGGCTCCTTTTATTTTCCTTTTGTTTTTTTGTTTTATTCCAAATTGGCTGGCATGAATTTTTTTTGTAGCAGCCAAGTGCCTGATTGGTTGGCAAGAACCACCCCAATACGGCGAGCCCTAGCCGGACTTACGCCAGCATGCCAGCGCCGCCAACAATCTGGCCACACCTGACCGTATGGTTTTCTTTTGTGTTTCTTTATAAAACACCAGCTGCTACTGCTACACATACATATGTACGTATGTATATATTTATATGCACTTATGTACAAATATCTTTAAAAGTTGCAATATTTGATCTCTTCTAAATTTTCAATAAGACCCTTGATAATTTAAATAACATGTCAAACAATTAACGTTTAATTTGTTTTTTAAAATAACAAAGATTAATCCTTACTCAGCCTAAGTAATTAAATATATAGATATTTTTAATGTAAACATATCCAAAAGTTATTAGTCATGTTCTTAAAATCGATCAAATTTTTAAAACTTTTCTGTGTTGAAAGTTCAAAAAAATATTACCTTTTTTATGCCTCATACTTCGAGGACCACTTATATTTACCAGAACTACTTGTAAAACTACCATCGATTTTAACTTCGGAAACATATTTTGAAATTAATTGTAATATGTTTTTCTAAACAAACTACATAAAAAATGTAATAAATTTGTTTTTAAGGTTTATTGAAGGTTTTTAAAATTTTGGCGCAGATTTTGCAGATTTTTTGACGATAAATTATGGGTTTTTGCTGATTTTTCCTTTAAAAGTTCCGGCAACACTGATCCAAGAGCCAAATTAAGAAATGAGTTTGAAGTGTTGGCTATAATCTGTCATGAAAATTTTATTAAAATTATTGGAATTGACCTGTGTGCAGTGCTGAAATAAGTTTTAGAGTTAACATTGAATTTCAGAATGCTGCTAAATATGGAATCAAAGATAAATTATGGACCGTATATCAGAAAATTATATGAAATTTTTTCTGGCCATATGAAGCTAAGTTGGAAGGAATTTTACCATAATATCTATATCTGCTACGGTCTTAGGCGTAATTATTAAATTTACCAGAGTGGGCTTTATATGGGGCCTATAGTAAATTATGGACCGATCATCACGAAATTAATTAGTGTGATTTCTAGTCCTAAAAAACTGTGACGTACCAAATTCTATTATGATAGCATTATTAATTACGATTTTAGGTGTACTAAAGTGTTTTCCGGGAGAAAGGTTTATATGGGGCTTAGGGTAAATTATGGTCCGATTTTCAGTAGAATTAAACGAATTTTTGCAAAATCTTATATCATTCCGTGCATTGTGCCACATTGTAGCAAACTTATAAAATTTTTTAAGGTGGTGGATCCACATTTTGATTCATAGCTCTAATCCTACTGAACCGATTTTGCTGTTTTTCAATCCGAAACTGCTTAGGATAACCACAAGCAATTTGACACCAAGTTTGTTCATTTCTTTTGAGTTTTTCGAAAGTGAGCGTGTTTTTAACACAGACGGACATGGTTAAATCGACTTAGAATTATTCAAGGTTCCGAGTTTCACACGGAATGACAAACTTAGTACGCCCTCTTCACAACTAATTGTGGTGGAGGGTATAATAAAACATAATTTTTTATTAAGCGAAACAACAAAAAAATATGTACGTATGTATGTGTGTATACACGTATCTGTTTTTCAGAATAAGTTTGTTAAAATAAATTTTAAATCAAAACTTTAATAAAACAAAGACAGCTGGCATGACACGATATAATTATTGTGTTGATCAGGGCAAGTTGTTCATTCTATTTGCATGAAAAATATGCTTCTGCATATTTCTTAAGTTTTTTGCTTTTGAGTAGTCAATCTGTTGCAATTACAAAATAAAACAAGTAAGAACGTATAGTCCCATATGATACCCTACACCACAGTATGTATTAAATGCATCGTCTTTTCAACAATCATTTGTGGATTCTCATTTGCCCACTGAATTGAAAGTATGCCTCGCGCTGTTCAATTGTGTACCTCTCCATGGTTGAATTTGTCAAATTTAGTTGGGCAAAAAACTTGACGTTAAGTCACAACTCAGAATAAACATTGTGCATTATGGTTAGAGCACCCTTTTTATATTTTTCCCGTAGTTCCTTTTAGCAGCATAGGTTTGTATTAATATTGGCATAAATATAAATCAAATACCGAGATATTCTTAGTCCCAATTCACATTATACGATTTTTGTCGTTGCGATTATTGTCGCTTCCTCTTTGAAGTCGGTCTGATGTGTACATTGTACGATTTTTGTCGTTACGACTTTTTCTTTTGCAACCGAACTTCAATACATTTTTCGTCAAATGAGAGAACGAATGAGCGAACAAAATGAATCGAAGAGTACACTCGCTTGTGTGCCCCTCTCTCCCCTCTCGGCCATAACACAGTACAACATTTTTTAGGTGATTGATTCGGGACTCAATGCTGATAATTGTTTATGAAAGAAGACCAAAAAGAACTTCTGCATCATTAGTTTGGTCAAGGTGGCTCAAATAATAATTTAAAAATTAATTTGAAGTTAATGAATTGTATAGGGGCATTTGTCACGTTTTAGGCTCTTTTGTTTATCATAACTCGAGAACCACTAGTTATTTAAAAAAATTAAAAATTACAATTCCTTTAATCTGTTCATACAACGTTTCGCTACATAAGCAACAGTTTCGCAGTTATAAATAAATGTATGAAGAAAAAAAATCCAAAGCGGTAAAAAAAAGCGTCAAGTCCCATTACTTTCACGTAAAGTCGCATAACCTATGAACAAAATGACACATAAATCATAAAAATCGATGAACGCGTTTCGCTTTTATTCACAATTAAGTAAAGGTATGAATTTCAAAAATTTGCTCGAGATATCCTCAAAATTCTTTGGAAAAAACATTGATGTCTTTTTTTATGATTTTCATAAACAATTATCAGAATTGTGTCCCGAAATCATGTGTTGTACTGTGTAAGGTAAGAATCGCAACGGCAAAAAACGTTTAATGTAAATGGGCACTAACTCCGCATGAAGGGTTTCAAAAATTCGGCAACAGCTGAATAAACCACTTTTACTTGTTAAATATGAAATAATGCCATTTGCTACACAATTTAAGTCCGATGCCGAAATCTCACCTTACACAAATTAATTCTACATTTTAGTTTCGGGCTGAAGTTAAATGTTAAAAAGATGCTGGCAATTTTAATCATTTTGAGGCATAAGCAAATATTGGGGCATAGATTTTGTTCACCTCAATGTTAAAATGCTGGCGACTTTTGTTGTCTGCTTTTATTATATTTTCTTTAAAGGTTAAAAAGTGCTATTTTGTGAAAAAAAAATATTACAAAATAAAATTTTCTATAATTTTCAAACCAAAATTTTAAATTTGTACTTCTTTTCCGAAAATTAAAAAGTTTACAACGCTAATAAACCACATATAATGTTAAGGGCGTGGCATTTGAAACAACTTTTTTGCAAATTATTTGTTTGTTTTAAATGATATTCGAGCAAATATTATCCAAATCGTTCCAATAAATCATGCAGAAAATCGTTATTTAATGTAAAGAGAGCGCAAAAGAAGGCAGATTAAAAAAGTTTAAGGCTTGCAACAGAATAAAGTAGTTGTAGTAGAAGCTGAAGTTGACGAATTCTGCTGGCATTACTTTGAAACTGCCATTTTAAGCTTATGACAGCTTGCACCGCTGTTCGTGACGTTGTGCTACACCGACTATTCTGCTCCCCACCTAAAGCTCTTTCGCAAAGAGAGGCTTAATTTATAAAAATAATTTTGTTCAAATTCTTTTTTCTGGGAAAGTTTTTTCGTCTTTGCTTCAAGCCTGACAATTTTTATCCCCTTGTGCCTTACCACTTAGTCCAGATTCGAACCCTATCTCGCGCGTTCGTCTGCCACCTCATTTCCATCAACCACGTAAATTGTCCATTCACCACCCACGATGTGATGCAGTATCACTTCAATCGTCCTCCAGATCGCTAGGATCTCAGCCTGAAAGACACCGAACTCATCAGGGAGTATAAATTACCTTTTCACATCGGTGTGTTGTCCAACAACTATTGAAAGCTTTTTTTGAGGGTCCAATCACTTTCAGAATTTTTAAATTGAATTAATATGAATAACACAAAGGATTAACAAAATTTTACTCGCAAAGAAAATATTGTTAATTTTAACATATTCCTTTCAGATCCCGTAGTACAACACCATCGTCGTTTCGTGGTGCATCGCCGCAGCATTCTGTTCATAGCAGTCCGTCCGATACCTTAGTTCCAATGCATAATCTGTCTACGAATCTGTTGAATAGTATTCATCAGGCAGCCGCATCAAGTCGACATGGAAATATAAACGTTTCTTCGCCTGGCCTGACTAGTGCAAGTTCAGGATTGCCCACCGACTTTTCAACTCGTAATTATTCGGATTTTATGCGAAGTTTGGCGGCCAAGTACAACAATACGAATCCAAATGAGTAAGTGACATTGCAAAACACTTTAATTTTTATATTCATTCATATCGAAAGATTAATTAGCATTATAAGTAGGAAGAAGTTAAATAAAAAATTCAATTCTTTCAAATACGGAACTATGTTTCAATACATAATCGCCAATTACTTAACAAAACTCGTTATATTTCTAGAAGCTTGAAGCGTAACGCACTTTTTGAAGTAACGTCAAATAGTACAATTGCCCCGAAGAAGACTTCGACAGCAACACAAAAGACATCTTATTCAACCTCACCCTCCACCCCTCTAAACAAGGAAGTATCTATAACGACTACCTCTGCACTACCGCCCCCTCCACCGCTGACATCAGCAGCCATTTCACCGGGTGAATCAGCACTAAAACTGACGCAACAGAATAAACTCGCCGCGGCAGTTGCAAATGCAGCTGTGTCACCATACATGACATCGTTTTTATCAAATCTTCCTTTTTCGCCCGTCATTTTTCCACCTCTAATTGATATGAGCAGTACTCAGGCTTTAATAACTTTGGTAAGACTTGCCCCCTTATTTTCACAATGACTTCAGCCCACTTAAAAAATACTTTCACATAAATTTACGATATGCATATTTGATTGTGTCTTTGTTCTATTTTTCAGGCTCGTGCTGCTAAAGAAAATGAAATACACAACATGTTAAGTGCTTCAGCACAACATCCAAAAAGAAATGCCGCCAGCACATCGCCTTCTCCTAGTCTTAGTTTAAATATGGCACTTCAGCAGGCAGCACAATTTATTTCTCCTGCACTTATTTACTCCGCTCAGCTTCAAAAACAGCACCTGCAACAACAACAACAACAACAGCAACACCAGCAGCAGGTCTCAAGACAATCTAGTCCTCGTTTAGCCAACATTTCTAATTCCACTACGTCCAGTTCCACGTCCGCCAAAAACCCTAGAACTCTCGGTGAAAAAGTAAACGTTTCGCCCTTAGATTTGAGCTCGCAGCCTCCAACAGCAAAACGTTTCAAGGCCGAATCCACATCAAGCCAAAGTAGTACCGATGGTCACATACATACCACCATAACAAGAAGAGTATCGTCTTCGACTGCCACAGCATCTCCATCACCCCCGCCCCTTAATGAAAAATCCATGATTGCTTCTGCTGCTGTTCCAGCTGCTTCTGCAGTCGTTGGTTCCAGCACAAAGACAGAAGCAACTACAACAGCATTTACGCCAATCAAAGTCGCCAGCTCAACATCTACCACATCATCTATTGCACCTGCGGTTACAGCACGTCAATGTCAAGCCCAGAGTGAAGAGTTGAACTCTTGGACAGTGGACGATGTTTGTGCATTTGTGGGCAGCATAGATATTTGTGCCGAATACGTTAAGGTAAGTTTTTGATTTTTTATCACAAATCCGTTCAATCATTATGAGACAAGGGTCTTGAAAAAGTTTCAAATATTTTTACTTCATTTTGTAAGTATGGATGAATGTATGTATGTATGTATCTGTATATGTGTAGTATTGAGGTAACATGTGCAAGTGCAGCAAATAATTGCCTGATTTACGTTTTTGCTTTAGGACTACTTACATACTTACATATGTACATATGTATGTATAGATGATACACTTCCAGATCATACATGGCCATAATATCATACTTAACTGGTTAAGAGTGGAGGACAGACATGTCTGTCAGACACAAATACCGACCAATGCAAGAGTGCAATCTGTGTGTACATTTTGTTGAATGCTCTAAATCATTGTGTGGATAGGACAAGTTCAAGTTTTTCTGTTTTTATATATTTTATTTTTCTAACTTTTAGTTGTTGCTTCATTAAAAACAAGTACAAGATGCCAACTAAGGATATTGACTGATGTGCGGTTTAGGTGACCTAAACGGACATGGCAAGCAACATGTTTGTGACTACATACCACTGAAATTGAATGATTTTCATCCAATTCAAAGATGAATTTAAATAAATGTTAAAAAAGCACAAACATTTTAAAAATCAATTTCATGCCAACTAAAAAATAGTAAAAAGGAGAACTACACATTAAAATGTTTAAATATAGAGACTTTGGACTGAATGGCACAAAATCTGTACAAATTGGTTTTTAATTGACCACTTCGGATGATCGGGCTTGAACATCCTTCTGTCTCATTATCTTCATATTTCCCAGTGTAATACAATTGAGCAGTGTCGAAATAAAACTAAGGAATTCCTCCTTATACCCACACCCAGTGATGCCAACTTTTTGAGAGCAAAAAGCACTTTAAAATTTAAAACAAGCACTAAAACTAAAGCGCATGAAAAATGGCAGGTTACACAACGCTCGTTAAAAAAGCATTTTTTGTCAGCTGTTTTTAATTTATTTAACACTTCGCTTATACTAAGTTACGACTCCTTTTTGTTTGTTTTTAAAGTCTTTGCGTTATTTTGTACGGTTTCCTACTGCATTTTTTTAACTTTCTACATGACTCAAAATCGTTGTTTATTTTTCCATTCACAATTCCTAATATTTTCCAAGCCATTTTCTATTTTTGACAGTGTCTACATCTTTAAAAAAAATATTTATCGCAAACAACTACATCGTTTTTATTACGATTACTAAATATGTTGTCATCGCTAAAAAGTGAAACGTTTTGTAAAATTTCCAAATTGCTAGGAAGCCTAGCTCTAACCTCGTAAATACAGTTTTTGGCAAAACGAATGCAACTTTCTTTTATCACTTTTTTTTCATTTGAAATCTTAAATTCTTTACAGGCTTTCTCAAAATTGTAATCCAAATAGCAAAGCTACCATCCTCTATACCTATAATCGTAGTTTTAAAAAATGGTAGAAAAAAAATTAAAATTGTTAAAAGAACTAAATGCACTAACGAAAAATTGAAAAAGCACCAAGTTTGTGTTTTTTCTAGGTTTGGAGCTAAGGATAAAATATTGGCATTTTGAGACATCAAAAGCACAATAAATAGTGCCAAAAGCACTTAGTTGGCATCGCTGCCAAAAATATATGTAGATTACCTAAAAGGCACTGTGAGAAATTGTTAAAAGCACTATAAATACCCGCTTTTCAAAAACGGGTATTAAACAAAATTTCGGGTATTGCATAAGCAAAAAAGCACCAAAAAATACCCGAAAGGCACCAAAATGGCAACGCTGCCCACACCACAATAGTGGAGAGGGTATTATGCATTTGTGCTGATGTGTGTAACACCTTAAAATACATAAGCTATTCGGTTATTAAAAAATAGGGCCACAAGGGGAGGTAGGGGGCAATTTCTGTCTCTTACAAACTTTCTAACCGATTTTAAAGAAATTTAAAACATAGATGGATCCATATGTATGTACATATATGGACACATAAGCATGATTCTCCATGGGTCCCGAATGGGGTGCACTCTCGTAAATGTGTTTTAAAATACTGTGGCGTAGGGTATCATATTAGCGTGGCCGTTGAAATCAAAAGTTGAATTTCTTTAGGTCTCACCAGACAAAAATTTAGGACGATCGGCGAAGGCTAAACCGTCCCACACGCCCACCAAAGTTTGAGAAAAATTATATTTTTACATGAAATCTGACTTTTATGTTTCATAACTTAAAAAATATTAATTTTGTAGAAAAGTTCTTTACAAGTTTTTCCTAAATCTCTCATTAAACAAAATAAACTGAAAAATATCGAATAAGCCACTAAAAAAAATCAAAATTTAAATTTATTAAAGAAACGCATTTTCTATGAATCACGGACATATCTTTAATTTTGTTGAACAATATTTTTATTATCTATTTAAAAAAAACCGACCAGCCGGGAACCTGGTGTTTTAACCTCTTTCGGGTACGCTGAATCCAGTGGTGGTAACCGTTTTTTAGGTTAGCTCTTGTTTTCGAGATATATCGAAATTTCGAAAATGGAAGTGGTTCCACAACAAATATTCGCGTTACTCAAAAACGGTTTATTATTGAATATACTAAAATAACCGAAATTCCGCAATAAAATTACCTTTAAAAAGCTTAAAGGTTTTTCTCATATTCGCAGTCTTTTTAGAAACATAAGTTTTTTAGCAAAATTTCAAAATTGTTGTTCTTTAAAAAATCATAAAAAATTTGAAGATGCAGGTGTGCATAAAAATTTGTTTAGACATATAAAAAACGAAATTGCAAAGAAATAAAAAAGCCATAAATGATTTAAATCTGTTCACAACTTTTGCTTTTATTCACAAAAGACGAAAAATTTCCATTAAATTTAAGAATTTCATTAAACGCAATATTTATATAGGAGCCTTCCTAAAAAGTGGTGAAAAATGGCAAGTATGTTTTGGAAAATGCTTAAAATAAAAAACTAATGGAGGTCCGTCATACATTTCATCCCCCTATGGGCGATTCCTTGGCATTTATGGGGCTTTTTCTTCAATATATTTTTAATCTGTATTGAAAATTTTGTATGGGAACCCCCTTAAGGAATAGAGATAGCAGGAAGGTATGTTAAAAATAAATGATGGCGATAAAAAATAAAGTGGGATCGGTCATACATTCGGCTCATCCAAGGCGCTGCAGGGGCCAAATTTAAGATATTCATTAAACCGCAATATTTGTATAGGAGCACCCCTAAGGGGTGGAGATATATGGCAAGTATGTTTTAAGAAAATGTTAAACACAAAAACTAATGAAGGTCCGTCATGCTTTTGATGTCCCTAGGAGCGATTCCTTTGCAGTTATGGGGCTTTTTCTTCAATATATTTTTAATCTGTATTGGCAATTTTGTATTGGAGCCCCCTGAAGCTGTGGAGAAAGCGGGTAGGTATGACAGAAACAACTGATATGCGTTTGATTTTTTTTTTTGTATATTGCGTTTGAAGCTGAATTCACGTGTGTAAGAAAAAATAGTTCTAAAGAAAAAATTCGCATCAATGCTGCTGTTTGCTCTTTTTTTGTTTCCTTTTGTTAAATATGAGATTTAGAGAAAACTTATTTAGACAAAAGTTGATGAAAACTTCACTAATATCAACTTCTTTGTAAACTATTTTTATGTAAAATTAATATTTTCCAAGTTATAAGGCAGAAAAGTCGGACTAAACCATTTTTCTCAAAAATTGGCGGTAGTGAGGGACGGTTTAGCCTTCGCCGATTGTACTTAAACATTTTTTGGTGTCGTTTTTTATCAATACCCACCGAATTGCAGGTTAGAAAACAAATATGCTCCAAACAGTTAACGACCAGCCTAGTATCATATAGTCGGGCTTGACCGACTGTTCTTTCTTATTTGTTTTAAATTTTTTACTGAACTTATTCTACATAAAGAACTGTATGTAACCATTGCACTATGGTTCAGATGCATACTTTCTTTGGCCAAAACTACTTTTGAGCTAAGCCCTTTACCGATTCTTATGATGCATTGTAGAAGCATTCGCTACCTGTGACAGCTCAATATATAAAGTGTCTAAAAAGAGGGCTGTGCCGAGCCCATTTTAAATAAATATTCTACTTAATTGATTGTTATGAAGCTTGGCACACACATTAAGCTCCGCTATAAATGAAATATTATGATTAGAAAAAATGGGCAGTGCCACGCCTATTCGAAGGAACTATTTTTTTTTTACTTTTTCACCAAATCTCATAAAACCTGGTAAACGCATAAAGCTCCAGTGAAAATGCAATATAATGACGATAAAAGTTGGCATTGCCACGCCCATGCAAAGTAATTTGTTTATTTAAGTTATTAGGACTAAAAAATGTTTCATTTTTTAAAATCTAAATTAGATTTATTTAAAAGAAACATGAATTTCCAATACAAAATCATTGTTTGCGTCTCTTTGTTACTTTTTCGTTGATATGTTTAGAGTATCGGTTTTGAATGAGACGAAACATTTTTCATACAACGCAAATGAAATATGTAAAAGATTTGTAGACTTTTCGTATGGGGGCGCAGGATAGTATTACATATTCCCGCCACTGGGTTCGGGCATGGCTGTTATATATAAGCAAAATTGTACCAAAATGTTCTATTGATCGTTTTTTTTTCATATAACTTGAACACACTCTTATTTCGATCTTTTAAAGATGTTTAAAAATTTTTAGCGGAATGACTATTTTCAATAATTTTCTAGAAAATCGCAACCAACCAAAACTGAAATTTAAGTCCCAATACAAAACATTTTTACTCTTCATTTTGGTACATTAAGGTTACCCTTCGTCGAATCGACGAACTTTTTAAAAAAAATTCAAGCGGAACGATTTTTAAAGTAAAAAATTAACGAAAACTTCGCAGCCCTCGACGACTGCTGGCAGTCAATAGTCAAACATCAATCTTTAACCCAAATTGTATTTAACCTTTGGTAGATCGAAATTTGCTTTGAACGCTTACATTTGTCCTTCTAGTTGTGCTGAAAAAGGTCAACAAGAAAAAGAAAGACAAAAAAAAATTTTAAAATACAAAAAAAATGTACTTTGGCCTTCAAGAAGAATGAAGAATTCTTGACAAAAGGTACCAAAAAACAGAAGCAAGGAAGAACATGTAAAATCAATTAAAATAGATAATCATTCAAAGCAAATTTCGATCTACCAAAGGTTAAATACAATTTGGTTTAAAGATTGATGTTTGACTATTGACTGCCAGCAGTCGTCGATGGCTGCGAGTGGTAAACGGCAAACCCCTCTGAAGAGGTTGACTGGTTGCAATCGAAACATGTAAGGGGGGTAACCTATCCGTACAAACGCCTACGTTCGAGCCTCAGGTCAGTCAGGAATGAAAAATTATCAATACATTTTAATTGATTTCATGTTGTAAAATTCCTTTCTTCATAAAAATAATTTAATGAAAATTAAATTTAATGAACTTTAGCCTGATTAAAATATCAAAATTTTGATTAAAACCCACAAATAGTTCAACAAAATAACCACAATACTAATTATTTTTAAATCATAAAAAATAAAAGATTTTCATCAATTCAAAATTTTATACGAATCTTAGCACTTTTTGTGTTTTCAAATTTATTATTTTTTTAAAGCTTTCGTCATCAGCTAACGTTGTTGAAAAAGAGCGTAATTTGAATACAAATAATAAAGTTAAATGATAAAATGTAAATGAGCTTCGTCGATTCGACGAAAAGTAACCGTGTAGGGTTAAAACCAAGGCGAATTAACTACAGGTGGTGTCGAAAGGGCATCTGCTTTTGACAGTTCGAGCTTATTTGTTTTGATTTGTTAGTGTTTTGCTAAGAATGGTTGACATTTCGAGCCATAAACACTAACAATGCAATGCAAAAAACACTATGTTGTTTCTGTTGCTGTTGGATTGTTGTAGTTTCGACACCACCTGTAATTGGACTCGCCTTGGGTTAAAACAAAAAATCAGCGATTTTATAGGTTATGTAAAACAGTGGTTTTTGCTTAAATTAATCTAAACGCCATTATCTCTCTCTTTCATCATATTTTTTTTAATTTGCGCACTTGTTTAGCTTATAACTGCAGGTAAAACGTGAAAAAATCTTGCGTTTTACAATAACAATTATAATTAAGCCAACTGTGCATCGTTAAATTTGTTGATACATTTTTAACTTTGACTGCAAAGTATTATGTATTATGTTTTGCAACTCAACTATGTTGTGGAAATCGAAGGAAATTTATTAATTACATTCAGGGCTGGGCAGTATTTGAAATACTTGTATTTTCAAAACAAAAGTAGTTTTCAAAATGTATTTTGTCAGTTTATTGATGATTGTTTGCATTTTGATCTACCAAAAACTAGAATCGCTATAAAACGTTACTATCAGAATATGGAAATAACAGAAGTAGAAGCACCAGTAAAGAGGACGATGATTTTGTTGTTTTCGTAGATAGGAATAATGGTGAATCTAGGGCATCAAATTTCGAGTTTGAATTTGTCAGTTTCTTCAGTGACAAGAGCAAAGAGAATATCACTTTTGACAGCTAACCAAATATAAAGAGAGTATTCATAGAATTTAATACAAGTTTGTGCTCATCAGGACCTGTAGAAAGATTATTTTCTTCAGCAGGTTTCATTTATTCTCCAACAAGAAACTGTTTGTCTGATGCTTCATTCAAAAATCTGATATTTATGAAAGGAAACAATTGGTTTGTTAATTAGTTTTATCTAATGTATTTTTTGGTTTGAATAAAAATGGTGTATTTCGTATTTAAATTTACATGTAAATACATGACCTGGAAGTATTTTGTATTTGAAATACATACAGATGAGTAAGTATTTTGTATTTTAAATACATGACCAGCAAGTATTTTTTATTATTTAATACCGCAAACCATGTACTTTGCCCAAAACTGATTGCATTTGATTAAACTGACTGGCTTTTCATTGAAGCTTAACCAAAGAGCCATCCAACCCAGTTTAACCTGACACTTTAAAAGTGAACTCTCTTGGTCGGCATTTTAGCAACTTTAGTTAGTTTTACGTTTTGCATTGCTGCCGATGCATATTATTTTCTTTAAAATATTGATAGAGATAACAAAGATATGCATAAATCTACATTCAGTATGTAAAGCGTGGTCCATTTCGAGGTTCCCTACTTTTTTAAAGAAAAACACCGAAAATTCAAATTTAATGGGGAATGTTTATTATCATTTGAAAGAACATTCTTTGGCATTTATTTTTGAAGATCATGTCTATCAATTGTTGGCCGTTGCTACGTCGCAGATGGTCCATCCGTCAAGTCCAATTTTCGATGACTCGTTCGAGCATTTAGACTGGTAACTGGCGAATGACACGCTTCATATTTTTCTCCAAACCCTGAATCGAAGCGGGTTTGTCCGCATAAACTTTAGACTGTACATATCCACGCTATCTTGGTGGTCAATCGACCGGCCCAAAACGTGAAAATATATGCTCACCGAAGTGGTCTTTCAATAAACCCATTGATTGATACGATTTGTGGGAAGTGGCGCTGAAACCAAACGTCGTCGAGATCACGAGCCATTCATTGACTTACGTTACGTTCGCACCGGCATCATTTTAAAAAAATATGGACCGATGATTTTACCGGCCCACAAACCACACCAAACCGTTTTTTTTCTGGATGAATCACTTCAGGTTGCTCTTCGTCCCAAATGCGGTAATTTTGTTTGTTTACATACCCATTGAGCCAGAAATGGGCCTCACCGCTGAACAAAATTTGACTCGAAAACGTCGGATCTTCTTGGAACGTTTCAAGAGCCCATAGAGCGAAGCGATGTCGCTTGGGAAGCGTAAGTCTTTTTATTATGAAATGTCAAACAATACTAAACAAAAATAACATGACAGCATGACACGACTCACAAGTGATCTTTCAAAAAAGGCTATTTTAAAAAGTATCTCTACTTGAATCACCCGTTATGTGTGTCTGTGTGTAAATATGTGTGCATAGGTATATCTATAAATAAATCTGTATGCGTTGTAATTTACTTTTTACCCGTATAAATGGAGACGGGCCAATAAACTATTTAACCTAGACGATACACATTTAGTGAAAAATAAGTAAAAAAAAATTAAATTTACTGAACTGATCTGAAACCTGAAAATCTGCTCATAATGTTACAAGATTTGAAAGCATTAGACGTTGTTATAAATTACTTATGTACATACACATGTAGTTACTTACATACTCGTACATACATCCGAGCATTTAATGTATGTATAAAAACATGGACTACTCACTCACTCGTTCATACTTCTTATGTATAGTATGTAAGTGCATCTACAAAAGTATTAAATTTATGGTCACAATGGCATTTGAGCCGCTACAAACAACATTGGTGGAACAACATTGACAACAAATGGCCTTTAGTTTGTTTATTTGTCTGTCTTTCTGTCTGTTCGCTAACTTGTTGGTGATCGCACGAGAAGTTCCAAGTTAAGCCTATGAACGATTGAAAGCTCTGGTATAGTGCACACACCAATGTAACACCTTTGCAAAGTTGCTCCAATTTCATGATCTTGTTCCGCATGCGAACATTAGCAATGCACAATGTCAATGCAACAAAAATAAAAACATTAAAAAAAACTATAATAACAACAACAATAAAAAAAGACAAGTATACGAGTGTAACAACAAATCAAATTATTCTATCCGTGCCCACAATTCGGGTTACGGACGTCTTAGAGAAACGTTACACTTTGCAAAAAGCTTGTGCGTTTCGCACACACAAATTTATTTTAAATTTCTTCATTAACTTCAAAAAAATTATTAGAATATTGATAAATTAAGAACATTATTACTTCATACGTCGATTACATTGCACATTCCACAAGTTTTGGATTTGATTTGAAACCTTTTTCAAATTCTTAAGGTAAAAGTACATAACACGTTAATTTGTCGACGTGTGTCGTGCGTTTAAAACTTTAGCGCATTAATTGCAAGTTACACAACGCGCGTTGCAAAAGCCATTCCTATCAGCTGTTTTTTATTTTTTTACTTATTTGTACATTGAAAACGGATGCGTTTGCATTGGCAGATTTTCTTTTCATAACATAAACAGCTGACTGATAGTTTTTGTCTAAAACACACATAGTAATACAGAAATAAGCTCTTAAAAATTAGCATTTCCTTTTATTTATAATTTACTTACTCCAAACAAGCCTCTATTTTTTTTTTTTTTTTTTTTTTGTAAAAATATCTTTTTTTTCCTGAACAGGGAAGTATTTGTTAGTACTTTATGGAAATAGACACAGTTGTATTACTAAGTGCTACTAGATTTTGGGTAGATTTCCTCAAAATCTAGTAAAGAAAGAAATTTTGTATGGAAAGCCCTTTTCAAAACAACTGGATTTGGCACAAAATAATAAATATGTATACATAAACAGTAAATATCACTAAACTCTCATACGTTCCTCAAAATAACTTGCAGGAAAGTTCTTTGGGTGAAAAATCGCCCATACTGATTATTTAATGAAAGTATATAGGGTATTTTCCTTTATTGAAGGTGTTTTTAATTTTTTTTATACAAAATAAAATTTAATAACAAAACAAAAAACTAAAATCATCCATAATATTCAATCGGATGTAGGTTTCTATAAATGGGTGAAATTTCACCCGGGGTCTTTTTCGTAATTATTTAAATAATCTTGTAACGTTTAGATATACAAAAATAAAACTTAATTCCCATTTCATACTATTGATGAACTGAAATTTATTGCTGGTGGGATTAACTATTCCTATGCGCATTTCACTGGTTGATTATGCCAGACCGTCAGGAAACTTCATCCAAGGATTTCAGAAAATAAAACTGTTAAGCGAATAAGAATTATAAACCTCAGTTTTACCAGTAACAATATCAAAGCTTAAACAACAACAACACACAATGAGTTTATCTTTTCCTTTTTTTTTCAACTCTAAATGTAGTTGTAAGTGGGTAATGTTATTAATGCAAAATATTAATTTAAAAAATTAGAAAAATTCTCATTGAGCTCCAGCAAAATGTTTAAGAGATATTGGCCCTTATTTCGTAAAACACAACGCAACGACAAAGAATTGCCTCTACCAGAAATTCACTTTGGTTTTTAAGATTTCATACCCTCATTGCTTGTGGCGTTGAAAATTTTAAAACGGTAAATAAATTTCTGTACAAAGCAACAACAAAATTACAAAATATTTATGAATTATATTTTAAAACATAAAATGGGTAAAATTTCACCCGAAGACCGTATAAGGGTTAAGGCTGTTTTGCACTATCACACAAGTCTTCGTATTTTGAGGAAAATACAACTCTGACATGTTAAGTTGTTATTGTTTTTGGAAAATTTTCAAACAACAATTAGATAAGGGAAGTATTTTCGTAAGACTTTGTGGGATAGTGTTCAACGGTCCATAGTTTTTATATATATTTTATGCGTATCTGTTCACATCGATCCTATAAGGAGCATAGGGCTCTTAGATTGGCGACTAGTAAAAAACATAAAACAAATGAAATTTTCTATTTCTGATTTCTGCAAATACTAACATTTTGTAGTTAATAAACAACGAAAAAAACTTGAAAAAAATTTAAATTTTAACTCTTCATTTAATTTTTCTGTTAGAAATGTGTTATAGTACCTATAAAAAATTCCAGGCAATAAATTAGATTGAAGAATAGATTTTACTGTGTATTTGTTTTCAATGGTATGACATTAGAAATTACATTGCAACAGAGTTAAAATGTCATATGATCACATTTGAAATCAGTCACTTTATCTATAAAATGGATGAAAAAAAGGTAAAAAGAAAAGTTAGAATGTGTGTGTTTAAAATACTCTCGCATACAAACCTATACATATGTACATCCATTATTGGCTTATAGTTACAATTACGAGCAACCGAATAGACAAAGAGAACTGGTTCTGTGTCAGTTTTGTTTAGTTCAGTTCAAATCTCAAGTTGCATAAATTAAGGTCTAGAGCAGGATTCTTTTGAACCCAAGCTGCATGTTGCAGCTTTGAGCCAAAATCAGCTACAAGTGCTATTGATGTCTACAAAAGGCTACTCTGAAAGTAGAGCGAAACGCATGGGTGTTTTTCTTTTTCTTGTTTTGCAAAAACGCGTCATTGTTGCATTTTCTATTGGTACTGTTGTGTTTGTTGTTCGTGTAATTGATGTGGTCGTTGCGTTGTTGTCATTTTTATCGTAATCACAGTCGTTGTTGTAGTCACCAAAAAGACTGAATAGTGCATTCATTGGTGAGCCAACGATGGCATCTTGATGCTTTGCTGACTAATGTCGCTGGTGTTGCTTTTTCGTTCAAACGTGATACGATCAATTATTTAAAATAAAGTTATAAGCATTAATTCTTAGGCAATTGTCGTATATTCTAGTGCCAGCAGGATGTAATAATTTCAAATGTTTCAATATTACATCGAGATTGTTTCTTACATACACTGCAGTAACAAACTCTTGTTGATGTAGAGGCAGATTTACATGGATGTAGAGAAAATCAAATTACATTGACAATTGCGTTGATCTTTTAAAATGCTGTTCTGTTTTTAATTTTCTCATTTTAATTTTAAACAACAACCAGCTTGTGTCAAAATCAACATACATTTTTGCAAGTCTTTCAGGCAAGTTGTCAGTCGAAGTTAAAAAGAAATCAAAGCATTAACAATAACATGGCTTTAAAATGCCAAAAGTCACATTTTGAGATTGTGCAATGCTCTACGTAAACACCGAAGTATGAAGGTACATATGTATGTATATGTTTGTATTTTCATATTTTGCACTTTAACTCTAACACATTTACCCAAACAAAATGTTTGACTTAAACACACACCCTTAGCAAATTCAAGAGAACAAGAAATCAGTTTTAGTTTCAACAAAATTATATGGAAGTAAAAATTCCATAAAAAAAAATTGACAGCCAAACCAAACCAATTCTTTCGGATGCATATGGCTTATGAATAATCATTTTTGTTGTATGTAGTTGTTTTATTTGTTCCGTCGCTCGGTCTTTGCTATTGTGGTTGTGTCCCCACATTCGACAGGCCAAATGCCAAATGCTCATGTGGGCGTTTGACGTTTTTTGCCGGCATTAAGTTCATGAGACTACATTTGATTTCTACTTTCATACATATGTATGTATATACAATTAGGGCTATAACCAAATTTTTCGCATAATTTCACGAGTTGGGCAATGCTGTTTTATTAACGTATAGGCTTTCTTATACTGATCGACGTAGACAATCTGAAAAAATTTTGGAAAAAACGGGAAAACTTAACATTTTCGAAAGATGTAGAATGGAATAAAAAGAAATAGAAACATATTGTTAAGATGTTGATTTTTAGCCCTATGTATTCTACATCTTTCGATTATTTTAGTGTCATCACTAGAAAAGTGGCAATAAGTCCTCTTATTATTGTTGCATCACTGACAAAAAGAAGTTTGTTTGAAAGCAGCGTTACCATTGAACATTGAACCATTGAATTTTTTGTTTTCTTTTTAAATTTTGGCATTTTTATAGGAAAAATTATAGGAAATGTTAAGGCCGGGACTTTTTATCCTACACAATCGTTCGGTTCATTCACACGAAAATCTGATGGAATTCTATCCGACATAAAAAAATGCCTTCAAAACCTGTTGTCAATGCCACACTATCCCACAAAAATGATGCCAACTCAAATGACTCAGCTACTCTACAAGAAAATTCAGCTCTGATCGCATAGAAACTATAATTTTATGAATATGTTCATTAACATTTGCAAGTCGGACAGATAATTTATTTTTAAGCCACTTTTTAAACACACGCGATTTTTTTGACAAATCGTTCAACTGAATAGGATAGTGAATCGCCGGCTTTAGATTTGAGTAATATAAACGAGCGTTTCACATTTTCTACATCTTTGATGGTAGATGTTAGATGCTGATCTGTGTAGAAAGCCTATTATTTTTTTTCTCTATTGATGACACTATAATAATCGAAAGATGTTCTTGCCAATTTTTTTTTCAATGAAACCATTAATCAAAAATAAAATCCGTTTTAATTAAAAATTTAGTCAAGTGAATTAAAGGTTTACTTATATCAACAACATTACTGCAGCAAATATTGTTAATATCATCACCCATATTCTTCACTTTAGTCTAAACTTCTCGCATCGAAAAGATGTGAAAGAAAATATTCCATCGTTTCTCGAAATGTGAGAAAAAACTGTGTCTGTAACTCATTTCGAAAACTATCGAAAGAGATTACGTCGTTACGTTAAAAATGTCATAATATCGCACCCGAAGCCGATGTGACATTGCAGACGTTGTGAACGCCAGTAACACATATCGTTGACGGCGACCAAAATTTACTAAAATTGAACATTTTTCAACAACGGCGGCGAAAATACAACCGTCGGCTATACCAAATAATGTAAAGTGCTACTTTAATGTTTCTTGTATATTTTATAAAAATGTTAAAAGCAAAATAATTAAACAATGAAAAAATGTGTCAAGAACGAAATATTATTATTCTTTTCATTTTTAATTGTTTTTAGTGTTAACATTTTTTCTCGCCCCATTTTTATTCGGGAGTTTATTTGACAGTTCAAAGCGAGAACTTTTCTCACAAAAATGTTACAGACACACTTTTTATGTAAATTGGAGAGTCATTTCCTTACGTGGCAGCTAATACTCGCCAAAAAAACCTTTACACACAGAAAAAAATCAAGTTAAAAACGTAGAAAACAAGGTTGATTTAAAATTTTTTGGCCATGATTTTTCTTTATACGTTTTTCATGTTAATTCAACCTGATTTTACAATATCTTGCGAACAAAATTTTTTTGTTTTAAAATAACTATAATTCATGTTAATTTAACACTGCGGTAAAATTAGAGCAAAATGTCATTTATTTTGAAATAACAATCCGAATCACGTTGAATGAAAGTTATTTCAAGTTGAAACAAAGTGAATATTTTAACAGTGAATAATATTAAATGAACGTGATTTTAGGTTATTTTAATATTTTTCATTTAAAATTAATATGAAATAATGATAAATTTAAATAAAGGGCATACTTTTGCAGAAATCTCAATCAACATTTCGCCATGTAAATTTTACATTGGTAGTTTTTCTGTGTGTAGACACAGTTTAGTGAGAAAAACAGCTGTTTGTTTCAATATATGGCATTTTTGTTTCATTTCACACATTTAAATCGAAAAGTTTCTCGACGCGAGAGAACATGGGCACAGAAATACTTAATTTGTTTACTGGTGCTAATTTAATTAAGTTTTTAATTAGTATTACAAGTTTCTGTTCTGTTTTCCGATATACTGTTAGTATGAAGGGTTTATATATCCATTCAATGCCGGTGAAAAACAGGTGACTTTCAAAAAATGCTCATCTCCAAATTTTTTAGAAACAAAACGTTACATTCAAAATTTACAGAGTGAGTTATGTTTTGATATGTGGGTATTTTTTTTTTCTTTTAATTATTTTTGAGATTGCCATTTTTAAAAAATTCTGAAAAGTGACCACCAGGGAGAAAAATTTAAATTTTTGTTTATCTTAATTTTGAAACTGAGTGCATCCATCTGCTTGGAGAATAACGATATTCAGATTGACGATTTGCAAAAATTTTATGAAGATATTCTGCAATGGCCAATTGACAGGTTTTCACAGGCAGATATAGAAGAAGATTTATAATTCATTTGTTTTTCTTGGTGAAATGTTTTCATTTTTGTTATTTTATGAATGTGTGTTCTAATGTGTTATCTTTATAAACAAATAAAAATGTACGAAATGTTTTTATTGTTCGCAATAAAAAATGTTGTTTACTTTAATTTAAATTTTCCAGTTCATAAATTTATCTTCAAATTAAAATTCAAAATATACTACTTACATATTAAGTACATATGTACATACACAAGTATATGTACTCGTATCCCTGTATCCCTGACTTGATGAAAGTGTCCCCAAATCGCCACTTTTTTCGATTGTTTTGGTGACAAAGTCTACACTTTTGTCTCCCTTCGACAAAAATAGAGAAATTGAGAAATTTGTGCTTCTTCTTTACCCATTGTTGACAACTTTTTTTAAGTCTTCCCGTCAAATCGCACTTGAAAAACCGCTAAAATTTTTTATTTAGCTTAAAATGTTTTAAAAAATATCGCTAAAATCTAAATATCATGTGAAATGTTTATACAAATCTAGATATGACTGACTGTCGGTCCATGTACCCTTGTGCGCAAAGTAGAGGTCACAACTTTTAAAGTAATTTGGTAAAATGTTGTACATTGGTTTCAATTCATGAGGACGAAGCCTACTGAAAATGGTGAAAAAAATTGGGGCCAAACCTATTTTATTACAATCTTATTGTAGTCTATATTTGACAATAGCTCCCATACAATTATAACTCCCGGAATGGCTTTTAATCCCATAACTTCCATAAACATGTTGGTATGGACATACAAATTGGCTAAAATAACTTTTACGATAGCTACTGCTATGAAAAATTTTGTTCTGGTAGGTCCAAAATTTTCCATAGGTCCCACATAAGCGTCCTTCCTTAAATCACTTAAGGACAAACAAATCTCATATAGAAGACGATATCGAAATAATATTCAGCATGAAGAACTTTTACATGAATCGTATCCTCCTGACATAATTTTGTTCTGGCTGGCCCATGATTGCCCATGGTTCCCAAACAGAGTACACTCTCAAAAATGTATCCTTATATACTGTGGTGTAGGGTATAAAATGAAAGGGATTGACCGACTATGCTTTTTTAATTGTTATGTTTTTATATTTCATGAATAAAAAAGGGTTTTAAATTACTTTGTAGGATTTTTATTTTAAAGCGAAATTATGGTACAATTTATGTCAATTCGGTACAATTTTGCCATTGAGACGGTACAATTGATGAATTGTCAGATCCCAACAGTGGTATGAAAAGGTTTGTCATTCCGTTTGTTATTTCTACAATATTGATTTTAGACCCTAACTCAGCTACCTAAATAAGAGCGGCAAGCGTCTGCTTAACGTCAAAAAGGTTTCATTTGCACACATTTTATACGAAACAAACCTTTAGAACGCGAGTTCAACACCACCCGTCTGAAAAATCCCATTTGATAGATCGCTTGGTCATTTAATTTTTTTGAAAATATGTTGACAATATAATTATCATGTTTAAAAAAGCGCTTGCCGCTCTTGTTTAGGTAACTTAGTAAAAGGTAAATATATTCTGGCTCCTTATGAGAAGCGAAGTTGATTTGACAATGTTCGTCTGTCCATGTGTATGATGAAATAAGTTTTCCGAAGACCCCAGAAATTATGGAGACTAGGTTGGTACATATTTATGTCACATATACTCCTTAAAAGATCGGTCCATTAGTGACGGAGATATGGATAGAAAAACCACAGCTGATTCTAATTTTACCAATAAATTCCTTGTTATTGTTGGTTTTTTATTCATTTTCCTGCATATCTAAAGAACGGCAAGAGCCAAGGTTTCCGCATTGTGTACAAGCATCTTGGTTATCAATACACAACATTTGACAAAATGTGGGAGGGATTGGAAAAGTGGGCATGCGAAAAAAAAAAGATTTCTAAAGAACTTTCTGTTCTTATCGCACCATGATGAAAGGTAAATAAAATTCGGCATAGTTAATTTTTTTTTTAATTTGTTAGTTTTGTTGGGTGCAGTAGGGTCTGGATTATGGATATGACCTTATTTGGGTGTTTTCGCTACAAAACGCTAGTCTGCTGTACTCTTGTTGATTGCTGTTTGAATTTTATGAGGAAATAAATTTACAGCCCGTTCGTCGATTTCAAACGTTAACGGTCGCATAGAAAATTACATTTAAAACAAAATCAAATTTTCTAATTTTGTTTTTGTTTTAAATATAATTTTCTATGCGAATGTTAACGTTCGAAATCGACGAACAGGCTGTTATATACTTATGCAAAATTAGGTACATAAGCTTCTTGCCGAAACTTGTATGGGATCACGTAAAATTGTTAAGAAATGTTGTATTCATGGTCCGAAGGAGTGCCGTAATACGTGCAACTAAACTCCAATTTGTGATACCGCCGCGGATTCCAAATTTTTTTTCATCATCCCAATAATGCTCAACAATTCATTATTTTTCGAAGATGGCAAGCAATTAGCATTTTTACATATCGCACCTTTATTGCAACATAGTCATATCTCAAAAAAAACGAACTTGGCAAAATTCGATTAAAGTTTTCATAATGCACCTTTTCAATAAAGGAGCGATATGTACAGCTAGTCCCTCTATAAATGGGACTTTTCATAAAATTACTTAGTTTTCATCTTTATGTTAATTGTTTTGTGTAGTTTTGAATTAGTTAATATAATTCATATAAAATCAGACTTTTTCTATAAGGGTATTCACGTCACAAGTTGCACCCTTGCGAAAAAGAAAAAGTGCACAAATTTAACAACAACCACACAGGCAATTAGTTGAGCGTAAATATTTTTCTCTGTGGTTGTTGTTATGTGTCTGCACTTTTGCTTTTTTACAAGGGTGCAACTTGTGACGTGAATACCCTTTATGTGTCCCATTTAAGGTGTGAGTAGCCGTATGTATGTGTAGCAAGAAAAGTTTCGAATTTCAATTAAAATCGCAACGGCCCAAAAGGATTCAGTATTAATAAAGTTAAAAAAAAAAAACAAATTTCTTAAAAAAGTTCATCTTCAGGAGGAGATTTTTATGGATGCAAGTCAAAAATACTTGTATAGTTGCAGGTCTTTTAAGACGAAATTTTAAGAATTAAATTTTGGCCACAACAAGAAAACATAACGTCAAATGAATCATTACTTTATCCCATTACAAGATAAACCCATTTGATTTTTTATAGCTAATAATGACTTTTTAGTCGACATTAAAATAACCTAAAGGTTATATCTAATTTTGCTCCTGTTGTGTTTGTTGCTGACTTATGCTTTTATTTAAACTAAACTGAGAATGTGATGGCATGACTTTAAATATCACAATTTACCTGCATTTATTTATTTTTTTATTTCACTTATTACCTTTTCGACATCCGAACATTTTTTGTGGAAGAGAGAAGAAAAACTTGTTCATTTATGGATTAAAATCACAAAAAACAACGACGAAAAAATGCTACCATCGAACTCCAACAGAGCCAATCATTTTAATAAACTTCAGCAGAACAAAAAGTAAACAAAAAAATTTGCAAAAGACAAAAAAAAAACAAAAACTGAGCCTGGAAGCTAAAAGTCAACCGAAAGTCAAATGCCAACCTGAACTTTGCGTTAAAACAGTATGATGGTATTAGTGTATATTTGTGTCTTAGGTACGTGCATACACACAGTCCAAGTACCCAGTAGAAATCGAGTTATCATCTAAGAACGGACATGCAGTGGTGGATGCAGAAAACAAGGAAAATAATTTTTTCTTTTTTAAACAGATAAAATTAACATAACCAAATCCGGGATGAATGATATCGAGGTTAAGTTTCGAATTCATTAAGAAGATTTTAGACTTTGCAATTTAAAAAAATTTAAAATTCTTTCAACGCTATTTTTGCTTATGAGAAATTAAATTTTCTTATAAGTTATCTAAAAAATACATGTTCGATTTTAATAATTGGACCAAGCATAAAGAAGTAGATTTGTTTTGAATTTTCGCTTATATCGAAGATTACCTATTTTGGAGTGAAATTTAAAACATAAGATCCAATACACCATGCTTGGGATCAATTTTTTGCACAAAATGAAAGTTTTCCCATTTCGATTGTACTTGAAATTAGGAATCTTAAAAGTTTTTTTTTTAATAATTTATTTAAAATCTCACAAAATTAAATGCTTAAACACTCGAAAACTTAATTGAAATATAGTTATTTACATATCGCACTGGTTCCTCTGTAGAGAGCAAGGCTGTGGAGTCGGAGTTGAAGAGTCAGAGTTGAGGTTTTTGTGCCGGAGGTGGAGTCGGGGTCGTAGTTCCCACAAAAACTCGTGACTCCGACTCCAAAGTTTTTCGGCATACAAAATTTAAAAAAATTTTTCCAAAATAAAAATTATCTTCTTAAAACACATTTAAAATTTAAATAAATGGTTTATAAATACTGCTCTTATGTGCTGTTTCCAAATGACAGGCGATGGACTGAGTGCTTTTCATATAAATTTGACTACATAATCAATCGCCTGTCATTTGAAAACAGCACATTAATGTTTACGTACGGTAATTTCTTCTCAAAAACTCTAATTATAAGAAGGCCGTACGGTAATGAAAAAATAAAAGTTAACATCACTGAGTCTCATATACATTTAGCATCAAGATTATAGTAGGAGTAGGAGTCGTGAGTCGGAGTCGCACTTGAAAAATTTCATCGTTTGGAGCCGGAGTTTATACTTTTTTCGGACGACTCCACAGCCCTGGTAGAGAGTCAACTCAACATTTTTGAGATGAACAGTGGTCATATCTACCCACTGTAACAATTCCTCCATCTCCGCTTTGAACAAATTATGAGAAGAAAGCAAGGAATTATAAGTGTCTACTTTGTATATATATATACATATATACATTGGTTCCATTAGTTCCTATAAGGAGCATAGGGCCTCACATTGTTTGAGGTTTCGGTAATCATTTGTTTTAAGATGAGTAGCTGATTGGGCTTCTGCATCCGATCCTGGAACTGGGGCTGCCAGCATGGCCTCCAGGCGGGCTGTTGGTGGCAGTTGGTTATTTGAAGGCGCCAATCTCTCGCCTTGACGTTCCGAGTATCATTGGCACTCAGAACTTGTTAGGAGTCCGGCGCCACCCGGAAACCCTCGGAGACTCTCCTCCCAGAACCGCTGATTGTCCGCGACTGCATTTGCAGCTGTTCCGTATATCTACGGAACTTTCCACTATCCGCAACCTGTGGACGCGCCCGATAGCACTCAGCTGTGCTTCCATCAGAGATGGCGGGTCTGTTACAAAGTTTATTTTTAAGCAATGCCTATTTCGAAAACGTTTCTTTAGCTGAAGCACTCTGTTCAGCAATGTTGGAAAAAAACAAAATGTGAGCGGTAATTCCAAAATGGGTCACTCGACGCCTACTACAATACACAAACCTCAACTCCGACTTCACAGCCCTGCTTATACCGACATTTATTAAATCTTTTCTATATTTTCTATTTATTTTTTATCTCAAATGCTTTGTGTTTGAATTGAAAATCTTGGAAATATAATTTTTATGAATTAATTAAAAAGTTAGGCTGAGTTCGAAAACGTTAGTTGCAAAGCAACTCGCTTTTTTATATGTTTTCTTAAACGCAACCGTGTAGAATTTTATAATATTATCTATCCCAAAGTGTCCCCCTAGGGGTTTGTAGGTATCATCTTTAAGATATTTCAACTTTTGGGCATGCATTCTTCGCAGAAATCAGCTTGGAATCGGCAAACATCGAAATTTACAAATCGCGATCGGGGCTGACCAGAAATCTTATCTGGTAACACGTGAGTCTGTAGCCAACGGTGAGCTGGCACCGGACTGAATATTGGTTGAGGCCTCCGTAACCATGTTTCTTGCAGTAAATGCTTTTTGTGTTTCAGAAAGATTGGCTTTGCGGGAGTTCGCTTTTCCATTGAAAATATACTTTCGGGGATGACGTTGTTTTTGTGGTTTACTTACCAAACTCGCGGAGAGGGAGTTGCTCACTCAAGGGCTCATTTGTCACCGCTTGTAAGAAATTTTGGCCTACTACTCAACAGATACTGCTAGCTATTTCCGAAAGCAGCATCTTAACAAGGGACGGGTATTTAATCCTGCGGATAATGCACTAAAATTGCTTCCTGTGTGTTTTGGTTGCTCTTGCAATCAGGGGCGGTTAGTAAACGCGTTGTTTGTCACCCAGCAGGTAAGCAGGTGTGTTAGGCTTTTTTCTTAAAAAATCGTCAAAAGTTTTAACAAAATTCGTCAAAATCGTCACGAACATTTAAAAAAATCGTCAACAAATCGTCAAATATTTAAATTATACAATTTAGAGGCAATTGAAACGTTTTATTACGTCCATTTTTAGTTCCAAACTGTCTTCTGTCTTGTCTTCTCTTTGCACTCATTTTTCTTTTTTTGTTTATTTTCCAAACATTTTTGTATTTGGAAAAATTGATTTTTAGGTTTGGACTGTTCCCAACATAATTGTAAATATTTCTTGTAAGTGTTTTATTGATGCAAGCAAATCGTCATAACACTATTACTTTTAGTTAAAAAATCGTCAATCATCATTTTACTGTATTTTCTCAAAAAAATCGTCAAAATGACGAAAAATCGTCACATCTAACAACCCTGCGTTAAACTTAATGATACGTTAAAATTAAATGATAAAATTAATGTTTCAATGCAAACTACATATTGTACAAGTTTTGAAACTCAGCCTCACGATGTCACCGGAACGTATAAAACAAAAACAAATATCTTTCCGGTGACATCGTGAAATAGGCAGTAAATGTTACAACAAAGTTTTCGGTATGCAAATTCATGCTTTTCTTTGCCTAATTCAAAGCATATATCATAGTTTTTTTTTCCTTGCATAGTTTTAAATTGTTCCTGAGTATATTTTTTCAGTTTTAAAATATTCTTAACTTGGTAAATTTTACATAAAAATCTAAATTACAATCGAACTATTTACCTGTTGAAAGTACCTTGAACAGAACAGAATAAACAAATTTAAAAAGTTCTGTTGTAAAAATAAACATTTCCTACAGGGTAATGAAGCAGTGTGTGTCTGTATGTATTGTAAGGTCGTTGGAGCATAATAATAGTTTGATACAAGGACCGGTTGAAGTTGGGTTCGTTTAGGTCGTTCATTGTGAACTGACTGGTTGGCTCCTTTTGCGCTAAATTGTTATTTTGTACAATTCTCTTTTTGCGAAAACAACATTCCAGGTTTCTTATTGATTTCCTCTTTTGTTTTTGTTATTACTATTTTTTCCATTTTTTTTTTTTTTTTTTTTTTTTTGTTACGTTTTTGCTGTTAGTTGTTGTATGTTATCAAAGGCAATTCTGACAATGAATATTCTGGGCATTCATACACACATGCATACATACCCACACATAAGGTGAGCGAGCGTCTTTATGGCTGCAGTTATTTGCCACCAGCTTCTGATGGTTCAAATAAAGATCATTCAACAAGAACAACATCCGCAGCAACATCAACCAGAAATAACAAGAACAGAATAAACTTGAGCATCAGTAGCAGTAACAGTAACAGTTACAAAAACAATATTATTAAGTGGCATACAGTAATAGCAGCCAAATGAGTTAGTTGCTCCATAGTGTCGGTGTTTGTTGTGGTAGCGGTAGAGGTAATAGTAAGTTGCAGCTTCAGTAACTGCCACATGCTTATGCGGCTGTACTCAACCTTAGTCGATGTTAAATGTTGTATGTAATGTGGCAACATAACCGCCCACTGTAGATATTATCGTATCTGAAATAAAAATAACAAAGCGGTTTGTTGCAAATTGTTGTTGCTAGTATAACACCGGGAGTACTTACTGTACGTGTTTTGCTCTTAAGTTAGTTGTTGGTATGCGCATGTGCAACGCAGTGGGCATATAATCTAAAATTGTATCTTTGGCGTCTTACCTGGAGCATTTTCATTCTTAAGAGTTAAGAGACTAAAACGTGTGTATGTGTGTGCATTTGGTAACCAAACAGTAATAAACCTACATAAACCAGACATGTACAAATTAATATATAAATATATATTTCTATATCAGGCTGAAGTACTTTGGTATATTCAACTGACTATTTTACCCAAGCTTTACGTCCATGTTTATTAAGCTGATATATTTTTACTGTATATTAACGTAATAATACAAGTGATTTGAGAGCATAACCATTCAGAACCGAAACCATTTCGTTGACTGTCAATTTACTCGGCAAAAACTTACGTTGGGAAGTTTTGTTACATTTTTATTTTAGTGTTTCATAACTACAATACACATTTTGCGCTATAATTGCAGGGCTGTATAACTTTTTGGTTTTCTATCGACACCTGTAGTTATTGATCCGTTAATTGGCAATAAGTTGAATATCCTTTGCTGGATATCCGATCGCAATCATCATATCAAATGCAAAATAAAATAGTCAATTACTTTAATTTTCTAATGCCTCTTATTCTTCTATTAGGATATCTTTTAAGTTCTTGTAATCCTTAATCTGTTTTATTATTTATTAATAATTAAATACTAGCTGACCCGGCAAACGTTGTTTTGCCATATAACTTATTTATTTCAGAGGTTACAGTGTCTACTTTTCAAATTTTTGGAAAACCCGTTGATTAGTTAAGAAGATATAAGGAGTAGGAGCTTTAACCCCTCTTTCCCTATTTCACGTCCTATTCTCTATTCCCTTTCAGATCAGTTGATTAGTTAAGAAGATAAAGGGAGGGGGAGCTTTTCCCTCTCTTGCCCTATTTCACGCACCAAATAATACAAATTATAGGCTAAAGTCCATCCAGATGTTACACTAATTGCCTGTTAAATTTTAAGAAAACCGGTTGATTAGTTAAAAATTTATAAGGAGGGGGAGATTTTACCTCTTTTGCCCTATTTTAAGCCCTTAAGCGATATGAAATATACCTTACGACCTATTCTCATACCTATCAAAATTTATAAAAATCGGTAAAGCCGTTTTGAAGGATTTCAATTACAAACACCGTGACACGAGACTTTTATTTTTATATATGTATGTATGTATAAGAAGATGAATGAAATAAAATAAATTTGGTATTTGGGCAATTATTTTTTAATGCAACAAAATGTTGTTCAGCCAACAATATGATGCCAATAAGCTTTCAACATAATTAAGGGTTTGTATACAAAAGAGCAAACTTTATAGAAAATACTAATACAATGCCAGCGGCAATACGCTACACCGTCTTCTGTTTTATATCTTGAATTTGCAATACAAGGAAAGCAAAGACACTAAAGAAAAAAAGAAGCAAAGCAAAGTGCTCATTGTTAGTAAGTTAATTTAAGCGGGCGGTAACTTAAGACAGACAGACAGACAGACGTTGATTGCTCAGTGCTCAATGGTCTCTACAATTGTTGCAATGCACTGGCAGAGTCCGACCGGCCATACGTTGTCAGTAGAGCTACTCGACTCGGTCAATTTGTTTGGCATGTTGTACGTTGTAAGCAAGTTCTTTTCCACACTGAGCACTACTTCTATGCCCACATTTTTTTTAATATTTGGAAACAAGGAGTAAAAGTAGCCATTATTGTTGTTTAATGCTTTTCTACTGCAAAGATAAAAAAACGAAAAGTTTCAAAAGGTTGAAAATAAAATCACCTCTCAAATTGCTATTTAATTCATACAATATGCGAACAGAATTTAAAGATCAATGAATTGGTACACCAAAATTTTAGAATTTCAGCCTTCAACATTTTTGCACAAAATATTAGAGATTTTGTCTTCTCTATATTAAAAGTTAACCTAAATACGAAGCTCAAAAATAACCTTTTTTAAATCCGTGTCATTTTTACAATAAAATATGACAATTATACTTCCATAATCCTTTCGAATTTTTATTATGTTTTCAAAAAAAATGGAAAAAACAAGTACTTTTTACGATACTCGTATGAGGTGGATGTCTGCAGTTAATGCACCAAAATGTTGTCATTAAAAATAATAGCAACAATATTACAATACAATGTTCATGACATGTACAACTATTTGGTTGGGTTATATTTTCTATTCAAATCCCTTTTCAACGAGTACAACAGATATTGTTATTGCAATTTTTGTTTTATAAATATTACTTTTATTATTATTATTATTTTATTTAAGCATCTTCCATATATGGCAAGAATGCAAATCTGGGATGATTGTAAAGACTGTTCTTTTAAGCTTGATAGAACTTAAAATTGTAAAAATTATATTTTTATAAATGAAAAAATTTTTATTTGAAAGATCAACAACAGGGCATTAACAATTGAAAATAAGTTCGGGCATATGAGTCTGTTCTTGAAAAAACGCATTGTAAACGAACGTCAAATTATTGCTGGCCGTTTAAAGAGGCTCATACACTGGCAATAAAATTGTTTAATTTTACGTATTGTACTGTGATATAGCCAATGTGTTTGTGATATTCGAAGATGGCGCAATATATTGGCAACAATCAAACGACTTTTGATTTTTATTGCACAACAAAAAGAAAGTAAAATGTGTTGGCAACATTGTACAATGCTGTTTATGTTATTTATAGGTTATGTTTTCCTTTTTATTGAATGAATGAAACAATTGCGCTACTTATTGCATAATATAGGACAAAATGGAAATAATATGGCGAATATAATATACAATAATATTACAAGTGTATGGGCCGCTTAACACGATCAATGTTGGCTTCCAATGTGTCAATTCTTTCTGGTTAACCATAAGCCAGTAGCTTTAATTAGCCCCCAGGAAATTACCGAAAGGTTCAAATTGCACGACCTTGGAAGCATACTGACAGTTTCATTTCTCGCCATCCTGTTAAAACCACATCTCAAGCGGATCAATATAATTCGTGTTTTAAACAAATAATCATCGATCGCAACACGGACTCCGTATTTATTTTTGAAGAAATAATGTCCGACAATGCCACCAGCGGAGCGGGTAGGCCGCACTAAAAGGTGCATTTTATGGGTGTAATGGGGTCTATAGGATGTGTATTAGTTTCACTCCAGAAGATGTTATTTTATTTATTAACAAACCCGTTTAGATGGAAGATTATGTCGACATAAAAATTACAAAGTCGATTATAAGTCGCGGGGATCGTTGTCTGATTTTCAAAGAAACTTTGGATGATTCGGTAGCGTGAATCTATTCATAACGATTTCCCAAAGATTACTGATCATAAATGTCAAAACGTGGGCGGAGTATGACAATTCGTTCGACAGCTAACCATTCCGTAAGTTGTATCGGGCACTAAAAAAACACCCTTTATGTATGCATAGTAACTTAGTTACGAGGGACGTGTTCAAAGCTTCAAATCCTTAATTTAATTAAAAGTTTCACCAACGGACAAGATATTTTAATGAGAAAAGTTTTGGCACAATACGATACGGCTTTTTGTCGATATGATACAGGTACTAAAAAAGAAATATGTATCAAGAAGAGTAATTTTTTATGGCTGCCAGCAAAATTGCCCAAAATAATAAATGAAAAATCTCCCAAAAACTCTTCATATGAATTTTTGGTTATTATTGGGTAATAATTAATTTTAACATAGTGGAGAAACATTTTTGGGGTATTTTTCTTCTACTTATGTTGACCAATTCTTTAATTAAATAGTAAAATGAACAGTTGTAGGTTCTAGTAAAACAACTTTAATTTTCAGTAGTTGATATATTTGATATATTGCTATTCATTTAAAATCCTGAATTCAAAATCCCGAATTTTAAAATCCCTTTGTTAACTGAAGCTTCTCTGCATAGCATGCCTTCGGCCGGGTGCAACGATATTCTCCTCTATAATATAACAAACTCCAAATTCGCTTAATAAAGCTTCAAAATTCGGCTTTGCGCCCGGCCGAAGGTCAGCTATGCCGAAAAACTTTAGCTAGCGAGTCGGATTTGGAAATTCTCGTCGTGGAAATTCAGGATCTTGGATTCAGGATTTTAAGTTTCGGGCATACGACACCAACCCAAAGAAGTATGCAGTCTTAAAACTACTTTGTTAGAATTATTAAATACAAATTTGGGGATTGTTCTGTATTTTTTAACCATTTTTTCGTTTAAGTTTCGGTGATTTTCACATACATATTGCTAAGGGCGATTTCCCTAACGCTAGGTCTCCACGTAGCAATGTTTTTTGCTAAGCACAAGCAAAAACGTCGGCAGAACCATGGCGCAATAATTGCTGACTATATTGCTGGAGAACACGTGAAATTGCTTTGCCATAAAAAAACATACAGAGAAATTAAATGTCAGATAAATAACAGCTGATTTTACAGCAGATTGCTAAGCAATAATTGCTCAAGCAATAAGAAGAGCAATCATTGCGCAATTTATTGCCACTCATAGCAATATGCGGTCTATACGTCGCAAATTTTTTGGAGCAATCAAATTTGACGTTTGCCGCAATAAATATTGCTACGTGGAGACCCGGGGTAAGGGTAATTTTGCTGGCGGTTTTTTTTATTATACTAAAAAAAAGTGTAAGTATTAACAAAATAATTATTTTTAATTATTAATACTTAAAATTAATAAAAATAAGATTAAGGCTTAAAAAACAAAGTATTCTCAACGGCGCTGAGAAATGTGGCACCAGGAAATATGAATCCAAAAAGAAAACGAAAATTTACCCCAAAATTTGGTCGTTTTTCATAATGCAATCAATATGCCATCATTTTTTTAGTCACCCCGAAAAAAGTTTACAATAGGCTGTATAGCATCTCTGTATAGACGCAAGGATTATCGGCTCTAAGCGGCGTTTGAGATGACAAAAAGTTTTTAATTAATTTAAAGTATTTTAAAAATTTGTACACAACTACAAAAGGTTACCAAAAGAATATTGCCCAATTATGTGATATTTTGCCAAATGTTGTAGATGTAAGTGATATTCATTTTTCGAAACATAATTTACGAAAAGAGCAAAATATTGAGAATTTTTGGGTGGAAGTATTTCGTCACCTAAAATGCAAAAGGCCCTTATTAACAAAAAAATTGAAAATCGACTTTTTCATTAAATCTGATGTATTGTATTAACGCAAATCTCCACAAAAAAATTTCGATTTTATTGACAAAAAGCAAAATAAAATATTATACGCTCCAAAACACCAAACTAGCAGTTTGTATAATATGCAAGATTTTTAATTGTCAAAACAACTGATATGTTTTACATGAAAAATAGAAGAAAATTAATTATAAACAGTTAAATGTAATTGATAAATTTATTTAGAGATTGCTGTTCGGTTTTAACCGAAACCCGACAAACAAAACCTCGGTTTTAGCTTTTACTTTAACAATATATTAATGCTCGTACTTCATATAGAAAAACTTTATACATACACTAGCATTTAGCGTGGAAATATTTTTATGCCAAAGTTTATTTTTCTAGATTTATAATTTTTTTTATATGTATGTATATATGGATAGATAGATGGAGAAAAATGTTGTGAAAAAAGAAACAAAATTAGGAACGATTTTTACACCTTAAACGTCTGAATTTAAAAAAAGGTCAAAATCTGTTTTGTATTTTTTAGATAAGCTACGAATGTAATATAATTTTTATTTACCCTTTTGCACCCCAAAAAAAGCCGTACCTCAAAAAAGTACCAGACACCTGCACGTTTATTTTTTAATGAACAATACTAAGTATTAAATTCTTTGTATCTCTTTTAGTTTAGGAGATATGAGGTTTGCGAATTTTTCTAATGAACAACAATAAGTGTTAATGCTTCTTAACTCTTTTAATTTAGGAGGTTTGAGGCCAGCAGGATCGATTTGGCGAGAGGCCGGCCTCCGGTCCAAATGTCAACCTTTTAATTTCAGACGTTTAGGCTCTGTGATGAAAGATATTTAGATGGAGAAAAAATCTTTTGAAAAAAGTAACAAACATAGGTACAATGTTCATCCCTTAAACTTCCGAACTTCGAAAAAATACCAAATATGCATTTGTATTATTTAGATAAGTTACACATGCTATATAATTTTTATTTCTAAACGTATTGGCTTAAAAGCTAGATGGTGGACAAAAAAGTTCCAAAATACAGGTTTTGCCCGTTTACTAACTAAAGCGGCTGAATTTCGTAAAAGTAACAGACACCTATTTGCTTTTTTATTTAATGCACACAAATAAATATTTAATTAAAAAAAGTACCAGTTTATTTAAAAAAAGTACCAGTTAGAGTACGAAAAAAGTACCAAAAAATCCCTCTTACAGATTCTGATTCACTCAGGAACTTGCACGTTTAATTTTATGTTTTAAGATCCAATAAATGCGAAAATTTAAAAGGTACCAGTTAATGAACAAAAAGTACCAAAATATTCCCTCTTATAACTAGAATCTCATCCACACAGGACATGTTTAATTTTACCAAAAAGTTCCGCAATAGATTTTTATCCACTCGGACATTGCATGTTGAATCTTATGTTTTAAGGTCCAATATTAACGATAATTAAAAAAATACCAGTTGTAGAACCAAAAACCTAAAGTTAAATATCAAATTTCCCGTATTTCCTTTTTTTGGTACTATTTTCCCTCCCATTAAAAATTTCAGTATTGTGATGGGAGCCCATAATTAAGCACGAATATGTCAATGAATGGAAAAAAATGTTTTGTAAAAAAAAGTACCAAAAATAATTACGATTTTCACCTCTTAAATGTTGGAATTTCAAAAAAGTACCAAATTCAACTTCGTATTTTTTTGATAAGTTTCGAATGTGGTATAAATTTTGTTTCTATGTTTAGTGGTTCAAAAGATAGATGGCGTGTCGAAAAAGTACCAAAATTCAGGTTTTACCCGTTTACTCCCTAAAAGGGCCGAATTTCAAAAAGCACCAGACACCTGTCCGCTAATTTGTTTAAAGTACACCGATAAGTATTACATTTTTTTGTATCTCTTTTAATTTTGGAGATATAAGGTTACTGAAAAATTCCCGTTTTTACCCCCTAAACATTCGAATTTTCAAAAATACCGTCTTAGTGGATCGATTTGGGGAGTGACAAATCTCTGGTCCAAATTTCAAGTTTTGTGCTTCAGGCGTTTAGGCTGTGCGATGATGAATCAGTGAGTCGATCAGTCGGTCAAAAAAAAAAAAAATATGTGTATATAACTAGAAAACAGCCTGCTAGAATGGAAAGGTATTTAAAAATTCTTCAAATTCAAAACAAGTCCTAAGAAGAACAATTGTCACCTTTTTAACTCTTAAGTCGATACATGATTTGTGTGGCACAACTTGCCACCTGGGCCTGGTCGGGACTACTTCTTTATGTGTGGAGTTTTATGTCTATAGCTGGAGCATTTTGTTGTCAAAAAGAATAATTCTTCGAAAAAAAGTTAAGAAAGAATTCTTATGTGCTGCGTATGCTTTTTTATAAGTTTCGTTTTGGTTTTATTCACGTCAGTCAATATATAACACAATATGCAATAATTCAAATATGCAGTTTTTTCTAATTTTCTTGGTGGTGGAATAAATAAAGTTTCGTTCTAATATACTTAATAATTACATGAAAAAAAACTGGGAAAAAGTCAAAAATGCCTGCCCAGGCCAAGTTAAGGGTTAATAAAGGTACTTGAATTTAAACAAATAAAAAAATTATATTCCATACAAAAAATATATGATGCAGTTTAACTTTGAAATTTTTAAAACCGAACCGAAATCGACCGGGTTTAATCATTTTAAAACAAAAAACATTTCAAACAAATATTCATAAAAAGCTCTAAAGCGGATAAATATATTGTTTTTGCCTTCTTCGGTCGCAAAAGGTAAAACATGCATTTGCATATTTGTGGTTTCCCTGGTCGTGACATTTTTTAAGACAAATGCGAATAATAAAAGTTTTTGATACTTAGGGTGTGTGTGAAACGGTAGCAAAGTTCTATGGTGAAATGAAATTTGTTTGTGGTAGAAAATTTTCATATTTGTGCCATGGTGAAATTATAACATTTTTGACAACGTAAAATTTTGACATAAAGAAAAAAACAATTACTAGTAGTTTTTTGAAAATGAATAAATTAATCAAGTTTTTACCAATAATTATTTCAATTCTGTTGGAATTGAGATCGTCCCAATTATTTGATGAATTCGTTCTGATGTATAACCAATTTTTACAAAAAGTGCGGGCAAGAAAGCTTATAAATACATGTGTCAATACTTGTATGTTGTATAATTCTTTTTAATTTTTTTGCCGCAGGTCCAACTTCCATATTATTTTTTATTTAGTTAAACAAATTTGATGAAAAAAATAATTTTGTGGTTGTCAAAAATTTCTACATTATTGTCAAAATTTATACTAGCCCCCAGGGCTAGTGAAATTTTATTCACCTCAATAGTGTCGAAATTTTACTTCCATGACTACTTTGCTACCGTTTCACACACACCCTAAATGAAATAATTTTTATTACTTTGGGTGAAAACTACAATAAAATCCTATATGATCTAAATCAAAAAAGTTTAAATTATTTTCTTCGGATGAAAAAAATGATGTTTCAAAATTTTGAAGTTGATATTGAAACCAAATATGAATAAAAAATTATATTGTCCACATAGTTAAAAATTTTCTGTAGAAACTTTTTGCAATTCTCTGAAACTGCATTTGTGCCCATACAATGAAACTTTGTTTTGCAGCATTTGCATTTTATATGTCTGCACTACTGCACACTTGTGCTCTTCTAAAACAGAAAACATCTTACATAGGCGTGACGTCAACACGAAAAAATCTCGGAAATTGTGAGCCACATCCACAGAGAGTTTGGACTCGACAAGAATAAAATAGTACTGACAATAAGAGACAATGGAACGTACTTTTGCAAGGCTTATAAAGAATTTGGCATATCAAGTTAAACATACACCCTTTTTTTACTGTTTTTTCTTATGAAGACTAAACATGAGATTTAAATAAGAGCAAAGAAATAAACACAAATCAATTTAAACTTAAAACTTAATGCAAAATTTTAAGTTGCACTCAAATGAGTGAAGAAGTGATTGCTTTTTTTAAATCAAACAAATATTTTTTGGGTGCAAAATTTTTTAAATTTTCAATTCATCACTCACAATCAACAAAATTATTGCAATATTTTTGCACTATCACTAACCTGGGGTCTAATCACCGCATACGATATCGAGCAAAATTGGTCGAAATTATTTATTTTGGTATCATGACTCTCGATATCGAATGAAATTTGTTGAATTTGAAATAATAGCATTCGATATCGAGTAACTCGACATTACATTTCTCGAGTTTCATTCGATACGTCAGTGTATATCGTATGCAAAAAAATTCGATAGTTTATTCGATATGATATTATCTAATGCGGTGATTAGACCCCTGGGGCCTGATTCTGGCAGTCGTGGTCGAGTAATTTCTCGATTCGTACAATGTATTATCTAATAACTTCAGTCAATACTGAACGAATCGAAATTATTTTTTCAGTGTTTTAAAGCATTAATTTGAGTTTCACAATACTGAAAAAATAATTTCGATTCGTTTAGTATCGACTGAAATAAAAATGCTTTCGAATCGAGAAAGTACTCGATCACGACTGCCAGAATTAGGTCCCTGGCCTTTACACATGCAAGTACAAGTTCGAAAAACTCAATACACTCACACTTTTTTACTTGCAGACAACTTGCAGCTCAACTTGCAAGAAATTTCTGAAGGCGGTGATATTTTGACACTTGCAGCAAGTTAATGTCAAAAACATAAACAGTGTTACCAAATTTAGTTGATTGCGGAAATAATAATAATAGATTTAACTTTTTTAAAGTATATTTAAACATATTTCTTGTTTTTTTTTTGCATATTTACATAAAGAAGACAATTACTTTAGTTTTTAAACATCAATCTAATTTAAAAAAGTAATAATAATTAACAATGCCAAATGTTTATTTAGAAATGAAGCTCTGTTTCGCACTTAGTAACTCTGATTTATAAGGAACTTTTACTTGACTGTGTAAACAATCACGCAATTTGTATGACATTCGACTATTTCGTCGCCATTTTCGATGTTAATACGTATACCTACTTGCAAGTAATTATTTGCATGTGTAATGATAGGGTTAGTGTGAGTTAAAACTGCAAAATGAGCCCACTACCCCTATCTATGCTTGAAATAGATCATTTTAATTCTTTGATATTGCAGTCATTTTTCATTTTACTTAAAATGCAAAAACACCCCAACGAAAAAATGCCAAAAAAATTGCCACACAATTTAGTACTTTGGGGCCATATTTCCAGGGGTCATATGTCGCACCGCCATTCTCAACTTTTGCGGTGAAAGACAATTTCGCAAATCCTTTTGTCACAGACCTGCAGAGGAAAATAATAATAGAACTCATTTGAAAATTTAAGTATTTCTGCGCCATTTTGTTAAATTTAAGGAATCAGATGTCATTGCGCCAGTAAACAAGCTGACCTGGGTCTCTAGAATTATTAGGAGACCTAAGATAGCTCTCGACATCTTCTTTAGCAGAATCAAAACTTAGGATGAGCAGATGCGAATCATCAGATTCTCTTATAACTTTTCACGAACGCTCAAAAGATCTATTTTCGGGCTGACCGTGTCTTTTACACTTTCGGAATACACAGCTATGTTAAGTATTTTATAAGAAGCTTTCTTGAAGTGGAAATATTTAAGCTTTATAGCAAAGATCAAGAATTGTAGATAAACAATAGTTTTTATTTTTAAAAGCCTAAAATCTTTTATTTAGCGCTAATGCTTAGTCAGTCGAAAATTTTTAGTACAGTTTTTAAACATTTTTATGCGCATTTTCCGAAATCCGAATACCGAAATTTGAAATTCGTTGAACTAATGCGTTTTCTTTTCTGTGTAATATTCTGCCTTTTACATTTCTTTTTGTTCTTTTCTGAAAAATGTGTTCTGTTTTAAAAGTGCAACGTGATCTTTTCTGAAGATGTTCTCCGTAAAAAACCAAAACTGCTACATGTTCAACACTTATTTTAATTAAAGGGGCATGAGTGTAGCGCTTATAACAGCTGGTTTTGTTATTATATCAGCAAAAATAAATTGTTTTTTTAGTTCGTCTCTCGTGTTTTTTTTTAATTAGAAATTAGCTTCAAATTTTTAACGATAATTATACTTTATTGTTTTATGCCGAAACTTGTGTTCTTTTGTAAACGTAAAATAAACAATTACTTGTAAATAAAACGAGCTTAAAATACTTACAAAAACAAAAAATAGTTCATAATATGATTTGATACAAAAAACTTTACATATAAATAGATAGAGATATGTATATATGTAAGTATATGTATATAAATATTTGGCACTTGGATTATTTTACTTTTTTACCAAAAAAATTAAGTTACGAAAAAACCTCGAGGAAAAAGCATATAAAAGTATTGATAGGAAGATAGTTAATATCAGGTACAGATCCATTTTTTTTATAAATTGCAGTGTTATGTTGTTTCTTCAACTATTAAATATCTATTTTTTTGAAAACGTAAATCTATATTTATTAATCAATTCATCACTTGGAATCCAATCTTCCAAGTCATTTTGATACAAATTTAAAGCGGATAACATAGACTGACAGGTATCTACTTTCAGTCTATTTGTCACTTTATTTTTTAAATATGCTAACTTAGAAAAAATCCGCTCAGCGGATGCACTACTATGTGGTAAAGTAAAAACATACGAAGCAAATTTATACAAGTTTGGATATAATTTGTCACCCAAACAGTTTTTTAAATTGCCAATTTCGTACCAAAATGTTTTAGGCTTAGATATTTTAAAAATTGCTTCATAGCTTTTATCGTTTGATCTGGGGGGTTATTATGTAATTCGATTCGAAACGAAAAATTTCGAAAGAAATTTCCGTATCGAAAAGAAATTCTTATTACATAGTACTTTTGAAACGTCAGCACAGTTGTATTTAAAAGTTGAAGGGAAAAACGAAATGATGCCAAGTTTTAATACGTAAAAACTTGGCAGAATTTTGCATAGTTTTTTCTAAATGCCAAATTGGTTACAAAAATTTTCAAAATTTATTTATTTTATTTATTTATTTATTTATTTATTAATTGAATTGCTCCATACACAAGACTAAGAGTCTTATTTTGCAGCATGGAACTGATAATATGTTAAACTTTAAATCATTAATTAATTAATAACTTAATAACTAACTACAATTTTTATATAAGTAATCAAAAAACAATTTAATTTAAACAATAAAACAATAAAGAAAAAAAAAATTAAGATAATTTAATTTAAATATTTAAAAAAGCATAAAACAATATATTTTAATAATCAAAAATTTAGATAATTTTATATATTTTAATCTCAAGTAATTATGTTTCAAAGTGCTATGCTGAAAACAGTTTAAAAATATTTTCCCTGAATTTTCGTGCGTTACTTAAAAGTTGCATGCTATATGGTATAGAATTCCAGAGAGATACTGCGAATATGTAGAAATGCCACTCAGAAATTAAACTTTTATACCCGAACGATCTAATTCTTTTCCCTCTGCTTATGTCAGAAATACAAAGTTTACCGTACAAGTGCTCAGGTTTGTGGGTATATATTATCTTATGTAAAAAGACTAAAACTCTCATGTTTAGCAGATTATCTAAGGAAAGGCCATAAAGCCGAGATGAATACAAAGAAACACTAGAACGCCTTTTAAGTCCATACACGTATCGTACAATATTGTTAAACGCAACGTTCAATTTCGCCTTACTAATCGTATCAGATTTAGCAAATAGCTCACAGCCATACAGTAACACTGGCATTAGATAAGTTTTAGCAAGAAGCATTCTTATTCTTAAAGGTGTACAATGCTGGGTCCGCCAAAGAGTTCTAATCATTGAAAAGGTGCGACCACAAGCATAGTTAATGTGGTTCGACCACGTAAGAGTGTCATTGAAAAATATTCCAAGATTCTTAGCAGATTTTACTATTTCAATCTGCTGATTATTTATAAATATATTAGGTATAATATTAAGTTTATTTAGTCGCCTTTGAATAACTATGCATTTAGATTTTTTTGGATTTATTTCCAAGCCATTTGCCGTTGCCCACGTATAAATACGATGAAGTTGTTGATTAAGAGATATAATACACTGGTCGATTAAGGCATTATTACAACTGGTATAAAGTTGAACGTCATCCGCGTACATTCTTACATTACAATTCATTAGGACGCCTGGGAGGTCATTTGAATACAGTGAGAATAAAAGTGGTCCAACAATGGACCCCTGAGGTACCCCTCTAGTTACAGGCAGTGCCCTGGATTTCCGTATTCCAGTTTCAACATACTGATACCTGTTACCCAAGTATGTGGACAATAACTGAGTAGCGGTCGAAGAGAAATTGAAAAAATGTTTAAGTTTGTAACAGAGAATGCTATGATCCACAGTATCAAACGCTTTTGAATGATCCAAAAGTATTAAAAATGTAGTCTTGCCATCATCAAGTTTCGCCCTAATCTCCTCCGTAACATCCACTAACGCTGTTATGCAGCTGTTTTTCTTTCTGAACCCAGATTGACGATCTGTTAGTAAGTTATTGTTATCCAAAAAACAAGTCATTTGGTTATGCATAATACGTTCAAATACTTTGGAGAGAAATGGAAGAATGGCTATTGGTCTAAAATCGGAACCAGTTTTAGGTATTGGAACTATTTTAGCTATTTTCCAGTTCGAGGGAAAGTAACTTGTGGTTAATATTTTGTTAAAGAAAAATGTAATAATAGGAAGAATTTGAGGTAAAAGAATCTTTAGAAACTTTGGATTAATCCCGTCCACTCCTATAGAGTTGGATTTTATAGACAATAGGCTAGATAAAACGTCACATTGGTCTACTGCAGCAAAAGAAAAAAAAGAGCTAGAATTGTTATTCGAATGGTTATTGGTATAATAATTTTGATCTGCTTGCACAATAGGGATATTTAAAAACTTCTTATTGATTTCATCGGCATCAATTGGACATGGTTCTGGTTTCGTAGATTTACCGATACCAACTTCGCGTATCGTTTGCCATGTTCTTTTGGAGCCAATGGCCGAAGAAAATTTTTCAGCATAAAAAACGGATTTGGCCCTTTTAATCATTTTATTTGTTTTTCTTTTAGCAGTCAGATAATCCTCATGTAATGTTGTAGTTTTAAATCTTTTCCAACGTGCATACGCAAAATCTCTTTGGTTCATATAATCTTTAATTTCAGAAGAAATCCAGGGTTTTTGTTTATTACCAATAATTTTTGTCCTTATTGGTACAGTTAGATCAAACAGATAATTTAGGCTTTGTTCTAGAAAAAGGAGTTGGTCATCTACCGAATATAAAGAATAAAAAATGTTCCAATTGATTTTAAGAAATTCATCCCCGAGTAATCTGAAATCAATATTCTTGAAATCTCGAAAAGTAATTCTCTCAACTGGTATTACAAGTTGGAAATTATAAATCATCCAAGAAACAAAAAATATATTTTAATTAAAACTTAAAAATGGATTGTGTTTTGTTGTGGGAAAGTGATGAAGAAGATGTTGTTCAAGAAAGAGTCCAAAGGGAGTGTATACGAGATACATCGAATATTATGCATCTCAATGAAAATTCGTAAGTAATTTAATTAAAGCAAATACGAAAAGCGCGTAAAAAGATTTTATTGAACAAAGAAAAATTACTTTCAGGTTCGTGAAAAATGTACGGCTTAGTAAAAACGCATTTATGTACGTTCTGAACTCCATCAGCAATGATTTTGAAGCACCACAGAGATCAACTGCCGTCCCTCCTATTTTAAAATTGGCAGCCACCTTGAAATTTCTTGCGCAAGTTGGTTATTAACATCAGATTGGCCAAGACCGTTTATTGGGAATGTCTCAACCTATATACACCTTTTTTAGACGATTCCCTTTAAGCAATTAAAGCAAATTTTTTTTATTATTCAAATATAAAATTCATATATGTACTTACATTTTAAAAGTTTTTATTTAACTTTTGTGTATAAAATTATATGTACATGAATTTCCGCAAACAAAATGGCATTCGAAAGAAATACGTACGTTACTAACACTTTTGACTTTTGCTTTCGTACTACATAGTTGCATTTTCGAAAGGGATTTTTTGTTTTTCGAAAGGGGGTAGAAAAAATCCCAAAATTTACGAACGTTCGGAAATAAATTTACGAAACTCGTACTACATAATACAATTTTTACGAATTCGTAAATTTTTCGATTCGAATCGAATTACGTAATAACCCCCCTGGTTTCTAAAAGTTTGAACTCTTTTACAAAATCATCTGGGTTAGTAATCTATATATATAAAAATGAAAAATGTTTGTATGTTTGTGGGTTTGTGGGTTTGTGTGTTTGTTTGTTGGCTTATAGACTCCGAAACTACTGAACCGATTATCTTGAAATTTTTACAGTAACATCACGTGAGCCCTAAAAATAAAATAGGCTACTTATTTTTTCGATAGGGGCAGGGGAATTGGTACCCCCCATAGGATGCCAATATTTATTATCGCATATCTTAAGAGCCGCTGGACGCATTTTGCTGAACTTTTTGTAGTAGGATCTTCTGAGCCCCAAAATTGAAATAAAATAGCAGCGGGGGAAGTGGTTCCCCCCATAGGACGCCAATGCTTAATATCGCATATCTTATGAACTGTTATAGTGAGAATGTTCAAACTTTGTGGAAGTCACTCTTATGGTATAGTACACTTTTGAAAATAAAAATAAAGCGGGTAGGGGAGGGGGGGGGAAACCTCCCAGAGGATGCATATATTAAATATCGCTTAACTGAAGAACTATTAAAGGGGGAGTCTTCAAACGTGGTTAAAGCTACTACTATGGCAAACTATAAATTTCAGTATAAAAATGGGCGGGGTAAAGAGGGAAGGAGCAGTACCCCTCATAGATAGAAATAAAAATAAGAGCCACTGCACGCATTTTGTTGATTTTTTGGTGGTAGGATCTTCTGAGCCCCGAAATTGAAATAAAGTAGCAGCGGGGGAAGTGGTTTTCCCCATAGGACGCCAATGTTTACCATCGCAAATCTTATGAACTGTTATAGTGAGAATGTTCAAACTTTGTGGAAGTCACTCTTATGGTATACTACACTTTTGAAAATAAAAATAAAGCGGGTAGGCGCAGGGGGGGAAATACCTCCCATAGGATGCATACATTAAATATCGCTCAACTGAAGAACTATTAAAGGGAGAGTCTTCAAACGTGGTTAAAGCCACTATTATAGTAAACTATAAATTTCAATAAAAAATGTGCGGGGTAGACAGGGGAGCAGCAGTACCCCTCATAGAAGACATATAAATAAGAGAAACTGCACGCATTTTGTTGCACTTTTGGTAGTAGGATCTTCTGAGCCCCAAAATTGGAATAAAATAGCTGCGGAGGAAGTGATGCCCATCATAGGACGCCAATGTTTAATATCGCATATCTTAAGAACTGTTATAGTGGGAATGTTCAAACTTTCTAGAAGTCACTCTTATGGTATACTACACTTTTGAAAATAAAAATAAAGCGGACAGGTGCAGGGGGGGAAATACCTCCCATAGGATGCATACATTAAATATCGCTCAACTGAAGAACTATTAAAGGGAGAGTCTTCAAACGTAGTTAAAGCTACTATTATGGTAAACTATAAATTTCAATAAAGAAATGGGCGGGGTAGCCAGAGGAGGAGTAGTACCCCTCATAGATAGAAATATTAATAAGAGCCGCTGCAATCAATTTGTTGAACTTTTGGTAGTAGGATCTTATGAGCCCCAAAATTGAAATAAAGTAGCAGCGGGGGAAGTGGTTTTCACCATAGGACGCCAATGTATACCATCGCATATCTTAAAAACTGTTATAGTGAGAAAGTTCAAACTTTGTAGAAGTCACTCTTATGGTATACTTCACTTTGAAAATAAAAATAAAGCGGGTAGGCGCAGGGGGGAACTACCTTCCATAGGATGCATATATTTAATATCTCTCAACCGATAAAGTGGTTAAAGCAGTGTAGCGAAGCGCACCGGGTTAAGCTAGTCTATATATGTATATAAAAATGAAAAATTTTTGTATGTTTGTGTGTTTGTTTGTTGGCTTATAGACTCCGAAACTACTGAACCGATTTTCTTGAAATTTTTACAGTAACATCACGTGAGCCCTAAAAATAAAATAGGCTACTTATTTTTTCGATAGGGGCAGGGGAATTGGTACCCCCCATAGGATGCCAATATTTATTATCGCATATCTTAAGAGCCGCTGGACGCATTTTGCTGAACTTTTTGTAGTAGGATCTTCTGAGCCCCAAAATTGAAATAAAATAGCAGCGGGGGAAGTGGTTCCCCCCATAGGACGCCAATGCTTAATATCGCATATCTTATGAACTGTTATAGTGAGAATGTTCAAACTTTGTGGAAGTCACTCTTATGGTATACTACACTTTTGAAAATAAAAATAAAGCGGGTAGGGGAGGGGGGGAAAAACCTCCCAGAGGATGCATATATTAAATATCGCTTAACTGAAGAACTATTAAAGGGGGAGTCTTCAAACGTGGTTAAAGCTACTACTATGGCAAACTATAAATTTCAGTATAAAAATGGGCGGGGTAAACAGGGAAGGAGCAGTACCCCTCATAGATAGAAATATAAATAAGAGCCACTGCACGCATTTTGTTGAACTTTTGGTGGTAGGATCTTCTGAGCCCCGAAATTGAAATAAAGTAGCAGCGGGGGAAGTGGTTTTCCCCATAGGACGCCAATGTTTACCATCGCAAATCTTAAGAACTGTAATAGTGAGAATGTTCAAACTTTCTAGAAGTCACTCTTATGGTATACTTCACTTTTGAAAATAAAAATAAAGCGGATAGGCGCAGGGGGGGAAATACCTCCCATAGGATGCATACATTAAATATCGCTCAACTGAAGAACTATTAAAGGGAGAGTCTTCAAACGTAGTTAAAGCTACTATTATGGTAAACTATAAATTTCAATATAGAAATGGGCGGGGTAGCCAGAGGAGGAGCAGTACCCCTCATAGATAGAAATATAAATAAGAGCCGCTGCAAGCAATTTGTTGAACTTTTGGTAGTAGGATTTTCTGAGCCCCAAAATTGAAATAAAATAGCAGCGCGGGAAGTGTTACCCACCATAGGACGCTAATGTTTAATATCGGATATCTTAAAAACTATAATAGTGAGAAAGTTCAAACTTTGTAGAAGTCACTCTTATGGTATACTTTACTTTGAAAATAAAAATAAAGCGGGTAGGCGCAGGGGGGAACTACCTTCCATAGGATGCATATATTAAATATCTCTCAACCGATAAAGTGGTTAAAGCAGTGTAGCGAAGCGCACCGGGTTAAGCTAGTTATATCAATAAAAACGGTAACAATTTTAAAGTAATTTATGTCTTCAGCTGACTTAATAAATACTGGATCTAAAACCTTTAATGAACTCAGCCTCTTATCGCTAATATTAATTCTTGATAAAATTTCTTTGCACAGCTTTTGGTAAAAAAGTAAAATGTTGTTTTTAATTTCAGCAATATCACTACTTAAAATGTTGTTAGTACATATTTCTAGCTCGGTTTCGTGGCCGATATATATATTAAGAGTTTCTTTTATATGCAGAACATCAACAAAATCAATTTGTTCTATATTTGTTTGCATAACATACTCTTTTTTAAAAAATTTCTAATACAATATCTTTCGTGGATGAAACTAAATATATAATTTGTGATGATTCGTTTTGAAAATTAAGGTTTAATTTATTCATAATATTTAACACATATACTAGAAATTTGAGGTAAATTTTATTTTTAATAGATAGCCCTTCCTGAATTATTTTAATTTTTTCCAAATTAGATGCTATTTTCTCTTCAAATTGAGCTCGGATTCATTGATTAACAGTATAAAAAAATTTGACGAGTGTGAACCGGCACTTGCTCACAAGACTTGTTAAATGATCCTCGGACTTAATGCAATATAATTGCATATACACTCAGGTCTCGTTTTATGCGGATTCAAATTTAGGCGATTTTTTTTTGTATTGTAACAGAATTTGAAATCATAGATGTTTTTTAAGCTTTTTTACCGTTTTTAAATTAAACCAACTTTGCAGCTCTGATATAATCGTTTCAGTTTGTTTTATTTTGAGTTTTTTCTATGGATAGCCGATAGGTATGTATGAGTGTTTTCAAGCTTTTAAAGAGCATATAATACAAGCTTTACAATATAATAAGTACGCCGAAGGCTAATTGCGGTATAAAAAATAAAATCAAAAAATTAGGTCGGAATTAGAAAAAAACATTGCAAAAACGACATTTATGAGTGTAAAGAAATTTGCATAACTTTTAAACTAATTGAGGTCCCTTAATAAAACTTTTACAATATAATAAGGACACTATACGCCAATTTAGGTTAAAAATTAAGACTAAGTTAGAAAATTTTTTATTTAAATTGGTCATTTCCGGTTTTGTAAATGAAAAAAATATTTTTTTTAAAGATCAATCGATTTTCTTAAATTTTTTTTGTTTGATTAATTTAAGTTCGAAAAAATAATTTAAGAAAACATTTTGAACATTATTTCGCACACATATTTATATCTACTAGAACTATAGTTGTGCCAAATATAAAGGAATTCCAACAAAAATTTTTTATTTTTTTTTTTTTGGAACGAACTGTTAGTTGTTATATGAAGCTTGAGTATCGTGTTATGCGAATTCAATTTATGCGATTTTTTTTGGAACGCATCTATCGCATAAAACGAGACCTGAGTGTACATATCATTAAAGTTTAAAAGTTTTTCTTTACCATAAAACTATCTATTGAGATAGTTTTCTTTGATAGAAAATAAAAAAAAAAGTAGTCTTTTGTTTTAGTTTAATACTGTCAATTATGGGCACAAACTAAAAAAATATTTAGAAAAAGTTGCAGAGCACAAAATCGATCATCAATTTTTGCATGTTACATTTGAATGCTTTTAAAGTTGTATCCTTTTGCAATCAGGTAAATGTTTTTAATAATAATTTTGTTAAAAAATTTGCTTGTTTAAATATCGCAGTGTGTTTAGCAGTTATTCTTATATTAAGATAGTGCGAGTATTTTGTAAAAAGCACGTGATCAGATTAGGTTCGAACACATTCACCCTGTGTATGTATATTTTTTGTTTTACTAAAAATATTTGCTCGTAGTAAAATACACTAAATTTTAATGGAAATGCTACTACTTGCTTTTCATTGGATTAATAACACTATGCAACACATAAATGCAAACTCCTTCTCGTGTGGAATTGAGAAAATGTGATAAAAAAAAAACATTTTCCAGTAATATAATGTTCTGAGGAATTATGAATTATATTATAAGGAATATGTTTTCTGAAGATTTCTCTACTCAATTTCCAAATTGGCAGCAATGGCCCAAAAATTGTCAAAGAAATTAAAATTGGTCGACCCTTCAGCAATATTGATACACTAGATGCATTTTTGAGTTGCTTTGTTCTCCTAATATCCAAAAATCCAAATAGGGTTAGGTGAAGATATCTTCAGACTAGGGATGTTACGATACGCCTTTTTGCCGATGCTCGAAAGAAAATATCGCCGATACCGATACGCATATTGTGTGTGTTTCCAACACTTTCGGAATGCAGATACATGTTAAGTCGTTTTTTCGATACGATTGAAGTCGACGGTCTTTGAAATATTCAAGCATTGTACCGAGGGTCAAGAATTGTAGATAAGTAAGTTTAATTATTTCCTTTAGCCTCAAATCTTTTATTTATAGCTAATGTTTAGTCAGGCGCTAAATTTTGGGACTCTGAACCCTTCTCCATCTCCGTTGATTCATTTTTTATATGAAAAAATTTCATTATTCTGTTTTAATTTTATGCTCTGCTTTTAAATGTGTCATTTCTCCCAGTTGCTTTGCAAAAAATTAGAAAATTATAGCAAATTAAGTCAAAACATCCAAATTAATTGATAACCTGACGTTCTAGAACTGTTTTGGTCGAAACTGTTTTAACCATCCAAAACTTCTTTAAATTTAAGTAACGTTTCCTTGCGGGATTTATTTTTTGAACCAAATATTTTACCTTGAGTCACATAAATTGCTGTAGTTCGCAAGGTCGGAGCCGGTCGGTGTACAATTGGGTATAGAAATGTTGGTAAGAGTCCGAACTACAAGCGGGTATAGATTTTTTTACTCAATTTGACGCTGAAAATTTTAACATTAACACATGGTGAAATAAACAGGTGGCAGCACTACGCCAGATGACGATTTTTTGATCCTGCATTGTTTTTCTAGGTGTATGTCAAAGTTTTGTTTATGTTTACAAAAAGTCTAAGTTTTGTGCTGAGATTATTGTATTTTAATAAAGTTTTTGATAATTTTTATTTAAAATAAATAAGATATTGACTATAATAATATAAAAATTGGCTAATAATTTATTTATTTCATCACGTTCAGCGGCACGCACAGTGGTCCAAGATGCCAATCTAGCTGGAAAAAAGTCATAACTTCTCTTCGGAAGCAGCTAGAAGGATGAAACTTTGGTATTATGTACTTCTTATTGAAATCATTCCTTGCGCAAAAAGTGGGCGTTGTAGATAAAATGGGCGTGGCAATTTTTAATGGCGTTTTAAGAATATCAAAATGTAACGATTTAGAATGTTATTGTATTCATTAAGAAGAGGAGAAAACTCATTTTGGAAATTTTAAAATTCGACTGCATATGCGCAATCGAACGAGGCTTTCGGGCACAGCTTTTTAATATTAATAATAAATATGAAAAATTACACATTATATAGTTCTCTCCGTGTTATTGGTATGTTATCTATTTATGTATATAAAAAGTTTACCGGTCAATAATTGCAGCTAATTTTTTTATCATCTAAAGTGGACATTACACAGATAAAAACGGCACAATTCATTTCACGGGAATCCACGGGAATCCAGCTAGATTGGCATCTTGGACCACTGTGGCACGCTTTGATTTTTGTTAAAAGTATTTTTTGACGTAAACGGTGATGTAATTTCCAATTTTGTTGTAATGTTGTATTTGTTGCCGTAACGATGCTACCTACTTATTCCACCATGGTTGTACAGGTCGCAGAATACAAAGCTAACATACAAAACCTATTCTGTCAAAACATCTTGATAAACAAAAATTCATAACTGTAACCAAATACTGAAAGCCCATTTTGGACCACCCTATTCTCCCCGAGGTTTACTGGTATTTACTTTCATATGAATTAAATAATTTTAAAATTGGAGAACATAAAAAATAATAATTTTGGCCGCCTTCTCAAAATATGAACCAGTTTGCGGCGATGACCCGAATTTTGTTGGCACTGTGTAAAAATTATTTTTTTGCATATGAAATTTTTTTAATTGAAACGGCTTCCAGCCAAAATTTGTAATTTGTAATTTAAAAAAAGTTAATTCAATCATATTAACATTCCTTAAAGTTTTTATAAAAATACCAAAACGGAATTTTGGAAATAAATGAAAACTTTTAATGCAAAATTTAACTGCGAAAATTCCAAAATGTTCACGATAACTAGGACCCTGTTTACTGCTTCTGGGGATACGACTTAAAGCACAAAATTTCTAAAATGGATTGAAATATGTTCGCAAGTGGACAATAACGAGGGTTGAGAAAAGAATTGTATCAATCAGCCCCTAGAATGATGAATATGTCAATGAAGTCCGATCTCATCGTATCACATATCGCTGTTCATGGCTTGACAATGGCTTAATTTTTGGTTTTTAATTCGACATCGAAGTCTAGGCGCCACTTATGTAATCTTGGAACCTTCGTCCTTATGCCCTAAAACTAAGTATGTATTGCTTTGAATATGCTAATTTTTCTGACACGCCTTTTTTTCTTGACATACATGTACATTAAGCTTGGTCGATGACAAAGCAAAATGAAAGACTTTGCATCATTAACGCCCTAGAATAAAAGTGAAATCAATGAAGTTTCTAGAAATTAAAGAAAAATTGCCACACTCCCTAATACAGCACTTTTTGTTTTTTATATAAAGCGCCGCCATTTTAAGTCCGATGTCATCTTATTAAATGGCAGCGAATAAAAGAGCGCTGAACACATATGAATCGGGAAAATTCGAATACCACATACACATTGGGGATATAATTGTACAATATGTAAAATTTAACAATTTTATTGCAGTTGTATGATCCGCTTTACAACCACAGATGGCGGAAGTGCACTAATTTTGCAGTTTCAACCAGGGTTTAAAAATTAGTAAATAGTTTTTTTTCTACATATCAAAAACCGCAGTAAATATTCAAAACTAAAATATTTAAAGGTATTCATATTGCAAAAATATTCTCAATTTACTAAAACCCTCGTAGTAATATTAAAAAATATTTAACCAGTGGTAATTTAATAAAATAACAATGCGCAAAATATTAAATATTTCGCCATACAAATATATTTTCTATGGAAATATTCAAATATTTTTAGTCACCGTAAATATTAAATATTGTGTGTCTTCAATATTAATATATTACTGCCACACATCACAAACTGCCCAAGTGTATGCAAAATGTACGAATATAAATAACATAACAAAACAAAATATGCCGTCTTGTTGATCATCGACTGCCAAAATATGCGACTATTACACACGACATATTTAAATATTTCACAATATGAAGAACAAAATATTTTTGTGTGTGTACATACAAAAAAGGTTTAAAAAAGGAATGATTTAAAATAAGAAATTCTTTGTATGATGTGTTGGTAGATTAAAATATAATTGTTTAATGGTTTTTTTATTTATTGAAAAAAGGTAAATTATGATTGAAAGGTGAGTTTTATAATTTAAATGCACAAATAAAAAAAGGACTGAAAAATCAACTAATGTTTTAAGAAAACATATGCATACATATGTAGTTAGTATTTATAAAAATATTTATAAAGAGCAATTAAAAGAATATAGGGAGTGATATGTCAAAGACAAAATTAAATTAATTGTTTGGACTAGTTGTTCAAAAATAAAGTAAAGGTACAAAAGTGCGTTTTTGTTTTGAGAAATTTGTTAACAACAGTCAAATTTACTTTTATAAGGGGAAACATTTGTATGCATGGGTGTGTAGATAATAGTTTTATGACCTATGCATTTTGTTTTTAGCTTGGCTCATTTAATTGTTGATGATAATGGATGAATTCAAAATAGAACAACCAATCGCTCAAAAAATAGGATGTAGTGGGAATGTAGGTAGGAAGCTGCTTATATGATCTGTTAGAGAAAATAACATTGGAAGTAGTGATCACTGATCCGTTGCAAAGGCTATGCATATACATATGTATGTATGTATGTACATATGTATGTCTATATGTACATATAAGTAATTGTTAGCGACAAAGAAAACTTCGAAAATTGATATTGTGTATTGCGTTATACAAGTTGATTTAAAAAAAAAACATTTTTATGACTTTTCTTGTTTTTTATAAGTATGTAATTTGGAAAAGAAATGTTTTTCAGAGTATTGCTGTTTTTTTTTTTATTTGTACCTATCATAAATATTTTTTTAGGTAAAACATTTTTGTTTGCTATATGCGCTTGCGTAGACATTAAAGAAACCCAAATTTTCATGCAAGTAGCAATCCTTTTTTAAGTAATTTTTTTGCTTATTTCATGCACTTATGACCTTTTCATTTGTTGTTGCTTATACATATAAAAAACATATGCAACAACACCGTGTGATTTCATAGACACAAACGTATGCAAATTTATGATCTTTGCTTCTTTTATTTTAACTGAAAATAAAGGGTTATTTATTTTTTCACTTGTTTGTTTACAATATGAATAGGTATATAGAAGTATGAATAATTATGACGCCAACATTTACGCAGAAAGAGAATTGTACACACCATCTGTATGCATGAAGATCCTTTTTAATAGGAATTGTTTAATTGTGCTTTATAAAATTAATAATATAATAGGAGAATATAGAACTGCGCACATAAATGTAATCAAATTATTAAATAAAACTGAGCCTGAGCATATCCTGTCTGTAGTTATTAAGCGAAACGTTTGTTTTATAAGAAACCTATTTTTACCTACATACAATTCACAAAGTGTTGTTGATATTAATTCTTTTTTAGAAAAGACTGTGCAACAGTATGACAGTATATAACAGTACTGTAGATATAAAGCTATACATTTGTGGTACAATAAAATAAATAAAACATATAAATAGGTATTAATAAATATTTCAATCATTCATTCATTTTATTTGTATGATATTATTTACATTATTTGTTTCATGTTATCTATATACAAAGAGTTCAATATACCAATTCTATATGTGCGAGTTCATGGAGTCTATTTGTAGAGAAATGCCAAGGAAGATTATAAATCATCTTCAGTAATTTATTTTGAGAGACTTGAAGCTTTTTAATATGACATTTGGCACTAATTGCCCAAACAGGAGCTGCGTAAAACATAATTCCATGAAAAATTGTTTTAAGCATAATATGTTTGTTTACTATATTCAACCTTGAATTTCGGTTTATAAAAGGATACAGCATGCGGATGAGAACATTTATCTTATTTAAAATATAAGGTATGTGATCCCTAAATTTCATCTTAGGATCTAGTATGACACCTAAATACCTAACCTTTTGTTCCCATTGAATTGAATGGTTGTTTATAATAATTGTTACTTGTGCGATGTAACAAGGTTTCCTTTTCCTTGTGAAAAATATTGCCTGTGTTTGTGCGCTATTTAACAGTATTTTCCATTTATTAAAATAAGTTAAACCCTCATGTAAGGCGTTTTGCAAATTTGTTATAATATCTGCCGCAAACATATCGGAGCAAAGGATTGCAGTATCATCTTCAAAAATTGACATTGTGCAACAATCAAGTTGGGGAAAATCATATGTATACAAATTATAAAGTATCGGGGAAAGACAAGAGCCCTGTGGACAGCCGGCTGGGACACTATAACTTTATACTCTAAGACTACGGAGAGAGAGAAAATCCTGAATAATTTTGACAATATTTACGGGGAAGTTGAAACAAAGCAACATAAAGACTAAACCGATGTGCCACACTGAATCGAATGCAGCTTTGACATCCAGCAATATCATTCCGGTTGATCTTTGGTTCGCAAAATTAGAGTTGACTAAATTCCTTATTCCTACTAACGGTCGTGTTGTATTATGTTGACTACGAAAGCCAAATTGGTGAGCAGGTATTATATTGTTTGTTTCAATAAAATTGGTTAATTTTTCTTTAAAAACTTTTTCAAGAATTTTGCTGATGGATGACAAAAGGCTTATAGGTCGGTATGAGGAGGGCCAGTCAGGTGGTTTGTTTGGCTTCTTAATTGCGATAACCTTAGATTCTTTAAACTCACGAGGAAAGTACCAAAGTTTTAAACATGAATTTATTATAATTGTTAGGTATTTAATACCCTTTATGGGGAGGGCTTTTAAACACTCATTATTGATACCGTCAATACCTGGTGATTTTTTTTGGTTTTAACTTCCTTATAATACAAGAAATGTATGAAGTTTTTGTGAAGGTATGATTTGACAAGCTTATAGTTGATGACTGAAAGGATTGTAGAGTATTATTAACCAGGGATATCGTTTCAGAATCGCCAATATTAACTGAGACTTCATGGTTTGAAGCAAACGTTTGGGCAAGTACATCACATTTTTCCTGATTTGTTGTGTAGTAAGAATTATCCTGTTTCAGAATCGGAATGTTTCTACTTTTTCTCCTTAAAATTTTTGTGAGGTTCCAAAATGGCTGAGAGCCAATATCAAGGGTAGAAAGAAGGCGTTCCCACTCTTTGTTTCTAAATATATCTAGCTCTTCTCTAATAATTTCGCTAAGCAGTTTCAAATTATAAAAATCTTCCAGTTCTCTAAAACGCTGCCAGTTCCGGCGGGTACTACTTAGTTGAATTACATTTGAATTTTTTTTTATGGTTTTTCTTTTTGACACAAAATATTTTTTCTATGATATACACATTTATTTTCTAAAAAAAAACAAATTGTAAGTATGACAATTTACAAACATGTTAATTAAAGAAATTGTTAAAATTATTAAAAAGATTTAACAAATTTTCTTTAATTACTTAATAACTTTTGTTATTTTTTTCTGTGAATATCACTCGCATTTTATTTATTTATTTCAGTCTATGGAAAACAAAATTTCTTACAGACCATGCAACTAGCTTACATAGAAAAATATATTACATAGTAAAAAATAGTTAATAATTGGTATACATATGTATATACATATGTATGTATATATTAAATTTATAAAATACTAAAAAGAATTAACTTAAAGCCATAAAGATTTTTTTTGAAGGCATAAATTATTAATATTAAAAAAATGCTCTCGTTAAAGTGCCATTAAGAGCATAATTAGTACGACGAACTGGAACTTTAAATGTATCAATTTTCCTCAAGTTTCTAGCTGGTATATTGAATGGCATTTAAGATAACAATTCAGGACAATCAACCCTTGAATTAATTATATCATAAATGAATAGGATAGACTGTAATTTTACGGTATTATAAAGTTCTCAAACTAATAAGGAGGCATTTAGACTCATAAGGAGCAAATTGGAACTGAGTATATGAGCGCTAGCATATTTAATAAACACACGTTGTACTCTCTCAACACGGGAAATGTGAATAGAAATATATGGACTCCAGATAACTGAAGCATATTCTAACTTTGATCTAACAAACGATGTATAAATATGTTTAAATGTGTATGGGTCATGAAACTCAGAACAATTCCTTTTTAAAAAAGCTAAAGTTTTATAAACTTTAGGATTAATATACTCAATATGAGGAACGAAAGACATGGATGAATCAAAGACAACACCCAAATTATGTTTGGAGACGACATTTTTTAGATTAACACCATTAAGTTTAAAATCGCTCTTAATAGTACTAAATTTTCTATAAAACGAAATATGAAAGCATTTTTCAAAGTTTAATTTAAGCTTATTAAGTTTACACCATCCAACTAGCTTATTTAAATCACTCTGTAAATTACATACATCAGCCGCCGAATCAACCCTCAGGAAAATTTTCAGATCATCAGCATACAAAAGAAATTTAGATTTTTTGAAACAAGAAATTATATCATTTGCATTTGGTAGGGTAATATGTCTATTAATATATCTCGAAAAAGTTTTCTAATTTGCTTTACTAAAATCTAACTTAGATATAGATAAAGCATTTACGTTTGCATTTATAATTATTCTAACAGGAAAATGATCGGAACTTAAGTCATTAACAACAATTGCCGGTAATATCGTTTCCAATGTGTTCGTTAAAAAAAAATCAAGGGTAGAACCCTGTAATATGCTGTCTTACTGTTGCACAGTCTTTTCTAAAAAAGAATTAATATCAACAACACTTTGTGAATTGTATGTAGGTAAAAATAGGTTTCTTATAAAACAAACGTTTCGCTTAATAACTACAGACAGGATATGCTCAGGCTCAGTTTTATTTAATAATTTGATTACATTTATGTGCGCAGTTCTATATTCTCCTATTATATTATTAATTTTATAAAGCACAATTAAACAATTCCTATTAAAAAGGATCTTCATGCATACAGATGGTGTGTACAATTCTCTTTCTGCGTAAATGTTGGCGTCATAATTATTCATACTTCTATATACCTATTCATATTGTAAACAAACAAGTGAAAAAATAAATAACCCTTTATTTTCAGTTAAAATAAAAGAAGCAAAGATCATAAATTTGCATACGTTTGTGTCTATGAAATCACACGGTGTTGTTGCATATGTTTTTTATATGTATAAGCAACAACAAATGAAAAGGTCATAAGTGCATGAAATAAGCAAAAAAATTACTTAAAAAAGGATTGCTACTTGCATGAAAATTTGGGTTTCTTTAATGTCTACGCAAGCGCATATAGCAAACAAAAATGTTTTACCTAAAAAAATATTTATGATAGGTACAAATAAAAAAAAAAACAGCAATACTCTGAAAAACATTTCTTTTCCAAATTACATACTTATAAAAAACAAGAAAAGTCATAAAAATGTTTTTTTTTTAAATCAACTTGTATAACGCAATACACAATATCAATTTTCGAAGTTTTCTTTGTCGCTAACAATTACTTATATGTACATATAGACATACATATGTACATACATACATACATATGTATATGCATAGCCTTTGCAACGGATCAGTGATCACTACTTCCAATGTTATTTTCTCTAACAGATCATATAAGCAGCTTCCTACCTACATTCCCACTACATCCTATTTTTTGAGCGATTGGTTGTTCTATTTTGAATTCATCCATTATCATCAACAATTAAATGAGCCAAGCTAAAAACAAAATGCATAGGTCATAAAACTATTATCTACACACCCATGCATACAAATGTTTCCCCTTATAAAAGTAAATTTGACTGTTGTTAACAAATTTCTCAAAACAAAAACGCACTTTTGTACCTTTACTTTATTTTTGAACAACTAGTCCAAACAATTAATTTAATTTTGTCTTTGACATATCACTCCCTATATTCTTTTAATTGCTCTTTATAAATATTTTTATAAATACTAACTACATATGTATGCATATGTTTTCTTAAAACATTAGTTGATTTTTCAGTCCTTTTTTTATTTGTGCATTTAAATTATAAAACTCACCTTTCAATCATAATTTACCTTTTTTCAATAAATAAAAAAACCATTAAACAATTATATTTTAATCTACCAACACATCATACAAAGAATTTCTTATTTTAAATCATTCCTTTTTTAAACCTTTTTTGTATGTACACACACAAAAATATTTTGTTCTTCATATTGTGAAATATTTAAATATGTCGTGTGTAATAGTCGCATATTTTGTGTCGCATATTTTGGCAGTCGATGATCAACAAGACGGCATATTTTGTTTTGTTATGTTATTTATATTCGTACATTTTGCATACACTTGGGCAGTTTGTGATGTGTGGCAGTAATATATTAATATTGAAGACACACAATATTTAATATTTACGGTGACTAAAAATATTTGAATATTTCCATAGAAAATATATTTGTATGGCGAAATATTTAATATTTGCGCATTGCAATATTAAAAAGTTGCTACGGGTTAAATATTTTTGAGTAATACTATAAATTATATTAATACAGCGATGCATTAAAATATATGACGGTAGTTAAATATTTTATATTTTTAGGTTGTCTGTTAGCTTGTGGTTAAAGATATGCATATTTATGACTAATATATTAGTATTTTTAAACCCTGGTTTCAACTCACAGTTTGTGCAAGAGCAAAATCATTGCATTCCTTTTGTTTTTGTTGAGCTATGAATTGAAAATTAGCAGCTTCACTGAACACGAGTGATAGTGGTGTTCAAAAATAAAAATAAAAAACCAATTGTAGTCGGGATTGTAAGAAAAGATTAACTTTGTTGTTGGTGTTTTGTTAAAGCTTTGATATAATTACGGGTTATGCTTTTAAGGGCTTATAATTCCTCTTCGCTTAACAGTTTTATTTGAATAATATCTTTAGGATTTCTTAAATCTTTGTATGAAGTTTCCCAATGATCTGGCCTAAGCAACCAGTGAAATACGCATAGCTAATCCCACCAACAATAAATTTCATTTAATCAATAGTAAGAATAGGGAATTCAGCACATTTAAACTAAAATCCTATTAATAAAAATAGTTTGATTAAAAAAAAAAGCAATCATTAGTTTATTGAAACTTTTTTGTTCTTCATTCATTTGAGTGCAACTAAAAATTGTGCATTTAATTTAAAAAACAAAAAAATATTTCAATTGAGTGCGGATTGCATCCATTCAATAACCGTCAGTGAAAGTGAAAAAAATTGTAATACCACTAAATTTTTTTAGTGCTATTGATCAAAAGACCAATCATAAAAAAATGGTAAAAACAACTAAGAAAGTATAGTCTGTCAGGACCGACCATATGATACCCTACACTACGTTATACAAAAGCAATTGTTTGTACAGTATTTGGGGCCCATTGGCAATCATGGACCCGCCCTAACAAAATTATGTTTTGAGGATAAGATTTATGTAAAACCTCATTGTGCCAAATATTATTTAGATATCTTCATCTATATAAGATTTTAGGATGGGAGCTTATATGAAACCTATGGTTAATTTAACCATAACCACATTTTAATACCAACATTTATATGGAAGTTATAGCGTAAGGAGCTATTTTCGACAGTAGTATTTGTATGGGAGCTATGGTCAAATTTGGATCGATTACAATAATATTTGGAAAGGTGATTTTGATTGTAATAAAATAAGCTTGGACCAATTTTAATCTAAATACTGTCGAATCGCGAAAATTAACCAAAATGTCCCAAGGGTTTTAAACTTGTTCGAACTATTAACTTTTCTAAGCGGGCTTTATTTTGAAAAAAATACAAAAATAAACATGGATCTTTCAGAATTAACTCATTAAACTTATTTCACTTATTTCAATCTCGGATTTTTCATATTTATTCGCCATAGCCTCGAGAATTTCAAAGATTTTTTTCTAATTTTTGAGATCCATAATCCAACTCTATTAGTTTCACTTGAATATCTTTATTAATTTTGTTCAAATTCTCTACTTTCTGCTCATTTCCGATGTTTTTTATCAAAACTTTCAGAAAAGTTAACTTTTTAGAGCGACGCAGGCACGCTAAAATTCGGTTAACTTATCCACGAGATTAACTTTTCCGAGAGTTAACTCTTTCGCGATTCTACTGTACCAACATAATGCGATGGTTGATGGGCACAAAGACCTTAAGCGGAAGCTATATAAATTATTTTCAATTTGGTTGCAGTTTTCTTTAGTGATAGTGCAATACTGACTTAAATCCAGTATACTATTAGTATACTTCCCCCCCTCTATGCTTCTAACTTATTTAATGGTTTGCTTCTTTTTTTCATTACAGCATTTTCGCGATCAATGCATTGATGGATCAGGTTTACCCTTGTTAACAGAAGATCATTTGGTGAATTCATTGAGCATGAAATTAGGACCAGCACTTAAATTACGTTCAGTGTTGGCGAAGAAATTGGGCGGACCTTGCCCGTGCGTGTCGTGTGTTGCACAAGTTCAACAGGTGTTGGCCTTGCAAACTAGTGGTATGGCTGCAACAACAACTACCGATCATACAACAGCTACCACTCCAACAAATATTTCAACAATTTGTAGTAAAAATAAAAGCAGTGGAAGTTGTAATAGTCATTTACCAAAAAATTCATTATCAGTCAACAGTAGCATGAACAGCTCCAGCTTCAACAGTAGCAACAACAGTGAAAGAACAACAACAATAAGCTCTGAAAATACAATTTCCACAAATAGCACAACTACAAATGTATGCAATAGCGATGTAAACACTAGCAACACACCCAGAAGCACAAGCAATTGTAATACTAATGTTGGTAATTTTTCATCGCCACCACCACCACTAGCAGCACCAATACCACAACAGCAACCACATCATCTTCAGCAGCAACAACAGCAATCACCATCGCAAAATGTTTGCTGCAGTACCAACAGTAATACAACTACCAATCGTCACGACAATGCTGACTCCAGCAGTTAGTTCATTATTTTGTGTCTGAAATTATCGTTACAATTTAAATTCAAATGCTATGAGTACAGCCTAATGGAATAAATTGAAAGCAGTCAATATCATCTGAACGACCGCATAATGTACAATAAACGTACTTGGAAGGACACGAGACATGTTTATATTATGATAATGCATATTGCAGCACTGGTCCATGGTTAATTGACCATTTGACTGCCCGTTTAATAGTTCGAACCAAGGCCCATCTATCAGGTCTGCTTACTTGTACAAAAACAAAAAACGATTCTTTTTAGTTGTCAAAAATTTACTACTACATATACAAAGCAAAAGGAAAAAACGTGTATGTGTGGCATACCATAAACGTAAAAAAACGTATACATCCACATGTAAGCAAAATGTAAACAACTTTTGACAACTAAAAAGAACATAAACAATGACCATCAGGCTTCTTGCGCAGACCTTTTCGATGGGCCTTGGTTCGAACGTAAACATTCGTATACAATTTTGTATGGAACGTATTTTTAAAACTGAGAATATTTTTTATTTCAAATTTTCTATGCCAACTTAAACGTTCGAAATTGTTGAACAGGTCGTTAAATGTGAACATTTTTACGAAGGCGAATTCATGTAAACGGTGGTGGCGACACTATAACAAGTTCAGCACCAAAAATACAACATTGTATTTTATTTGTTGCTTTCGCCAAATACACAAGCAATTTTTGACATTCCTCTCTCTAAGTAAGGAAGAAAAGTAGCACAGTTGTGCTTTCAACTCCGCCTGAAAAATGAACTTGCCTTGATTCTTATCCACAGACTTTTTATAAAACACTATGCAGGTTTGTGCACTATATCAGGTGTATTACCTTATCTCAACTTAAAATGTTTTGTCAAAATGTTACGGATTAATAACTTCAAATAAAAAATTTTAATTTTTGCTTAGGATTGCCAATCGGACGAATTAAACAGTAATAATTTTTCGTTGTCCCCAAAAAATTAAGAAAAAATCCCAAATACTCCCCAAATTAAAAAAAATAACCTTAAAAAGTGCTGATTACTTTTTTGCTTTATAATTGTTGGATGTCAAAATTTTGTTTGTTTCTGATTTATTTCGGTTATTGACATCGTACAATGACAAATTACTTGTGGTTTTTGTACGAGATGTACTCGTGTAGTACCGAGGGTTTGCAATGCCGAATTAGAGAAATTCAAGCCTTTTTTTGTTCGAAATACTAAAGCTACGGTCACACTTATTAAATATTTGACCAAATAAGCGTAACCACTACTTTTGTTAACAGTTAGTGATATTTAACAAACTCTTATGGCCGTTTTCTCATTACACGATTAACTTTTTTCCCAACGAAAAACTGCACATTAAAGAAATTTGGTTTTCTCAATGTCTCATTTGCTTCTATTCTGTCGCAAAGCACTCATCTGCCGATTAATTATTTTCCTTTTATTTGCCGTACAAATAAATTCAATCAGCTGACTCTCAACTTTTACATGTATTTTGAGAGGTGTTGCCAGCTTAAAACCATGTTTTTTGTCGGTATATTGAGAAACCCAAAATTGTTTACAGACAGTTTATCGGTCTAATAAATTTATGTTGGCATTAAGTAACAGGCAGTTTAACGGTACATTGAGAAAATGACCATTAATATTACAAAATAAAGCTTATTATACTGCTAGACATAGCAAAAAACTGTTTTCTGTAAGATGTGGAATTATAATCATAATAAATATTGGAAATAAAAGAAATAATTATTTAGTTTGCTTGTTGGTTCCGTTTTTTTCGTCAAATATTTGACAAGTGTGACCGTGGCTTAACTTTATCACAATTTCGATTTTAGTATTTCATAAATTTATTTTCGTTTAAATGGGAGTTTAAATGTAAAAATAAACGGAAAAACTTTATTTTTTCATATAAAATCTTTAATACTTTTTAAATAACGAATAACTGGAATGAAAACTATAAAGCATTCTATTGATGTACCTTCCAAAACAATATAAAAATATTTTTTAAGTTATAAATAAGCCCGAAATATAAAGCATTCTAAGGCGTTGAAATTTGTTGACAACAATGTAGTGTCTGATTTTCATTGCTAACGTGTATTGAATTTGCAGTCATAATATCTGTACCAAGGCGAATTCACTTTACAAGTGGAATAGGAAACACAGCTGAGCTACTTTTTTTCTTACTTAGAGAGAGAAATGTCAAAAGTTTGGGTATCGACCAACTAAAGTGGTGACATGTTTGTTAAAATGTTTGCTTGTTCAATAGTGTGGCCGCTAATTTTTGTCAATCTACAGCCAACCCAAGGCGAATTCAAACAGGTAAACTCATCTCTACAACTACAAAAAGCCCCATGTATTTTGTTTATACAATTTTCTGGTTGGTTGTCAAAATTTTTTTATTGCAAATTAAAATGATCACTTTTTTATAAAAGAAATTAATAAATTCACTTCAATCATTCGCAGTTTTGAAATTTTTTTATTATAAAAATAATATTTTTAACACTTTTCATTCAACTTCTTCTCAAAACAAAATCATATTTTGACGTTTGACCATATTTTTTAATTCGCCGTGGAAACAGCTGATGAACGGCTGACGAGATGAGTTTACCTGTTTGAATTCGCCTTGAGCCAACCGAAAATTATTTTGTGGTTGACTGACAAAATTTTCGACTGTCACTAGTGTTGCCAGAACTTGATCACCAAAAATGGCTAAATTTACGTAAAAATGGCTAAAACCCTTTTTAATGAAAAAAAAAAAACACATGGAAATTTAATAACAAAACAAAAATAATGCATTTGGTTTGAAAGCAGCGTTACCATTTCTCAAGTTTTGCATTTTTTGCAAGCCTTATGTTACTTGATTTTTTTTATATGTATCATTAAAAAGAGAATAAAAGTTTTTTTCCAGAAATTGTGACATTTTTTATTGATAGTAGATGTTAGATGTTTCAAGTGTGAACGCGTATCACACTTTTTCAACATCTTTCATCAAGTGTACAAAAGGTGTTACGGTACATCAAGTGCATAGCGAAATCTTGTTTTCTATCATTCTTGGTATTGTCACCACCGGATATATGAATTCGCCTTTATCTGTACCTAAAAGAATATATTCGAAAATGCAGTGCAGTTATAGAAAAAGTTTAACCGGATTTGACTTAACATATTTTATTATTTAAATTAAAAAAGAAGACTTTAAAGAAATACTTAAACTATTGCAATTTCGGCTTTTAAAGAAATTAAAATTCGAACCATCAATTTTCCATTACCGGATCGGAATCGTTAACCTTAAGGAATAAAAGCGATTTAAATATAAAACAATAACAAAGAGCCTACTAAGCTGCTGTACTACAATAAGACACTTAAGCCTTAAAATCGGCAAGTTTTATAATATACTTATGTATTTATGTGTACATTTATAGCCATTGCATATTTTACAGACTTACAATTTAATTTTACAAATTATTCAAAGAATATGTAAATATACCTATGTTTAATAATTATTTATATTTTTTTTTTTAAGAAAAACAGAAATCCTTAAATACCAAAATGCCTTAAATAAATTAAAATTACTTGTATTCTGTTTTAGTTAATTATAATTAAAAATAAAAATGAAACAGCAACAATCGCAAAGTCTTCCAATAAAAACTAAGAAAACAATAATGAATATTTTAAAAATTAATCAAAACAAATACAAAATCATACAGTAAATGTATGCTTTTAAAAACTTATATAAGTATGTATATAAATACATACCGTTGGCCTCATGTAGGAAGGCCCTGACTAACAAATTTACAACTTTATAGGAAAAGGTAAACACATAATAGAAAATGTATGCATCGAAATATGAAACTGGTTGTAAAATTGTTACTTTTTATTCTATTGCATTAGATTTTTGTAACGAGTTTTTTTTGTGTGAAATGTATTGGAATCACTAAAAAAAATCAATTTCAAAAAAAATTTAGTTAGGGCCATTCTATATGAGACCAACGATATATACAAACGAGTAGATATCAAATTCTAATCGATACTTATGAATTAAAGCAATTTTTACAAGAGATAATAAAAAACACATTTTTAAGAGAAAAAAAAACAAAAAAAAAATACAAATTTCATAGTCAATTGTTAAATAAGTTGTACTTTATTTGTCGTTATTTTTTATACTTTACTTTACTTTAAGATTCAAATTGCAACATTATTTACTTACATACATACAAAAACAAAAATAAGTTGTAATAGAACGTAAACCCAAGTGTACTTAAGATATACAAAACATAGATTTTTTTATACATTTACATATGTATGTATTAAAATATACTGTAATAACAACAAAATTATCAAATAATCCATATGACAAATAAGAAAATATACAATAAATTATAAATTATAATTTCACAGATTCATATTAATTAATATAATTTACTTGTTAACAGTTATTTACATACTTTCATACATGTACTGTGCTGTACTGTACTGTACACGTGTAAGTATATATTTAAACATTGATGTGCATTAATGCATAAACAATACGTATAAATTACGAATATTTTTTATTTTATTCTAAATTAATCAATTAATTTATAATATAATTTTATATCTAACAACTAGTCACTAAAAAATCAAAATTTGTTTATTTAATAAAAAAAGCCCCCCTTTAAAAGTTAATTATATATTTCAAGATTAATTCGATTAAAAATTAATAAAAAAAAAAACAAAATTATTTTTACAAATGAACCACTTATAAAAATATTGTTTCATTAAAAATTATTTTATGAAAAAATTTATAAATTTTCAAAACGACCCTGTACTGAAAGTTCATAAAATATTTGCTCGCCACGGTAGTTTATTTTCCTTTGCATGTTTTCCTTAGTCGTTGCAAACAACACGATGTCGTTAGCGTATTCGCGATATTCGAGGTTATAATAAAGCCTTTGAGAAAACCCATACTTTGTCAAGCCAAGTTATGAAAAGGAGTTGGGAAAGCAGGCATCCCTCTTTTAATCCGCTGATGGTTTTGAAGGGCCGGCTGGTTTTTCATTGTGAAAAACTATCATGGTTGAATCGGTGCATTGGGCCTTTATAAAACGTATTATTTTGGAAGGGACGTGTTACTGAGAGCACCTCGGATCTTATTTCTGTTTATGGCATCAAAAGCCGTTTCGAAATCAATGAATAGTAGGTATAATGTTGTATTGAACTCGTTTCACTGTTCTATTATCAGGCACATGCTGTTTATTTGGTCGCCACAGGAGCTTTTGGGTCTAAATCCGACTTGTTCTTTACGAAGGCGTCTGTCTTAGGGTTCAAAGATATGATTCAGTATAATTTTATTAAAGATTTTACAAACCGCTGGTGTTAAAGCGATGCCTCTCCAGTTGCTGCACTGCTAGAGGTCACTATTGTTAGGGATTTTTATTATCGTTCCATTTTGTGGGGATCGTCTCTGTATTGCAGATAACCCTGAACAGTTGATCAAGTATGGCAGCGATATGGACCGGGTGACATTTGTAACATTCCGCTGACGAATTGTCCATGCCTGTGGCTTTGCCGTTTTTAAATTGGCTGGTTTCTGATTGTTATCTCGCTCATCAAATGGATATCCGTACTAACTATTTTCATAGAGTTAGCATCGGAGGCATTTGCGTTTCGTTGTTTTGTGGTAGAATATTTATCTCGAATATGTGGCTTAAGATACCCTGGAAGTACTCCTTCCATCTCCTCAGTTGATCGTAGACATCAGTGAGGTTGTCGCTGTTTGTGCCCTTTATTGGCGTATTCGGATTGTGTTTTTTTGAAGAAAGTTTTCTCGTTATATTACAGTTTTTAAGTCTCCGAGGTTTGCTGTTGTCTTGCAGCCGTTAAGTTCAGAAAACTGCGTTTGTGATTTTAAGCTTGTCTTTTCCCCGTTTTTACGAGGTTTGATAATTTAGCATGCAGTTTACATTTTTGTAAGGGATCTCTTTCTGGCGATATCTCTCCGTTCACTTTACTTCGTTCTTCCATGGGATCCCAAAATTCTTTAGATAACCACTTTTTATTTGAAGACTTTCGAGAGAAATTTACTAATTTGATATATTTGTTGGGGAGACCTATTGGCACTAGTTTAAGAAGCAGTGTACAAGATTTGCTTAATATCTTCTGATTTCAGCCTGTTGATGTTGTAAGCGCGGTGTTTTCGAAGCATGATTTTTAATTCGGCTATCAAAAGAAAGTGATCTGAGACTACGTTGCACACTCACATCTTGCAGCATGCTAAAACTTTTCTTTGCGGTGTAAAAATTGCCAATTTGGCTTTGTGTCGGAAAGCGTGGGTTTCTGGATTTTATGATGCGTTTTATTAGAGAAGTAGAAACCTTCGATTACAAGGTCAAAATAGGTCACCGATTGTCTTTCTACCGATGCGCGCATTAAGAACGCCTATTAAAATAAGCATATCTTTGTTGTCAATTTTGTGCAGAATGCGATTAAAATCATCCTAACAATTGTTCTTCATTTGGACCTCTGAGACTTCAATCGGGGCATAGCTTGGTACGGTCACAATATTGCCGATGCTACTAATCAGTTGCTTAGAAATTGCTGACAAAGAGTCACGCAGTTTCCTATTAATGAAAATGCCTACACCATGTGTGTGAGTTCTCCCTCATTGCGACCGGAACACAGTAGACGGTCTATTTGAGATCTTGTAAAGTGACCGCTTCCATTTCAGCGCATTTCATTTTATATAACTATTGCGATATTCAGTCTACTACATTCCGCTGTTAGTTGTGCAATTTGCCTGTTTGAGATAGCGAGTTTACATTACATGTTGCAAATCTTATCCGCGGACATGCGGGGTTCATCATCAAAAAATTCGTCCGTTTTGAGTTTCTTTTCTGTAGTTTAGAAGTCGAGTGTGTTTTAGAATCAAAATGGTGTAATGCTCATTGAGAAGGTGGCCTCCAAAATTTCCTCCTAGCTCCTGTTATATTGTCATACCATTTTTTATAGATTTTTTTTTTGTTAGGACCAGCACTCAGGGGATGCCCCTACTAATGCATTGCATTGTGTTAGAACTAGGAAAATAGGTTATGGGAAGGAGGATAGAGGGAGTAGTGTTTGTGAACATTCGATTTGAACTTAATCATGTTGCAAGTGAGGGGGAAGACTTCGGCAGGAAGGTTATTCCACATACGAACAGTCCGGGAAAAAAACGAATTCTTTAATGCGTTGTACGATTCAACTGCCAATCGACCACATAAGGATGGGCTCTTGAGGAAAAACGTGCATTGCGAACAATCGTACGGGCTTCGGGAACCAGATCCCTAATTTCGTCAGAGCACATCCCATTGTAGTAACGATAAAACAGACAAACACAGCCCACATTGCCACGGTGCTCAAGGGAGTCAATGTAATTGGATACCCCACTGTCACCAATAAGAACCTTCGCCCTCTCCTGCACGCGATCGAGAAGCTCCAAAATAGACTTTGAAGCACCGGCCGACACATGAGTTGTATTCCATACGCGGTCAGATATAGGTGGTATAAATAGTAAGGAGATCAGATGAAGTGAAGTATATCTTACACCGTCTTAGAAAACCGAGGCGCTTGAATGCTTCTTTCGACACCTTGAATATATGTTCGGTCCATCGGACATCGCATTGTATCCTCATGCCCAGAACATCAAGAGATTCTGATGCCTCAATAATTTTACCACCCATATATACAGATGCGGTACCTTGATTTTTCTCGCTCTTATGCTTCTGCACGCAACATTGGGCTTTTCGGGCATTAAAATCGACCCTATTTGCACGACCCCATTCCGAGACTATGTCAAGGTCTCGGCCAAGCGAATCATTCATATTCTGCCTCATAGCACCGACATCGGATACGCTTGGTCTGCGTTCGAATGAGTACGAATGGCAAAGGTTGCTGTCATCTGCAAAAGAATAGATAGGGTTGGAAGTTTGACAAAGGGGGTCATTTAGAAAGATAAGAAATAGAGTAGGAGAAATAACGGAGCCTTGCGGCACGGCTGAATGAATCTTGAACTCGTTTGACAAAACCTCATCTATAACAACTCGTATAGTGCGATCTCTGAGAAAACGAGAGAAATTATCACCGACAACAAATGCAGCAAGTTTTGACAAGAGTGCAGCAGACTCTGTCAAACGCCTTGGAAATATCCAAAGCGATTACCTTACTTTCGCCAAAATGGTGAATGGAACGGCACCATTTTTCCGATAACAGAGCTAGTAAGTCTAAATATTTGACAAGATGGTAATTTACCATACTCTCCATAACTTTGGAAAGTGCCGAACAAATTGCAATTGGACGGTAATTTTCAGGGTTATTAGCCATTCCTTTTTTAAGGAATTGGCGTTACGTTAGCAACTTTTCAGCAGGCTGGAAATTCCGCAGCATGGCATTAAGTGCTGATAAGATTTGCTAAGGGACGTGCTAGCGTCGAAGAGCACTGCTTCAAGACCAGTGTTGGTATACCATCCGGCCCAGGAGACATGTTTATGTCGAGAACCCTTTTAACAGCTCGAGCCCGAATAAATATTCTAGGCATAGTTACGGATACTTTTCCGAGCTCGGGTAGTGGTTGACTGCTAGCTGGTAGGTGAGAATTATTAGCAAATAATTCGGCAAAACAATTTGCCTTATCAACCGGGTCCGTGAATGATCGGCCATCCTTAAAAAAGGGTTGTATTGAAGAACTAGCATTAACCCGTACTCTTTTAACGAATGACCAGAAGCTTTTACTACCCTGGGGAGCAGCAAGAACTTCAGTACGAAGACGTTGCTCGTGAAGAGTTTTTTCCCGTCTAAGTACTTTGGCCCACGAAGACCTTGGTATTTTGCGTAGCAATTCAGTACCAGCGTTTTTATTTTTACCACAATGATGTTGAAAGGATACACCGCCTTTTATTCGGACCTTATTTTCTCATTTGTGAAAATGGGGATCGCCACGAGAAGCCTGAGGAAGAGTAATTTCTGGTATTAAACTCTTAATTAGACCAAATTTCAATACAGAAGTGAAATTTATTTTAGAGTTTTATACGATTTAAAGTGCTTTTAAGAAAACTGCTTTATATGGGATCTATGGTAAGTTATGAACCGATTATCACAAAATTGCATGGAGTTATTTCATATAAAGCTAAATTTGACAAAATTTTAACCCAATATCTATATTTCTACGGGTTAAGGCATATTTAAATGAATTCCCAGGGTGGGCTTTATATGGGGGCTATGGTAAATAATAGACCAATCTTAACGAAATTTGACTCTGTGATTTCTAGTTTAATAAAACTATGACATACCAAATTTTACTTTTGTCAAATCTAAAAATAAATACATTTTAATTGGCCTTAAAAGGAAATAAAAACATTTTCCAAAAAAAAAGGCAAGTCCTACCATATGATACCCAACACCACAGTACCCTATTTGGGATCCACGGCCACGGGCCCACCAGAACAAAATTATTTTATTAGGTAAAGATTAATGTAACAGTTCTTTATGTCGAATATTATTGAGATTTCTTCATCTAAATGAGACTAGTTTGCCTTTAAGTGATTGTAGGATGGGGGTTAATATGGGGCCTATGGGTTATTTTGGACCTTTCAGCGAAGCATTTTGTTAATTTTTTGATATTTTTTTTAAATTTAATATTTTTCAAGTTTTTCAGTTTTTGAAACATTTATATTTCTTATTTGTAAAAAGGTTTTGTTTTGAATTATTTTAGTTTCAATGATGGGTTCTAACTTATTATTAGTGATTTCGTTTAGGTGGTGTTTATATTCAACAAGTAAGAGTGCTATATTCGGCTGTGCCGAATCTTATATACCCTTCACCATGGTGCAATAAGAACAAAAAATTATGTGAACACCATTCTTAAGATACAAATAATTATATTTTGTGCCACGCCCACTTATCCAAACCGTCCACATTATGTCGGATGTTGTGTTTTAACAACCAATTTTTTGGGAAATATGTTCTACTAAAAATTGCCGATGTTTTGATACATAAGTCGTTTCCATAGGTCATATGGCAGCCCTAAAATGTAGGATTGTATACAAATTTTGATGTTTTTTAGCCCATTTTTGGAGTATTTTGCTAATAAATTGCCCATTATCTAACCGATTTGATTGTTTTATATACCGGCGTGTTAAGGAATAATTTAATTACATTTATATACACTTGTATATATTTTAACAAACTTAATTATAAACAAGTAAGAGTGCTATATTCGGCTGTGCCGAATCTTATATACCCTTCACCATTGTGCGTAAATATTTTTTTTTAAATAAGAGACAACCGGTTTTGAACTTCGCTTTTCGTAAGGGCCCAGAATATATATACTTTATAGGGTGTAGGATCAATATTGTAGAAATTACAGTTATACATATATACCTTTTTTACCTTCGGTGAAGGGTATAAAAAGAGTAATTTTCGGGAAGTTAGGGGTCTAATCACCTCTGCATACGATAGCCACTGGCGTATCGAATGAAAACTCGATAAATGTAATGTCGAGTTACTCGATGTCGAAAGGTATTATTTCAAATTCAATACATTTCATTCGATATCGAGTTTCAAGATACCAAAATAAATAATTTCGATGGATTTTGCTCGATATCGTATGCGGTGATTAGACCCCAGTATTTCGGTTATAACTCATACAAATTTCCGACATTTTGGTATATAAGTCATATACATAGGGCATATGGCAGCCCTAAAATTTAGGTTTTTATAAAAATGTTGATGTTTTTTAGCCCATTTTTGGAGTATTTTGCTCATAAATTACCCATTGTCTAACCGATTTGATATTTTTTAATAGGAAGAATTTTACCATTTACTTAAGTTATATTTATATATGTATAAACATTTATATATACCTGTATACATATATTTTAACAAAGTTAATTATAATAAAAAGAGTAATTTTTGGGGATTCAGTATTTCGGTTGTAACTCAGCCATTTTATAACCGATTTGGCAAATTTATATACCGACGTGTTGAAGAAGAAATTTACCATTTACTTTAGTTATAAAACTTGGACTCGGGGAGATCTATGGTTCCCGAAAGTGGGTATTTAAAAAAAATTTATTTTTGTCATAACTTTTTTGTATCTGAACCGATTTTCCCGAGTTTTTTATAAAATATGTTCTACTTAATTAATTTCCGATATTTTGATATATAAGTCATACCCATAGGACATATGGCAGCCCTAAAATTTTGGTTTTATACAATTTTTAATTTTTTTTGTATGGGAGGTACCACGCCCACTTCTCCAATCCCGCCCACATTTTGTAGAATGGTGTGTATTGGCAACCTTAATGTGTGTAGCTAATTTGGAAACTTTGGCTTTTGCCGTTCCCCAGATATACAGCAAAAAGTAATAAAAATACAACAAACACAAGGGATTTTTGGAAAAAATTAGAGGTAGTCGTGGTTTTTTGGTCATATCTCAGCCATTTGTGGACCGATCTGGCTGAATTTCAATATCAAAATTATAATAAGAATACCTGACATAAAGATACCCCAACCAAGTCCCCATCATATCTGGGGGCTTTGGAATAGCCATTTCAACAGACAGACGGACAGACGGACAACCGGATTTGAACTTCGCTTTTCATAAGGACCCAGAATATATATACTTTATAGGGTGTAGGATCCATATTGTAGAAATTACAAACGGAATGACAAAGTTATATATACCCTTTCTACCTTCGGTGAAGGGTATAAAAATAAAAATGAGTAATTTTTGGGAATTCAGTATTTTGGTTATAACTCAGCCATTTATTATCCGAGTGTGTATTTGTTTGTGGAAAATATTTTTGGCAAAGGCAACCAGCCAAAGTGTCTGTTGCATTTTTTGTAGGAAAAAATTATTGGAAAAAAATTTAAAGAACTGCACATATCGTCATCTTAAATGCAGAATAACATAACATTTCATAAGTTTACATGCAAAGCAAAAAACTTTGTAAAATGTTAATTATTTGAAATTTAAAATCAATTTTAAATATTTCAGATAAAAATGCGATAACCCATATATTTTTGAAGTAAAAATATAATTTTATTATTTTTTAAGATGTGTTATTATATATTAATTTGTATTTTTTAGAAACAAAAAGACATATCGTACGAGAAAGTATATTAGTATTAAGTGAAACAAACATATAATATATTAAATTATTAAATATTTGTGTTAATTTACCGGAAAAATAGAATATATATATATATATATATATATGTATATATCTAAATATGTGATAATCGCGCGATTAATATGTAGCATCATAAGGATTGCGTTGACATGGTAAAATAAGTTTGCTTTTCTGTTGCAGCGCAGGCAGTAATGCATTTAACAATGTGGAGAACTTATATTGTTATAGATATTATGACATACCTATTATGTATAATTTTTTTTATTGATTTTAATTACTAATAAGTAGTGGTTTAAACCAAAATATGTACTTCATTAAATTTAGCTATGAATTGATTTTAAACATACATCTTTTTCATTCTAATCTAAACGTATTTTGATCTCCATAAAATGAATTATCTTAATGAATTTTTTTTTACAATGAACAAATTTTGCAAATAAATATTTGACTCATATTCATTCGTACCTATTTGTCTCCAGTTCACGAATTATTTCAAAATAACTCTGCATCATATGCTTTCAACGCTAATGCAACAAGTTAATTTTAATTAGGTAATTTCTGAAAAATATAAAGAAGAAGGAAAGAGTAGTCCAACTAAGAGTAGTTGTTGATAGCAGCTCCCGTATTAAGTAAACGTAAATGTTGGACAATGTAGTACTTCTCCAAAGAAAGATATTATTAGAATTTAATAAAGCTGAAGAATTAACAAAATATAGCTAAACAGTCTATATTCCACTACTTAATAAAAAATTAAAAAATGTGTTTATTCTAAAAATTTATGAAAATTGTCTTTTTTAAGGAAATTGATGAAGGGCCACTTGGAAGAATGCAATTCTAACACAAGAAACCCCGAAAATTTTAAATAAACTAATAAAAAAATTTCTTTTGTATTATAAACTTTATATTTTATGGTCCCATACAGATTTATTATAGGGAAGTTCGACTATATTTAATTTTATTAAATTGGAAATACATACATACATATATAAACTCAAAAATCTAAGGACCTGCAGATGTTGTCATTTATTCTTGGAAATTCTTAGCGTTTGGGAGTGCAATGGGGTAGGCTACAAAATTTCAAAATTACTAACGGTTCGGTTCTTTTAATTTTACAGCACTTTTTTATTTTTTCTTATGCTATACTGAAAATTATTATTATTAATTAGTTTATATATGTATGTATGTATGTATTTCCTTTTAGGTATGTCATAATATCTATAACAATATAAGTTCTCCACATTGTTTAATGCATTACTGCCTGCGCTGCATCATAAAAGCAAACTTATTTTACCAAGTCAACGCAATCCTTACACGCAGGCTCCAAATGGTGAACATTAACACTAACATCATGTTAGGTGTAGCCTCCTCATGTTAGTGTTTTGTTTGTGTTTTAACAGCGTTGTTAAGCAATCTGTCTTGAAAGCTATTTTATAACATAACTTGACGTTTAAGTTTGACAGACAGATTTTTTTGTTGTTTTTTATTAACTTTTTTATACAACTTGTCAATAATACGCGCGTGGCTGATAAATAATTAAAATTAAAGACGCTACGGTAGCAAAAAAAAAAATATAACAAGTACGTTAATATTTAATATTGTTATTTTTAGCGATGTATAATATGTTTAAGCGCTAAACTTTTTCTTCGCTATAAATATAACACACAACCTGTCTTTAGTTTATTTTTAAACTTATGTTGTAAGATATTTACGTGTTCTCCACCTAAAACACATTGGCAATTTGACGAAGTTATTCTGCCGGCGTTATTGCTTGTGTTAAGACATCACAAATTGCACGTGTGGCCGTAGGGTTATGATGCTACATATTAATCGCGCGATTATCACATATTCAGATATATACATATATATATATATATTCTATTTTTCCGGTAATTAAACACAAATATTTAATAATTTTATAATATATTAATATGTTTGTTTCATAGCTGCGTATTACGAATATTTTTATTACAAATATTTGTTAAAACTAAATAAATATAAATTTTATCAGAATATGAAGAATAAAAATTAACAAAAATCATCTGATATCGTTAATCACATAACTGAAATCCGACTTTGTTAACTTGAAATTAAATATTTCAAATTTTGTTTTATTTGCTTGTTGGCCAAGTTTAATCATATTTCAATTCCATGAATTCAAATCAATTTACGATAATTAATTAATAAGATTAAGATATATGAAATTTTGTTATTTAATATACAAATTAACAAAATTTTTTGTAGAAAAATCGACTTAAAAAAATTTTAAATATTTTTCTCTGATTTGATTCAAATAAAAATATTCGTTTTTTTCAAAATTCATTAAAAAATTTACAAATAATTTTATTCAACACAAAAAACTTCCAAATAGTTTTATTTAAAAAAAAAATTGTAAATAAATTAATTCAAGAAAAAAACTTCCAAATAATATTATTTGAAAAAAAAAAATTATAAATACTTTGATTTTTTATAAAGAAAAAGAAAGTTGTCAATTTTTTTCAATATTTTAAATAAAAAGTTGTACAAAAAATACATAAAATTATTGTATAATAGATAATTAAACTTTTTGTGTAAATCAAAATGAGTTCGTGTGAAGAAGATTTCTCAAGCGACGACATTGAAAACGATCCTTCTTATATACCGGAAAAACAAAGTCGAAGAAGAAAAATAATAAATAAATATTTTGAAATAAAAGAAGTAACGAAACTGTAAAATCAAGCTACTATGTACGAGCATTAAAGGTGTTCTTATTTGTATGGCAAAACTTAAAAGTGTTTCGATTCCAGTTCGCTAGGCAGATTTTTGTTCCTTTATATTAAAAAAGTAAAATTTGGAGCGAACACCTTTAATGTAGGTATAAGTTACCGCGTAAAAAAAAATGTTGTATGTAATTTAAATTTTACAAACAACGTTTAAAGACCACGAAAGTAGGATTAAATTTGGAATCTTCTATAATCGATTATATGATCCGACAAAAAAAAACTTTAAAAAATCGATCCGAAAAAGCATGAACGTATTGTTGATATTGTTCTCAAAACTCAAATATACATATGTATGTTTACTGAAACAGACGAGCGTTTCTAGAGCTGCTGCACAAATGTTATTTCTACCTAGGAAACAACTTACAAGGCATTTATGCAGTCAAATTACTTTTAAATATTAAGTTTGGAATATGCGTATGTAATGATTTTTTGCTAAATAAATAAATTACAAAAGCTTAAATTATTGTTTCATTTGCTAGTAGTCCGTAGCCGTTTTTTAACTTTTTATATTTATTATTTATGATACATATGCATAAGTTCATATTTATTTGGGAAACAATTTCAGATTAAGGAAAAGGACAAAGTCGAGGCTTCAGGCGAAACGTGCTTAAAAACTTTTCGAAGTTCAACAAAAACGAATTCAAATTTTCTTAGTCACCTCAAAAAATGTAATTGCGAGAAATACCATGAATACTAAAATCTTGTCATCAAAAAAAAGATAAAAAAAGTGAATTTGCAAAAAAAATCCTTTTTTTATAGCTGATACAATGAGCCCCATCTCAATAGTTGAAAGAAAATCGTTTCAAAATTTATTTAAAAATGAAAAATTGCCATGTAGAACAACAATGGCAAGTTTAATTGAAAAGCAATATTGTCAATATATAGAGGTTGCAAAAGAAAAAATCAAAAAATCAAAGTTTATTTGCACAACAGCTGATATTTGGAGCGCGGGCATAAAAAGTTTTTTCGGATATACTGCTCATATAATAAATGAAGACTTGATGGAAAAAGAATCATTTATTTTATCATGTAAACGTTTCAAAAGTCCACATACTTTTATTAAGATCGCAGAGATAATAACTCAAATTAATCTAATATTTGAAATTGAATCAAAGCAAATTGTAGCTACTGTTACGGACAACGCTTCAAACTTTGTTAAAGCTTTTAAAGAATTCGGAGTTACGGCAGATAGCGACTTTTTTGAGGATATAAATATTGAAAATGATAAAATTGAACTCTCAAAACATATAAGATGTGCTTCTCATACTCTTAATTTAGTTGGGACATCGGACTATATAAAAATATTGAAAAAATTAAACTTTGCAGAAAATCATTTTAAGGTAATTTTAAGTTATTATCTTAACGGAATTTTTATAGCCACACCACAATAGGGGAAAGCGATTTATTTATTTGTGCTGATGCCTATAACATCTATTAAACCAGATTAATATACATATGTATATCGATACACTAAAAAGCATGTTAAGACAATTTTTTGGTATGGACATACAATTTGGTGACAAGCGATATAGATGAAGATATATATCTAGATATTATTTGGCACAAGGAATTTTGTATACATCATTCTGGTCTCTTAATACTGTGGTGTAGGGTATCATGGTCGGGCCTTACCGACTTTACTTTCTTACTTGATTTACTTTATAATCTTTAATATTATAGACTATTGGCAAATGCAATGATATATGGAACAAATGCAGCAGACCCAAAACCTTCGAAACCATTTCTAAAATTTTACAAAATGGAAATTTTTTAACACCTACGGTTACAAGATGGAATTCGTTATATGATTCTGTAAAAAGATTGCTTTAATTTGAAAATAAGCTGGAAGACGTTTGTAAAGCTCTTAGTATATCGTCTTTTACAAGCATAGATATTCAATATCTTAAAAATTACGTATTGTTAATGGAGCCCATTTCATTGGCAATTGACTTTTTACAGTCTGAAGGAGTATTTTATGGGTTTTTGCTGCCTACGTTAATTACAATAATACTTAAACTTCGAAAAATTGTGTTGAACGAATGTAGCGTTATCAATGAAAATATTCTGAACGAGCTTCTTGACTGTATCCATCGCCGCTTTAATGATTTTTTTTCGTTAAATGAAAGTTCACATGACGCAATAATAGCATCCGTAAGTCACCCAGAAGTAAAATTAAAATGGTATAACATTATTTCTGAGACAACTCATCTAAACAAATGCAATATACATGAAATCGTAATTTCTGAAATGAACAAAGTAATAGTTGCACAAAATGTGCAACAGAATTGTGATGTTAAACAATGTGCGTCATTTTTAGAGTATGGAACAGGTAACTTAATTATCAATAATAAATTTTTGACATGCTTAAACTTTCACATGCTTTAAAAAAACTTTTATCTTCACACTTGTATCGTTAAATTTGAAACAAACTGTGTCCCCTTATAAACAAGTCAGCCTGATTACCGCTGGCGTATACGCCAGAAGTGTTTTTTTAAGTAGATTAAAGTGTTAAAGAAAAATTCCCCGAAAGTTTTCTCAATTCTTTTTTAAATGATGTTTTCTTTGTTTCTAGATGCAAATGAAAAGGTTATTACACCATCTGAAAATGAACTATTATCATTCATATCTCTGCGATATTGATGTATCTTTAAAAAACTTAAAGAAATATCCGAGAATCTATGAAATTTTTTTAAAATATAACACACCAATTACATCTTCAGTACCAGTCGAGAGACTTTTTTCACTAGCAGGATTATTGAATAGCCCAAGGAGAAATTCTTTAACTGATGAACAGTTAAAAATAGTAAAATAAAATAATTTGATAAAAAAATTTTGGAATAAAAAATTTAATATTTTTTTTTTGAATATCATGTATTCAAAAATTTATAATTTAAATATTTTTAAATTTTTTATAGTTTGTTTGAATAAAATCATTTAGCTTGTAATGGCAGCCACACAAACTCTCTTGCAAAAACTCTGCACGTTCTTAACGTAAAGAATATCTACTACTCAACTATAGACAGAGTTTTTCAAGGATACCAGATTTTTGCAGCCAATTGACCACTCCAACAACACCAGGAGACGTGCACAGGGAAGATTTAAAATAAGCCATTTTTCTAAAGAATATGGCAGAAGTACTCTCTCTGTAATTTTGCCCAAAACCTTCAATCTACTGCCAACCAACATAATTAATACGTCTAATGAAAAGAAAAGAACTCACCTAATCAAACAGTACTTCATAAGTTTGCAATAAATAAAATTTGTAAGATATCTACATATGAATGAATTATATTGAAGTTTAATAAGTAAATTGTATTTAATATTTTCTAATATAGTTTTTTTTATTATTTTATTATTATTTGTATTTAATTTCTTTATGCTCTACTTATCTCTGATTAAAAGAATATTAGCAACTAGTAATCTCTGCAGCCAAGCTTTAAAGCTTTGCGGATCCTACTGGAATATGAATTGTTAAATAAAATAAAATTGAATAAAATTAAAAAAAAAAAAAATATATATAATAACATCTTAAAAAATAATAAAAAATTATATGTTTACTTCAAAAATATATGGGTTATCGCATTTGTATCTAAAATATTTAAAATTGATTTTAAATCTCAAATAATTAACATTTTACAAAGTTTTTTGCTTTGCATGTAAACTTATTAAATGTTATATTATTCTGCATTTAAGATGACGATATGTGCAGTTCTTTTAATTTTTTTCCAATAATTTATGCCTGCGAAAAAGCAACACATACATTTTGGTTCACCACGGTGCTGCAGCAAACAAATAATTTTACAAAACAAAACACACACACATGCTTTCGCGGTGCCCAGCGGGAAAAATTGCCAGCGCTTTCACTTTGCAGGCCTTAAAGAATGTTTACAACTGTATTTTTAATAAACTTTTACTTATTCCACTCTGTATTATTTTAAAAGTTCTTTTAGAATAGTTTTTATTAAATTTTTTGGAAATTAAGATTTTCTATTCTAAGATAAGGCCTGTCGAAATCGTTTTATTAGTAGCTATTTTGGAATTTGTAGCAAGTTTAATTATTAAATTACTCACTTCACATTATTAGCAACAACAATAACACTGGGATAAAGCTTTATTCTTAATTATTTTTAGAAGACCTTTAAAGTAGATGCAAGAAGACAAGGCTTTGGTATCCAATGACATACTGTGTAAATTAGAAATACAGTTGGAATGCGACTGGAAAACTTTATATCGCCAATAAGGCATTCTATAAGGCCTCTTTACTTCTTCATTTTCCCGCTGTTAATGGTCGGGCAAATCGCGTTTTTTTTCTTTATGAGGAATTTGAATGTGAATTTTTTTAAATTTTTCATATCTGACAAATTCACATATGAATTTTTTTGTTTGCTCATTTTTCATGAATGAAGAAAATAAATCTGCATCTTTCCGACATCAATGACTTGCAAGCGTTTGTTGTCTAAAACCAACTTATAGGTACTTACCAAAGAAACAGTCGCCACCGATCAGGAACTGTTGCCATAATCCTTTGAAATACTATCCATACATTCAGGCTTGTCACAGAAATCAATTCCGATTAAAAGTGATTTCGTTTTATGTCATGAAATATTTTACACAAAAACACAATTTTAATGAGAAATGTACATACATACATACATACATATGTACATATCGCACTTGTTCCTCTAAAGGCCATCTCAAAATTTACACATTTTCAATTTTTGCAGGACAATTATAAACAGTAGTCATATCTACCCACTGTAAAAATCTAAGTTCAATTTTTCCAGTAGTTTGCCAAAAATAGAAGATAGAAGGAATAAGTTTTCAAATTAATCATAAACGATTTTGAAATCGATTTTGAGGTTCGCTTAATCGATTTCAAAAATAAAAAAAGTCGATCGAAAAATCGAAAATCGATTTTGGAATCCATTTACCATTCCCTACTACATATGTGTTTTTGAACAGGTTTTCAGGAGAGCGAAATAACTTTTTATCCTTTTATGATACTTAATTGACATCAATGATTCCCGGGTATATTTACTGAAATACTGCGTTGAAAGAAATTCGGATTTAATATCTGTTATAGAGACTAAACACATATGTAGCACTTGTTGCAGGGATATTTTGTATACAACTTCTAAGCCCACTAAGGTATCGCAAAACCGCTTAGACATACATATGTAGATATGTAGCATAACCAAAAGAGATTCAAAATGGTGCAAAAAAAGTTCTCAAAATAACACGACGATATGCTACTTAAAAAAGATGTAATCCAAAATGCAAATTAAATCAAATATCTTTATTTGATTTGAATTTTTAAATGAAAACATTAAATTTTAAGATTTCTGTTCTTAATTTCAAATGCCAGCACTTAAAGAAGAAATTCTAGAGGTTTTTTGCAAAAAAACAGATGTACCAATTTTAGATTCGATGAATTGAAATACGACCGTTTTGTTCACAAAATGAAATTAGTTGTAAGTTTACATATGATAAAATTACGGACCAAGTACACAATACCGTGGTACAATTAAATCTATGCCTTATAATCCACAAACAGCGTGCATTTAAAGAAGTAGAGTAGGTATAAGCGATTAATACTAATTCTTTTTTATGCAGAAACGATTGTTTCTAGTGTTTAGTTAAACTGGGATCGACAAATGCAAAACCAACAAGTACCTACATACATATTTCACTTAAATACGACCATGGTGAATAATAAACCATTTTAAAATCGAATCAGCTATGGATAGTTTTATTGATCGGGAGCCTCAATAATTACTCGACCATATACATAAGTACATAAGTCTGCATTTTTTAATTGCAAAATATAAACCAAATTTTTGTTGCAATTTGCGAATAGATTAGTTTTAAAAGATTTCATATGCTCCATTATGCACAATAAATTAATAGTGCAATTGTTTAAATATGATCGCACAAGGTAGTATGTACATACATAAGTACATTCAGCACAATACGATCATGTGTGCAAAGAATTTGTATGGATGTCTGCACAATGCTCTACAGCGATAGATGCCTAATTAAAACAATAATTAAATGTGCAACATGACCTCTGAATGCGGACGTGTCAAGCGGAACCGTTGCGCCAAAATGCAACCAAGGATGTGCAACTATTATCAACACGCAAGGTGTTGCCTGAAATAGAAGCAACAAACAGCTAACCCTCCAAAGTACTAAACAACAAAACCAACCAATCACTCACTGCAGTCACGACACCATAAAAGAAGCAAATATATTCGGATTAAAAACAAATACATACTTTTCTAAAGATCATTTGCAGCAACAACTGCAATACAGTTTAAGTAATCTTTACGTTTCACTTCCTGAATGAGCAATGAGGACAAATACACTACAGTATAACTTCTGTAATACATATTGCAAATATATAGTTGCGTTCCAACACATTTAAAAAATAAAAACAGAATAGCAGCTATATTTGAAGTTTAAAAAATGTTTATTACAAAAAAAAGAAAATATAATTGTTGTACAAGAAAAACTTAACCATTACATACAAATTCGCTGCCCGTTGGTAAGCACATAAATAAATTTTACTTTCCATTTGATTCTGCAGCGGCTGGTGGTAAGTCTTTAACGCCCGTTGATCCAAAACCTTTGTCTGCCCTTTTAGTATCATCTAATTTATCAACTTGTTCCAGTTCTGGGTAAAAGATGCGTTCGCATATTAACTGAGCAATTCTATATCCGCGTTTTATTTCAAAATCTTCTTGGGAATGATTAAATAGAACAACTCCTAAATTACCGCGGTAATCTTCATCTATAACGCCAGCGCCAACATCGATAAAGTTTTTAACAGCCAGACCTGAACGGGGTGCTACTCTGCCGTACGAACCATTGGGCACTTCTACTTGTATGTCAGTCTTGGCAACAGCTTTACCACGTGCTGGTACAATAAGATCATAAGCGCTGCGTAAATCATATCCAGCAGCACGTTCCGATCCCCTTACAGGCTCAAAAGCCTCCTCAGTAAGCTTCGCCCAACGCATTATACACTTGCCATCAACTTTCATTTTCTTAGCTGCTGGTTCTTCGTTTTCAATTAATTTCTCTACAGGTTGCATCTAACACGTAGAAGAGAAAATTATAAATATTTTTAAACAAAGAAATTAGCATATTATACCCTTACATACAACGAAATATTTCCGCTTCGAAAGTGAGTCCTGTGGTAGGCTGTAAACAAAAAAATGTATTTGCGAAAATTTGGCGGTCAAAGCTTCTGGTCTAAAAGCGTTGCCAACTGTTCTTAACTCCACGTCTCCACCTAACATGGAATGGAATTAGAACATGAAGTTACATGACGCTTACATTTGCCAGTACTTGCAAGGCACAATTTTCCAACTGTCTAGAAATTTTTACAGACAGTAACTACCCGTCTTCGCTATCAATCAACTTGGTAAGGACAGCATGTCGCACATGAATTTTGCTATGGTAGACTGTTCATGTTCGTATTTTGTTCATGTGCTGCCATCGTTGCCTAAAAATATGTCTGAGTAACCATAATCGCCACGATGTCGCTTACAATATAATTTTCTTTCTACAACAACACAACCAAAAAAATAAACAAGCAAAAATCAGAACATGAACATCAAGACGCAAGGTACATTAACACAAGGTAGACTCATTTGGGAGTGTAGACATGCTGCTCTTTAAAAATAACCAGCTTGTCAAAATTGTCTTTATATAAAACAAAAACAATTTAACGCACACATGTAAAAATGTTGGCTCATATACACGAAATTTGACAATTGGTTTTGCGCCAACGCGTCTGCCTTGTGTATATGTGTCATGTCAACACGCATTCGCCACGTACAAGAACATGAAAATATTAATACCGTTGCTCTACCGGCGTTACATGAGGTCTTCACCTGAGATAATATCTGATATAATATTTGAGAGAACGTCGGCAGAATGAGAGAACAAATTTCTTCATGTTAATCCTAATCTTACATGTAGTCTACAACAGACATGAAATGCTTAACATTAACACTAACATGATGTTAGTGTTAAGTATAGACTCATCATGTTAGAGTTTTTCTCATGTTTTAACACGGCTGTTAAGCCATGTGTTTTAACAACTCTTTTATAACATAAAATGACGTTTAAGCTTGACAGAAGTCATTTTGTTGCTTTTTTTTCATTTCACACACACTATTGTTTGGAATATGCTTCGACGACAATCAAAAAATAGTGAAATTTCTTAACATTAACATGAGTACTATACTCCACCATTAACATATTAAAAATACAACATGGAGTCTTAACATCATGTTTTAACAGCATTTCATGTCAGTTGTAGACTCGGTGTTAAACAAGGGGAACACGTATGTTATAAGATTTCATAATCGAATGATTCTCGTACAGTAAACTTGTGTCGTTTTTATTATTTTTTTCTATTTTTTTAGTTACAAATATTGTTTTTTTTAACATTTATCACAAGATTTTCACTATTTGCACTAAAAAATTAAACAATTTAATAAATGCGTCGTTTTTTTTTTTTTGTTTTATATGTATATATAGATATGTGTGTATGTATGTATGTGTATTTTTGACAGCTCATCTTATAAGATAGTTGTTATAAGATTTCTCATAACAACTGTCTCATAATATTTATTATAATATTAATATTAACACTATTTGAGAGTCTACACGTAAGATAATACTCTCTGATATTGAATTTGACGTTTACTGATAAAAAAATCTTATATCTTATCTCACGTGGAGACCCTGTGTTATGTTCATGTCTTGTTCAATTCGATAGCTCAGGAATAAGTACCCTACAAGAACAATGACAGTCATTTGATGCATCATCTGATAGGCATTGCTGATGTGTTTATACATCAGAAGCTTCTATCATTTTATTAAGGGCAATATGAAAAAACTGATGTAAACATTCGTGTACGTGTGACATTTTTCCCACTCATACTTGTGAACTTGAATATATATACATACGAGAATTTAATACAAAATTGCGAGTGTGCTAGTTTATAACATGCAGTCTACAACTGATATAAAATGTTTAACATTAACACTAATATGATGTTAGTGTTAAGTATATACTCATCATGTTAGAGGTTTTCTCATGTTATAACGCTTTTATAACATCATTTTATAACAGCAAATCATGTCAGTTGTAGACGTGGAGTAAGTTTTGTATGTGTTAGTTCACATCAGCAATTTCTTGTAGGGTAGTCTGGGTTCACACTATGAAAGTTTTCTTTCAGAAAGTCTGAGTTTATTTGTGAGAGAGGAGAAAAGAAAAGCATGTTCTCTTCCCCTCTCACCAATAAACTCAGACTTTCTGAAAGAAAACTTTCATCGTGTGATCCCAGACTACGTCTACAACAGGCATAAAATGCTTAACATTAACACTAATATGATGTTAGTTTAACATGGGGTCTTCACCTGAGATAATATCTGTGGTGCGATTCTGTAATTAATTTAAACAATAGTTGTCATTGTTAAAAAATTTAACAAGCAAATTAACGATATTGCTATTCTGTAACATTTTAAACAACACTTGTTATCGTAAAGTCAGCTGTTTGTGTTAAGTAAACGACAACTTTTTAGTGTTGTTTATTTATTGTTAAATGTCAAAAAAATAAAAAAAATTAGTTTAAAGAAATAATATAACTTGTAAATGGCAATTATGCCCAATTTTCGGTATAGTATTTAAATCTATCAGGTATGTTCTAGGTTTAGACTCGAATTGAAAACGAAAAATTTTTTGAATTCGCATAAGTCACAAATTGGTGTTCTCAAATCCGCATGTTTTTGTGTATTCGAAGTTTTTGTTCGAAAAAACTTTTGTTGAACTAAAGATCGCTAATTTGCTAACCGAAGCATGATAGCAATGTCTAATATTTTCTAAAAATCGTGATAGCTGTAAAGAATCACAAAAAAAAACGCTAACATGGCTAAAATTCTCGAAAAATTGCAATCTTTTAAACAAACACTAAAATTTATTTGAAATCTCTAAATAGGTTAAAAAAAGAAAATGTCGGAAAATAACAAAAAAATTGCAAAAATAGCGAAAATTCGCGAAATTTTTTAATATTTCAAACCAGCCATAAAATTGATTTAAAGTCCCTAAAACTAGAAGGAATGGCAAAAAATCGGTAAAAATTGCTAAATTCAAGGAAATTCGCAAAAATTTGCTAACAGCAGCATGATAGCAAAGTCAACTATTTATTATAAATCGTTAAAGCTGTAAAGAATCAGAAAACTTACACGACCAAATCGCTTATATCGCGAACATGGCTGAAATTCGCGAAAAATTGCATAATTTGAAACAAACCCAAAACTCTTAGTTTTTTAGTTTAGTTTCGCTAAATCGATTAAAGAAACAAATTGTCTGAAAATAACATAAAAATCGTTAAAAAAAAATTTGGTATAATTACATCGAAATCAATGAAAAAGTCGACTTTAAATTAAGGGTTAGTAAGGGCCTATTGCGTTTTAGATAACGATATATTTTTGATTAAATTGGATTAAGAAGATTTTAAGCTAAAAGCAATATTAATTTTTTTGTTAAAAATGTTATCACATATTACAATAAAAGTCGATTCGGTTTACTTTCACCAACCCATATCTACTCTAATTGAAAACGAATAAAAACATGTGGATGTGAAATGCAGAACACCAATAATGCTAAAGTAATTCACTTTCGAGTGGATTCGGATTCTAGAACACACCCGTATATTAAGTTAATTTTCATAACAAACTTAAATCGTATTTAAAACAGATTGGTTTTTTGAGTTTTATTTGAAAAGTCTTATTTAATTAAGATAAAAGTATGGTAGCACTACTAAATACAAAAAAAAAATATAAAAAAGTTATCTACAAGGGGGTCTGAAAAAACAGCTGACTGTTAATGCTTTGCCTGTTGTTGTTGTATTGTTGTAATATTGAGGCCACCTTGCTAAAATATTACAATGTACCCTACAAGAAATGCATAACCAAAACTAAAAAAATTACTAAAGCAGACCATACACGATTCAATTCAATTGTCAACTGAGTCGGTTGTTGTCCAAATCAAAGCGTGTATGGCCTTGTCAGTTGATTAGTTTGACGGTTGTCGAGTTGGTTGAAGAAAAATCAAAAGATTTTGATTTTTTCAAGTTGACTCCAAGTCTTTCAATTCGATTGTACTGTGTGTGCTTAAGTCTCTTGATCAGCTGTCAAAATTTATGTTTGTAATTTTTTTTTGCAAAGAAAAAGTGAAATATTTTTAAAATTGTCTTTAATTTCAATAACATTTTAAATAAAAAAATGACATTGGTGGCAAACATGGATACTTGGAGAGAAAATAAATTTTTGTAAAATTGTAAAAAAAAATCTAAATTTGACAGTTGAATTAAAATCTTTCAATTCAGTTGAAGAAGTGTGTGGCCAAGTATCAATTCAGTTGAAAGACTCAGTTGACAATTGAATTGAAAAGTGTATGGGGCGCATAACACACTTGCAACAATTTTACATTAGTTGTTCCACTCTAACATATATGTTAGAATGGTACAACTAACAATTTCAAAATAATGCCAATATATTAATATATTTTTGTCATACGCGTGTAAAAATTTGTGAATTTCTTAAATTTAATATTTGCGATTGATATTAAAGAAAAAAAACTAATTAAACGCAAGGTGAAGTGAACAACAAAATTACCCCCTAAATTTATAATTTGTAACTAAAGTAGTGAGTAAAAAATTACTATAAACAAAGTGACACCGCCAAAAAGATGTAATCAGAATGCTAGTGGTAGAGGGCGTACTGATGGCGGCTTCAGAGGACGTGGTTCTGGATTAACAGGAAACAACAAGGTCGTTTTGAAAGGAGTGCTCGTTCAACAGGTAGCGGTCATTCGGGTGGTGGCTTTGGCCAGGATAATCGTTTAAGATTTGGTGCAGATAATTAAGGAACCAAAAAAATTATTAAAAATCCTGATGGCTTTTCAAGTATGTATTTAATTTTTTGCACACAAATTGTTAACAAAATAATATGTCTTTTTAAGATCTACGATTAATTAATTGGGCACACATATGTTTACCTACATTTCCAGACCCATGGAAGAAGTGGAACGTTAAAGAGCAGCCACAGAAATAATGGTACGTGGTTTTTACTTTTCTGAAATTTAATACTAATGCACTTCGATTATATTTTTTTAATAAAAAATTTAATTTAAAATGAAAATTAAAAAAAAGTGTTTTTTTATAAAGGTTAGTATAAACCAATTTTTACGTTATAAATAACAAGTTAGTGATAACCAATATTTACGTTATGACTAACTAGTTAGCATTAACCACTATTTTGGTTATCATTGACTAATAAAAAGCAGCAGAGTAAGCAGTACAGATATATGTTCCGTAGTCGAGTGGAATTCATTAGTTAGAAAGGGAGGCAAAATCACATGTACACAAGAGTTTCGGTTAGTTTTTTCATTTTGCTCTTAATAAACTAATAGAAACTTTACCCAATATATTGGTCAACACTACCGGTCATATAAATAGTAAAATGACCGGTAGTCTTCTTGTTGGGTATTTCTTGTAGGGTTATTATGTCATTTTTTTGACAGTGATGCCACTTGACGTTAATTTTTATCTATGTTGTTAACAACAATCTACAGAATCACATAACATGTAGTCTACAACAGACATGAAATGCTTAACATAAACACTAACATGATGTTAGTGTTAAGTATAGACTCATCATGTTAGAGTTTTTCTCATGTTTTAACACGGCTGTTAAGCCATGTGTTTTAACAACTCTTTTATAACATAAAATGACGTTTAAGCTTGACAGAAGTCATTTTGTTGCGTTTTTTCATTTCACACACACTATTGTTTGGAATATGCTTCGACGACAATCAAAAAATAATGAAATTTCTTAACATTAACATGAGTACTATACTCCACCATTAACATATTAAAAATTCAACATGAAGTCTTAACATCAGGTTTTAACAGCATTTCATGTCAGTTGTAGACTCGGTGTAATCGTTAGTGCAAACAACAAAACAGGTTGACAATAATAACAACTGTTGTTATTGTTAAAAGTTACAGAATCCCACTACTGATATAATATGTGAGAGAACGTCGACAGAATGAGAGAACAAATTTCTTCATGTTAATCTTAATCTTAAACAAGGGGAACACGTATGTTATAAGATTTTATTATTTTTTTTTAGTTTTTTCTATTTGACAAAAGTTTTTTTAAAATAAAAAAAATAATCTACCCGATTCAGAATAAAAAAAAAAAACCAAAATTAAAATTTAAGGGGGCTGAGGCCCGTGGGCCCCCTGGATCCAAAAAAACGCCCCTCCCACTTAGTGGAATGTGTGGGTACTCAAATTAAAGGTAATTGTACAAGAAAAACAAAAACAAAAAAAATTAGGGCGGGCCGAACTTTTGGGGCCCTCTGGGTCAAAAAAAGTGCCCCCATCCACTCACATCTATGTGTAGGTACTCAAATTAAAGGTAGTTTGCTCACTATTATAAATATTTTGTTTTATTTTGTATTTTTTAATGTTTTATGTTCGATTTAAAAAAAAAAAATTTTTATTATTTTTGTAACTACTAGCCTATTTCCGATGTGCTAAAGAATTCTATTCTGCGTAACCAGCCTTCGGCCGGGCGCAAGGATTTTCTTCTCTATGGAATAACAAAAACCGGCTTCGCTAACCAAAGCTTCTCTGCATAGCCGGTCTTCGGCCAGGCGCAAGGATTTTCTGCTCTATGGTACAACAAAGACCGGCTTCGCTAACTAAAGCATCTCTGCATAGCCGGCCTTCGGCCGGGCGCAAGGATTTTCTCCTCTATGGTATAACAAATACCGGCTTCGCTACCTAAAGCTTCTCTGCATAGCCGGCCGTAGGCTGGGCGCAAGGATTTTTTCCTCTATGGTATAACAAACACCGGCTTCGCTAACTAAAGCTTTTCTGCACCTAAAAGATACTTAAATTAACCTAGAGAGGAAAATAATATGCGAACACAAAAACAAAATACATATTTGCAATCGTGAGCAAATTACCTTTAATTTGAGTACCCACACATATCACTAAGTGGGCGGGGCAGTTTTTTGGGTCCAGCCCCCTTAAATTTTAATTATGATTTTTTTTATTCTGATTCGGGTAGCATATTTTTTTTATTTTTTTTTTCGTTAAAAATATGGTTTTTTTAAACATTTATCGCAAGATTTTCACTATTTGCACTAAAAAACTAAACATTTTAATGAATGCGTCTTATAGACTATTTACACTTGAGCACATCTTAGAGGAATGCGTGGAAGATGTTGAAAATGAAAAAAACTTGTTTACATTTGTAACATCTTTCATCTTTCATCATAAAAATATTTATTTTCACGTGTAAGAGCAAATAAAAACTAAATTAATGATATTACTGTCCTGCTCTTTTGTATTTTTTTCTAGTGATGGTAAAAAATTATTTGTTTTTTTAATTATTTGAACTTAGAATTTCAATCGGATCATGTGGATGCAGGAAGCATGCACGAGCAAATATTTTCTACAATTATTGTTTTATCATCAAAAAATTTTAAACCATGAGTTTTAAATAGTATTGAAAATATTGATAACGTGTTATACAAGTCAAAATCAGCCATGGATTCTGCAGATTCGTTTCTTTCGTTGGATGCAATTGATTATGGAGCTAAGTTGTAATTGAGCTAAACAATATAGACATGGAACTTAACCAAGAAAAAATTTTAAAAGAAAATTGTATTATATATTTAAAGAGACTAATTAAAAAATGTTACATCGATTGCAGGAAAATATGATGTTCTTTTAAGTATATGGTTAATTTTCTGTATTAAAATGTGGAAATCCGTTGACACAGGCTAAATTTTCATTAATTAAAGAATCAATAACACTTTTTCAAAATCCAAAAGTATCAGTAGGCGAGTATGAACTTCAGTGGTCAAAATTGGTTTTTATTAATTGGAAAGATTATTTTAAAGATAAAATTCCAACAAACTTACGACTTCTGGCCTAAAGTTTATAACTACAGCGATGCAGCGGGAACATTTCATTTTAAAGAGGTTGCTTTGGCCGTTCTTAACATGTTGCTTATTCCAACTAGCCGCTAGTGTGGAAAGGGTTTTTTCAATTATGAATTGTACTGAAACTAGTTTTCGTAATAAAATCCAATATGAACTTTAAATGCTTTGCTCAGAATTATTAATTATATGAATGTTAAAAAAAATTTGTTGTAACTCATTTATACCTACACAAAATATGTTAAAAATATTTAATTCTAATATAATGTACAATATTGAAAACAGTGCAGATGAAATATATGAAAAAGAGGTTTACGACACTATAAATGTTTTTGCTTAACTAAAAGTATATATAATATATTTTATTGATCTCAGTTTTATGTTTATCAAATGACAAAAAAAAAAAACAAATCATTTTTAATTGTATTAACCAGTTTTATAAAAATTAAATAATTTTTTAATATTGAAAAGATATTTTTTAGGCGAATTTTGGCGAATTTTTTTTTTCTAAAAAACCCGATATTTTTTCTTTTGGCGATTTCTGGCAACAATTTTGGCGATGAAGGTGAAATAAAATATGACAGCCCTGGGTTTAACTTGAATTTGTGCAAAGGTTAGTGCCGGTTCACACGCGTCAAGTCTTGAGTTTTTAGGAGAGAGAGAGGAAAATGTATGGCATTCTCTTTTCCCTTCTCTACTTAAAGCTAAAACTTGAAGAGTGTGAACCAGAGCTTAGTAGTTTTATGCAGCGTTTAAAAATTTCAGTCAAAGTAGAAAAACTGTCATTTCTTCCACTTCTTCTTTTGCCATTGACAAAAAAAACTGTTGTTTTTACTTTTGATTTGATGTAAACTCTGAATGGTATTGCTATTGTGAATCATTTATTCAGTTTTGACATTTATTCATTTGGCATCAATATTGTGCTCTGTGATAATTATTTGTTTATATTTCGGTAATATTTGTTTTCTACCCATAATTTTTAAAACAAAAAATCATTATTTATTAATAAATAATTATCTATAATGGATTTTAGTGATTTCCTAGTGCGTAAAGTACGTATTCCATGCAAACTTTTTTGTATATATTCTATTAAATTTAAAAAGATTACATTTTATCCTAGTGCCCTCCAACTGTTATGTATATTCCAAATTTTATAACATCTGAGGAAGAACAGCGAATTCTTTCGCATATTGAGAGAACACCTAAACCAAAATGGACTCAGTTGCTAAATCGTCGACTTATCAATTATGGTGGCATACCACACCCAAACGGTATGCTTGCCGAAGAAATTCCCGAATGGTTGCAGACATACGTTGATAAAATCAATAACTTAAGTATTTTTGAAACGCAAAAAGCCAATCATGTTTTGGTCAATGAATATCGTCCAGGTCAAGGCATAATGCCACATACAGATGGGCCATTGTTTTATCCCACTATATCTACTATTTCTTGTGGTTCTCATACAGTTTTAGAATTAACCGAATTAACTGAAAATCCAAATGATAGAAGTGAGAATACAGAAATATCCACGAAGCGAGAGACTTTCCTTAAACTTCTTTTGGAGCCACGCAGTCTCCTAATATTAAAAGATACTCTTTATAACAACTACTTACATTCGATAAGCGAAATAGACCAAGATATTCTTTGCGATCGAATTTGTAATTATGAAAATTGTGAAAGCTCATATAAAATGGGCGACTGCTTAAAGAGAGGTACTCGCATTTCGCTTACAATACGAAACGTTCCTAAAACAACAAAAATGAAGTTAAAATTTTGTTAATTTTGCCTCTAGCTGTGTTTCTTTTCCAATGTCAGATTCAATTCAATATTATATCACTAGATATTAAGAGCGTAAACCTATCTGTGTTAAACCACATTGTACTTGCTTTTACTTGTAATCCATATTAGTTTAATGCCTACATTTACATTTTTAATTTAATTATATAAAAAATGCATTTAAATTTTTTAATACAATTATTATCAATAGCAATTAAATGTAAATTTAATTTGCACTACTTTTGACCACCGTAACGTACCTTTTAATAATATTAAGAAGGAATTAATATGTAATAAGGATAATTGTTGTTATATAAGTATTTATGTTTAAAATTATTTATACCTTTGGAAAGATTTACAAATTATTTGCACAAAAATATTTAAAATGGTTAGAATGCAATACAATAAAGACATTTATTGTTAAAAAAAAAACGAAAAAGCTTATGATAAAAGAATTATATTTGGGTGTTTCCAAAGTAACGGTCGTTACCGATTTTTGGAGATTTTTTTGAAATGTTTCGTTAGAGGAATGGATTTATTTTCAAACCAAAGAAATAAGTTACCAAAAATTTTTTTTAAAAAAGTAACGGTCGTTACATTTTAAAAAGTTTACAGTTTTTGTGTTTGAATTCATTTATTATGGGTAACTCAAAGTATCATATTTTTGTTAGTATAAAGAAAATTAAAGTTAATCTTTCGGAAGATGGCAGGTACATTTAATTTGTATAATATTAGCGGAAAAAAAATCAAAATAATAATTTAATTTTTCAGCTTTAAGGGATCATTTTCTGTGGAAATACCCATTTAAAACTATTGCGTTTATTAAAATAAAGTATTTCCTAAAATGCCATTTTCACCTTTAGCCCGTATTCAAAATCGTTTATAAAATTTTACAAATGTTTGTTATTAAGTAAAATTTTCGAAGAAGCTCTGCTAAGTTTAAAAAAACATCTTTATATACAGCGGCAAAGGCAAAACAGTAAAAAACAATTTCCTCCTCTGTTTGCCAACCGATTAAAAAAAAAAACACCATTTAAAAGGCATGTACTTGATTGAACAAAAATATTTAATCAGGGGTGTCATAGAATCCAAGTCGGTTTTGCTTTATGTCGGTTTTGTAAACCAATATTGGTTTCATTTGGTGTCATGAAAACAAGTCGGTTTTGTTATTTTCGAATACAAATAAAACTGATATTCGAAAAATCTGTTCTATGTTTTGGAGCATGTGTTTAAGGCTTTAAATGCAATTTTTGTTTTTTTTTTTTGATAAACAGAAAATTATAGAATAGAAAATAAGAACGGTAATACAGTAAACATATAAAATAATTGCCATTGTTATATTATTTGCATTTGCTGTTTACATTTGTATAATTTTTTTGTTTTGTAAAAATGTAAAGCAAATTTTTTAAAAGTACAAAAAAAATTATTTATATAGTTTGCGACGAAAGAGCAGCCCAAAAATTCGAAAAGTTTGCAAAAATCGCAAAAATTCGCGAAAAATTTTTAATATTTCACACAAGCCATAAAATTGATGAAAAGTCCCTAAAACTATAAGAATGACAAAAATTCGGTTAAAACTGTTAAATTAGCGGAAATTCGCAATAATTTGCTAACATCGGCATGATAGCAAAACGCTTCTATTGCGAACATGACTTAAATTCGCAAAAAAATTGCAAAATTGGAAACAACCCCTACAATTTATTTGAAATTGCTAAATTGGCTTAAAAAACCAAATGTCGGAAAATAGCATAAAAAGTTTGCAAAATCGCGAAAATTTTTAATATTTCAAACAAGCCATAAAATTTATATAACAATACATTGCTATTGTTGCATATTTGCTGAAAAAGGGAGGAAAAGGCTTTTGCGAGTTTGCAGCAACCCGCTGCCGGAGACATGCAAAAAATACTATTTCAACAATTTTACGCACTTCCATCTATGCAAAAAGTCTAACTGTAAAAATATTAAGCTTTTAACAACTATGTATATGTATTTCCAATAAAAAACAAGAGCTGTAAGCTGCTTGGTTTGTATTCAATAAAAAACCGATAATATTGGTTTCTGTGACACCTAAAACCGACACTAATTTTAGTTCGAACAAAAAACCGACAATATTGGATTTCATGACACCAACGTATTTTTTTTGTCGGTTTCAAATCCAATTCCAATAAAATTGGTTTCTATGACACCCCTGAATACTTGTCGTTGTGCATTAGAAAAAAATCGGACAGGTGTCTGGTACTTTTTGAAATTCTGGCTTTGGGGAGTAAACGAGTACAACCTTTTTTTTGGTACTACTTTTTCCCCCACATTTATTTTAAAGAAATAAACATTGAAATAAAGATTATATCAAATTTGTAACTAATATAAAAAATACATATATATATACCGTATTCACAAAACCCCTTGTATCGTTGTATCAATTGTATGTGGTATAAAAATACATAGTTCACTATTGATTTTTATACAATATACAATAGATACAACGATGCAAGGGGCTTTATGAATACGGCAATAAATTGTTTACAATTTCGAATTTCGAACGTTTAAGGGGTGAAAATCTTAACTATTGTTTGTACTTTTTTTACCAAACCTGTTTTTCAATTCCTTGACATATACGTATTATATTATGAGCTTCCACTATAATATTAAAATTTTGGGGGCAAAAAAAAATAAAAAAGGGAAAATATGGGAAATTAAATTTCTTCCTTTAGCTTTTTGGTTCTACAACTGGTATTTTTTTAATTGGCGTTGATATTGGACTTAGAAACATAAAATTCAACATGCAATGCCCTGAGCGGATGAGAATCTCTAAGAGGGAACTTTTTGGAACTTTTTTTTTTCAACTGAATGTGGAAACGGGGGGTAACTTTCATATTGTAAAATTCCTTTCTTCATAAAAATAATTTAATGAAAATTAAATTTGATGAACCTTAGCCTAATTAAAATATCAAAATTTGGATTAAAAGCCATAAACAGTTCAACAAAATAATCACAATAATAATTATTCTTATTTTAAACTTTAAAATTTTAATATTTTAATCAGGCTTAAGTTCATCCATTTAATTTTCATTAAATTATTTTTATGAAGAAAGGAATTTTACAACATGAAAATTAATTAAAATTGTTATTGATAATCATTCATTCCTGACTGACCTGAGATTCGAACCCAGGCGGCTGGTAACCATGACATGTTTCGATCGCAACCACTCGATCTCCTCGGATGGATTTGCCGTCTTACACTCGCAGCCATCGACGTCTGCTGACGTCAATAGTCAAACATCAATCCTTAAACCAAATTGTATTTTAACCTTTGGTAGATCGAAATTTGCTTTTTGAATAATTATCCATCCATCCGCCCGTCTGGCTTGTTGGTAAGTACAATTTAATTGTACTAAGGACGAGTTCTATGTAAATGGTGATAATTGGTCTATAATTTTACATACAGTATTCCACGGATAATTACCTCGACAAAAATGCCAAACTTTTTGGGTAATTATGCGGGGTAAGCATTTAAACGAATACGCTTAACTACCTCGTTCTTGTAATTATAAGAATACGTTTAACTACCTCATTGAGGTAATTAAGCGAATACGTTTAAAAATCTCAGTGAAGTAATTAAACGTATTTATTTACTAGATATCTTAACATAATATTATTCCTTATCTTAACTTTGATGTATGAAAAAAGTGTAGACATTGGAATTTTAATATGTATTGGCTAAATCTAAAGAGATAGCAATTAAAAGCAATGGGATTTGCTGTCTTACATTTTATCTGTAATGCTTTTTGGGATGTCCTGTCATATCCTACTGACAAAAGCGTACTCATACATTCAAACTTATGATCATGGAAACAGTAAATATGCAATTGCATGGTTTTTCTTGTGCGACCAATAAAGGCGGAAACAATATGTTTGTCCGTTTTAGAGCTTTTTATGAATATTGGTATGGGTTTGTTTGCGGATAATTTGCATATTTTAGCTATTGCTGCTTTTTTTTGCACACATATTACACGTTTTGAAGCATATTTAAAGCCAAAGCAAGTTTGTGCTAAGAAGATAAATGTTATTCCAAACTGTTATGTTTTATATATGTATATGCAAAAATTAGGGGAAAAAGCAATTATATAAATTTGTTCTGCTACATAGAAATCAAGACGCATCGTTTAGTAAACCGATCGAATCAGAAACACTGTTTAAAGAGATCTCTTCGTGTCCGTTCGTTAATCTGGCTGGTTGTCTGTCCATGTAAACCTTGTGCGGAAAGAAAAGTAGCTGTTTTTAGATAATTTGATAAAATTTGGTAACTACGCTTTAATTGTCATAATAACGAAACCTATGTTAATTGTAAGAATCGCTCTATAATATCACATAGTCCCCATGCAAACTTATTTCTTTTTGTCCATAAGCCATTTTGTTTCGGCCCAAAATATCTTACTGCAAATCAAATATGGTTGAGTCGGTTCAGATTTAAACATACAGTTTCTATTCAAATATCAATCCCTAAACTATTCAAACTATTTCATCTTTTCAAATGTTAATATAATTTAAAATTTAGCCACATTTCCTTTAATCCCTTTAAGGCAAAATATCTTATATATTTGGTGTATCTAGTAGATAATATTCAGCACAAATAACTCTTATATGATTCTTTACCTTATAACATAACTTTATTCTGGTCAGCCCTGAAGAAAGTTTATTTTAATTCAAATATTAATTTGTGTAAAATTTTTTGGCCATATTTTTTTGTTAATTTTTAGTGCATATTTTCAAATTATTAACATGTAATCTTGGTTGCATTACTTACTTTGTTGTTGCCAAATAGTACTGAGGCAATTAAACGAATGAAATTAAGGTGTAATTTTGTTTTGGGAGTTTAATTTTTAAGGCAATTACCCGAATTGGGTAATTAAGCGTAAGGCAATTAAACGTGGATTTTTGTTTGAAAAAAGGAAGAAAAAAAACGGGGATTTAAAACTCAAGGTAAATAAGCGTGAAAGGCATTTAAGCGTGGGGTAATTAACCGGGTTATACTGTATTCCCCATTAAAACTTCTTTCCAAATTAGACCCTTTGTGTCTGTAAACCATCCAATTATGTTGGTATTTAGATAAAATCCGCGCCAAAAATATTTTACCTCAAATTAAATTTTTTTCGAAAAAGTTCACATTTGCCTAAAGCTTCCATCTATAAGTAGCTCTGACTTCTTTCCAAATGTTGACATTCATAAACAATTTAGCGACCGTCCCTAAAATCCATTTAAGACAAAATATCTCAACAAGTTAATTTTCGGTACAAATAACTCTTATATGAATTTTATCCTTTTAACTAGAGGTCTGCTTTGAATAACTAACTTGTTTGCCTTTACTCAAAGTGCACAACTTAACTGAATATGGTCAACCGTTTTCAAGTAATGCCAATATACGTAGTGAAAGTGCCTTAATTTTGAACATAACGGTATATCTCGAAAAGTAGAGATGATAGAGAAAAATGGAGATTTGAAAATATTTGCAATAAAATATCAGACCGCAAAATGTCTGTTCCGCAGTGTAACAGATAACAGTACCCCTTCTATCAGATCTACTGGATTACATTTTTGCTGTGAAATCTTTCTCCTAGCCATTTCTGACCGATACCCTGTATCCTAGGACAATGACACAATATATGCCCAATCGTCTCTAGCTCCTCAGCATCCTCGCATAATCTGAAGAAGTCCAGTATGGAATTGTCCCATTTACTCGTAAAAACCCCTTACAGGACAATGACTCGTCAAAAAAAACTATAAGAGTTCTGATACCACTCCTATCCCAACCTAATAGGACCTTTGTTGCCTTTGCATCCAATCCGGGCCATAAAGCCTTAACCCACTGTAATCCCATCTCAATTATAATCGCTTAAAAATAGGAGTAAAACAATTTTAAACATTTAGTTCATTCCTCGACACTCTACACCTACTCGTACATTGTGCATAATTAAGGTGGCCATCCGTTCTGTATTACATGGAACAGTTTTCTGTATTGAAAACCCGTTAATTGTTCTGTATTTAATCACCCTTATCGTGGTTGGCGAATTTAAAATATGCCTGCGACTGTTTGGCAATAGATTAAAGAAAATAACTTCACGTTCTCTTTAATCTATTACCAAACAGTCGAAGGAGTATTTTAAACACGTAAAACAACTTAAAATAAACATTCCCAATTTGCCTGACTTTTCTCTTTACTGGTAACTTGCTCAATTTTTCTTTCTTCTTGAAAACATTTTAAGTGAGTTAAATTTTACTTTGTGCCGGTTCACACACGTCAAGTTTGACTCGTCAAGTCTTGACTTGTGTGAACCGGCACTTTATGCCTAACTTATTCTAAGGAACACTCCAAACATAAAAGCGACACCAACGAAATTCTTAGTTTCTAAAAAAGCTTTAAACAGAATTTCGAAATCATTCACATTGAACATTGTAACTTCTAACTTTTATTTCATATGGTTGCTTTGTTTTTTGTTGTTGAAATCCTAAATTCTTAAAAACAAAATATTATATTGCGAATTCTTAAAAGTAAATGGCGTAAATTTGAAAAATATTGTTCTTTTAAGATTTTGTTTAAATTAAGACTTTATTTATTGCAAAAACAAAATAATTATCAACAGTTCTAGTCTATTTTTTAAACATTTTTTGAATTTTTGTATCACTTTTATTCTTTTCTGTTAAATTCAAATCTTGTAAAAAATGTGAGATTTCTTCCGAAAGCCGCAGCCGTCTGTAGCTTGTAATGATTGCATGTATGTATGTATTTTGTAAAATATAATATGCATGCTAGTTTTATTCCAAGGAATCTTGCCATTTTAAATGAAATTCCTTTTCAAAAACCATTCGATCGTACAAACGAATTTCTGTTATGCGCCCTGTGACATCGAGATGCAGTTCCCTTATTGCTATGTGGAAATTTTGTTTTGCGATATTTTGTTTGTCTGTCGAAAGCTTATTTAATGGGCGACGAAATATAGTCAGTATACGCTGTAAATGATACTCGATACTGGGACAACGGCCGATACACACCATTAGATTTGCTTCGTTGCGAATATTGCCTGGAAAACGACGACGCATATCGAATGGTGCCTTCCCACTTAGCAGTGCTTTGGCTTCTTTAACGATGTAAGCATGTGTTTGCGCTTCGGACACACTAATAGCTTTGAACTCATATTTATCACAAAAGGCCATTAAGTCACCAATACAACACCAGGGTTGCGAGGCCAGTAAGGCATGATGGCTATTCCAGTTAGAGTATCGGCCGATGGGTTCAGACAGAAAACTGGTTTCCCTTACATATCCAGGCGTTGGTAATATGTTTGTTTGCGGCTGTGGTGACGGAAGTTTTAGAACAGATGATTCTCTCGAAGCACTTCTTCTATTTTCATCCACTGATTCTTTTTCTGGCGATGGTAACCAGGGCTTTTGATGTTGTTGATAATAAAACGTCTGCACTGGTGGCTGTGATGAATGCACTTGAATATCTTCATCCAGATAGGAAGTATTATCTCTGAATGCTACCGTTTTAGGCGTAGAGGCCCCAATGGATTTTCTATACTCCAAAAGTCTTTTCTTATAATCCATTCTAGATCCCATCATATGCACACGAATTTCAATTTATTTCTTTGTCTATTTGTTTTTAAAATGTAGTGAATGACCGACCCCAAATATTTTACGCGAATATTCACCAGTTAAAGGAATTCTTAAATAATTCTTATGAAACCCGTTTGAGGTTGATGCCGATGTCGATGTTGCAGTTGTTGATTTTAATGATGTGCAATGAGACTGATACAATTCAAAATACATGAATCGAAAGTTAATTGTTTTGTGCGAGTTTTTTTTTTATCCCATTTTCTCTAATTTTTTATTTATATCAATAGATCATTGAATTTATTTTGGCGCTAATACAATTCTAAACATCCAAATCAATACGTATGTACATGCGTATGTATGTACGTAGTAAGAATTTAAGAACTGCTAATGAACGTCTCGGCAACCGTATGAGGTAAGTATGTATGTAGTATTTAAATTTAAAAATATTTTAATGTTAAAATTTTATTTTTAATTAAATGAACATGCACAGTACAATGTGTATTTAACTTATACATACAGTGAAAATGGTCGGTAATTTAAACGCTTTAAAAATTTTTGTTATAAATATGGAAAAAAACTTTAAACGACAATTCGATAAATAGCCAGGGAAACCGGAAATACGCGCTTTAAAAATATGCACTAAAAAAAAAAACAAAATTGGTTATTATAAAGCAAAATATTAAACAAGTTTAAAATATTTTCATAAATATACAAGTAAAAAAGTAAAGTCGGTCCAGACCAACCCTTCATCACAGTATTTACAGACAAATTATCAAGTGTTCCCCATTTGGGACCCATGGGCAACAAAGAACCCACCAGAACAAAATTATGTTATGAATGTACAATTCATTCAGGAGTTTTTTGTGTCGCATATTATCTAAATATCGAAATCTATATTAGATTTTCCGCCGTAAAGTATTTTTAGGGGTGGGGCTAATATGGCCAAATATGGGAGGTGGGGGTTTTCTAAGAGGTTAAACGCTCTCTGTCTGCTATCCACTTTCCCAAGCTTCCAATATAAAAAATGTTTTGTATAAGAAAACTTTTGATAAGAAAAAAAAAACGGATACAAGATATATTTTGGACACCATTTTGCTTGCACAAAATATTTAATTTTTTGTGAGCATTTGAATACACATTTTAAACCACAAGTATTTGTAATGTATAGTAAAGTTTAAACTTTGATAAGAAAGTAATTGCTTACGTATTGGGCTAAAAACCTTAATAAGAAATAAATTTCTTATAAAAAATAATTGCTTACAAGTTTTATTTAATTTCTTATATCCGTTACCTACTGTAAATAGAAAAGCCATATGTTGACTAAAATTTAAAACAATTTTTTCCGGGGAGAATCGACTTGGCAGTATTTAACCCTTATACGGTCTTCGGGTGAAATTTCACCCCTTTTATATTTCAAAACAAATATTATCTTTTAAACATTTTGCTGGAGTTTTATTTTGGTATATCTAAACGTTACAAGATTATTTGAAGAATTACAAAAAAGTCCCTTGGGCTACCTACCTACATCCGATTGAATATTATGGATGATTTTATTTTATTGTTTTCTTATTAAATTTTATTTTGTGTAAAAAAAATAAAAACACCTTCAATAAAGGAAAAAACCCTATATATTTTCATTTAATAATCAGTATGGGCGATTTTTCACCCGAAGAACTTTCCTGAGAGTTATTTTGAGAAAACTTAAACAATAATCGAAATATGCTTGAAAAAGTTATATACGCACTATAAACTTGCAAACGGTTAAAAATGCAAAAATGTGCACTAAGAAATCGATGGCAAAATTCATAATAACATTTAAAACGGTTAAAAATATATTGTTTCTGCCTTCATTGGTCGCACAAGGAAAACCATGAAGTTGCATATTTAAGGCTTCACTGGTTATATAAATATTCTCTTAAATTATTTTTCCAGGCCTGGGGATAGACTCCAGTATTCATTCAATTCAAATTGTATTGTAATTTCGATTGATATCGAATGCCGTAATTAAATCCTTAATTTAAATGAGTGTTGTAAAATTTCAATACTCGATACTTTTGACAACTGAAGAATCGTTGCAGTGGGCGGGATTGGAAAAGTGGCGTGTTACAAAATTCATTTCTTTTGCATATTTTTAGAGCGGTATGAGAATAATTTTCAAATTCGGTACACATAACTGGGTTTAAAATACACAAAATCCGCCAAAAAGTCGGTGTTATTGGAAACGTGGGCGTGGCACCTTCCATACATACACAAAATAGATCAGTAGCAGTAAAAAATACAAAATTAAGTACAAATAGCTTCGATCCCAACACAAGACATCCGATTGAGTGGCAGGTATTTATTTATAAAATGTTCGGTTCTTATCGCACCATGGTAAAAGGCTTAGCCGAATATAGCACTCTTACTTGTTTAATTTCACATTGAATCACACTCAGTGCCTTAAATATTTGTCAACTTTAATTTTTTCCTGTAATGACTTTTAATAAAAATAATCATATTTGCAAAATTATGCATTTTACTAGAAATTACAACTCTAAAAGTATCAAGTAACTTTTGCTAGGAACGAGTACTCAAGAAAAAATCTGGCATTCACCCTTATCGTTGTTGGCGAAGTTAAAATACGCCTGCGACTGTTTGGTTATATGTAGATTAAAGGAAATAAGTTTACGTTCTCTTTAATCTATTACCAAATAGTCGCAGCCAGTCGTATTTTCGCCAACCACGATGGGGGTGAATGAGTACTCAATATTTTTACAACTCTAATTAAAATGTAGACTCAATGGGCAAGCAATATATTTTTAGGATATTTTATTTATGTTTTGGGGATTGTAGAATTTTTATTACTAAAGTTTTCTCCGCACTTCGCATACCTATAGGTATTATATATCTAAAGTCCCGCTAACATTACAAAAAAAAAGAATCCATTTTTTAACCACTTTCTTCGACCTTACAAAGAAACTTGTTTACGAGTCCGGAATTACACGATTTCAATTGCTTATTTTTAAATGACGATTGAAAAACTCGTTCGTTTAACTTACATTTAAAACGCAATTTCAAAATTTGTTTTTGTTTTAAATGTAAGCTAAGGGAACGAGTTTTGCGCTCGTCATCTAAAAACAGGCAGAATATATTAACAGAGAACAACTTTAAAGCGAATTTTACCAGGATAAAAACCAAATTTGTTCGTTTTTTTGGAATTTTGTTTGTAAAAACGAATAAAAATTATACCAATATAATTTAAATACTTAAATAGCAGCGTTCTCAATACCAAAACTCGGGAACTCAATAGAGAACGCAAAGACTGAAAACTGTAAAGTTTTAGGTGCCACAAACCGAGTTAACTCGAGCTTTGATCGATACTAAACACTTAATAGACTTAAAATGCAAGAAAACTTACTGTTAAAAATTTTGATTTTTTATTTAAAATATGTTGGTACATTTACAAAATTATTAATATTAAAAAAAAAAAATGTAAATAAATAATTTTTCATATGTAAATCTGCTGTATACATCGTTGGTCTCATGTACAAAGACCCTAACTCTCACGATTGCAACTTTCTCATGTAAAGTAAAAACGAAATAGAAAACTGTATGTATCAAAACCGTTTTTTTTAATACTCAGGTAGGTTTGTGATGAAAATGGATGTTTTCAAAACGATAGTTTTTAGCAGGTGTAACACATTTCGAACGATTTTAAAATCCATTACTGAATTATATTCTTAACTTTTCATTCAAAATATAGTTCAATTAACGTATGAATATATGTATATATAAATAGAAATTTTAATACAATATAGACAGTAAAAAAGTGGAAAATGTATAAAAAAAAAATCTATTTTTAAAGATACCGAAAACGAAATCATCGATTTCAAATCGTTTTGTTTGCAAAATCGTTTTTCATCACACTATTGCAATAAATTTTTGTAAAGAGGTGTATTTATGTGAAATTATGTAATTGGAATCACTAAAAAACTCAATTTCGAAAATATCGAGTTAGGGCCTTTCTATATGAGATCAACGATATGCTTATCTGTTGTATAATGTACACCACAGCTAAAATAATATAAATTACGATTAGTAATTAATAAGTAAAAATTTTTGTTATAATCTTACGATAAGATAATTGTGTAGAAAGAATTTTAAATTACTAATTTATTACGATTACAAATCATTACAATGTTATCCTTAATGATCTAATTAGTAAAAAAAAAGTTTTTTCGTATTTAATCTTTTTAATAGTTTGATTATATCGACCCATTTGCGCGAAATTATCGTATATGCCAATTTTTTTGAAATTGAGTTTTTGATGCAATCTTGTTCTACATTCAAAGAGACGTCGCCTGACAAAATATTGTAGGCGAATTCCACTTCGTTGCTCCAAAAATTTAATGTATATTTTCATATTTATATTGCAAGTGATAGCAGAGAAAAGTATAAAAATGGCTCTCCTGTAAAATTTGGTTTTTGTAACATACGATAATTTCGCGCAAAGGGGTCGATATGTTGATTACTTTTGATAATTTAACGATAATCCTAAATAATCGCAGTTATTTGTTATCGTAACCAACTAATTATCCGATTTATAACTATTTCCTAAGTAATCGTTATAAATCGATTACTTTAAATTTAAAATCAAGACAATGTTTGTAATAATTTTAACGATAAGTAATTAATCGCGCCTATCGTGAATAAAAAGTGAATAGTTTTTCCCTGGAAACTTTGATTTCCCCATACGTTTTTAGGGAAAAGAAAACAAATTTCGGGAGAAATTTTATTCAGGATAGGGGTGATTATGTAACAGCTATTATATGTATATGAATATTGATTTAGAAACAAAAATGCATTTGATTAACATAACATTTTTTATGTTTAGTATGTATGTATGTATGTTTACATTAATACATATTAACAAATTTTATTTAATTGAAACTGAATTGGAATTAAATAATCGAAGCACTTGTTAATAAAGGCACACGTTTCTTTAAAGGTCTCTCCGTATTATATAAATGTAAATAAAATTTTTTAAAATTAGCTTTGTTAAAATATACAAACAAAATATGTATGTATTGATTATGCAAATATATTGTATGTATGTATATGTAAGTACGAGTATGTATGTTTTTATATAATTGGGATGGCACCATTTCTTTGTATGCAATTTTCCAATGAGACGTATGTACATTGAAATCGTAACATGTAATTAATGTCATTGCACGTCTCAATGGAGTATTGTCTAGTTTATTAGTTTCTTAATTCTCTACGCAATTTTAAGTACTGCTAAATGTGTGTGCTTTACAAGTCTACAAATTAAAAATAGCAAAAACGAGTGAAATTTTGTCCCCTTACAATGCATATGGAAAGGTTTTATAGTGATTTTTCAAACTTTATGACACATTTTCTTCAATGACGGAAACTGAATTAAACTTTCGTTCAATTACGTTAACATACATAATGAGTTTACAGTTATGTTTCCATATTAGGCCAAATTAAAGCGGTACTGTGGGATATTTTTTATTTTAATAAAACGGAAATTAAACATGTTTTATTTTTCAAACTTATTCAATTAGCTTAATTTCAGTTATGTATTTTATAAAGGAAGGAATAGGATTATTACAAAAAGCTTTGTAAAATACATGACTGAAATTTAGCTCATAGAATAAATTAGAAAAATAAAAAATGTTAAATATACTAAAGTTACTTATGAAAAGAAATAATTCCCAGATTCTATTTGTTGCAACAGAAATTATAAAATATGAAACCCAACTGATATGAGTCTAGTTTGAATTGGTTTATAGTAGTTAAATAATTTAAACATTTTGGTTATACTCTTAACGCATATCGCACTCAATCAACAAGAAACTAAATATTAACTCAACATTTTGAAAATTTTCAGTAGTAGCAAAACAATTTCTAATTTTACATTAAAGACATACAAAAAATGACTATTAAGCCAACCTTTTCATTGTCAAAAAGTAGACAAAACAGCATGATATTTTTACAGCGGGTAGATATCTGTGGCATTTTGACAAAACATCTTAAGTCGAGATAAGATAGCGAAAAAGTTTTTTAAAAAAACTCGTTGAAAAAATCATTTTTATCAGATAATAAAATATACCGAAATTAAAGAAAAATTTTGTTTATTATACAAAATTTTAAAAACGTAAACAAAAATGTTTTTTGAATGAAAATTCATATGATTAACACCATTTTTTCAACTTTTTGAATTTGACTTAAGATGTTTTGTCAAAATGCCACACATATGAAAATAACGTGTAGATTCCTTCCAAAAAGCGAAAAAATAAAAATCTTGTTGATCAAGTGCGATATATGTTAATTTTAGTTTCTATACTTTTCACATTTTAATGTACTAATAGAAATCATGAAAGATTTCAGGATCGCTGACATATTTAAGGCGAATTAGTACCAATAAGTATATATTTTTTAAAGAAACAAGAGTACATTTTGGGAAATATTTTAAAACTATAGGATCAAAAGTTTAATATCAAATATGCTCCAGGGCCAATTTTCACGTTTGGATATTTTCTTAATTAAACCCAGCTAGAAAAAGCGGTTTCCAAAATATTTTGTAAATCGTATTAAACAGCCATGTTCTGGAAATCGAAATTGATATGGAACAAATTTTAAAAACGATTCTGTTTTAAAGGTTCTTAAAAATGCCACTTATTAGAATTACTCTAAAAATCATGAAAAACTACGTAAATTCTTAAACTCGATGTACAATCTACATTGTACACACCATTTATTTACCAGTTTTTAATTTTTTTTATACTTATTACATTTAATTTTTATTAATTAACTAATGAATTTTGAATTGCTAGAATTGTTGAATTTTAATAATGCTTAAGTTAGATAGTTATAAAGAAATGATTGGATTTCAATTTCTTTCGGTGTACTCTTTAGTACTCCTTTAAAGTGTATGTCAAAAAACCGAGGTTGCATAAGTTGGAAAACCAATGCTGTTAGTCACTTCCTTTTCTACATTTAAACTGAGCAGCCAACTGACTTGTAAACAACTTTGTTTAAGTTAAGTTCGGTTAACCTCAAACCCCAATTACCTTTGTGAAATAAATACTGAAATTAACTTGAAAGCGACATCTTCTCTTACTGACACCAAAAGTAAAAGTTTAGGTTAAGTTAGCCGGGAGTAACAGTAACGTTGCAAGCTGCTTCATTTTGTTGTATGTAAAGCAAATAAAACGGTAAAATGTTACGTCTCAATCTGTAAGAAATAGATTGGTCTTACTTCTTTACGGTAAGGTTACGTTACTGTTACTCCAGCCTTAACCTTGCAACCACCTACACTAGAAATAAAGACTAACCCTTATTTTCTTTTTGTCTCCCCAAAATGCAAAGGTTTCTCAATTTCTCTCCTCAATAAGAAGGGGAAATCTTGAAAGCTAAATTTAATATTTAGGCCACACAAAAGGCACAAATATTCACTCGATTTCGATTTCTAAAACATGGCCCAAAATTAACCAGTTTTAATTTTTGCACTTAGTATAAAATAAATATGTGTGTATGTTAATTTTGTGTACACATACATAAAGATGTATGTATGTACATATGTCACTTAAATTAAGAGCTAAATAAAAATGCTTTGAATTTCGTTGCTCATTTTTCGTCAACAAATGCATAATTTTTGTTTCAGTTTTCTTAATAATTTACAAATATAAAGATGTACATATTGTGTTGTACATATTCATTTATAAATATAAATTAAATATAAGTAGTAAAATATATTCATAAATTTTTATAATGCACTTTGATTAACGCACTTAATACTTTTAAACATAATTTTTTTCTTATTTATTAAACCCATTTTGATTAATTGATTAACGATCATTTGAATCATCCTAAACTAATATAAATTAAACATAAACTAATTAACAAACAATTATTAATACAAATTAGTCTTCTTACAAAAAATTACAAAGAAAAACACACAAGATAAAAATGATATATAAAGTAGGTATAACGACAAAGAGTTGGGAAAACAATTAAGTTGATTTTTGTAAAAAAAAACGAAATATTTATAAAAGAATGTAACAAAGAAAGCTCAGCTTTAAATAAAGAGATAAACCGTATATCTAAATATTGTTTTTGTTTTTCATATTTATATTAACTTTAAACACAATAGTGTGCTGGCACTTCAAATATAATGTTACCAGCTGCATGCCTAAAATTGGGATTCTCCACCCCGGCTGCTGCTTCAATAACAATTGTGCGTGATTTACCGCCCAAACGACATGCGATGTTTGGCGATACGTCAACTCTCAATTCTCGATCACAAATACTAATAAATAAAGAAAAATGTAATTAATTATTTATCTCTCAATGTAAAAAATAAAAAATTGTGCAGAATTTACTCGTTATATTTCTTGCAAACTACACCAACAACTTCTCCAATACGATCTTCCTTTAGTGGTCCATGTTCACCTTGTAAAGAAAACACCAAATCATTGTTGGCGGATGAATGAAATACTATTAACTGGTCGCGTCCGCTACTGATGCTAATTGAAGTCAACTAAAAGATGGAAAATATTTTAAATAATTATGTACGTATTACAAATGTGAAATTTATATGGAGGCTAGGCGAATGTATCATTTACATGTTAATTAATTTACAGTAATAGAACAAGACTCTTTAGGCTAATTTACTTGTGCATGGCAAATAACATATTGCTAAATATGCACTTTAAAACCATATTTATAAAGCCAAAATACAGGGGGGTTACACCGTATTTCGATTCGAAAGAAATCATTTACGAATTCGAACAATTTTTACAAAATTCCAAAAATTATATACTTATGTATACCAAAATTATATTTATATGGAAATTATTTATTCTAATTATTCTAGAAAATGAAAACAAGCAAGTGTGTGAGAAGTTATATTAAAACCAACAATAAAAAACGAAAATTTGTTTTTGTTTTCAATATAATTTCTGACTCACTCACTGGTTTACGTTTTCTAAAAACAGGCAGTTAGTCTAATAAATTATTTCATACATATAATACGTATAGTTTAGAAAAAAAATTAATTTTGCTTTAAAAATCTTGACCAACAGCAGTTTATTTGAGAAAGATAACATAAGAGAACGCAAAGAATTACTCTATTTTACCGCTATTTGGCAGCGCAGTTTGTGAGACTTAAGGCTTAACCATAATAAGCATAGCCTTGCTTAACCTACTGTAAGAAAGTAACAAAAAGTCTCTCAAATGTATTTAAAAAACAAAATAAAAAACATTTGATTCCGTACGGAATGTGCGATTAGATTCGCACCTTGCTTAAGCAAATGACAGTTTCATTAAACTTAGCAAAAAGCTTCCTTAAGTTCAATATGATTTGTCTCATATAATTAACATGTATTCGCACATTTGCTTAAGGCAACTGCAGCACATTATGGTTGGGCCTTTAACGGATTTTTGTTGTCATGCAGAGCAATATACCTCACTTAATGCTTAAAAGTCCAACTTGCAACAGTAAGGGTAATCACGATGGTCATTGTGCAAATTTGCAATTTGTAAATTTACAGTGCATATGAATGTGTTAAAATTAATTCTGGCAACACAAAAAACTTCTGGCAGCACTGTGAAAAATCTGCATTTGCTTCCAATTATACACAAGCAAATAAAAAAAATATATTTTCTTCTCTTTTTTATATTAAAACCCACGAAAATGTTCAATTTATAAGTTTCCTTAGAAAACAATATGGCGCTTAATATGTCAAAAGTATTATTTAAATTAAATTTAAAACTTTTTTGGAAATTAGAAATGTTAGTTGATATTTATCATAGATGGGGGTTGTGCATTTATTTTGCAGTTTTAACTTTCATTTAGTGATAGTGTAAAAATATTGCAATCATTTTGTTGATGTTGAGCGATCATTTGAAAAATTGCAGCCGCACTAAACATGAGTGAAAGTGATATTAAAAAATTTTGCACCAAAAAAAATTTTGATTTAAAAAAAGCAATCATCAGTTTATTGCAATTTTTTTTCACTCATTTGAATGCAACTAAAAATGTTGCATTAAATTTAAAATCAAAAACTTGTGTTTTCGTAATTAAATTATACCGTTATTGACAAAATTTCATTATGTTTGATGTTTTTTGCTTATGGATATCCTCAAACACATACAAAGTTACATTTTTTAAATTTTAGTGAGACAATATTTGTATGCAGCTTTTTTGATTGCAAGTCCAAATGTTGCACTTTTTGAATTAAGTGCAGATTTTTGCATTCAATCTGCCTTTAGTGATTGTGGACAAATTTGATATATCACAAAATTTTTTTAATTGGTAGTTAAAAAAATAACAATCATCACAAAAGCTGGTTAAAAAAAAGAGTGCAAACTAATTTTATTGCAGTTTTATGTAGTGATAGTGCACTATTGATTTAAATCAATATTTAGTGCACTACCCCCAACTATGATATTTATACCCCTCACCACAGGTGGAAAGGGTATATACATATTAGGGTAAGTCGAAAAAAAAGTTGTGGCAGTCACCCCCTAGAATGAAAGATATGTCAAAGAACAGGAAAACAATTTTTCCACGCCCCAAAATACAGCCCTTTTGGTTTTTTATATGTAGCGCTGCCATTTAAAGTCCGATCGCATATCGTTGTTCATGGCTTGATAGTGGCTTCATGTTTGCCTTTGGTGAGTTTTCAATTCGACATCAAACTCTGGGCGCCACTTATGCCATCTCGGATCCTTTCTCAAATGTAAATTTGTTAAAACGTGCCAAGAAAGTCTTTGTAAAACTAAGTATGTCTAGCGTTTATTATACTCACTTTTATGCCACGCCTCAAAATTGAGCCCCTTTTATCTTTTTCACATGCATATTACATTAAACCAGGTAGAACTCAATACAAAAACCATATATTTAAAAACTTCATTGACATATCTTTCATTCTAGGGGGTGACTGGCACAACTTTTTTTTGTATGGAGGTCGAACCGGTCTTGTATATATAAATTTGTTATTCCGTTTGGATTGGTCAAGTTTTCGTTAATTTTTGTACACGCCACTGGATATGAAGTCGGTACATTATTAGACTAAAACAGCTACCGTAGTAGGCGCTTACATTGAATCGATATTTTTTAAAATGTACATATTTTAGCAGCATACGAAATCTTACTAAATTCGGTAGAAATAGAATTGAAAGGCTAAAAACATTATTGTCCCTTTTTTATAGTTTTTGTTTAATTTGCTTATGCATAAGGAAGGAAAATTGATTACCTTCATATAAAACTGATCAATGTATACTCTGAGATTTTTCTGACAATACCCTTAGCAATGATATAGTATTTTGTATGTACTGTACTTACATCCTGAATATATATGGAGCGATTCATATTCTTGAATTTGTTTTTAGCTCCGTCCAGTTTGTATATAGCATTTTCGGCAATAATGAATGCACGATCAGCTTGTTTGTTGTGCTTGTTAAATTTCTTTGCAAATGAAGAGAATAATATAGACTTGAAACCATCGTGATTCTTCAAATTCTTTACATTCGTACTGTATGCCAAATAGGCAGAATTATCTTGCGAATTAGCCAAGTAGTCTCCAACCCATTTACGCTGTTGGCCCCAATATGGTCGACGCCCTTTTATAGACGTTGCTGCAATGATCTGAAGACGTAATTGTGGCCACTCTGAGCGTGGATACTTGCGCAAAATCATGTAAGCTCTCCAGTTGTCAAAGATGCGGCGAAGACCAGGCTCAGCACGTCTGCCAGCCAAGGGAGGATGAGGCCATTGAATGCTGCGACCATAGTCCTTCATATTCTTAGCGGGACGGAAACGTTTGGCCAAATCTTGAACATATGATCGCAATTTGTATGTTTTGTAGGCACGCATTATCAGCATTGCTGCCTTTATTTTCTTATAGTTCTGTCGAGCTATCCAGCCACGTACTTGCTTCTGTAACAAAATTACTATGTGTGGAATCATTTCGTTGCGTTGCTTCTCCAGAGAAAACAATGTACGAGGTGATCTAATAAAGATCTTGGTATGTCCATATTTAACATCTTGGCCAAAACCTTTTTCTTCAATCAATACGCGTACACCATCGCGATCACTTCCGGAACGGAAGTTAGGCCACGTGTATTGGGAGATCATTTTGTAGCGCAACAAAAACTTATCATAACGCTGACGGTGTACAAAGCCAGCACGTCTCACACGTACATTTTCCAACAAACCTAAGTAACGTACTTGATGTTCAACGCGTTCCTCATCGAATACAGTGGAACTTTTTATGTCGTTTGGCTTAATGCAACGCACATAGAAGGGCTCTTTCTTCAACAGTGTGTTAACTAAATCGACCATCGATCTTTGGAAAAGTGTACCGGCTGTAAAAGGACGTTTGGTGGTCTTTTTTATATCTTGAGCACCCTCTGGCCACATTTCACTTATGTTGGCGTTAGAAGAGTGATGCAATAGACGTTTAAAATCTTGATACAATGTGTCCTTGTTCTTTTCAATAAAACCATTAATGTTGTAAATAACATCACCGGCATAATGGGTTATACGAAAATCTTCACGATGCTTTAACTCTTTATCCGTCGGCTTCAATTGACGACTGCTGTAATGAGCATGAGAGCTAAGGTTTTTATCCATTGCCCCAAGTAAGGTTTCATCGGTAACATTGCCTACACTAAGACAAGCTTCATCCATAATTGCTATAATACCTTTATGGGGTTGTTCTACCAGGTCGCAAATTATCTGCAAACACAATATACAGTAAGTAAATAAATAATACATAAAATATTTCCTCAAAAACTAAAAAATAATGGAAATTCATATGAAAAGAAAACAATTTGGAAAGAACTATTTTGTGACTATAGATATTTGATTGGATTGGATGGAGGATTGATTGTGTGTCATTCTTTATTTCTATGATTTTTATTATTTTCTAACCTTGTTATTGAAATAGTCAATATTTTGCCAAGCAATACCTTCACGTTGGTATTCTTCTTGTTCCTGTTTTAGAACCAATTCTGAAATTTATTTTTAACAATTTAAAATAAAAATTTCAACATTTCGACTATAAATACATACCAATAAATAATTGTTGCAACTTCTCATTACAATAGTTTATGCAAAATTGTTCAAAACTATTTGAGTCGAAAATTTCAAAACCGTAAATATCAAGAACACCAATGACAGAATTAAAACGTGCTTGTGTTTTTGAGCCTCGGAACAAAATTGCACGATTAATTCGACTTATAATCCAAGTGAAAAGACGATCATAAATTGCTTTGGCAAAAGCATCTTTACCGTACTCAGCCTGAGTAGCATTATGATCCTTCTGCATTACATTGCCCCCGGCCGCAATAACGCGTGTCGTCAATGATATTGAGAGCTCATTTTCCGTTACTTGTAGTAGCTGGGCAGCTGCCTCAAGATGTGATTTATTACTTATAACCAACTCGTCTTCAATCACTAATTTAATGTGAAATAAAAATAAGTCCTTAATCATTTATATTGGGATCATAATTTCACTTACTTTGGAATTCAATATTTCCCAAGTGTAAGATGGCAGCTACTATACGCCATATTGTTGAAATCTCCTCGGATGTGAAACCCAAAGTTTTAAAGGCATTATTTGTGCCCTTGTAATCAGATTTTTCTGACAAAATGTCCATGCTTCCCTGATTCATATAATGATATTTCGATGGATCTTTAGTGATATTGTATTGGCGCAGTTCATTGTCGCTGGCTCCCCGTAGAAGCTGTAACAAAACAAAAAATAATTAGAATAACTGCAATAAGACTTCGACGATAATAAACAATTTAATACAATTTTGTAATGTCATAGAACGTATAAAAATTGTAAAATTTTATTATGTTTCCGGACGATCAATTGGTACAACATAAAGAAAATGAAGTGAACATTTTAATGCTGCATCAGCTCCTAGTGTAAACATGATATGAAACTTAATTACCTGTTTTGAGAACCAGGGTTCAGTCGGTTATTAGCCACAAAAAACTGTTGGTCGACCTGTTAGCCCTACAGAAGCTTAAGAGGCGGTACGAGAAATACGCGCTACTCAATGGGAAATATCGCATTAACTTTAAATTTTTCTTCCGTTTTATAAAAACAGGTGCATATTTACAAGAGAATTTATATTTGCTACTTCCACGTTGGTGACGGGTTATTTTATTAGTAAAACAAAACCGAGCCTTCGTATGGAGTCTCTAAAAATTGCATGATCTTGCAAACAAACAATACGCGGGAATAATTTTTCTCAAAACAGTTACTTGTTTCTTTCAAATTCATAAAAACAATTTGCATTTAAATTTTTTTAATCTACCAACCTTTTGGTCGAGCCGATTTTATCAAATGTTTGCCCAAATGGAATTCACAAATATGGTTAAATATTTCCGTTCTACTTAACAAATTAAAGAATGTAGACTTTACAAATATAGAATTAACAAGAAAAATAAATTATGCATAATTAAATACCCGACATTAACTCAATTTTAGTTTTGTATGTCTTTTAAAGTAAATTTAAACGTTTATCAAACAAATAAAGATCATACAAATTTGTTCAAGAACCTACGATAAAAGAAAATATTTATAAAATTGCAAATGGTCAGTTACTTAAACATATAAATATTTTTATTAGGTTCTCATGTTTGTAGAAAGAAAAAATTATTTACAGTTTTTTATTTATTCCCTTTTAGGTGCCACGGTATGCTAGGAAGCAGTGAGCACGCTAGATACTCTGGGGGGTTACTGCGTATTTCGAGTCGAAAGAAATAATTTACGAGTTCGAACAATTTGTACTGTGTATTACGATTTTCGCAATGGTTCGAAATGATGACAGAGCTCGTATTTGTTAAAAAATTGGAAATTTGATGCAATCTTTTTGTTCGTAAAAGAGAGTGGCTGTTAAGAAAGGGATATTTTGTTTCTAATAAAGTATAAAAAATTCCGTTTATTCGAAACAAATACATATTACGAAAATCGTAATACACAGTAAAAATTGTTCGAATCCGTAAATGATTCCTTTCGAATCGAAATACGCGGTAGCCCCCCTGGTCCTTTTAACTACAACGGCCTTAAGGTCACCGTTACTACTGCTCGGTAAATTAAGTTAAGGCCTCGTTACTCTTACGTAAACGTATACGTTGCTAATCAGCTGTTCCGTTTTCCTTACCAAGCTACTGTGCAAATAGGTACTCTTACGTAAACGTAACGTTGCGTTGCGGATGAACTTGATAAAATTAAAATTTCTCTCCGTTTTTACGTATCAGCTGTTAAGAATTGTATTTTTGTTTTGAAACAGTGTTGTCAACAAAACTTATTAACCAGCGGTTTACTTTTAAATTTTATTAATGAGATTCTCATCAAAACATTAATTTAAATTTGATGTAATGAAATCCAATGTTATGGGTTTTTTGTTCGAACTGAAGTTAATGTTGGCTTTACGTGTCACAGAAACCAAAGTTACCGGGTTTTTATTGAAAATAAAAGAAGCAGCTTACAGCTCTTGTTTATTTGTTGGAAATAAATATTGTTGTTAAAAGTTCAATTTTTTATTTTATTTTATCCAACAGTTAGATTATTTCCATAGATGAAAGTAAATAAAATTGATAAATGTTAAAATAGTATTTTTCCATGTTTCCGGCAGCGGGCTGCTGCAAACTTGCAAAAGCCTTTTTCTCACTTTTTCTATGGTCATTTTATTTATTTATAATTTTGAAACAATTTTGTTTGTATTTTAACTAAATTCGCTTTAAATATTTACAAAACAATAAAATAACACAAATATAAACAACAAATGCAAGTTATACAACGATGGTATTTTTTTCATATCTATTTACATTTGTATGTTTACTGTATTTCCACTTCTTATTTTCATTTACATTTACAACATATTAACAATATTTTAACGCAAAAATTGTAATTTATAAAATTATTAAATAAAAATTTAACTTAAAGCTGGAAACACATGAGCCAAAACATAAAACAGCTGATTCGATTATTGATTTTATTATAAAATAATTATTTGCATACATTTTGGACAACGCAAATGAAAAAAATCAGCGCATAGTTCCGAATATGCGCCTTAACCTTATTATATTAAATAAATATATTATTTAGTTTTATTTGACCTTTCTTTTTTTATAATTATTTTGAATTATTTAAGCTTGAGGTCTTTTTTAAAAAAAATATATTATATATATATTTATTTTTCTCATTATTGCGCTAACCTTTGGTTAGCATCGTTAGGAAATTAAATTAAGTTTACAATAACAAATTTTTTTTTTCAATTTTGCTTAACACATATTGGTTATATCAAGTTTCATTTAAAGAGATATTAATAACAGCTAAACATATTTTAAATTCAAATTCAAAAAGTTGAAAAAAATGTTGTTAATCATACGAATTTTTATTCAAAAAACATTTTTAAAATTTTGTATTATAAACGAAATTGTTCTTTAAGTTTGGTTTTTTTTATTATTTGATTTTTTCAGCGAGTTTTTTAAAAGCTTTTTGCTATCTTATTACGACTTAAGATGTTTTGTCAAAATGCCACAGATATGTATAAAGTATTTTATTTTTTTGTACACAAGCGCCGATATCGGTATGTATTGGCGATTTTAAACAAGAATGTTACCCAACAAACACGAAGTCAAACCTTTGATATGAAATGACTTTATCATTTGACATCAAACGCAATTCTCAAACGTTTTTCAATTGTTTGATTTAACATTTAAATTCAAATTGATAATGATTTGAAAATAAACATTTGATATCAAATGTTTTATCAATTTGATGTCAAATGTTTGTCAAATGTTAAAATCAAATCAAAAATAAACTTGGCAATACTAAAGCGAAAAATAAATGTAAGCATTAAAAATGGCGATTAAAGTTACATTTTTTACTTTGTGGTTACATGTGTTTTACTATAAAAAATAAATTTTAATATAAAGTAAACAGTTTATTTCTTGTGAAAAATAAAAATTATTTGTGAGAAACTACAATGATTAAAAATGCGAAAAAAAAGAAAAAAAATAAAACGGGAAAGTGAAGAAAGTTTGTTGAACGGTGCTACAATCCTCAAAATAAAAGGGAGCCAAGTATTTTGTCTTTCCAAGAATTAGAGGACCGAAAGAACACTATTTCATCTTTTAGCTATGGTACCGAATGTTTATTTAAATAAATAATAAATTTAAATTAAAAAAATTAAATAGTTTTATTTATATTCCACATTGTATTAAAATCCACATTTGAAAAACATTTGAGAATTACGTTTGAAAGGAAGTTGAAAATAAAGGCATTTTTCAATTTGAAAATAATTTCCCCTTTTTGTTGAGAACGCTATGATTTTCAAATGATTTTCAAATCATTATCAAACGTTTATCGTTTGAGAAAACGTTTGATTTCAAATCATTTGCAATTTGAAATCAAACCTCCGTGTTTGTTGGGTAGCAACATGTGTTGGAACAAGTCTGTGAGCAAAATCAAAACAAATAATAATTTACGTGCATACATATGTACTAGAACACGCATACCCTCAACAACATATGACACGTTTACGTTTTTGTAGTAACTACCAGCATTTCAAGTCGACCGCAACGTTTACGTATCCGCAACATTTACGTAAGAGTAACGAGGCCTTTAGAATATAATTCGTAATTGCATTTGTAACATAACCAGTGCTGCCACAACCTATACAGTTTTTGCAACCAACATTTTTTAATGTTACCAAATGTAGTAAAATATAACAAATTAAAAATGCCTTTTATTTATTCGCCTTTTAGCTGTTATTGGCAGGACTGTCAAATGTGGCGATTTCTTAGTCCTTTTGTCGAAATTTACGTTTGGCGGTATGCGAAATGCAGTTTGTGTAAAATACTGGTTTCTCTTGTTTGTAAATTTTATTTCAAATTTATAATTCTTATTATAAATAACTGTTTCAAAATTTGTTCATTTGAAATATTTTGTGAATCATTGTAAAATATTATGGCGAATATAAACAAACTCTCCTTTCGTTACGTACATTAAATGAAGAAAAAGTATATAACTGACAGCCAAAAGTTTTTTTAACCAAATAATTATCTTAAAAAACATTCAATAAGTGTACATACCGACAAGTTATAAACAGTAAAATTTCAAATTTCTTAAACTAAAAGTAATTTCTAAAAGAAAATTCCATAAATTTTAAAGTTATATTGATAAATCAATGTATTTTTGAAAAATCTTTGAAATTCCTTTGTATATTTTCAAATATGTATTTCAATATAAATACTTTTGGAAATAACCTAAAAACAACACAAAAACGACTTTTGTTTAATTTTTCAGAAATTTTCTGAAATCGACTCCGTATGATTTTATGCACTTCCTACTTTAAGTACTACTTATCTTTACTACTCTTAAAATCAAGAAAAACTACGCTCTTTTAAAAAAAACTATTGAAAATCTCCATTGATTAAAACTTCATTTGTTTATGATTTCAGAACATGGCGATTTTAATATAAAAAACACAAATAGCAATATTTTCTTAACAATAATCTTAAAAAAATTATTTGGTTGCGAATTTGAAAGGTATTTTTTGTTTTCGATAAATTAACAAATTGGTAACAAATAATGGAAAAATCGTAGTACACAGTACAAATTATTCGAGCTCGTAAATATTTGTATGAAGAAGAACATATTCGTGCGTATTATTATTTTAGAAAAAAGTAACCAAAATTAAAAAAATATTCACATCTCAACATTGAAAAAAAATATAACCAATTTTGGTTAGAAATAACCAAAAACGGCAGCCCTGAACATAACCCTTTTATGAGTTGCATTCGAAAAACTATTTTCGTTATGGAGAGACAGTCGTGAACTGTGATTTTAAAACAAATTTTTCAATAATTAAAACCAGTGTTCGAAAAGAGGCGCTAAACATCGCTCCTAAGTGTTCGGTTCGGTAGATTTGTGCAAAACACAAACTCTAATAGTGTTTGTGTAGGAAATCATTTAAAAAATAACGTTTTCCTGTTTGTCATCTTTCGAACACAAACATAATACTGTTCTTATCCAACTCAACAAAAAGATGAGAACATTTAATTCCGTTCGGTTTTTTTTAAACCACAAACTTCATTGTGTTCGGTTTAGCTCATAAATGTTCGTTCCTTTCTGTTGTGCGTAGCATTCTTTTGGCTGGAAAAAACCAAACATTTTTACAAAAACAAAATGCAAATACAAAAAAAAAACAAAAAAGCCAGCAAAATTAATTTACACAAACAAAAAACAAGCACACACAATCTGTTCGTGCTGCGGTCGTCGCTAAAATTCTTTGTTTGTTCATTTCTTTATCAATTTAAAAAAGTAACATTATAGAACATTAAAATAAAATGTTTGTCTACAGTATCACTACAATTGTTCTGTTTTTTTTAACGAAGAACAGAACACAAGATTATGTTCGGCTCCTTCTTGAAAATAGTTACGAACGGTATTAAGGGTTGTGTTCGTCTACACAAACACTAAAAAAAATTGATATCGTTCCTGGGTATCTGAGCCGAACGCTAAATAATGTTCTGGTTATTTTCGAACACTGATTACAACATATGTAATTGTTGACTAATTAACTTTGAACATTTAAAACAAAATAATAAAAAATATGGCTTTCTGACCGTTTTGAATTAATTTATATTTAGTCAACGCTCTAACGTTTAAATAAAGTGATAATTAAACAAGCGAATAGTTTAACTAACACATCCCAACAACACATCAATTAGGAAGTTTTAATTATTAAATATTTATGTGTTTTACTTAGTTGTCATGTTGATAATATGTACATATAATATTTAAATGACAACATCGAAACTGTGAATACTAGATTAAAGCTTTTCTTTTTGAAAATGACTAATTTATTTTGGTTTTAATAAGCAACATACATTTTCTGCCAATATTCAATTAATGGATATTTAAACTAAAAAAACGTTTTTAGTTCTTTTTGTTATATTGTTGTTTTTGTAAAGGATATTAGGTATTTTCTAAGTTCTCTAATATAAAGTTACGGCGGTCTTGATCTCTCAGGTGGAAAGGTTGTTCACAGCCCTTTAATTGTGAAATTGAAACAGGTGTGATTACAGGCCAATGTGTCTCAGTTAATGAAGTTGTTAAAATTATAGAAAAAGTGTGTGAATATAAAGTTAAAAAAGGTTATTTCAGTGCATATTAGTTTTACATTAAGAATAAGCATTTTTATTAAAAAGGACAGGGCGGCTATAATTTGAAGAAAATTACATTTTAGATTGTTGCTTAATGTTTATTGTTAAAAATTGAGCCTTTAAAAATAATTTTAAACTTGGGCAATTCTATTCAAATTCTATTTTTATATCATTCATGACCACAAGTGGTTAACGAGTAGGATTCGTCATTCCGTGAGTATTTATGTATTCATTAATTTTATTTGTGTTAAATGAAAAATGTCATGTCACAATTTTTTAATATACATACATACAATTGTTTATTATTCTCACTGTGCGAAAGTTTTAACTAAATGAAAGTTTATCAATATTTCGAATTTTGAAAAAAAAAAATGTATACTAGTCTGAATTTACACGTTTCATCTTTTGATGTTCACCTTCTTTTCAATTCCCATTTAAAGATGCCAATATTATCAATATCAAGAAGACTTTCGGATTACTGTAATACTTATTAGGCAGAAATACTTGCGATAATAAAAGCTGTGAACGAGCTTAGATTATATGCTCTCTCAACGACTACTGCCCAGAGGGAAAATGAGGAATTGATTACATAAATAAATAAAAAAATAATGTATTTTTTTGAAAGAATAATAATGCATTCATTGGAATCGAGAAGGTAATTTGATCAGACAAAATTATTATGAATTGATTACCACGTAAATTCCCACATTTGCAGAACAAGGAATGACTTGTTTTTGTTCGTGAGTATTATTTTCTTAATAAAGATCCGTTATTTCTAGCTGCTTATGTCGTCTACTAATTTTTATTATGAAGGATAATTTATTTTTAATTCATTCGCAGGATACATGAAATGTTCTGTGTTAAGAATAATCGGGGGTGTGCTGAAAATCGAAAACGCAAGAATTTGAAAGTTTTCACTCTAATTTTTATAATTTTTGTTATAAAATTGTGTTTAATAGAGATATATTTATTTATATAATACTTGTCATGAAATTCGTTTAATACAGAAATCTTATTGAAAAACGACTTCTAAAATTCTTGCGTTTTACGTTTGCGATTTCCAGCACACCCCTAAATTAATTCTGGAATCAAATATTATACAAGATATGTATTGCTTTCCGGATTCCTATTGATTTCATTTTCCCGCTGGGTGTGAACACTTCAAATCTCCATCTCTGAGAACGAGAACAAACCTTGAATATCGCTCAGCTTAATCATATGGTTCCAGGGCATAGGGATAAACTCAGATGAGCTTGCAAACGCGGTACCACATTACAGGTTCCATTAGATTTATAAGGCTCTACTGCAAAATCAAAGATGAGCTTGCAAAACGCGGTACCACATTACAGGTTCCATTAGATTTATAAGGCTCTACTGCAAAATCAAACTTCTGCGATAAACTATGAATACCACGATCACAGCTTGTGGAATTTCCAGGAAATTTTGCCCCGTATGCGTGCCATGTCTTTACTTTCTATGACTAGAAGGGATCTGCCACTTTTGGTATTTATAATCACGGGCATGCACAGCGTGTGGGAGCCAGGCATCTTGATACTTTCTCAGCTGCGAAAAGGAAAATAAGAAAGAGCCACTTTCGATGGATTGTATGATATCTCTAGCATTCGACTGGATTGAATTTTGAACTTCTTTAAAATTTCGGGTGGGAGTTCTGTTTAGTAGAATTTTACGGTATCACAATGGGTCATATAAATATTTTTAAGCATATTTCTCAGTTCTTTGAGCTTTTTTGTTGAATATTTTTGAATTTTGTGTGCCAGTAAAAACATGTGTTTGTTAAATCTCCGTCTGAGTTCATCACACTTTCCAATTATACTTTAAAGCAGGGCTGTGGAGTCGGAGTTGAGGTTTTTGTACCGGAGTCTTAGTCGGAGTCGAAGTACCCACAAAAACTCGCGACTCCGGCATAAAAAATGTAAAATTTGTTTTTAACATTTTCCAAACTAAAAATTCTTCGAAATTGGCGATGAAATATTTTGAAGATAAATTTGAATAAGTTGTAATTTATTTTATGAGAGTTAGTTCATTCAAGTACTATACTTAAATAGTATAAAAGTTTGTAATAACTTATATTATTTGGGTATATTATTTATACGTGCGGACAAGAGTCTAAATCGAATGCAAAACTTTTACTCAGTAATTGATCTAGTGAGAAAAAGAGATGTGTGGTTTTTTTACGTCATTAACTTGTACTAAAATATGACAGGAATATGTACAGAAAAAATATGTAAATAACTGTATTAAAACTCAATGCGGCACAAGTTAGAATTAAAATATCGATTTGAAATTTTTAAAGAATAATTTTCTGGATATGTTGAACCATTTAAATAGCACTGCATTAAAAAAAGAGTTAAAAGTCAAATAAGAACCAATCTTATATTCATTTAGTATCAAGGTTAGAGTAGGAGTCGTACTCAAAACATTTCAGCGGAAGGAGTCGGAGTTATAACTATTTCTTGACGACTCCACAGCCCTGCTTTAAAGGATAACACTACTTTTAAGAACGTGTTTAGGATGCTGAATAAACAGTTTTTCTGATTTTAATTTTTCATTGAATACTATGTTTTAAGGAGTTTTGGCTTGGTTGCGTAAAATATTGAATTATTTTTAAATTAATATTAATTAAATGGATACTTAGCTTTATTTTAATACAATACATACTTTTAACCGGTCAGGCATATGCTGATCATACTGTTGCCAATTAAAAACTCCCAACTATTACATTAAACCGAATTCGCAATGGAAACAACATTTTTATCGGATGTTTAAAATTTTAGCAAAAAATTTGTTTGCAAACACGTTAATTTCTAAAGTAAGAAAAATCTGTAAACTGCGCCCGAACAATATTATGTATAAATTTTATATGTATTTTCAAAATATATTGTAAACATTTTTATTTTAAACTTGCAAAATTTTTTAATAACATCATTTACAATTTCACACAAATTGTTGGAAAGTTAAAGTAGATTCCATTTTTTTAAGTCACATTATTTATGGATCTATCTTATTGAATTTCAATAGCATGCTTTAACGGAGTATATGTGATATAAATATATAACAATTAAATGAAGCCGAATTAAAATATCAGAAACTTTAATTAAAAACCAACAGTTTAATGACAAATCACAATTATTATAAAAATAGCTATGGCACAAGCTCTATGTTTACATTTGTCCTTCAAGTTGTACAAAGAAAAGTCGACGAAAAACATAAAAACAAATGCACTTAAGTCTTCGAGACAAAGTCTTGAAGTATGGAAAAAACATGTAATTTAATTGGTTAAAGATTGATGTTTGACTGTAGACTGGCAGACGCCGCAGTGGTGCAAACGGTAGAACGGCAAAGAATTCTGATGATGAGAATGTGGTTGTACTCGAAACTAGTAGACACGTGTTCAATCCGGTGTTCAGTCAAGAATAAAATTGTCAAGAAATTTTTAATTAATTTCCTGTTGTATTTTCCTTTCTTCACTAAAAATAATTTAATGAACTTAAGCCTAAAATATCAAAAACTTCAATAAATTTATAACAACTTGTACTGAAATTCCGTCGTTAAGTAGTCAAAATTCGTCAGCTTACGATAATTGTCGTTAAGATCTATTCTGTAATGAAATTTTAACAATTTTTATCGGCAAACAATGTCGGTAGTTATTGTTCAATAATAGCGATAATAAATGTACCGTTAACGGATTTAAAATATGGAGTAAAGAAGCCAAATTTTAACACAAAAAAGTAAAAGAGTATAGTCGATCAAGCCCGACGATTATGTTTCCGCCAAAAAGAGTATGTTGAGAGGTTAAGATTCACAAAAGAGATTTTTGTTCCAAATATTAGCTAAATATGTTCTACTACAACTATGATTTCTACTATGAGATAATATCGAGCCCTAACCGCGAAAATAACGTAAGCGACATAATTTTCCATTTTCGTTTTTTTTACTAAATGACTTTATTGGCAACACTTGCATCATCTCCTGAAATGTCATGGTCACAGAAGCTACCGTTACGATTTTATAGCAATAACAATTTTATCGTAAGCGACAAATTTCATACAAAATTTATATGCAATAAAATAATAAAACTCTCTCCTGTAAAATTTGATTTTTGGCGCTTACGTTATTTTCGCGGTTAGGGCTCGATATAAAAGCTATTATTAAGGTTACTTATTATAAGTGCATTCATATGGGAGCTGCGGTCAAATATTGACCGATTCTAATAAAATTTGTTCTGCTGATTTATGTAGGTTGCAACAACATTTTTTTGGACCTTATTAAACCCAAATGTCTATAAAACAAGATGGTTAATGGGCACAAAACCCTATACCGGAAAGAAGTTTGCATGTGGGCTATGAAAAATAAATAACAGCTTCTCCGATTTTGAAAAGGATTCGGACCTTGTGACAATGAACGCATATGTGCCAACTTTGATAAAATTATTTCCAAAATTGCGACCTGTAATTTAATAAGCCAGCCTGATAGAAGGACGAACCTCGTTAGGTGGATTCTGAAATTGATCCTGAGTCATTTGGTATACTTAAAGGTCAACCTATATTTAAATGTGTTACACACATTTGCACAAACACATTATATCCTCTTCACATACAGTAGTGTGGGTACAAAAAGTATGAGCAGAATGTTGTGCTAAAGTGGCTCAGGCACTTCAAACTTTTTGCATATGTAAAAAAAGATTTGAAACTTACATATTTGTTTAGAAATATAACACTGCGGAACATTAGTTTGCGGTCGGGAATTTGATCGCAAATTCTTAGTTATTTGAGGTCGCTGCTTTCAAATCTAATCTCCATTTTTCTCTATCAGCTCTAGTTTTCGAGATATACCGTTATGTCTAAAACTAAGGCACTTTCACTACATATATTGGAATAACTTGAAAAGTGTTGACCATATTCAGTTAACAAAAAAATATTTTCTTTAAGCCGTGCTTACTTTGTTTTTAAATATGCGCTGTAGTTGCAGAGATCTTGTTGAGTTTTTGAAGAAAAAATAGGAAAATTTTCATACAAAAATAACATATAAAATATGTGTGCGTCATGAACGTTTTTTTTACTAGACCTGATAGAGAAAAATGGAGATTAGATTTGAAATCAGCGACCTCAAATTAGTAAGAATTTGCAGACCGCACAAAAAAGTCTCAATTTGTTCCCTTGTGCAATCAATATTTCCACATTTCCATTCATGTTGTGATAAAATAAATTTTTTACATGCAAATTTATATTATTGTTTTCATTCATTTTACAAAATTTTAATTTTGACCGAGATTTCTCGTTAATTAACGATATCGGTAGTTAAATTCAAAAAGTTACAGAATTGAGGTACTGGTACCCATCATTTCTGGGGTTTTCGGAAAACCAATCTCAGCATACTCACGGACATCGTTAAATCAACTTCGCTTCTCATAAGAACCCAAAATATGTATACTTTTTAGAGTCTTAAGCTACGGTCACACCAGGCAAATATTTGACGAAAAAGACGTAACCAACGGGCAGTATTGCCAAAACTTGGTGACAAAAAATGGCTAAATTTACGGAAAAATGGCTAAAAGCTTTTTTAAATAAAACCACATTAAGATTCAATAACAAACAGTAATAATTCATTTACGTAAATTAATATTTTTTACTTAGAAAATTAAATCATCGATAAATTCGATGTCGTTATTGTTCATCCCATAGGAATCATTCGTGCCTTTTAGTTTTAAATAATTTGATGTAAATCATAATCACAGCAACATTTACCCAACCTTTTGAGTCCAGATCTACAACAAAAAACAAATAAGAAAGTATAGTCGGTCAAACCTGACCACATTAGTACCTACGTACCAAATTTGATCAAATAATCTCCAAAATTGCGACCTGTACTTTGCGCACAAGGTTTACATGGATAGACAGCCGGACAAACATGTTAATTCGACTCAGAAAGTGATTCTTAGTCAATCGGTATACTTTAAGGTGGGTCTAAAACCAATATTTTAAGGTGTTACAAACATCAGCACACACGTATAGTACCCTCTCTACTATTGTGGTAGGGGTATAACTATTTTATTGTTATGGTAAAAATATTTACCCTTTTGATAAAATCGAGTTAACGGTTGCTAAATGTACCATATTTCTGAAATTACTTTAAACGATGTTTACTTGGCTAAATACACTCTCTACTTCAGCATTAGACCATGGAAGAGAGATAAACTTTATATTCTGAAATTTCTAAAAAAAGAAACACCGATATTTGTGTTGATCCATTTTATAAATTTAATATTGGAATACTGTTCCTTTATTTTAAAGGTTGTTTCATCAACATCGTTTATAGCGATTTTCAACATTTTTAAAAGTTGTGATTTGAATTAAAGGCGTTTCAATTGTTGAAAATGTTTATGTTACTTTTATAAATTTGTATAATAAAATAAAATTATTCTTAAAAAAAAAACGGCAAAAAAATGTTATGGCTAAACATGTGGATAAATGGCTAAACTCATTTTTTAATGGCTAAACGGGGTGAAAATGGCTAAATCTAGCCACTAAATGGCTGAATTGGCGACACTGCTAACAGGCAAACTAAATTATAATTTCCATACATTGCAATATAAAAGCCTGTTCATCGGATTCGAGCGTAAACATTTAAAACAAAAACAAATTTGCGACTTTTGTTTTTAATATAATTTTTAATGCGAACGTTAACGTTCGAAATCGTTAAACAGGCAGTTAATGTTGATCATACAAAAAACAGTTTTTTTGCTGTGTTTGGCAATATAATAAGTTTTATTTTGTGATATTAACACGATGTAAATTCTCACTAACTATTGACAAAAGTAGTGGTTATGCTTATTTTCTCAAATATTTAATACGTTAACCGTTACTTAAGATCAGTATTATAGAAATTACAAACTTGTACAACCTTTCCACTTTGGGTGAAGGGTATAATAATATTTTGTAAGAGCAGATCCTTCAACAGCGTAGTAAATAAAAAAAAATTCGGATCCAAGGATTTTAAATTAAAAAAAGTTAAGCAATTTCAACTACTGTGAATAGGAATCAATGCACAAACGAAATCCCTATTATTATTTTGACGATTATATAAAAAATCGATAGCTTAGTATCGGTATTGTTATGCCATTTGGCACAAATTATTTTTATTTGACTAGAAATCACACTCTAAAATTTTGTAAGCATCGGTCGATAATTTTCTAAAACTCCCACAAAAAGACCACTTTTGAAAATACGTTTACATAAAAAAATTGTTAATAATAACCGAATTGTAAAACCCAAACCCGTTTCATGTTACTGGAAATTGCAACTATAACGAGGATTGATCATTTCTTAGCAATCGGCAAACCTTAAAATATTATCTAGGGTTTTTTATATCCCGGACTTTTCATTTCCCTGTTTTTTTTTAGAAGTGTACAAGATTTATGAAAATCGATTACATTGAAGAGAAATTCCCCAAATTTTTCGTCTTAATTTCCCATTTTTTTTAGGTTATGAAACCCTAATTGTAATTGTACATATAACCAGAAAATAAATAATCCTGTGCTATAAAGATATTTTTTCACTTTTATTTGAAATACCCCTCATTAGATTTTTGTCAGTTGTATATTTTAGTAATTGTTAAATATGTTTGTGGTTTAAATTAATTGAAGGGCGTTGTTTGTGCTGTTGGTCATACGGATGACAAACATTTTATTTTATTTGCTTTGGGTTGGGTACCGCGAACTTAAAAAATTATATTAGCTCAGTGAAACTAAGAATTTAGAACAATTTCACAATTACTTGTTTGCTCATTCGCTTATTTCTTATCGCACGCAATGATTTTGAAAGGTTTTTAATATGACTTTAATATTTTATGTGAAAAGAAATTCTAAATAAATATAAAATTTTAACACGGAACACTTTTTACAAATTGTTTTTTTATTAGTCTATTTCACTAATACTTAGTTACAAAATTTAGCGTTAGCTGAAATGCAATACAACGTAACTAACATTTTAAGTAGGAACAAAAAATGATAAATATTAAAAAATAAATGCAATTTTGGCAATAAAATGTCGCAGTTTTACTAAATTGTATAGAACGATTAATTTATTTCTGGAATAACATGAATTAATAATTAATATTTTCCCTCCTGGGATTTTATATTTCGTTTTCATGAGTTACTTCTTATCAAGACGAAATATAAAAACCTAAAGGAAAGCATAGCTGAAGTGCTATGGGACGCCTCCACCGGTTGCGGATAGTGGACGACCCTAACCACGAAGATTGGTGGGCGAATAGAGAGTCTCATCTCAGAAGGACACGCCTGGCAACGTGTATCTTAAAATTCTGAGTGTCAATTATGATCTAATCGTCATGGCAAATAGTTTTCGCCATTAAATAAACAATGCCGAGTTTATAAATAAAACGGGTTCCCTGACCCATAAAACATGTTAGGCTATGTGCTAAAAACTCTTACTCATAAAAAACAAATTATTACTGAAACACCAAAAAATGTTGGTGCCCTATGTTCTTCTACATGAACTTTCTTTTAATTAGTTCACAATCCGCGAGTTCCATATGTTGTGCAACCTCCTCCATTTTCGAAATAATGGTATATCTCGAAAACCAGAGCCAATCTAAAAAACGGATTCAGCATACCCGAATTATGTTAAAATGCCATGTGGCCAGCTTGTCTCAAAAAAAAAGTTTCAATTTTTTGCACAGTGTAATTAAGATCGTTTTACTAGTTTTAATCTAGTAGTACCCGGCAGAGTCCAATTTTTGTGATCTATCTATTTTTCTGTTTCATTTCATTAAAATCTGTTAGAACATTATCAACAATTGTAAGACAAAATACTTCTTGATGAAACAAGAACCTGGTGGGAAATTTCTTCAGTGGGCAATTTTCTTCTACGAAAACCTACGTTAATATCACGCATATCAAAACAGATCTGGGCCTGATTCTGGCAGTCGTGATCGAGTAGTTTCTCGATTTAAAAGCAATTTAAAATCTAATTATTTCAGTCAATACTGAACTAATCGGAATTATTTTTCGGTGTTGTAAAGCATTAATTTGAGTTTCACAATACTGAAAAAATAATTTCGCTTCGTTCAGTATCGACTGAAATAAAATTGCTTTCGAATCGAGAAAGTACTCGATCACGACTGCCAGAATTAGGCCCCTGATATGGGTGATAATGATAAGAAATACATTATGAAAATTCAAAACTTACTATGAGTTATTAAGACCCAAAGGAAATAAACAGTGACTTATTTCAAGCAACAAGTATTAAGTTACTATACAAAATATCATTCTATTTAAACAAATATGTACTCATTTCGTTTGATTTTTTATGAATATTTTAATTTATCACCAACAATTACATTATTCAATAATTTACAGAACAGGTACCTGCATATAATTTTGAGATTATTACACCCTTCACCAATAGTGATCAAAGACCCTATAAAGCATACAAATTCTGTTTTCTTATGAACAGCGAAGTTAATTTAACGATGTTCGTCTGCCTGTTGAAATGGGTTTTCCGAAGACTCCAGATATGATGGGGACTGGGTTGTTATATATTTATATCATATACATATAGTCCTATATTGTTTGCTATTGAAATTCAATGGCTGAGATATGAACAAAAAACCGCGACTGTCTCTAATTTTTACATATACATAAATCTCAAATTTTTACCCATAAACCTTAATTAATTGCAGAACTTTCATCTAAGGCAAATTTAGTAGAATACTGGCAATTAAAATAAACAAATCGGTCCATAAATGACCTATATTTCCCCCCCGAAATAACGGTTTTAGCACAGAAGCGCCCATACCATATGATCTAGTTGGACCAAATTTGGCTGAAATAATTTTTAAATACAAGTAGGTATTAAAAATTGAAAAATATTTACGCCAAATCGGTTCATTACTACACCTGGCCGCCATACAAGTGCCCCATTGAGTTAAGAGCTTTAATACGTACATGGTACATGGGTACATGCAAAACAAGCTACTTTAGAAATTTATTTTTTTTTTTATAGTTAATTTATTTTTTTATTATTGAATCTTTCTTATCGAAATTTACAATATTATTCAAATCTTAATTTAACTTGTTGTTTACCAATGTAACCACTAACTGCTGTATTCAAATTTTAAAAATGTCTTCTATTTAGGCCCAAAGTACCGGTTTTTTAGCCTCGGGTGACCTTCGAAGTGAAGCAGACCCCGAGCTAGGTAGTTAGAATATTTTGAATTTCCTCCTGGATAGTGGGGACGTTGAGATCTCTGTGGATAATATCATTACGTATATACCATGGGCGCAGACAATTTGGGGAGTATTTATCTTGCGACCTTACTATGAATGTTCTGCCTGTTAGATAGCTCTCCAGAAGCTTGTGAGTGTTTTGAGGAAGCATTCGTGTTATTTTGATGAGTAACCCATCATGCCAAACTTTGTCAAATGCTTGGGAAATGTCTATTAACAGGGCTGAGCAGTATTGCTTTTTCTCAAACGCCGATCTAATTAGGGTGACAAATCTATGCACTTGTTATATTGTACCATGTCTCCCTCTAAATCCGAACTGGTGATCCGGGATGATGTCGTGTTCATTTAGATGAGGAGTTATACTTAAAACGAATATTTTTTCGAAAAGCTTCGATTGGATTGATCGGTCTGTACGATGCAACCTGGCTAGCATATTTTTCTGGCTTGGGAATCATAACAATTATAGACAATTATAGATAGAGTTGTCAGCCATAATTGTAGTTGGGCCTTAATGGTTGGGGAACGACTGTTTTGCCATTGTTTTCTTAACTTCCTTTTTTCTCTGATAAGCAGTGTTGCCAATTTAGCCATTTAGTGGCTAGATTTAGCCATTGTTCACCCTGTTTAGCCATTAAAAAATGCATTTAGCCATTTTTTTTAGCCATTTTTCAACTGGTTTAGCCATAAAATTTTTCTTGCCGTTTTTCTTTTAAAAGAATAATTTTTATTTTATTATAAAAATATATAAAAGCAAAATAAACATTTTAAATAATTAAAACGGCTTTAATTTAAATCACAACTTTTACAAATGTTGAAAATCGCTATAAACGATGATGATGAAACATCTTTAAAAATAAAGGAACAGTATTCCAATATTAAATTTATAAAACGGATCAACACAAACATCGGTGTTTCTTTCTGGTTGCAAGTATTTCAATAAAGAGTTGCTGGCGGCAACAAATTTTTTTTAGAAATTTCAGAATTTACTATAAAGTTGCTCTCACTTCCATGCTCTAATGCTGAAGTAAACATCGTTAAGAGTAATTTCAGAAATAGGTTACATTTGGCAACCGTTAATTAGATTTTATCAATGAAATATTTATACCAACACCACAATAGTGGAGAGGGTACTATGCGTTTGTGCTGATGTTTGTAACACCTTAAAATATTGGTCCTAAGCCCACCTTTTCGTAAACCGATTGACTCAGAACCACTTTCTGAGTCGAATTAACGATGTTTGTCCGGCTGGCTGGACGTCCATGTAAACCTTGTGCGTAAAGTACATATCGCAAATTTGCAGATAATTTAATAAAATTTGGTACACAGGTTCTAATGAGGTGTAGGGTATCATATAGTCGGGGTTGACCGACTATATTTTCTTACTTGTTTTTTATTGTAGATCTGGAATCAAAAGGTTGGGTAAATGTTGTCGTGATTACTATTTACCTTCAAATGTTTAAAAACTAATAGGCACGAGTGATTCCTATGAGATGAACAATAACGACATAACATTTATCGATGATTTTATTTTTTAAATATCTTTCAGAATATTAAATAACGTTTATTCTTATTTAAGAAATTGATCTTAACTAACAATTTCATCGTAAACAACTTTAAATGAATTATTTCTGTTGTGTTATTGAATTTTAATGTGTTTTTATTTAAAAAGCTTTTAGCCATTTTTTAGCCCATTTTTTTCCGTAAATTTAGGCATTTTTGGTCTCCAAGTTTTGGCAACACTGCTGATAAGGGTCTCTATATTCGTCGATGTATTGTAAGGAGCACGTTTGATTGTCCGCTTAATTGGGGTTGCATTTCTTGCTGCAGAATTCAAGGCTTCTGTAAATCGGTCGACAGCTATTTGGATGTCAGATGAATTTTTTAGGGGAATGCACTGCGATAAGTGAGAGCTCACATACATTTTATACTTTAACCAATTTGTGTTTCTGTTTGGAGAGGAAATAAAGTTTGCAGCTGCGGCGTCAGAGTTGCCTTTTAAAATGAGGATAGAAAGTGAATAATCAGCCGATAGATCGTAGGAGGAACTAACTAGTACCTGATCGCGCTTGACGTTTTTAATTACAGCAAAGTCAATAAGGTCTGGTAGCTTTTTGAAGTCGGTTCTCCAATAGGTAGGCTCACCACTCGATACATCAAAATTATTTGCAGTTACGGTATTGTATAGACTTATAAGTTGTAATCGCCAGCAGCAATAAATTTCTGGCCCAATGTGGAGAAGAAGGTGAGAAATTTATAGTGTACAATTTTGTGCCTCGGGGGACAACAAACGGATGACAATGTAAGTTTGAAATCAATAAGATTTACAGATGTAGCCTGGATACAATCTTCTTCAAACTCTGGCAATGGTATGTGTCTGATGTGTTTGTGCACAATTATGGCTGTGCCACCACAAGCCCGTCCGCTGGGATGTTTTGTGTCATACGTAAGGTAATGCAGTTTTTATGAGTAAAGTGTGTTTCAGAGACACGAAGTACGCCGATTTGATGCTTTTGAAGAAAATTTGCAATTTCGTGTTTATAATGGGATAACCCGTTTGCATTCCAGAAACATATTTTTAACTAGTTCATTTTTTGTTGAGTAGAACTTGCAGGAGCATGTTCTGGTTTCGCATCATTTCCTGAAACATGTTCTGCATAGTAGCCATGAAGTTATTCATAGTTTGAATTAAATTTTCGATTGAGCCAGAAGGCATTTGTAGACCTTCCCTAGGAACATTAGCGTATGGAGGTTGCATTTCGTTGGGAGTGCTGGGGAATTTTTCGCATTAGGGTTTCCTTTTAAGGCTTGGGCATATGAGTGGTTTTGTTTGTTTGTTTGTGTAGTACTAGCAATAGAGCCAGCAGCTTGGCTGGGCGCATATGACGAACCATATTGGGAGTAAGCATATTTTTGAACTAAAGCAGGTTTTTTTTAATGCAATAATACTTTACAATAAGAATGGGCAAAAAAAATCGATATTAAAAAAATAATCGATATATACATCGCCGATATTTAAAATACCAATATATCGATATTGAAATACGACTCTAAGGGACATTTGGTAGCCTTTATGTTTTTTTCCCGATGCGCGTTAACCTTACTCTCTTACACAGTTTAAACATCAAATCACACAAAATTAGGCATCTCAACGCCTTCAAAATGGCACGTCTTAAAGTGTCGGCCAGTGGAAGATCGTTGTAAGTTACAAACAAAATGATGAAACCGAAATGGTATTGCAGTGTGTAATAAACAGAAGTAGTAAGCAGTCCTTCTGGAAGCCCTTTTTTTTAGACAGAGGCCTTAATTCCCCATTCCATACTCGCTCTTCTGAAAAGTTATTATTTTGTAACTTTAAACGTTATTCTTCACTAGCTGCTTTCATACGTTGTATTTTCTTTCCTCTAGATTTTTATTTTATCGAAATCTTCCCCTAAATGAAAAATAAAAGCCTAAATATATGTATGTAGAAACCCCAAATATGGCAACTCTGACGAAGCCGTCAGCCCAAAATCCATACTGGCAAAGTCCGAAAGTCCCTGTTGGAAGACCATTTGTTAACTGGAAAGTGTAACCTCGAAATTCTCTCGTACTTACTTCCATCACGACCGCTTTACTCAAATGTTGAGTGATGGAATTCTATCGACTTCTGTTAGAGTCTCTAAAGCACATCTAAATGCATAAAACTAAATTTGTTTGTCAATAAAATAGGGATCCTAAAAATTGAAGAAACATTTTATGCGTTTCCAAAAAATAGCAAAAGCCCTGAAAATAGCGTATAATTTGTTTTACATTAAAACCGAAAACGCGTTTAATTTGGTTTTAATAAAACTGACATAGTTTTTGTGCATCTTGTTTTAAATTTGTCTGCATTATAGTTAGGGTATTCAATTCAGATTTATTTTTAATGCAAAAATGGAAGAATGTGACAATGCAATTTTTTTACTACCAACACATTGAAAAAGTTTTAAACAACCTTTAACCAAGTGTAAATTTTTGTAGTCATATTTCGATTTACCATTATTTTCATTAAACATATCATCTTTTTCCCTAACCGACGCTTTAATAAGATAATTAATCAAATTACTTTTAACACTTTCGTAAGGCACCTTGAAAAACATAAATATTTGACATTTGATTGACAGGCTGTTTTACTACTTTCTTTTTTTTTTGACATGTAAAATAAGTGGACTTCAAATTTAATAAAAGACCGCTGGCAAAAAAATCGGAATACCCTTATTCTTAATAAAAAAAAGTTGATAAATGATATACATGCCTGATAGAAACTGTGGAAATTTCGTTCTCCGGGCTGCTGTTGTACCACACGTGATTTTTCCAATAAATAATTTGTGATAATACCACCAACCGGATCGGCTTTATAATCAAATTCGATATCCATATATTTACCAAAACGACTTGAATTATCATTACGATTGGTTTTTGCATTGCCAAACGTTTCCAAGATGGCATTGCTTTGGATCAGAACATTTTTCACTCTGCAAACAAAAAGCAGTTTATTATATTAAAAACATCAAAAGGATTTTATTACAATTTACTTCAGCTATAAAAAAAAGTATTTACGATTGAAAACCCTTCAACGAAATAACGATAAAAACTCAATTGGAATTAAAAATTAATACGCCCTTTTTAATACAATTTGTCCAACTAAAATTCATTTGACTTTTCGTTTTATGACTTACGAATTAAGTGTTTATTTTAATTTTAACTATACGTTTGTCGTTTATTTTTTAAAATGCAACTTTTATTTTTTTATTAGTATTATTAAGGTACACTTTTTTTTAATTTGCAATAAAAAATAAAATCCAATATATTCATTTACTATTTGCCAATTATTATTAAAAAAAAACCTTAAAGGGCCTTAATATCAATAAAAATAACGTGTTTTTCTAAGTCATGGAAGGATAAGCATGACTGTTATTCTTGCCTGCATTTTTTTTAGACGGAAGAAGATACAATCGCAATGTTTTTCTTTATTGTCATACTCACCATGGTATCATCTAAACTATTGATCCAATGTAATCAACATGGCGAGGGTGTGAGCAAATGGTCAGTACATGAAAACGATGACAGTGGTATGCGCGTGGCATCGAAATAAAAAACGCAAGATTTTCAATCGATAAACAACAGGGAGCGGTCTTTAATGTTGCCGCAATAAAATTTTAATTGCACTTAGGATTCAAAAATTCACTTATAGTTTTTTAACGTTGTCTTACAATATGATTTCATATAAACAAAAAAGTCAGAAATGCCGGATCTTAAACATTCCCAACAACGCCGCTTCCCATACATAAGTAGTTGCTCAATAATTTCGGTACTCAATCACCCCTATCGTGAATAATTTTTCACATATTTGCGATCATGAAAAACTCCCATTAAAAAAAAGGTAATTCAAAGGAGAATAATAACTTGAAAAAATGTTCACGGGAATAAATTCCCCTTATCGTGAAAAGTTTTTTCCCTCGTAATTTGTTCACATTTCCCTTAAGAGTTTCTCACTTTATTTTTGCTAAAGAACAGAACATGTATGTAACTAGTTCCTCCTATAAATCGAATATTAAGGGCTAGATCCGTTAATAAGGCACCAACCGATATATTTATTGAATCTTCATATATTAAATATGAACTCACAATAATTAATCAAATCTTAACCTAATACTTTATTTTATGTCCTGCCAGTGCCACACAAAAATTTTTTGTTGCTGATCTTATCAAAACCGGGAGCCTTCTTGGGGTTTAAATCACACATAGCCATTTCGATTTCTCTTATCTCAAATCTTAGAGGAACAGGTGCTCTGGCAGCAACAGGTGGTAATTCGACCGCAATATCGTGAGGTATATGTGGGGTAAATACGTTTTTTTAATGATTAACAAACAGATTTCCTTTTTCAACATCATTTCTTTCCCAACTTCCATTCAAGTTTCTTAATGGTGGTTTAGAGACAACTGGCCTTTTGAGATTTCTAGCTGCACGCCATAATGAGTAGTCTGATTGTGGAGTTGCATCAAGTTCCTTAAGATATTTTTCCAGAGAAGACGTTTTCTGAGTCTGCAATAACTTTCTTAGTCTTTTTGTGCACTCTTTTAGTAAGTTCTTAAGTTGAGGGGATCTGTGCAATTGCCACTCTCTTCGAGCCCTCCTTTTTTCAGACAAGAGTCGCTCGACATCTGTGGAATATATTTTAATATGTTTTGTTTTATTGGGGACAATATTGGAATGTAGAACAGCTAGTTTCAAAAAACTGTCAAAATTGTCAATAGAGCGATCCGGTGTACTGAGCGGAATATTTTCTGTGCAATGGGTACTGAGATATTTTTTATATTTTAACCAATTAATTTGCGTAGCTGTCGTCGCTAAGTAACCAGTCGGAGATACAATTCTATTGGGGTTCATTATAGTAACAATTGTAGGTGTGTGATCGGAAGATAATTCTAAGGAAGCTTCAACATGAATCGTTTCTATGGGGATGTTTTTAACAACGCCAAAATCAATGACATCTGGAATTTTTTGATGATCAGTAGGCCAATAAGTTGGTTGACCGCTCGCTACCACATTTAAATCCATTGTAAAAATTGTGTTAAATAAAACACGACCTTTTGGTGTTATAAGTCGTGACCCCCAGAAGGTATGTTTAGCGTTATAGTCGCCAGCGGCTAGGAAACAGGGTCCTAATGAATTAAAATATTTATAATATTGATATTCTGATATTGAGAATCTAGGCGGGGAGTATAACGATGAAATTACTATGTTTCTATTTAATTCCTCAACGCAAATGTTCGTTGCTTGGAGATAATCTTCACGATGATCACACATTAGGTAGTGTTTGACTCTAGTTTTTATCAAAATGGCAGAACCTCCACAAGCTCTATTTCGAGGGTCCTTGGTATCATATAGCATATAACCATTGATTTTAAACGTACTTCTTGAGGTCAAATGAGTTTCAGAAACCATCGTGACATCAATTTGTTTACTTTTAAGAAAATATTCTAATTCATTTTTATGTTGGCGGATGCCGTTTGCGTTCCAAAAACAAATTTTTAAACAGTTCATGGCTTGTTAAGAACAGCTTGCAATAACATTGATTGCATTCTTAGAATTTCCTGCATCATATTACCCATTGTGTTAGTAAAATTATTTACTGTTTGCACTAATGTTTCCATGGTTTTTTCTAGACGACTTAAATTAGGAGTTTCTTCGTTACTTGGCGCAGCATCTTGCATTGAAACATGGTTTGATTTAAGGACGTTAGCGAAGGAGGTTCTGTTACTACGAGGCTGCGGAGCCTGAGTGTCATTAGTGTTTACTCGATTTGTTACCTGTGTTTGAGATGGATTAGTTTTCGGTCTAGACGACTGCTTGACGATAGTGTATACAGGGCATCCTCTATAATTGGCAGTGTGCTTACCGCCACAGTTGCTGCATTCCTTTACGTTGGGTTCGGTTTTAGACTTATCAAAAAGAACTGTACCATGTAATTCACCACATGCTACGTAAACAGGGGGTAAATAGCAATATGCCTTAGTATGACCATATTCTTGACAGTTTAAACATTGAACGGGACCATTTCTTTTGTGTGGCTCTTCTATAGTTATTCTTCTATCGATATATAAGTCAACAAAATGCAAAAAAAGAGCTTGATTGCCGGCGGATTTGTAAAGCTTTCGAAAGACGTGGTGGCAGAATTTTGGGAAATATTTTACTACATAAAATTTTAAAAGTGAAAAAAACTAACGTTGCAATCAACCTATCCCTCCAATACTAATCATTTAGCATTATTATTCTTACTTTTCTTTAAAATATATACGTGTATATTTTTGTACATAAATTTCATTAATTTTTAATATTTTCTAATCTTTCTTCTTTTTTGTTACATTCACTGGAACTGATGGCGTGAAAAATTTTCCACATAAGATTCATGATTGCTTTTTCCCTTCGAGGAGAATGAAAATTTCATGGGAACCAAAATTCCACTTGTTATTCACGAAAGGGGTGAATATAATTTAAAAGATATCGCGACCTTAGGACAAGATCCTAACTGAATTTTTTCCAAAAATCCCCAAATTAAAAAACAAAACCTTAAAAAGTTAATATTTTTTATTTGTCTCATCTCTCAGCATTGCATTCTTTTATGCGTGCATACGTGTGTGTTTTTCAAAGTTTTTCGTAGATTTACAACAACACAACATAAGTTTGGAAAAATCGATTTGCTTGTTGTGTGAAGAAAAAACAGCATATGTTTAACCCTCCGGCTTACGCAATTTTTGAATTTTTTATACACATTTAAAAAAGGTCTGGCCAGACTCATGTGTACCACGAAGTAAAGTGGAACTCTTGCTTCTCATTTAGTTTATATTTTTGGATAAATATGAACATAAGATTTTTAAAGAAAAAAACCATATTGGGCAAGATGTTGCTGTTTTATCATTCTGTAAGATATAAAACCGGTAAGTAAGTCAATCAAAAAGGCTCAGTTAAGGCTCTGTTAGCCGGAAATAACAGTAACGTTGCAACTCAGCTGTTGTTGTTTGTTGTATCTCAAGCAATAAGAACGATTATAGTTAGCAGTAAGATGTCACATCTCATTCTGTAAGAAATAGATTGGTCTTAATTTTAACAGTTAACTTAAGTTATTGCTACTCCCGGCTAACTGAGCCTTAATAATTTTTTCTTCCTAATTTCTTTTTGGTTTTTTTCAAGCATGAATTCGGGATAAAATCAACTTTATAATACTGGAATATAGCGCATTTTGAGAAGCTAGCTTTCCCTCAACAATAAATTTCAGTGTATTTATCAAATATGAAAAACTGGGAATTTAGCACGTCATACGAAAATCGTATTAATAATTAATTCAATCTTAGTTTTACTTAAATCAATCTCATTTTCCGTTAATTTCAAGTACAATATCGGGATTGAATATGGATAATTTAAGTATCTTGCGATTGAAAATCCGTACGTGAATCAATCTTTCTGTACTTGATTCAAGAAAATCCGTACTCACCGTACTATTAATACCGCTTCGGATTGATTTGAGTACGGATGGATTAATTTTTCTTTTGAGTGTAATAAAGCCATAAGGCCTTATTTCTCACTTCATTGAGGAATAATGCCATATGGCTTTATTTCCATGTAAGGAATGAAATAAAGCCATTATGGTGTTATTGCTCATTTAATATAATTCTCTGCGGCCGGGCGCAAGGATTTTCTCCTCTATGGTATAACAAGTACCGGTTTCGCTAAGTAAAGCTTCTAAAATCTGCCTTGTTAACCTAACGAAGGCCGACTACGCAGAGAAGCTTTAGTTAGCAATACCAGTATTTGTTATACAATAGAGGAGAAAATCCTTGCGCTCGGCCCGATCCATTGGAAAATAAGGTCATATGGCTTTATTGCCTATTGCTTTTAAGCACGGCGCCTCTCGATTTTAAGTTTATTTTATGCAGCACAAAAAAATTAGCGGCGGTTATTTCGCTGCTGGCAACTCAATTTTAATTCGTAATCGACCCACAAGTTTATTATTTCTTACGATCTGTTCAGTAGGATAATAATGATACCAATGAGGGCAAATATGTCTGGGGTTTTAAATCAAATAACTAGAGAGTTATTTATTATACTATTTAAATAGAAAAAGCAACAAAGAGCAGTTGAAAAAAATAAAATAAAGATTTAAGTTGGTTGGACAAACTGACCATTTCCACATTTGCAGATGACACATATAATTTTAGTTCTACATATATGAACTTACTGACATCGTTAAATTTTAAGGGCCGATGTTGAATGTATTTCATTTGACATTTCTCAATTTCAGACTTATTTAATTTGACCCATGGAAAGATACACAATCGAGCAACGCGTTAAAGTTATTGAGTTATTCATATTGTGAATTTTCAAAGAAAATCATCTTCAGTGATGAGGCCCATTTTCACCCCAGTGGATTCGTCAATAAGCGGAATTGCCGCATTTGGGCGAATGATAATCGAAGAGTGATTGTCGAAAAACCATTGCATCCACAAAGAGTGACTGTTTGGTGCGGTTTATGGGCTGGCGGCATCATCAGGCCGTATTTTTTCCAAAATGAGGCCGGTCAGGCAGTAACTGTGAATGGTGTTCGCTATCGGGAGATGATAACGAACTTTTTATGGCCCGTATTGGAAGATATAGATGTGGACGATATGTGGTGTCAACAGGACGGTGCCACTTGCCACACAGATAAGTCAGCAACAACTCAAGAGCTAAAGGAAGAGATAATTCGGCAAATTAACGGCATAGAACCTCAATTATGCCTCAGCGTCATCCAAAATTTGGACCATCGAATGGAGGTGTGCCGCCGAGGTCACGGAGGCCATTTGACCGATATTTTGTTCTATACATAATGGAACATAACGATATTATCATAATAAAAAGAAATTACATTAATTTCCTAAATAATTTGTGTTTTATTCAAAATCAAAATTGGGCCTTAAAATTTAAACACCCTTTATAATATCTAATTATTCTTAAACCATAACTAGAGCGCCATCATTGTATATAAGAAATTTTATTTAAGAAAATTTTATACACATGTATACAATTTCGCAAAGTCCTTAAAAAATATATAAGCAGAGTTCAGTATTAGTATTGCAAAAGAGCAAATGCAAAATAGCGTAGCTCTTTTATTAAATCCAACAACAAAATACACATAGTTTTCGTTAGATTTCATTAAAGGGCTCTTCAACGAAGAGCCGATCTTTCATCCCGCTAGGAAAACGCGGTCCGCCTGAACATTCATACTCTCCTGGAGTGGGACTGAATTTTAGTTTAAGATTTTACAAATTACGTAGGCCTACACAAGGCATATTCAGTTAATATTTATAAAAATTTATGAAGGAAATTTATTATAAGAAACATCCGAGCTTATAATTTTCAATATTTGGGTAAAATTGCAAAATATTGCAAAAAGCTTTTTAAAAAACCTCAATCCAGAAACATGTTCAATACTTTGTAAAATGTTTTTGCTTTCCATTATTTCGAATATTAAGTCAAACAACATTAACAAGCCTAGAAATCGTATTTTAAAAAATTTTCCGATAACTTGCTTAAATACGATTATGAAGATGTTTATTCCGGTCTAACTTTTTTATAATTAAAGATTAGTAATATGTAAGAACCATTTACCTTAAATTAAAGTAATATGCCTGCATTCATAAAAATTTTTTAAATATAATAAAGGTTTACAAAATACATTTTGTATGCAAATTTGACTTAATAAACGCTTGTTAATTTTATAAACGTTTATGAATACGGGGGATAGACTTTGAAAAGAAATTCTCGGCAAGCTTTTCCCGAAATAATTAGATTAGGACTCGGATAACATTTTGCAAAATACCTATATAAAGTAATTCGTATATGTCAGTACTGGCGACTATTGTCACAGAGCACTATACAGTAGAGCATACCACCTAACAAGGCAAAAAAGTGCACTGTCAGCCCTGTAATATAAAGTATTTTTGCAAGTAGGTTTCGAAAAAAAATTTTTTTTAATTTTTCGTTATAAATTAGGCTTTAAATTCCGATCTCAAAGTATGATATATCAATGTTTTTGTCTCGAGAAAACCAATGTTTTGCCCTTAGGGGCAATTGACCTCAAGTTTCTCGTTCTTGTATTTATCCAGCAGATCTCTGTTTGTAGCACCCTGTCGGAAAACTAAAGCGACTAAAGAAGGAAGCGTTTTGTATGTCTCTTTCTTCGAAAGCTTCCCTTTTTGCATTTTTCTTTGCACCATCTTTTATCTCGCACTACAATCAACACAAACTTTATTTAGTTAAGATTTATTTGCAAAACTGTTCTACAAATTAACTTTTAAGATTCCACAACACCAGTTAATGATATAACAGTATAATCCGGTTAATTACCCCACGCTTAATTGCCTTACACGCTTATTTACCTTGAGTTATAAATCCCCGGTTTTTTCATCTGTTTTTCAAACAAAAATCCACGTTTAATTGACATACGCTTAATTGCCCAATTCGGGTTATTGCCTTAAAAATTAAACTCCCAAAACAAAATTACACCTTAATTTTATTAGTTTAATTGCCTCAGTACTATTTCAAAATTGACAACAACACAGCAAGTAATGCAACCAAGTTTACATGATAATAATTTAAAAATATGTCCTAAAATTTTTTTTTAAAAAAATTATGCCCAAAAACAAATTATGGCTTATTCGAAAGAAAAATATTCCACAATTTAATATTTGCAATTAAATAAACTTTATTCTGGGCTGACCAGAATGAAGTCATGTTATGAGGTTAAGATTCATATAAGAGTTATTTGTGCTCAATATTATCTAGACATACCAAATATATGAGATATTTTGTCTTAAAGGGTTTAAGGAACGGTCGCTAAATTTAAAATTATTTTACCATTTAAAGGACAAAATAGCCTGTATATTCTAGGGTTTGATATTTGAATGCTGTATGTTTAAATCTGAACCAATTCAACCATATTTCATTTGCAGTAAAACATCATGGGCCGAATTTAATCTTAATACGAACATGATTAAATGCTTTATGTACATAAAAAAAGATGTTTGCATGGGGACTTTGTGACATTCAGCCCAATTATGAATACAAATTCCCCGGGAGTTTTTCTCTTTTCCCATTTTTACAATTGAATTGACAAAGAAAAAATGGGAGAAGAGAGAAATCTCCCGGAAAAATTTTATTCATAATTAGGCTGATTATTGACAATTTACATAGGTTTTGTTCTTATGACAATTAAAACAAACGTATTTACCAAATTTTATTAAATTATCTAAAATTTGTAACTTGTATTTTGCGCACAAGCCTTACATGGGCATACAACCAGCCAGATGGACAGACGGACATAATAAAATTGCTTAAAAAAGTGTTTCTGAGTCGATCGGTATACTAAAAGATGCGCCTCGATTGTATATGTATCACTACAAATTCATATTGTATGTGCTCTATAACGGATAAATATATTGCTTTTGCCATCATTGGTCGCACAAGAAAAACCATGCAATTGCAAATTTACCATTTCCCTAATCATAAGTTTGTATGTATGAGTACGCTTTTGTTAGTAGGATATGACAGGACATCTCAAAAAGCATTACAGAAAAAATTCAAGACAGAAAATCCCATTGTTTTTATTGCTATCCCTTTAGATTACCTGATACCAAAATTCCTATGGCTTGACTTTTTTCATGCATCAAAGTTAAGGGATCTTGTAAATAAATACGTTTAATTACCTCAACGAGGTAGTTAAGCGTATTCGTTTAATTGCTTTGCACGCATAATTACCTAAAAATACTGGCATTTTTGGCGAGGTAATTATCCGTGGAATACTGTATAAGTAGGTAAAAAACAATATTAAACAAAACAATATAACTAAATAAATTTTTTGCACAAAACAAAACACTTGTTGAACTAATGATTTTGTTTAACGTGGTTTGTGTTTTGTTATTTTTGTTTTGATCACGCAATTTTTGTTGATTGTAGCGGCCTGTTTTTACACATTGCCACTTTGCTACCAAAACACGTTTTCTGTTTTTTCTTCGAAAGCTGCCTTCGCAACTGATTTTTCACACGGTTACTTTTCTCACCTCTCTAAAGTATTTTGTGCTATTGTTCTCTAACATAGAATTGGCTTTAATGAACTTACCTTTCGATTTCATTTTGTCCATGAACATTTGTAACAGCCGCAATATATTTCATAATTATCTTAGATGCTTCTGTTTTACCAGCACCAGATTCGCCAGATATCAATATGCACGTGTCCTGATGTCGTTGCTTCAATATTCTGTAAGCAGCATCGGCGATTGCGTATATGTGCGGTTGGTTTTCGAATAATTCTCGCCCTTTGTAATTTTTTATTGTCTCTGGACCATAAATGTTCAATTGTCTGTAGGGATTCATCGATACACACACTTCGCCTATATATGTGTAAATGGAGCCAGCTTGAAATCTGTAACAATTCAAAACAATGAAATTAATTAAAATCTTTCAAACACAATCGCTCGGCAGTATAGAAAATGCAAAATGTATATTTATTTACCAACAAAATTTTAATTAAAATATTTAAAAATGTGGGCCAATGAGGTATGAGGTGGTATTTTAACGTGCAAGCACGAAAGTGAATTCAATTATTTGATTAAAAATCAATTTCATTGTTTTTAAAAAAATATATGCAATAAAACAGACCTGCTGAGTACTTAACTTTAACGACTGGAGGTCTTTCCTCACACCTGTGCATCATTTTTTATTCATTTTTTTCTCAAGATATAACCGCAGGCCAATTGAAACCATTGATACAACTGCTATTATCAAAATATGAGCAATTCAGCATTATACGCGCACACTAACAAACATACTCAGCACTTGTCTATATTTAAATGACACCTACTTACGAACTTAAAACTAGTGCAATTCAGCTAATTGTCTAAGAGTATAGACTGAATTGTCTTGGAGAACATTTATTTACATCTATCCAAAATATTACCATTCGCATTTGGCGCCTTTAGTTATTTGTTGGTTCATTGAAAATCGATAATTAAACATCTAAAATGTACATGAACTAAAAAATATGTAGTAAAATAAAGAGTACTTTCAATAAAAAAAATGCAGCTATAAAATGCACTCGTGGTTTTATGAATTTTCCAAATTATTTATGGCAAGATTGGGAAGTTATTTAATCTAAATTAAAAATATATATAAATATATTTTTATACTGAAAAATTAGTTTTCAGTCCATATTAATGCATTGGAATCAAAATTAAAGTAAAAAACGATGTTTATCAAATCAGAATTACTGAAATTCCAAAATTATTTTAAGTATCCCACTACCAGAAACCTCGTTAGGACTCCCTTCTTCCCCATTCCTATATGATCTGATATTAATAATTGTCACCATTTATCCATATTGTCAACCGTCCGTAAGGTCCACTTTTAACTTGTTTAAAAATAGCCATTTTTAAAATTCAGTTTTCTTAATTTCAAAAAATAATTTGAGATATACCACTAATATGGTCCTATAAAGGACTCCTTACAGTAACATTCCAAATACATCAGCACAAACGTTTCCAGTTTAAAACAAGTAAGAAAATATAGACCACAGTATTAAAACAAGTGTACCCGATTTCGTAATCGTGCAAGAATATGAGCAAACCGGGTCTGTAGGAGATGTGAAAACACCAGTGCATGCTCGTACAGCTCGTACTGCAGGAAATATTGCTGCTGTTTGCGATAGTGTGGTTGAAGAGCCGTCCACCTCAACTCGTCATCGTGCCCAACAATTGCACCTCTCACGCTCGTTGTTGATGAACATTATGCATACTGACTTGGATTTACACGCTAAAAAGGTGCAATTGTCTCAAAAACTAAAGCCTCTTGACCGTTCCAAACGTCGCCAATGGTCAGAATGGTGGCAAGAAGAAAATCATCTTCAGTGATGAGGCACATTTTTACCTCAGTGGATTCGTCAATAAGCGGAATTGCCGCATTTGGGCGAATGATAATCCAAGAGTGATTGTCGAAAAACCAATGCGCCCACAAAGAGTGACTGTTTGGTTTGGTTTATGGGCTGGCGGCATCATCGGGACGTATTTTTTCCAAAATGAGGCCGGTCAGGCAGTTACTGTGAGTGCTGTTCGCTATCGTGAGAGGATAACGAACTTTTTATGGTTCGAATTGGAAGATATGGATGTGGACGATATGTGGTTTCAACAGGTCGGTGCCATACAGCTAACGAAACAGTGGCTTTTTTTCAATGGTCATGTTATCTCACGTGGTGGCGATGTTAATTTTCCGCCAAGATAATATGATTTGACACGGTTTTTGTTCTTTTAATTATGCCTCAGCGTCATCAAAAATTTGAACCATCGGATGGAGGTGTGCTGCCGCGGTCATTTGGCTGATATTTTGTTCCATACATAATTGAACCATACCAATATTATCATAATAAAAAGAAATTACAATAATTTCCTAAATAATTTGTGTTTTATTCAAAATCAACATCGGCCCTTAAAATTGAACCGCCCTTTACATGAGATTTATTTGACTTTAAGTGACTGAAGTATGGGAGTTTATATGGGACCTAGGTAACCTATAGACCTACCAGCACAACATTTCGTCATGACATAGAAGCTATTGTAGAAGTTATTGTCGCTAATTTTACTATCAATACCAACATTCATAAAGAAGTTAAATTTTTTAAGTTATATTTATGGGAGCAATGGTCAAAAATACACCGATTCAAAAAAAGGTTTGGTAAGATGATTAAGCTGGCAAACAAATAAGTTTGGACCGAATTTAATCTAAATACCAACATAAGTATATGGTTTATGGGCAGAAAGACTCAATATCGAAATAAGCTTGTATGGGGTCTCTGTGAAATTCTGTGTAATTACCATTTTTAATAGTATTGTTCCTTGCGACAATTAGCAATTTCATCAAATTATCTCCAAAATTGCTACCTGTACTTTGCGGGCAATGTTTACAGCCAACCGGACGGTCGGACATCGTGAGATTGTCTCAGAATTTCCTCTCCACTATTTTGGTGTAATCAAGAACTGAATCACGCATACCCCGAAAAATCACACCTCTTAATGTAAATATAAAAAGCAGTGAATTTTTCAACAAATTATTCTTTACATTTTTCTTTTTAATTTTATTTGCCTTTCGATTTCATTTGCCGCAAACCCACCAACAGTAAAATAGAACAAGAAAAATAAAATGAAAATTAATTAAAAAAGACACAAAATATATTAACTTACATTCATACAAAAAAATTCAATGAAAACAAGATTTTGTAGAATGAAAGAAAGAAAAAAAGACGGGTTATTATGCGATGAAAAGTGAAATGACGACCAGCCATAACAAAATAATTTGCAACTGAATTTTGTATTTCACGTGCCTTTTGCAACACATAACAATAATGAGTTCATAGAATGTACACTGGCCGTACTGAATCTGGTTTTAAAATTTCTTTAGTTCATCTTGTAACAACGCATACAGCATACAAACATACATATGTATACATATAATTAGGGAGATACACAATTATTCACACATTAGAGTACATAGAAAAAACAAGTGCTGCATGGTCTATAAATGAGTTTATTGAATTGTTGCACGTTTAACATGTTGCATTTAGCATACGTATGGTCACTTATTAACACTAAATATACATTTCAATGGTCAGTTAAGGAAATTCACAAATAAGTGATGGTGGTCCAGGAAAACTTTACATCTGTTTATTTTATTTAAAAAACTTCATTAGAATTTATTAAGATCAATGTGTGAAATGCAATTCAAATATTTATGCACAATATTTTTTTAATTTTTTATTTGCTTTCTAATTAAAATAAACAGTAGGGTATTACCTTAAATGGCCATTTTCTCAGTGTATCGACAAACTGTCAGTAACTAAATGTCAACAAATTTGTTGGACCGATTACAGATTTTGGGTTTCTCAATATACCGACAAAAACATTGTTTTCAATTGGCAGCACCTCTCAAAATACATGTAAAAGTTGGGAGGTCAGCTGAATGAATTTATCTGTACGGCATGTAAATAATTGGCAGATAAGTGCTGGTTAGCTTTGCGGCAGAACATAAGCAAGTGAGACATTGAGAAAACCCAATTTATTTAATTCGCAGTTTTTTGTTGGGAAAAAAGATTATCATGTAATGAGAAAACGGCCATAACAGTGTTAATAGAGGAACTCCACAAGGAAAGGTTTTCTTTCCACTACTTTTTAACCTGAAAATGCGGAAGTTCTTCACTCAGAATTATAAAATAACTGACTTCAACCTACTTACTTAGCAGATGGGATAAGATAAAGTTCAAACAGAATGCCATGATCATGTGAGAAAGGTGACAGTCTGCCATTGGCAAAGGCTTAAGTGCGAGCCCCTACATCTCTAAAGTATAGAGACTAAAAAAAATTGCTAAGAATGGCGCCGATGTGACGTTTTCTCACTATAATACATGTTGCACAGAATTATTTCAAGAAATAAAAGATTGGGAATATTATGTTATGAAGTTAAGAATAATGTTAAAGTTCTTTGTGCCAATTATTATTAAGATATCTTCATCGGTATGAGATTTATTTGTCATTAAGGGATTTTAGGGACGGGGTATATACATATGGGACCTATGACCAATTTTGGACCTACCAGAACAACATTTTTATGACAAAGTAGTTATTATACAAGTCATCATACCCAAATTGTATATCTTTCTTAACATAAACAAGGAAGTTATGGCATTTAAAGCTTTTTTCGAAGAGAAATATATATAAAGCTATCATCAAATATGGACCGATTTATAAAAAAAATTTGGAAGGATGATTTATGTTGCAATAAAATATTTTTTGACACGTGGCACGAAATATAAATTCACGTGCACACCACTTTTTCGAACTACACCAACGAATGCGCTGTATATGAGATGGCTGGATAAAATATGGCAACAAACTAAGCACCGAAAGCAAAAATTCTTAAGATTAGGGAAATAGTTCATTATTAATTAAAACCCCAAAATGAAAATAAAGGAAAATCTCAAAATTATGAAATAACACCCAAAACAAAAATGAACAAAAAGCCCATAAATGGAAACTTATTTCACAATGATGATTTTGAATTCGGAATTGTTTGTTTCGGGCATAAGACTCCAACCCTTAAAAATTGGCATATATCAAAATTTTAAACGTTAAATGCAATTTGAATGACATGAAATAACTTCCTAAAATATAAATTGGGCTCAGGGCTGCCAGATTTGACGATTTTTGGTTTCGAAATTAGCAAAGTGCCGAATTGCGGATTTTTTTCTAAAAAGTGACGATTTTTTCAGTTTCCAAAACCTGGATAAAACATGACCTTTTCTGACAATTTCGTTTTTTAATATTGGAATGTTAAACAGCAGTACCTTTACAAGAGCGGAAGGCGGAACGTTTTTGTTCGCCTAACTTTTACACTGATATGCCATAAGCAATTGCGTCAACATTGTGTCAGGAACAGTAGGGATAGCTTTCTTGTTTAATAAGACCCGCAAATTATAAATAATAATAGAGATAAAAACGCAAGATTGACCAAAAATAGCTAAACGAGCTGTCAAAATCGGTTTTTACAATTGCAAAGCGTTTAGGCCGCTCTATTCAATAACTAGAAAACGCGTGCCGCTTTTGTTTAGGTACGGCTGTAATATTCAAGTCTTAAGAAAATCTTTGATTATTTTCAGTCTTTCGTTAAACCATCACCGAATGAACCTTTTACGACTCCCTGTATAAATCATATTTTCAACAATTATACGGCGATCATTTCACGATTTGTAAGAGAATATCTACATGAGTCTCATACGATTCTTGATATAAAAGTCGCGTTAGATTATCTTTACCCACGTCTTAAACGATTTCCACAACGATTTAGGAATTCGTTCGCTATGCTATGGAAGAATCTCACTCGTGTAGATTCCTGTGTGAGGAATCTGCTACGATTAAAAAATGCGGCCACAGTAGCTCTTACACGATTGAAAACGCTAGCTAGGTATGAAGTTATTTTGTTTTTGTTTGAATGTTTTTTTTTATTTTTATAAAAATCTAACAATTGTTTAAAAAAAACTAAATTTTAAGTTCTCCGATTTTTTTGATGATTTGTCGAAACGATTTCCTCACAAATTTATCTGGCAGCCCTGATTGGACTTTATTACATTTGCAAAGTTTGAGAACTTACTTCATCCGAAAATTAAAAATTATTTTAAAAAAATTAACAAACTCGTTAAAAGTCGTTGTCTTTATTGTCTGTTTAAAAAATTAGGTAGTTTACTTTCTGTTAAACAATGAAACATGAAACATATTTTTTAACCCTCACACGCACTGTTGCCATAAGTGCAGATTTCTAAGCATTTTGCTGATTTTTCGTTGAAAAAATGACAGTAAGACTTGCAGATTTTTGCTGTCAAATTGCAGATTTTTTGAAATTTAAATGACTTTGTTATTCGTGCTTAATTCCCAATTTTTATTATTTGATAAAAACACTGAAATTTATTGTTGATGGGAAAAGCTATTCCTATGCGCATTTCACTGGTTGCTTGGGCCAGATCATCAGGAAACTTCATCCATAAAGATTTTAGAAAAACTAAAGATATTAAACCAAATAAAACTGTTAAGCGTATAAGAATTACAGAAACAGTTCTTTTTGTAACAATATCAAAGTTTAAACAAAATCATCAACAATAAACAGTGAGTTAATCTCTCCTTACATTCCCCACTACAATTGATTGGAATTCTTCCAACATTAATTGTAGTTGTAAGTAGGTTAAGAAAAAACAAAATAAAAACAAAAACAACTCGTTTTATTTAAAAAGCGGGTTGCCAGTCAGTTTTTTTTAGGCCGTGCACCTGCCAGTTTATTATCAAAATAATTTTCGCGGGAATACAAAATTTAATCTGAATGACTTTGTTATTCGTGCTTTTGAAATTGTTTAAAATTGGACTTTTATATTGAACTTTTTACACAAAATAGTTCCTTAAATTAAATATATCTAATACAAAATAAAATTATACGACAAATGGCTTCTGAAATTTACAATTACGTATTCACAAACCCCTTGTATCGTTGTATCAATTGTATGTTGTATTAAAATATGTTCATAGTTCCCTATTGGTGTTTTATACAACATAAAATAGATACAATGATACAAGGGGTTTTGTGAATACGGCAAATAAAAAAATATTTTAAATACGATGATATAATATTATGTATACACAATGTATGTACTTGAATATACATTTATATACATATACATATATACATATACATTCTTATAATATATAATTTTTCTCTTCTGTATATATCAACTTTTAATTTTAATGTACCAAAAAAATGTTAATATCTGCTCAAGTTTTAGTTTGTTGTATGAATCCGAAAATAAAAACAAAATAAACCCCAAAATAAAGTATTTCCAGTTACCAGATTTTTTTTGCAGATTTTAAAATTATTTTCCCAGATTTTTTAGTCAAATTTTTCAGCTTTATGATAAAAAATTTCTGCCAACAGTGCTCATACGTTCCTCAAAATAACTTGCAGGAATGTTCTTCGGTTGAAAAATCACCCATACTGATTATTTGATGAAAATATACAGGGGCCAAATTACCGCATTCGATAACGATCGAAATTACAATATAATTTAAATTTCGATCGATATCGAATGTCGTAATTTGGGCTTAGGGTTTTTTCCTTTATTGTAGGTGTTTTTTAGACAATATAAAAATGTGTGAAATTTCACCAGAAGACCGTATAAGGGTTAAACGAATTTAGAATAATATATGAAATTTAACCTCATACGTTCCTCAAAATAACTTGCAGGAAAGTTCTTCGGGTGAAAAATCACCCATGCGAATTATTTATTAAAAATATACAGGGTTTTTCCTTTATTGAAGGTCTTTTTATTTTTTTTCCAAAATAATATTTAATAAAAAACAATGAACTAAAATCATCCATAATATTCAATCGGATGTAGGTAGCCTACACGTTTTTATAAATGGGTGAAATTTCACCCGAGGGACTTTGTCGTAATTCTTAATGTTATTAATGCAAAATTTAAATTAAACAAATTAGAAAAAATTCTCATTGAGATCGATCAAAATGTTTAAAAGGTTTTATATTTTGAAACGAAGTCCGTATAAAATTAATAAACATTTTTTTTTATTTTTTACTATATTCCCGAAGCTAAACCCCGCGAAGCTCTGCGCTAGTCGCGAGGAAAGAAACCCGAGTCTCTGGCGGGAATCGAACCCGCAACCCCGGCGCTGATAGACTAGCTCACTACCAGCTAGCCTACCCTGGCAAAACTATGTAAGTGTTCATAAAAATGTTCTATGCTAACGTTAACACTCAAAATTGTTGAACAGACAGTAAATCACTTGTTATCCAGGCAGAGATACTTGTATCAAAAAGACTGCACACAGACTCAGGTAAATATTTACAGCGATAGCCGTCCCGTCGTTATGACCTTGAATTTCTCGTTTCTGAGAACAAATACAGTCATGACTGTCGTACTATGTCCCGAATTTCACTGATCAGTAGGGATGTATCAAAACTAGGAACATTGCCAATGTTCTGCACTGACAAGAAAACGACTTGCCGAAATGGAAACTGTTACCTTCGTGTATTTTTATGACGTTTTAACAATTGAGTTCGAGTGTATTTCTTACTTTGCAAGAAATTCGAGTTTCGTTTTATGGTGGGAATTCTACTTTTACATAATCACATGGTATCACAATGAATCAATAGGTCCTAAGAGTGTCGGTGTGATAACTAACTGTCAATTCTGCAATATTTTTAAACAACACATTTTTTTATTATTTTAACTTTCGATTAATGTAACTACAGATTCAAATATACCATAAAGCGATAAAGTAAATAAAGGTTTATCCTACCTGGTAGGTAAAAGTAAAGTTGTAATAATGGAACACTTTATATACGGCCGATAAAAACCTACCTTTAGCTATCGGTAAGTTGTGAAAACGGGCCTAATTCCTTTAATATTTTCCAGGAATATTTTCTATGCACTATTAGAATTTTCGTTTTTATATTTCTGTTACGAGGGTTACTTTAGCTATCCTTTTAGATACCAGCAGAATGTAATGCAGTTTCTGGCCCGCTACGGCCTTCGTGCTACATATAAATTCCCGCATAAGACTTTAGCAAATATAAATCCTAAAAATAACATTTAATGAAATATTGTTCAAATTAAAACTAAAAGTTTTCAACAAATATCGATAACTTTGACACTAATAAAATAATAAAAACTCAACAGTCTAAAAGACTTTTCCAAATAAAATTATAATTCAAACGATGCAGCGCACGATGATTATATAATTGCTCTCTGAGTCATTTCATTATTTGCTTTGCATAAACAAAAGTAATAAAACATTTTTTTGTTTAATTTTTACAATGACTCACTACTCATCACTACAATAATGAATTGTGAGTGTATTATTTTTTCATTCAACTAAAATACAAATCAAGTTGCATTGAGAAAATAGAATTAATTTGTAATGCCAGTACCTATGAATCCATAAAATATTCATTTGGAATTGAAAACAGTGACACAAAATGTGTTTATTAGTTTTTAATTAATCAGATTTTATTCGCAAAACACATTTCTTGCCGGTTTTTTACAGCATTCGCAGTTGTTATTACGATTTTAAGACATCTGATAAAAGTACTAACAGATGTTTTAACTATTTGCAGAATTTTATTACATTTAAAAATTATACGATGCATTTTTGTATTTACTCTGACTTAAAAGAATTTGCATTAAAATATTAATTTTGTTTAAATACAGGGTGATGCAAAAGTTTACGTATATGTGTAGATAAAATACGTAGGATTTCTGGAAATTTAATTCCTAAGGTATTAGAAATGAGTAAAACCCAGGGCTGTGGAGTCGTCCAGAAATAGTTCCAACTCCGACTGCGACTCCATCCGTTGAAATTTTTTAAGTACGACTCCTACTCCGACTCTAACTCTAACCTTAATGCTCAATGTATATGAGACTGCTCGTTATTTGACATTAAACTTTTTTTAATGCAGTACCTTTTAAATGGTTAAATACATCAAGGAAATAATTCTGTAAAAATGTTGAATCAATATTTGGATTCTAACATGTGCCGCATTAAGCTTTTATATAGTTATTTACATATGTAAAGAAGACTGGTCCTCTTAAAATTTTTGTATTTTGGAAAATATTAAAAAAATTTTAAATTTTTTATGCCGAAAAATTTTGATGTCCAGCGACTGTTTTTTAAAGGTACTCCGACTCCGGTACAAAAACCTCAACTCCGTTATATAAATCTATTTTGTGTCACATCCACCTCTCCAATCCCACCTGCATTATGTCGGATGCTGTGTATATATACCCTTCTCCAACTGTGGTGAAGGGTATAAAAAAGATTATGTATATCTAGAGATCAGTTAGCTTCGATATCAATGTATGACATATGAGAAAAATGGGTGGGGTTGGAGAAGTTGGAAAGGAACAAAATTTTTTACAAATAGATTGATAATCAAAACACAGCATCTATCAAAAAGTGGAAGGGATTGTGTAAGTGGGCGTGACACCTCTCATACAAATATAATACATATAGATTTTTTTATATATCTGGAGAACGGTTACAGTAAAAGTTTTAAGCTTTGAAAGGTAAAGCTAGTGCATTGAAAAAATCAAAACGTTACTTATGCGCCACCCTGTATGACCAATTTTAAGAAAAAGCCCCATAACTGCATAGAAGTTCCTTTTAGGAGGGTAAAATGTAGGACCGACTTACATTAGTTTTTTGCCCTAAACATTTGTTCAAACATACTTGCCCTTTATCCCACCTCTTAAGGGGTTTCCCTTCTTTAATTTGTATATAAATTTGCATTACATACTTTTAAATTTATGGATATCCCATTTCAATACTTTTACATTATAATTAGGACACCGTAGACTTATTTTATTAAAAAAATTCAAAAATCCCTTCCGGTTTCGCAGTGCAACAACTATGGATAATTATTTACGTATCTGTTAAACTAATGCATATCCCTCTTCAAAAAGTTTACAGGATTTTATGTATGCCATAGGCTAATTCGGATTTTAAAAAGGGTCTTAGTTAGAAAATTAGGAATTCAAAATGATCCCTTCCGGTTTAGGAAGAAATTTGCATAACTGCTGCATAAATATCCCATTCTTAAATTTTTACCGTATAATAATGGCAAGGTATTTAAGTTCGTAGCGTTATTCATTAATTTTTACAATGGAATACTTAAGGAGCACACGATATTAATTATTTTTAATTTTCTCCATAATCACGTAGTAGTCTGCTTTCAATGACTGTTAAACGCAAACTAAATGACGCAGTGATCCATATTTAATAGATGTTAACTAACAGATGCTTTTTGACAAACATATTTTGGCCAAATTTTGTCCCCCTATATTACATGGTGTAGACGCTAGCCAATTTGCGTAATCATTTATTTCGCAACGAATAATGAAAATATTAGACTGAATAAAAGAGGTTTAATTATAAATTTATAATCAGCAAGAATTTTGATATCAGCACTGTTAAATGCCGATAACACATATACTTTATACGCACAACAATTCGTATGATTCAATATAAATTCCCTTTAAATGTTTTTAGTTTAGCATTTTAACAAAATATGAATAACTCCTAATCTTATCGTGATTTTTTGTATCACCTTAAATATCAATTACTTTAAAGCAATTGAAAAAAATTTATTTATAAAACATTCAAATACACTACAATTGTTAAATAAAATATTTTTCAAACGTTTTTTCTTTTCTAGGGTGTAGCAAATCTACATTTTAAAATAAATACATACATACATACATATATTTTTCTTTTTAATTATCAAATTTTGATAAGAATTAAATGATAAAAAAAGTTAATTTTCTTTGGCTTATTTATAGTTATTTGTTGTTCTGGGAAATAATAAAATATCGTTAGACCTCTATCTCACACGCAAAGTTTACTTTGACAAATTTTGTTATATTTTGTGTGTGCTGGTTCATACACGTTCATACAAGTCAGCTTAATAGGTTTTCTTTAATTCTCTTCTGAACTTGCTTGTACGTTCACATGCAATCTGTTTGTGTCGTCAATTTGCTTTAACTCATCAAACATATTAAAAATACAAAAACAGAAGGAAAAAAGAAAAATGAAGAATAGGGTCAAGTCTCTATACCCCTTTTCATTCTATTTACCATCTCTCTTTAAAACTCAAATCTTAGCTAGTCAAACATGATGTGTGTGAACCAGCACTTTGTCAAACTAAAGATGCAACGAGTTTTATTTTGGTTCGATTAAACGATTAATCGATATTTGGCATTTGTAACTTATTCGATTAAACAAATAAAATTTTAAAATTAATCGAATAATTCTAAATCCAGACATTTTATAAATTACGAGATTTTTTTCAAGTATATAAACATTCTTTTTTTAAAAAAAAACTTGGCAAAGTAGCTCCAAATTGTTGCTTCACTCTCGGGAACTTAGATTTTTCGAATATTTATTAAGTGTGAACGTAGCTTTAGTTGTTTGGAAATATTTGAAGATTTTTTTCGTTTTGATTTAAGTGACTTCCCAATAAGAAATTTTATCATTTTGCGAAGTACTAATGGTACATTTATAAAAAAGGCGCACAATTATGCGCTACGGAACAAGCCATACAGAGATGCAGTAAAATAAGTTAAGGAACTCCTAATAAGTTTCATAAAAGAAAAATTAACATTTCAAGTGCTACGGCATTACCTTAATACGAAGCAGGTTTGTTAGGAAGAATACTTAAAAATAACTGTAAAAAAACAGTCAGTGTGTAAAGCTAAATGCTACGTTCGCCAGTTTTTATATGCGGTGATATAAAATTCATGCCTTCTTAAATTTCTCCCTTGCTTCGTTTGAAGCTCAATTTTTTATTGGGTTTATAAAATCCAAAACTCGTTATGAAGTTTTAGAACATTACACAGTTTTGTTTTTGATTTAATTTTTTATACCACCGAAATTATTAGGAATAGGGGCCAGAAGTTTGTGTATTAATTATCGACTTTGAGTCATTTGGTTATTGTGCAAAATTAAATTGAGTCTACGAAAGTAAATACAAGGCAATTAATATATACGAGATTTAATTTCTTCCCAAAACTAAAGAAACCTAAAGGATATATAAAAAAAATAATACAAAGAAATGAATTAAAACTTTCGGAATCAAATACATAATTTCAATATTCGCACGTAGTTTTTAAATTCGTTTCGCATTCTTATGAAGAGAAGACAATCTAATCAAGTGGCTCCCAACTATCTATCAACCATAAATAACTTAATCTCGTTGCTTAACGAATTCTTGGCAGTTTAAAGTTTAAAAAGTACAAAATAACGAAAAAACTTCTTCGTTTAAGATAAGGAAATCAATATAATTAAACATGAACTAAATATACAGCTAGAAAAATAAATGAAACAATTTAACCTCAATATCGTCTGATCTGTTTGAGTGTTTGGGAAAAATGTCTTTCTTGGAGGCATCACCCAACATAGAAATCATCATCAGTTGCATTTTCCAAGTCAGATTGTTTAAATAAATGAAAAGCAATTACAGTAAAATAAATAAAGTCAGCAACAACAAGAATTATATTAACAAGAATCAAAATCAATAAAATTTATTGAATTTCCCCACTTTGTTTTTGTTGTATGGAATTGAAGTTTTTTTAAGATTTGAATGCTTCATTTTTATTTCACTTGCTGTAAATTTGGTGTTTCTAGTTTTGAGTTCTTCTGTTTTAATTTTTTTTGTTAAAAGTTTTATTGGCAATAATTAAGTTGTTGTTTATAACTGAATTCTGCATCTGGACCAACATCTTTTTGTTTCTGCATTTTTATTTTCATCTTCATTGGTGTGGAAAAGAAATGCATTAAATTGTTTATTTCTCTTCCTTTCGTTATTTTCTTGTGGGAAGAAAATAAACGATGTAAACAACTTGAATCAAATTGGAGTTTTTGCTCGACTATTTAGACCATTAAATACAAAACGAAAACTACATAAAATGATAAACAATCAAATCGATTGCATTTTTGTTATGTTCATCCATTAACAAATGCAGCGAACGCACCACAAAACTAAATAAAAAAATAAATCAAATAATATTTAATATTATGCTGCTCTTTTATCTTTAAACAAGACACTGTCTACCATTTAACAGCCCAATCTGAGGTAAGAAACAAGCAGACAAATACCTGCCAACTCAGTGGAATATATTGAGTAGGTGAGAAGCAAAACTCGTTCGTTACACATTTTTCGAATTTTGGGAAAATTCTAAAAACATATACCGCCGGATTAAATGGACCAATGGACCAAAACTTCAACTAAAGTCTTTTGATTTTGAAGTGTTATGCCATTCTTGATTAATAACTCAACAATATAAAAATTGAAACCAACATATATACAAAAAATAATGGATTTAATTTTGTAACGAACGAGTTCTGCTACGAATTTCCGAAAGAAACTAGTTTTGCTACGACCCATATGCGATCGAACTAGTTTTGCAAAGTGCGTTGCCCACCAGAAAAATTAATCATTGAACTTTAGTATATTTTTAAAGTTTAATAAATTTATTAAAATTAGGCAAACAAAATACTTCTTTAATGCAGTTGGAATTCGAACTTTTCCTCTATCGATGTGTGCATTCCCATTAGTCCTATCTAATGTAGTTTTCGAAATAGAAAAGTTAAAAATAACACCAAATCCAACTTGCTTAAATGCAAAGGGATGCAAAGTGTACTTAGTGTCGTTTACCACTGAATTTGTAGACAATAAGGAGAATGTGCTTAGAGGCAAAGAACACCAAAAGTCCTTTTTTGTAAATTGTAAAGTGAGGTCTTTCGTTTTTAAAATAGAAAATTAAAACACTGTCATTTTAGTTCTATTTTTTTATTAGTTTCTACATTTCGAAGAACTTTGTTAACCATTCTAAGGAAAATTAAATATGTTCTTATTTAAACATACAGAGATGCGCCTTCAGTTTTTACTTGTAAAATTTTGTATAACACATTTTGAAGAGAAAAGTAAGGTAAACAAATTTGTGTAAACCTTGAATTATTTTTCGGAAATAGCAGACCTTTTGTTGTTGGACTTGGTGCTGTTGTGTCAAGGGACTGAACAGTGTCAATACCAACGATCCCAACGATACCTCCAAAACCAATTTAATAAGTAAACGAATGTTACCTTAATATACGTTATTTTATTAAGGATATTACCGACATAAATAAAACATATAGAGTAGGGATGCCAAATTGGACCAGGTTTTTTGAAACCCGGGATTTTTTATTAAAAAACCGGATTCCGGGAAAGATCGGGATTTTTCGTGATTTTATATATAAGAGCCAATTTTTAAAATTCATATACATAATTACAATTTAATGTTTATGTAGAAGTATTAAAACAAATTAATTGATGAAGAATATTAAACTCATTACAAAATAAAACAGTTTAATATATTCTTTTAAAGTAATATGGACGAATTATGTATTAAAACTTATATTTTTAAAAGCTTCTAAAACAAATAAATGGTTTCTGATAATCGATACCTTATTTTATTGCTGCCGACGAAAACAGTGTTCGCATGAAACACTTCTGGGTGGTATCGTAAATAAATAGCTACATATGTATATGCTATATAACAATAATTAATTTATTTTATCTCAAATATATGTCGAAAGACCTTTGGTAGAATCCTCTAAAGTTTTTAAGACCTTTTTGCACAACTGTGGCACAAAATGCATTGCATGTAACATTTATTCACTTGCGACTTCTTTTTGTAACCAGTTAAAAATGAGATTCATTGCCAGTATGATTTAATATTGAATTTTTGAAGTTATTTTTATCAGGGTGGCTCACGGTTATTTAAATATACATACATAGTTGTATTTAATAAACAAAATGCCACATATTTACTAAATCCAAAATCTCGGTATTTTTACAAAAAAAATCCCGGGATTCGAGACTTAAATTTTTAGAATAATCCCGGGATTTCGGTATTTCGGGATTGGCTTCCCTAATATAGAGTCATAAAAATTATTTGGGCAAAGGCAAATTCAAAAATTTTAAATTTTTGCGGTCTTTTGTAAAGTTTTCAAAATGTGGCTTGGTGTATGTAGTTTATCTCCCACCTGCTGTGTTAAAAAAATATGAATTTGTAAACAAATAAATTGAAATCTTTTTCTTCAGTTTACTCGTCATTGTTTTTTCCGTTTAGTAATGAATAGAAATTGCAACTCTTTATTTTCTGTCCAATTTTCCCCATGTGAGTAGATAAAATTATTTTCAAATCGTTTTTCGGGAAACCCCCACATTGATAGGAAGTATATCTGGAACAACGTCATGTATGTTTACAGCCGTATTCATAAAAATTTATTTATGTTTAATTAACCAAATATAAGGCAAAATTGTTAACGTTGTATTCATAAACGAAAAATAGTCTATTAAACTGATTTAAAAGAATATGTTCAGGGGCAAATGCAGATATTTTCATTAATAACTTATTAAATTACTGAAACTAGTTGTTTTTTTTTTTGTTTAAACTAATCAAAAATATTGAAAAATATAGAATAAACAAATCATAATAATAGTGATGTTAATAAAAATAAACAAACTTTTTATTCGAATACTTTCTTAAGGCCGTTACACACTATCCCACAAAGTCTTACGTATTTTTCAAAAATACTTCCCTGATCTAATTTTTCTTTGAACATTTTCAAAAAACAATAAAAACTTATCATGACAGGGTTGCATTTTCGTAAATTACTAAAGACTTTGTGGGATAGTGTAAAACGGCTGTTATCGTATATTTAAAAAAGGTTCAAACAAAAATGTTTATGATACCTTTCGGCAAGATTTTGTTTAGAAACTAAAATAAAATAGTTTTATTTGATTAGAATAATTTTTAAGTTCTACAAATAAAAAAAACTATAAAAACAATTTAATATAGAATATCATGTGAACCGAATAGAATTTTCATGCATCACTAGCAATGAAATGGCAGTAAAATATAAAGAAAGTTTCCTTACTTAAACACAAAATCGCCACAAACTGTTAATAGTAATAAAACTGTTAATGTGCGTTTATGAATACAAATTTGTATAGGAGATTTATTAGACAAAAAGCGTTTGATAGTTATAACATGCTATAAGCTTAATATAAGAACTTTTTATGAATATGGCTGTTAATCTATTAGCATTCGCTTCAAAGATCGAAAGATAAAATGTAGCTCACTTATTGCTTTCACCACAGGAGCTACAGCAGATTTCCAGTCGTATATAAGAACTTCCCTACTAAAATGTATTTCAATATACGATTTATAAAAACCAAATATGTCAAAGCGAGCAAATTTGCATTTTTAACTTCCATAATTCGCATCTATTTAATCAACGATATCTTGGTGCACTTCTAACAGAAAGTTTAAAACAATGAACCAGCGAGTTTTGTTAATAATTTTTAAAAATGTCTGTTGAGTGGAACGAACCAGTTATGTTACCAACTGTAATTTTATGTCACATAAAAACATAGAAAAGAACATGCTTCGATACAATCTATATATTTATTCTCATAAAGTGCTAAAATATCTGTCAAAATCGATTGTTATCTCAATTTTTTTATTTTTGAAACAAACGAGTTGCGCAGCTCACCTACTTATATGGAACTAGCAACGATTTATAAGGCAAGTATTGAGTTTATAAAAGCACATCCTCCTTGATTGAACATATTTTTATCGTCTCTTTGGTGTATAAAATAAAATACGTACATAAACGATAAATTTTTATCCCTAATTTTTTGAAACGCTTTTGTAAAGTTGCAGTTTTTTCATTTATTCTTATTTAAGAAATTATTAAATTCTTCTTAAAAATTATTGAGATAGTATCCAGTGTTGCCATTTTTAAAGTCATTTAGCATGTAGGATATTTTCTAGTACTATTTAAACATTTCAAGCATTTTTTTTTAGTTCTTGTGGTATTTTTACTATTTTTTATTACTGTTTAATACAAATATAAAAGAAGAAAAAAAACGGAACACTCTTACATTGAATTACATTTAAAAAATTCAACAATGTAAATGCTCTTTGCACGGAAATCAAAGTTCAAAAAAGGAAAAAATTAGTAAAACGTATTCACAAAATTTTGAACGATTGGGACAAGCACCTAAAGTTAAAAGATTGGGTGAAAGAAACAGAAGACTTTTAAGGCCCAACTAAAATAGCCTTAAAATGGCTTAAGCAATTGTGCGAATGCATGTGGTTCATATGTGTCGAACCATATTGAACTTAAGAAATCTTTTTGGTTAATTTTATGAAACTGGCATTTGCTTAAGCAAGGTGAGAAACAGATCGTACTTTCCGTACGGAATAAACTATTTTTTGATTTTATTTTTGTCTTTATAAATGCTTTTTGTTAATTTTTGACAGTTGAGACTTTAGAGAAAATCTTTTGCAATTACAGCCAAATGTTTCTAAAATTAGTGGCCTGGGGCAACACGCAGAAGCAAGAAAGCACAAAAATGCTATAACTAAAAACAATCCTATCCCTTTTTAAAAAAAGTTGTTACAAAGTTCAGCAGAGGCAGCATTAAGATTAATCATAATTTATGCGCATTAAATTTGGAGTAAAACCTTTAATATATGCCGTAAAAAATTACCTATTACGGTTTGCAACTCAACTCAGTTGAGTTGAAATTAAAACAACTGCTAGTGATGAGTTGGAATTTTTTGATGGTTTTGTAAACCGCACTATAACAGAGTTGTAATCCTTAATAAAAAGAATTGCAAAATTTCAACAGAATTAGAGTTGAGTTGTAAACCGTAATAGGGGCGTTATTTAAAAACAAAACATACAATTTTAAAATCTATATATATAAAAATGAAAAATGTTTGTATGTTTGTTTGTTTGTTTGTTGGCTTATAGACTCCGAAACTACTGAACCGATTTTCCTGAAATTTTTACAGTAACATCACGTGAGCGCTAAAAATAAAATAGGCTACTTATTTTTTCGATAGGGGCAGGGAAATTGGTACCCCCCATAGGATGCCAATATTAAATATCGCATATCTTAAGAGCCGCTGCACGTATTTTGTTGAACTTTTGGTAGTAGGATCTTCTGATCCCCAAAATTGAAATAAAATAGCAGCGGGGTAAGCGGTTCCCCCCATAGGACGCCAATGTTTAAATTTTGTTGAACTTTTGGTAGTAGGATCTTCTGATCCCCAAAATTGAAATAAAATAGCAGCGGGGTAAGTGGTTCCCCCCATAGGACGCCAATGTTTAAATTTTGTTGAACTTTTGGTAGTAGGATCTTCTGATCCCCAAAATTGAAATAAAATAGCAGCGGGGTAAGTGGTTCCCCCCATAGGACGCCAATGTTTAATATCGCATACCTTAAGAACTGTTATAGTGAGAATGTTCAAACTTTGTAGAAGTCACTCTTATGGTATACTACACTTTTGAAAATAAAAATAAAGCGGGTAGGCGCAGGAGGGGAAATACCTCCTATAGGATGCATATAATAAATATCGCTCAACTTAAGAACTTTTAAAGGGAGAGTCTTCAAACGTGGTTAAAGCTACTATTATGGTAAACTATAAATTTCAATATAGAAATGGGTGGTGTTGACAGAGGAGGAGCACTTTTTTCGATAAGGGCTGGCGATGAGGAACCCACCATTAGATGTCAATATTAAGTATTGCAAATGTTAAGAGCCACTGCACCCATTTTATTGAATTTTTTTCCAGTACCATCTTCTGAGCCTTGAAATTGAAATAAGATAGCAGCAGGGGAAGTGGTGCCCCCATAGGACGCTAATGTTAAATATCGCATATCTTAAGAACTGTTTTATTGAGAATAGTCAAACTTGGAAGGAGTCTCTCTTATAGTAAACTACACATTTGAAAATAAAAATTAAGGGGAAGGCGCAGCTGGAGCAATACTCCCATAGGATGTATATATTAAATATCGCGTAACTGAAGAACTATCTTCTTCTCACCCGGCTCTTAAAATTGGCAATTAATATTTTATAATTTCTAAGTGCAGGTGGTACCTCTCATACAATGACAATAAAGATTTCTTCATAGTTGAAGTACTGTTACAGTGAAGGCGTTCCAATTTTTTACAAATAGCTTAGATAAAAATACACAACACCTTTTAAAAGTAGGTTCAATAGGAAAAGTAGTCATGGCACCTCACATACGAACACATGCGATTTCTGTATACATATTAGTAGAGCGGGTGTTATCAATACACGACAGAGTTCAGAGAAAGTCATTTGTGATCGCTCATATTCAACCATTCTTGAATTTTTTACATAAATGAAAAATGTAAAAATGTATTACACGAGATCTGTTTTAAATAAATTTTACTAATTGTATTTCGATGGGGTAGCAAAGCGCACCGGGTTAAGCTAGTATTTGCATATAATAAACTTAAAAAAGTAAAGTCGGTCAAGTCCACAGTTTTAAAATTTTATTTTTTGCAAAATTTTTCGCCCAAAAAACTTTTCTTTACAAATCGTAAAAAAAAGAAAAGTTTAAAGCTTTTTCGGAGACGTACAAAAAACACGTCAATCAACATTTGTATTTTTTTTATGAAAATCAAAAACTCCGTACACTTCTCCATGGCAACAAACACAGAGCAAATAAATTTTGTTTGTCAATCACAACGGGTAACTAACAAATAATCAGCCATCAAATAAAAAAATCAAAACTTTTTGATTTTCATCAAGCATTGCCGACAACGCTTATGTTTTGCCGAAAAAGAACGACTGCGCGCAGACAACTATGTGATTGATGTATTTATTTGATAGTCTCCATTGCGCTTAACATAATTAGAGGGTTTTGAGCACTATTCCCGAAAGAACTTTTAATTGTCCTTTTCTTTAAATTTTCTCTAAAATGGCTAGCTGTAATTTGCGCACGAAGTTTACATGGACTTTCAACTTAAATATGCAAAAAATGCTGCAAAATTATGCGCGATACCAAAATTGGCAAAAATCTCTAAAACGGATAAAAAAAACCCTTTTTTTTGCTTTCATTGGCTGCACAAGAAAAAAAAACATGCAATTGCTTATTTACGGTTTTCCTGATAATACATTATTGAAAATATTACTTTTCTCCAGTTTTGCAGCAAATTATAAAATTAAGACATAGTGTTTAAAAAGTCTGGTAGCCTTAAGAGGTTCATCTTTTTATACGCACAAAATTCATACTGACGCCATCAACCGGTTCGAGAATTTATTTTAAGCAAGAAAAATACGAGATTCTTACGAATGTGAGTAAATATTAAATTTGTATATTAAGAAGAAGCAAATACTTATATATGTATGTTTACGAACACTTGAAAGCAGGCATGGGAATCATGATGCAGTTGTTCTTTGTAGTTACCGTTGGAGTACTTATTTGGTACAATTTAGAACAGGGGTTGGTAAACTTAATACTGATATGTTCGACATTAATTTTTCGTATTTATTCACGATCGACTTAAAAAATGGGTTCAACTAATAGCAAGAAAACTTTAAAGTTAAATTAAGGTCTTTATTAAAAATAATATACATATCAAATGCATTAAGGGTTTTCATGATATCGTTTAAAAGTCTCGCAATCTGTGCAAACTGTGCATTTGTACGGCCCCGTTAATTAATTGTCAAAAAGGAGAATTTATTTACACAAGTGTAAAAAAATCACAAACTCTGGGAATAATCAGAGCAAATTAGCATTCATCTCGGCTGTGATACATTCATCTTAAGATTTCTCCCATATACCTATTTATTTAAAAAAACATTTATTTAAATAAAGTTCAAGCCTTTTAATAGGCATTTGTCAGTGGACTCCTGTCAAAATTTTCAATCAGCTGTGTCATTTAGTTTGTGTTTCACAGTCATTTATAGCAGACTACCTCGTGATTCGAGGAAAAATGGAAAAAAATGAATTTCGTGTGGTCATTAAGCATTATTTTTACGAAGAAGAAAAAAAACATCACTTAAACCAAAGCAAAACTTGAAAAATACTATGCCATCTCTGCACCATATATTTAAATGGTAAAAAATTGGTTTTCTTGAATTTCGTTGTTGCACAAGCCCGGATGGTGTTCACTATGATATAATGATATTGTAGAAGCCATAGGGATCTCACATGGCACAGTGGTTTCTATTTCGAGAGATCACTTGGGTATATGAAAGCTTCCCGCAAGATGGTCGTGTTTGGTGAAAAATGGCAAAAATCCATGAATTAGGATATAAATTGCTCTCTTTTTTGGAAGGGGGAAAAATTTATCAAAAGTAATACTACAAATAAGCTTTGGTGAGTTCATATAAAAAACAGAGGTAAGGAAAATGTATAAGGCCCAACTGTAATGTGCTTAAGTTGGCTAAATCAAATGTGCGAATACATGTAAATCATATAAGGCAAACCATATTAAAGTTTAGAAAACTTTTTGTTAAGTTTTATCAAAAAAAACTTTTAAATATGTTTATGCCATACAAATTGAGAAAAATATGATTGTGAGACGAGCGGAATGCTAGAAGATGGATCCATTTCTCTATGTAACTATATAATTGCAATTAACAATTATTTAATCCATAATGTTTGCTTATGTTTAAAATAACATTTATGTTGTATGACAACCTGTATTTAATTTTAAGGCATCTAAACAAATCAAACATGTACCAAAATATGCTTCTGAAAGACAAAAAATATGCACTGTAGACCCAAGAAATGCTGAAAAAAACTCTTAAAAATTAATTATGCAAAAATATGCTGCAAAGGGTAAAATGTGCAAAAATATGCACTAGCAAATCGATGAGAATATTCATAAAAGGCTCTAAAACGAATAAATATACTGTTTCTGCCTTCATTAGTCGCATAAGGAAAAACATGCAATTACATATTTATGGTTTCCCTGGTTATAAGCATTAGATAATGCTGAGTTATTCTATTTTGTTATTTAAGGTATGATTAATTGTGTTTAAAATAGGTTTTTTTTTAATTTGCCAATTTTTTGTAAAATAAAATGCAGATAATGCCGATTTGTTATCAAAATCATCTGGCACCCCTCAGTAGCTAAAAGTTATTCTGGTGTGAGTGACAAAAAATGTATTAAATATATCCGAGAACATGTATATCAAATTAATGTACTTCAAAAATTAAAACAAAAATGGTAAGGTAGGTAGGTAGAAAGGCTGGAGTGAAGTCTACTTCACACCTTCATCCAGAGACCATAATGGTCCATTGTGACGCATTATTTAAAAAATTATGGTAAAGTCGTTTTAAAATAAATACATTTTATTTTAAAAGTTTTTACATAATCAAAAAAGAAATTTTCCATCTCTGCTTAATGCTCATACACACAAAAGACAACATGTATTTATGTGAGATTAATTGTTTGTATGTGCATACATATGTTCGTGCATATATTGTGCATGAAATTTGTATCGCATATGACGCATAATTTTATTTAACAACTAAATATTAATTGCTAATAAAATATGATATAATTTTTTAAATACGCCTAACAACAGATATTTAAGTAATAATTTACGCAATGACATTTGAATTTCTCTACAAGTTCTTGAAGATTGATTCAAAACATACCCCCGTATAACACCTGATTATTTAATTTAAAAATGTTTATTAAGAAGTTGTTTTTATTTTATATAACAAAATTAAGGTAATAGACGATTTAAATAAACATCATTTAAATTAATACCGAAAACATAAATATGTATGTAATAAAAAATTCAAACTTTTACATCTCAAGTGCAACACATTTCCAAAACGTTACGTAATTTTATACAAATAGATTAATAGAAAATTTGTATGCATTAGCAGAGCTCTAAAAGATTGCAATCTAAGGAACTGCGATCACATGATTTTATTTTTTCATTCTATTCAAAATCGGAAAATTGATTTTATGATTTCAATATGAAATCACGAAATCAATACGATAAAAATAATTGAATACATATTTTTAAATCAATTCGTTTATTAACTGCAATAAATTTGAGTGCAATCAAAATAATCATAGTCAAAATCTTCGTTATTTTCAAATAAAACTTGAATTTCTAGAAATAAAGCTGACATTCGTTGGACTTTCACTATAGTTGTGATTTTAGAGAAATGAATAAAAGAATGACTTTAAAATGATTGCAATTACAAAATATTACAAGTTTGACAGGATTTCATTTTGAAATCTGAAATCTTTTTAAAAACTGTTTGGTGTAAACCATTTTCATCCATGTTCCGACAATCGCACGATTTAAAATCGCAAAATGACAGATTTATTTTATGGAGTTCCGAAACTCGTGTGGTTTGCTTGCGATGTGCCATAGTTTCTAAAGAATAATCTAGTACCATTGAGCATACTTTTGCGATTTGAAGTCGCGAAATTCCTTGATATGCGAAATACAAAACAATTATTATGAGATTTTAAGTCATAATTGCAAATGTTAAGCGTTTTGCGATTGTCAGAACATGCCAGTTTGATTACAATGACAATTGATTGCATTTTTTTACAGCTCTGGCATATAGTTAATTTTAAGTTTTATATTTTGTATTTTAACTTTTGCTCAGGCCTATAAATCGCTTGTTAATCCAATTTATTTATAAATTCATTGATTTTCATGTTTCTGTATTTAAAACCCAATTTTGGTCAATGTTGACACTTCAAAAGTTTTTTCACTTTTGAAAAAATTAATGTACGCGGTGCAAACATGAACTCGTCTAAAATACATATGTATATACTAGGGCGGGTTGATTTTTTTGACGAAACGTTTGCAAAAACGTAATCTATAGGTGATTCTGAGAAATTTTGCTCAAGAGACCATAGCTCTAAGTCGGGTTTGGAGCCCCCAAAATTTCAAAATAGATATTTTTCCATATATATGTATATATATATATTGATGTTGATTATGCTTTGGATGGTTATCAACTGGAGTTGGTTGATTCGTTTCTTGATCTTGGAGACTTACTGGATCCAAAATTAAACTTTGTTTCTCATATTACATTAGGTGTAAATAAAGCTCGAGGTGTTCTTGGCTTTATTAAGCGCTGGGCTAAAGAATTTACCGATCCATACATAACGAAGCAACTTTACGTGTCACTCGTTAGACCTATCTTAGAATATGGGTCAATCATTTGGGATCCATATTACAACATTCATAATTCTCGCATTGAATCTGTCCAAAAACAATTTTTATTATTCTGTGTACGTGATCTTCATTGGATTTACTCGACAAACTTTCTTTCCTATGCTAGTAGACTGGCATTAATAAAACTACAATCGCTCAAAAGTCGTCGTACAATGTTAAATGTATGTTTTATGTTTAATCTTATTAATGGTAATGTTTGTTGTGATTTTCTGTTAAATTCTGTTAAATTTAATATACCTTGTCGCAATACTCGTCATTTTAATCTGATTTTTGTTAAATTTTATAGAGTAAATTACGCTATTGCTGATCCTTTTTCAAGGTTATGTAGACAATTCAATTCTTTGTCACAATTTGTGGATTTTTCTTTATGTTTAAATTCCATAAAGCATAAAATTATTGTTTTTCTTAACTCGTAATTTTTTTTGTATGTACGTAATACGTATATTCTGTAAAGCTGGTTACTATATTTTAAAATGTATAATGTTACTCTTTAATTTTAAGTCAATCTTGTTATTGGTCAGTATGGATAATGTCCATTGATTAAATAATTAAAAAACTTAATAAAAATAATAGTCTTGTAGTCGCGATTTTTTTTTAAACCAGTTTTTTATTAAATTGCTTAGAGAATTGAACAAAAAACTGCGTTTAAAAAAATCGTGACTGCAAGACTATAATTTTTATTAAGTTGTTTCCTTCTCCTGTAAAGTAAGGAAAACATTAGTTAGGGCTTTTCTATATTAAAGTAACGATATGGACTAGGGATGCCAAATGGGACCAGTTTTTTTGAAACCCGGGATTCGGGATTTTTTTATTAAAAAAAACGGGATCCCGGGACGGATCGGGATTTTTCAGGATTTCATATATAAAGGCCAATTTTTAGAATTCATATACATATTTGTAATAAAATGTTTATGTATAAGTATTAAAACAAATAAATTCATGAAGAATACTAAACTACCCTGAAGAAAACCAATAAAAATAATAATAAAATAATAAAAAATACCTCATAGTTACTAAATCTAAAATCTCGGTATTTTTACATAAAAAATCCCGGGATTCGAGACTTAAATTTTTAGAATAATCCCGGGATTTTGGTATTCGGGATTGGCATCCCTAATATGGACCTTATGACAATTTTAAAAGTGTCTTATTGTTCATGGATATTGTTACTTACACCTTTTGGTGTGCCATAATGTTCATGGACATGTTGAAATTCGTGCTATCAAAAATGGACAACCTAAAAAGCTAAAAATCTCTTATTTTTATTTAATTAAGAGTTACAAATACAAATGCAAATTATATTCTAACTTAATTAACCGAGCAATAGTTACGTAGACCTTCAGCCCGTTGTAGTGAAACAGACCAGAGTCGCTAGCGGGAATCGAACCCGCAACCCTCACACTGATAGACTACCTTACTACCAACTAGCCTACAGGTGCACCCATCTAGAAATCTTATGCGGCTTGTACAAAGACTTTGCTGGCGCAGAAAGTAAAAAGTGTCGAATACTGCAAGTCATTCTGAGAACTTTGTTATAGTGAAATACATTTTATCTACATTTTCACAAAAATATCGCATTTTATTTTAAGGTTTTTTTTGTTATGAAAAGCGAAACCAGAAATATGCTCTAAAAAACGAGTTTTATGCGCATTAAATATGTAGTAAGAACTTAAAAATATGCCCTATAAATTGTTAAAAATATGCCCCAAAAAATTGCTTATTTGAAAACAAAATATTCCATAATTGAATAAAAGTTCCAATTAATAAAAACAATCCTAAAATAATAATCGGTAAATCCCAGACACCATAGTATTTAAAGAAGAAATTTCGAAATTTTATCCTATTTGGAAACGATTATTATCTAGATATGAACATCCATATAAGATCTTTTATCTTAAAGAGATTTTAGGGACGGTGGTCGCTAAATTGTTTATGTTAACATTTTCAAGGAAGTTAAAGCTATTTATAGGGGCCAAATGTGAACCGATTCTAATGGCCAATTTTCAGGATTGATATTAAAACACATTTATTTTTAAAATCGTTTTAAATACAAAATTCTCTTCTTCACTAAAAACTTAAGTGAAACTTAAGTCACCGATGTGGTACACTTAATTTCAACTAGTTTCCATTGTAATATTTTAGCAAGGTGGCCTCAATATCACAACAATACAACAACAACAGACAAAGCATTAACAGTCAGCTGTTTTTTCAGACCACCTTGTAGATAATTACACTTTTTTATATTTTTTTTTTGTATTTAGTAGTGCTACCATACTTTTATCTTAATTAAATAAGACTTTTCAAATAAAACTCAAAAAACCAATCTGTTTTAAATACGATTTAAGTTTGTTATGAAAATTAACTTAATATAGATTTAAATACTATCCTGAAAATTGGGCATAAAAGATTTTAATTTATAGTAACATATTTTTGGGGCGAATTTAATTTAAATACCAACATAATTAAATGGTTTATGGACACAAAGAATCTAATTTGGAAAGAAATTTTGTACTTTGTTCTTAGTACAATTAAAAACTGTATTTACCGAATTTAACAAATATTGTAAAAGATTGTAACTTGTGATTTGCGCACAAGGTTAACATAGGCAGACAACTAGATAGACGGACGGATGGACATCGTTATATAACTTTAAAAAGTGATTCTAAGTCGATATACTAAAATATTGGTCTTGAAGTTTCAAATAAAATTTATCTTCAGTAACAACCGCTTTGTCTTACAATGTTCGAGTAAAATTAAAATGAAAATGGCGAAATTGAAGCAACACGTTGTGAATACAGATGGATATTTGAAACAAAAATCCAAATTTATTGCGAAGGCTCTTGTAGGCATCTTAAAAGGCAAAATATGCGCTATACACTTAAAAAATGCTGAAGAAAGCTCTTTTAACTAAATTATGCAAAAAAAAATGCTGCAACCGGTAAACTATGCACTAACAAATCGATGCCACAATTCATAAAAAGCTCTAAAACGGATACATATATTACTGTTTCTGCCTTCATTGGTCGCTCAAGAAAAAACATGCAATTGCATATTTATGGTTTCCATGTTCATGACAAAATTGCAGCTTGGAAGATATTTTGTAATATGTTCTCAATTTTAAAAGCACAATTTTTGAGTTATTACGATTTTGTTACAAATTTGCAATATGTTATTTTTTAACAGAGTGAAGTATGTTTACACAGTTGATTATCAACCAACTTAAAAAACTAAAAAAATTAAAGTGTTCAAATACTTAATCAGCTACAACATAAAGTTTTTCAATGTCAAAGTACAATCGTTATTGTTTTACTGTATAATGTTTACAATTAAAAATAAAAAACAAAATACAACTTAACATTATTTACAAAATATGAAGAGTTCCATAACAAAACGTATTAATTTAAGTTTTGAAGTTTTTTGTTTGTTCTTTTACCAAAAGTAGTTCTACATATTTTAAAATGTCTATAACAATTATTGTTATAAAACTTTTCAATTCGCTGTAATTCATTACTAACAAGTAAGAGTGGTATGTTCGGATATTCCGAAATTTTAATACCCTCCGCCGAGTGTTCGCACATTTTAGCTGTATACAGAATCTATAAATTATAAGCCAATCTTTATAAAACCTGACATCACAGTATTTAAATTTGTAGCATAATTTTAAAAAATATCATGATTTGTTTCAGAAATATCATTAAGCGTTTTAAAGTGAATTTAAAATGTCAGGAGGACATTTCATATTGGACTTATCGTTAGTTATGGAACTATCTTCACGAAATTTATCGGTGAGCTTTAAAATCATCTGAAACTATGACTGACCAAATAGCACAATAGCATTATTTAATGCGGTTTTCATTGGGAAGATAAACCCCACAATCCTGGGCTAATCGTGTACTGGTTTTCTTAAATCATAATTTGGGTTGGAGGCCATCACGACTGAATTTTCATTATGTGGCTCCCTCCCCTGATCTAAAGGTTGGATACGCCCTTGTTTGCATGGCCGTTAGGTTCAATAAAACAGCTGTCGCCATCAAATCAAAAAGGTACATTCACAAATATAAATTCAGGCCCTAATTGTTCAAACGCAGCGCCAAAAACTACATTGAAAGCGAAAACAACATTTTCTACGCCACAAGATATGCAGCGTATGTAATTTATTGGCTGTTTTTAGAACGCGAGCGCAAAATTGACTCACTCTTTTAACTAACGTTAAAAACAATATTTCAAAATTTGTTTTTGTTTTAAATGTTAGTTAAACGAGCCATTTTGCCCTCGCGTTCTAAAAACAGGCAGTTAAAAATTCAATATGAATGTCTGTAGAAGAGAAAAACAAAAATATGAAATATTTTTGATTTCGTTTTTGCTTTCAATGTAGTTTTTGGCGCTGCGTTTGCGTTTTAAGAATTAGGGCCTAAATTTTACAAAAAACTTTTTTATCTTATAATATACATACAGTACTTTTCGCTTATAGTCCATTCCGCTTAAAGGCCAAAAACGGATATAAGCCAAAACTGTCATATTCACATGCAGATTTTTTCGAATTTCATACAAATTATTTGTCCTAAGGTCCATTTCGCATGTAGTCCATTTTCGTTTAAAAGCCACATTTTCTTAGCATACGAATATAATTCTTTATGCAAAAATGTTCGCTTATAGTCCACTCTGTTTTTAATATTTTTTTAATCAATTTGTAACATGTTTTTATTTACATTTCTGGTAACTATTATAAATACCAAATTTAGCAATTTATATTTCATAACATGGTGTCTTCATCTGACCATTTTTGTTTTTATTGTATTATTTTTTGTTTTAACTATTTATTTAAATTAAATCAAAATTTGGTTATGTTTTAAATAAACTTTTGTTTTGTTTAAAAAAGAGCAGTTTTATTGAAGAAAATAATTTTTATAAAGTCCAAAATGTGGATTATACACTTATAAGCCATTAAATGGCTTATAAAAAAAATCGGTTATAGTCCAAATTCGCTTATAATCCACAAAAGTTGTGCAACTATAGTAGTGGACTATAAGCGAAAAGTACTGTAATTGTTTTTCATTTTGCAGGTTTAAAGTAAATTCTTCTAAATTTTTAATGAATTCGAATTTTTCTATGCTTGTCAACAATCAATTGTTCTGACTCAGCGAAAATATCGTCAATATCTTAATTCAAGTTCAGCATCAACAACTTTCGTGATTAGGAATAAAGGCGTCTGTTTTGAGAAAGAGTGATCGACCGAAGTGATCATCGTCGTTCTGACCAATTGCGCATTTCCAGGAAAACATTGCACCAAAAGTCAAATTGTGCCAGCACTGCTACCACCACCAGGTCTTATTTTGGCTACTATGTTCAAAAGATAGAATTGATGAAAGATGTTTAATACTCTGCTTAAAACTTACGTTCCATATTGTTAGATACATTTAATATGGATGTATTAGTACATTGAATAGTTATGTGCAATTGCAGTTGCAATTACATATCTACAAATCAATTGTTCAATATTCATCTATGAGATTGCAGCTACATTTTGACCTCCAATACGAACGAGACTCCGCTGGCAGTTTCCTTATAAATAACACTGGTCTACAAATTTGTAGAAAACCAATTAACTGCAGAAACGAAGTATGTTTTTTAACTAATCTAGGTGCGCGCTGAATTCGAATCTGGTATAAAAACTGGGCTATCACGACGTGTTCATTTTTATCGCTTGCTGGCAATACTGTAAAACAGTCAATACTCCCGCTACAATTTTACAATTATTTATTTGACAGAAGCCCACATTCATTCTAAATCTTCATAATAGTAGCGCTAAAGCATGTCAGGAAGATCGTGTGTTACTGATTCAAGCTATTTTTGCTTTGTGTGTGGGGAATATTTGGTTGGAAAAATGGATATGCAATATCAGAATCATTAAAATGTGCATATTTACTCGATTATTTCTTGTTCGATTAATCAAACAATTTAAGACGACTAATTGTTCGAATAATTTTAAATTGCTAATTTCGATTAAAGGATTAATCGAAGAATTTATACCAATTAATCGAATAATAATAATACATAGTATTTCTGTTAAATGTATAATTTTTTTAAAGTTTTAAGTCGAATAAACAAACCAAATGTATGTGTGCGTTGAAATTAAGGAAAAAACAGTCATGTTTAGTGAGTAATTTCGCTTAAATTTTTGTTAAATCTTTTCAACAAAATTAAAAAAATTCATTTCACAAAAGAAAAAACGACAAAGGTATGTTAACTCAAAGATTTATTTATATTATTATATCGGGCATGTTCTAGAAATCGAAACAAAGTGAATTTGAAATTGAACGATAATTTAAATCCAATTACTATTTACAAAATAACCGTAGTTTTGTGTGTTGTTCCCGCAAAAATAATAGATACTGAAAGAATAAAGTAAATAAAATAGAACATTTTTATGAACTTACATTACGAGGTCGTTTTTAAAAGTTGCCTGATTTTAAATCTACTTCATTTCGATTTCTAGAACACGCCCGTATTTATTAACATGCCTTTCTCTCTTTAGAATGAGTTTGGTTTCAAAATATTGCACGAAGGATAAATCGAATAATGTCAAATAATACAGGTGTCCAAAAATGTATTAACGCTAATTTTCTTCAACAGCTTCACTTATTTACCACTTACAAAGTAACTTTAACATAATACTTTAAGAAGAGGCTCCACCAACAAAATCAAAGGGGCTACAAGTGGTCCAATGAATAAATAGTTATTTTAAACAAGATACTTCGATCGATTCTCTTTGGAAAACAGAGAATGGAATAACCTTAAAAATTTTCAAAAAATCCAAAGTTATATTGACTCTGTTCAAATCTAAGTGCCCGAAAGTTAAGCAAGAATTTGGAGCTACAATGACAAGTTTTATTTAAAAAAGAATGTTTATTTACCTAAGTACTGATTTTTTCTAAAATTATCAAAAAAATATTGTAATTTATAAAATATCTGGATTAAGAATTATTCGATTAATCGATTATTTTTTAAATATTATTCGTTAAATCGAATAAGTTAAAAATGCCAAATATCGATTAATCGTTTATTCGAACAAAAATAAAACCCGATTAATGGAACACCCTAATAATAAAATTATTTTGGTTTTGTAGTGCTCACCAAGATTTAATGAAAATTGAAAGAATTTATCAAGGGCTTTGAGACAACAGCATGCTGGGAGACTATTGCTGGACTCTAATACGTGAAACCGAACCAATAAAATACAGATTCGAATTTAGGTGACCAAATTACCCTAGGAAAGATATTTGGTTGCTCCAATTCAAAACCTTGTTGGCTAGTGTAATTGAACAACATGGGTAGAAGCAACTTTATTACTTTATTTATTGATCAAAATTGATTCATATAAAATCAAGTCTTTTCCTGATTTTGGTTTCGTTTTTTACTTTTTTTTTCTATTTGAAGTGGCGTTGCGTGCCAACAAATACTCGTTTTAATACTGGTAACAGATTTTCTGTAAATTTTATTATTCAATGTTCATCTTTTACTCTATCTTAAATCAGTTCGCAGTAGTTAAAAACAACCCAGTAAGCAATTGCAATACATTTTTACATTATAGAAACACTAACTGCCTGTTCAACGATTTCGAACGTATATGTTCGCATAGAATTTTGTATGGAAAATAGAGGCTTTAATCAAACTAAATATTGTATCTTTCTTATTACTATAATATTGCTGAACTACCGTTAATCTCTAAAAACCAATTATTTTTTCAAAAGTAAATCGCAAACGTAAAACGCAAGAATTTTAAAAGTCGTTTTTAAATATGATTTTTATAATAAAAGAATTTTATGACAAATATTTAACAAATATTTTCCTATTAAACAGGATTTTAAACCAAAAATTATAAGAATTAGGTTTAAAGTTTATTAAAAACAACCTCCAAATTCTTGCGTTTTGCGTTTGCGATTTCCAGCACACCCCTGAATACTTTTTAACTTTTTCAAAACACCGAAATAACGAGAATTTTGAGAGTTTATTATCTAAACTTTTTTAAGAAATAATGCAAAAACAAGCATTTTTTTATGATGTACGTATTGAAGACATTATTTTTTCGAAGAAATTATGCAACTTTACTTTTTGCTTACAATCGATTATGGCCACTAATGCTGTCAGATGGAGTTTTTTTTAAGTCAATAAAATGTTATAGCAAATGAACTTTTTTCATTTATATTACTGATAAAACAGAACTAAGTCTTCAACTTTAGGCAAAAATCCTAAAGCTTACAAATAAGCGTCAGCAGTAACTCCAAATTCTCTTTCATTTCTTTCTTTTTCTTTTGTTTTTAAGAGAATAAGTGACCATATGTGAGAGCATAAGAAAAAACGTTATCAAAATAAAATGTATTTTATTTTACGACGGCTTTCTGCGGCAAATTTTTATACCAAATCGTATTGAACATGTGGTCTCGACACAGTTTTGTTTGAACACTTAGAATTAAAAGGTAACAAGTTGAAATACATTTGTAAGTTTATACAAAATTCAACAATTGAAGACAAAACTGGGAAAGTAACTTCCAATTTAAATTGGGGATATGTGTTCAAAATTATCTGGCAGCACTGATTGGCATAACTATATTTTTAAGCCCTCCACACAAGTTAAAATATTAATCCGTTTGTCATCCGTGTGTTGGTTAACATAGGTTTTCTAAAGGACCCAAATATTTTGTATCACATATTGTCCGAAAAAATTTGCTATCGAAATTATGTTAGTTTGATCAACAAAAAAAATTCTGAGATATGAGCAAAAACAAAAACTCGACTGCACTCTTATTTGTTTATTATTGAAGTTCGTTTCTCAACATTTTTTTTATTGGAATGTTTGCTGGGAAAATTTAATATGAAACTATGTAAGTATACATATTCATATGTAATATGCAGAGAAACCAGAAATATGCTCTAAAAAACACGTCTTGTTATCGCATTAAATATGAAGTAAAAACTTGAAAACATGCCCTGAAAATTGTTAAAAATATGCACCAAAAAATTAAAAAATTGCTAATTTGTAAATATTCAACAATTTAATAACAGTTCCATTTGATAAAAAATAATCCTAAAATTATTATCGGTAAAGCCCAAGCACCATAGTATTTATAGACAAATTTTCGAGATTTAACCCTATTTGGAAACGATGGGCAGTCATCGGCTCACAAAACAAAGTTACGTTAAGAGGATAAAATTGATATGAGAGTTATAAACATTCATAGGAGATTTTTTTTTTCTTAAATGTATTTTAGGGACGGTCGCGAAATTGTTTATTAATGAAAACATTTCAAAGGAAGTTAAAGCTATTTATAGGTGTGAAATGATTTGAAAAGAATTTAGTTTGCAGTAATACATTTTTGGTGCGAATTTAATCTAAAACCCAACGTAATGAGATGGTTAACGGGCGCAAAGAATCTAATTTGGAAAAGTTTTTATGGGGAATATGTAAAATTAAAGATCGATTCATAGCTACTCATATTCATGGACAAAGACATAGAATTTGTCCTTAGTACAATTAAAGTGTATTTACCAAACCAGGCGGACGGATGTTTATCGTTAGATCACGTATATAATTTCCCTAAATTGTTGCTTATTCATATATAAAATTTTAAAGTTTAAAATAACATTAATCTTTAATGACAACCTCAATTTTTGAGTTAAAATTAAATGTAGATGGAGAAAATTAAGCAACACCTTGGGTATACAAATAAATATTTTAAAAAAGAAAAGCCAAAACATCGCAAAAATAAAATGTTTATCTGTTGCGTCTAAAAAAGATGTAACATGTATCAAAATATACCTCAAAAACGCAAAATATGCACTAAAAACTTGAAAAATTTTGCAAAAAGGCTCTTTTAACCAAATTAATCAAAAATATGCACCAACAAATCGATGCAAAAACTCATAGAAAGCTCTAAAAGGGATACATTTTATGTTTCTGCCTTCATTGGTCGCACAAGGGAAAACATGCAATTGCATATTTTTGGTTTCCCTGGTAATATGTAATAATTGTATAAAAGTGCGTGTTGATGTTTCTCAAAATTAATGTAATTTAAATCAAGTAAACAAATATGTTATTTTATATAATGTTTAATTAACATTGTGAATGATCATTTCTATTGTCTTTTTGGTTGATATGGGATAAATAAAAAATGAAGGAATGAAGAAAAATTATTTATATTAAAGGTATGCAAATAGCGCCACAACCGATCAGCATATTTTGTTTTTAGTTTTCATTCAATTTGCAGTTTAACTTACTTTTTCATGTTCGTTTTATAGGAGCTACGGTAAAATATCTAATAGCCAAATAGTTACAATCCTATCTTAATTAAATGTTAATGTTACCAATTACTCAAAACCTGCTTATACAAAATTTTATATAACAATCAACAATTTCCAAAAATGTTCACACTAGATCTTTATAAGTAGTAGTGAGACATTTAATAGGGTTAGATGACTGTTTTCAATAGCACTCGTCTGATGTAACAAATTATTTAAAATTAACTGCCTATTTCAAGATGTCACTCAAACGCTTTCGTTCGCACAAATTACATGTAAAACAAAAACAAACTATCAAAATTTGTTTTTATTTTCCATGTAATTTTTGCGTAGGCTTGTCAGAAGAATTCAAATTAAGAGTGCTAAATCGAGAAAAAAAAATGCTAAATTGTTGTACAGTACTTTACTTTTGAAATTTTTTCATATTAATTTTGTTTAATATAAACACTTATTTTAATGTAACAATATAAAATATTTTAAATAAAGTCGTTACAACTATTTTAAATTTCAATCGTGCCATTTTCATCTTTCTCATATCCAACTAGAGTTGTTAATTATTCGACTTTAAACGTTGTTCGAATAATTCGAATATGTAATTGTTTTTGTTCGTTCGATCAAACGATAAAATTTAAAAAAATATTCGACTAATCGATAAGAATAACGAATAAAAAATATTATGTTTACAAAAAAATTCTGTATTTTTAATAGATACATGCGTCCATTCGTCTACAACTATGAAAAATCTTACATTTTCTACTTTATTTTTTCTCAAACCCAGTCTGACTTCTTCTTTTTGAATGCGTAAACCTTTTTATCTTAACTCCATATCGTTGTATTACTTAAACACATCGTAAAACCCTTAATTCTTAAATAATCCGATATTATTTTGGATTTTCGAAAATCTTTTGCAGACCTTCATCTTCAAACTTCTGCATACGCAGCGCCTCTCTTTACGTATTTTTCCACTGGAGCAAGTTCTGCAATTTTTGAAGTCTTTGGAAAACATAAAATACATTTTTGAAATACTATGAGTACTTCACACAGTTTTTGCTTCTAAACATTGAGATTGATTACAATCAGGGCTATGGCTACAATTTTGTTTAGCTTTCCTACATTTTGTAAAGGGAGGTCCAACCATAATGCGCGATGTTAATTGTATGTTGCAACGTAACGACAAGTTGTTTGTCCAACTTAATTTGACATTTCTTTGTTTCAGTGTTTGACAAATTCAACCATGGAGATGTACACAATTGAGCAGCGCGTTAAGATTGTTGAAGTCAAATCAAAATGTATTTCGTACACTTCGTGACACACACTTTCACCTCAGTATATTCGTTAAAATGCTGAATTGCCGCATTTGGGCCAATGAGAATCAACCAGTGATTGTTGAAAAGCCGATGCTTCCACAAAAAGTGACTGTTAGGTTTTTGTGCTGGCGTCGTCCTCGTGCCGTACCTTTTCGAAATTGAAGTCGGCCAAGCATTTACCGTGAATGGCGTTCGCTATCGCGAGATAATGAATCGCGAGATTATAATGATATAATTTGTTTGGTGTGGCTTTTATTTCTGTGGAGTATTTGACAATTTGTTGATCAAAATCTACTACACTGATATATAAATATATATACATATAAATACATTTGAAGAAACTGATGCAGCGCAGTGACACTTTTGCGTGAGAAATTCAATGGTCATGTTAAAAGAAAAAGTGTACGTCAATAAGCCAAGAACAATTCTAGAGCTAAAGGATGAGCTAATTCTGCACATTAACGATATTTAACCTTAATTATTTCTTATTCATCGGAAAGAAGTATGCCACCGAAGCCGTGGCGAGCATTTGGCCGATATTTTGTTTCACACATATTTGTCATTGATCTTTATATAATAAAAAAAATATTGAAAAAATTCTCAGAAAACTTTAAGTTTTGTTAACAATTAACATCGTGCGTTCTGATTGGACCACCCTTTATAATATCACTTTAAACGTATAAGAATAAATTAAATTCTAAGCTTTTATTTAATTTATTTTTAAACAAAAAAATAGTTCGGTTAATCGACATTAATTATTCGATTTATTCGTTATTCGAAAATCGCAATTTAAAAATTATTGGAACAAGAGTTTAGTTTTGTTTGATCGATTAATCGAATTATTCCTGTTCTGTTGACAACTCTAATACCAACTCATTTAGACTTTTCATATGAACCGATTTTTTTACAATAGGTGCGTTTGTTTACTTTTCCAGTAAAATCCAGAAGGTGAGTAATTTTTGGACAATTTAACTCTCAAAACTGGATCTTGCACAAGAAAGTAAACGAAAGGAAAAATTGCAAAAACTTGCAGGTTAATTCAAACATATGGCCGCTATAAAGCCTATGGCCATTTTCTCAATGTATCGACAAACTGTCTGTTACCTCATGTCAACATAATTTTATTAGACCGATAAACTGTCCGTTAACGATTTTTGGTTTCTCAATACACCGATAAAAAACATTGTTTTCAGTTGGCAACACCTCTCATAATACATGTAAAAGTTGGAATTCAGCTGATTGTATTTATCTGTTCGGCAAAAAAAGGAAAATGCTTAATTGGCAGATGAGTGCTGGTTAGCTTTGCAACAGAATGGAAGCAAACAAGACATTAAGAAAACCCAATTTCATTAATGTGCAGTCTTTCGTTGGGAAAAGAAATAATTGTGTAATGAGAAAACGGCCATTAGTGTTGTAAAATATGTGTTATTTAGACTACCCAATACTTAAATACAGGGTATTCACGTCACAAGTTGCACCCTTGCAAAAGTGCAAATGCATAACAACAACCACAAAGGAAATTATTTACGCACAACTAATTGTCTGTGTGGTTGTTGTTATATTTTTGCACTTTTGCTTTTTCGAAAGGGTGCAACTTGTGACTAGGGTTTTTCCCCGAGATTTCCCGTCCCGGGAATTTCAATTATTTTATCTCCCGTTTTCCCGGGATTTTTGTTGCGGGATCCCGGGAAATAAAAGTTCCTCATAGTATCAGAAAAAACCTATTTATACTTTGAAATTAAGTTTTATATTCTCTAAAAATTAGCATCTGTTGATGGGTTGTCGATTAGATCAATAACAAGAAGTGAGTACGTTCGTAAATCAATGCCTACTGACGCAATAAATCTACCAAAAGCAGAATGTGCCGGGCAACAGTTGATAATTAATAAATTTAGTTAAGTGAAGAGTTAATAAAGAACATAAATTCAAAATAAGATGCAGGCAGTAAATTTTAATCGTCCATGGACAAGTCTTAAAAATATGAGATATCCAAAAATATCGCTCCATTATTGCAAAGTCATATCTACTGAAAAAAATCGAGCTTGGCAAAATGCGATTAAAGTTTTCAAAATGTACTGTTTTAAAGATATATTTTACTATAACTTTGGTACAGTTCAAGATAAAATACCCATTTTTTGTGACGAGAAAGTATGAAGAAACACTTTGCTTAATTAACTTAAAATAAAAAAAAAATTTTGAGATAGGTATGACGATAAATATAAATTTGTTTCATTTTGTGACGGCTTATATAACCGGGAAGTGCTGGGAAATAGAAATAAAAAAAAGCTATGGAAACTCGTGTAAGATTCTACAATATACAATTTTAAAAACACATTGTCATAAAGATTACAGGTGGATCTTGTAAGAGAAGTCCGTTGGATGCTATTTTTTGCATCAACCTTGACATACATTGTTTGTGATGTTGTTTATAAAAAAGAAAAATTACTTCGGATTGTGAATTAGAAATATGCAACAACTTTAAACTTTTGCCTTTTAAACTATTTGTCCAATCTCGGCAAAAAAGTGAACGAATTTTTCGGAAACATGGTAATAAATAAATAAAATAAGAAATATACTATTTGCCGACTTCCTAACCGCATTGAGTGTGTCTTAATGTTATTTCCTAAGCTGTTAAGAAATTTTAATATATTTATTTAATATATATATACTTATTTATATATTAAAAGACCTAGAGCTTAATTTAAAAAATAAAATATAATCAATTAAACAAGGTCAAATAAAAGTTAAATATAAACTTATAAAACATATTTATTTAAAATATTTTATCTATTTTATGAATTTACTTTTTGATCTCATAACTTGAGTACCACAATTTTTGTTTGTTTTTATTATTGTTTTTTGAATTAAATCATGTTTATGTTATCTTTTTATCTTGTATCTAGAGCATAATGATACGAAATTTACATATAAAAGCGTAAGGTAATAATAATTCAAGTTCCCCTTTCAACCTTTAATTTATTTTTGTAGTACTTAGGCATTTCTTTTACTTATTTTGTAAACAAGTTCCCTTACGCTTTTTTAAAAAAAAAGTTTTTTTCATTAATTTAAAACAAAATTACTTTGTATTATTTATATGGAGCGGGATCCCGGGAAATTTTTTTAAATCGAAAAACTCCGGGAAAAAAACTCTACTTGTGACGTGAATACCCTTATATTGTTTTTGGTACTTGATGCATTGTATTTTAATAATTATAAATTCGTAGCAAACGTATTTATTAAATGCACTTCTGTGGAAGCTTTTAGACTTTTTTAGTTTGTACATACTTTTAATTTTGTTTCTAGTTAAATAACGTACGAAAATAAATAATAACTTGTTTTTTGATATTCGGTACCCTGAATCATATGCAGTAAGAAGTATTCACATATTCATTATGTGAAGATCTCTAAAGTATTAATGCAATCTTATTTATATTAAATTTAATTTAATTTACTTTTCAAAAATACCTATAAGAAAACTAGTTTTTAGTTTATGCTGCACTTTTAATTCAGTTTTTGTTGTTTTAAATGTTTTTTTTTTACAAATTAAAGACTGTTTGTATACAAATTGTAGTTTTTTTTTGCTTGTTTACTATATTGAATTATATGTTTTTGTTTTCTACTGGATTTTACAGGAAACAATTTGTGCAGTGAGAATTTGCAGGCTCTTTGCTGACAACTGTTACTTTACGCTCTCAGTATATGCTCTCTTTTGCAAATGTATGTGTACGCGAACGCATTTCAGTAAAATCCAGTACACATTTGTACAAATTTTTGCAAATTTTGTGGTAAACGAACGCAGTTAATATCATCCGATAAGTTTAAAGTATGGCAACAAATGTTGCCTAAAGAAGGGTTCATATATATATAATTGTATAATTGACCATAACATTTCTTTCTATTTTCATTCTAGTTCTCAGTTTACTGTTTATTAAGCCCAATAAACAATTTTAACTTATTTGTTCAAAAGAATAAAAGTAACTGTATTCGTTCTTTTTTTTTTGTACACTTCAAAGATGCAGAAAACAGTATGCGCTAAAGTTGCAAAAAGGTAGCATGTGAGAATTTATAATTTACTTGAATTGATTATGTGAGTTTTTAAGTAGTTTTGGTATAAAAAAAACGCTAAAAATGCTTAATAATTATAAAAATGTGCTAAACTAGCAGTTTTTTGAAATTCTTAGTGGTAAATCAGAAAAAAATGTGCTAAATCAGAAAAAAATGTGCTTAAGCCCTTATGACACTACATTTTTTTCATTAATTGATAGAAATAAACAGTAAATGCTAGAAAGAGCAAACTATAAAAAATGTAAACAAAGTTTTTTAGTTTTTTTTCTCTTGTTATGGTTATGTTTCAGGGATGGCGTTGAGAATTTTTAAAATTGTACCAACAACCTTTAAAAATTTGGCTTGTTTACCCTAATTGAACTAAAAGATTTTTTAAGTTGAAATTAATTTTATTTATGTTCTTAAAAAACTCCACAAAAAGGTATTATCAATCTTAGTTTAAAAAGTATCAACAAAAATGTACCATTAAAACAACTTAGCCATCCCTGTTCTGTTAATTTTATTAAATGTTGCCAACTTTTGTTTATGAGAAACCTAAAAACAAAAAGCGGTAAATCGCTGAATTTGTCCATAAACCGCTGATTCAGCAACACTTTTAATGTTTCAAGCTTGAAATGTCATTTTTAAGTTGAATAATTTTACATTTTTTTTTGACACAACTTTAGTAAAATTTTTGCCAGTTTGCCATTTATCTTAATACAGCTGAACCCTTCGCACTTGGTAAATTTTTCTATTACAGTCAAAGCCCGGTATAACGAATACGCAGTTCAACGAATATCCGATATAACGAATGGCCAAATTTGTACATTAACTACCTTATATAGCAAATGGCAAAAAAAAAATAATCCCGATTTAACGAATGACAAAGAAAAATAAAAAAATCGTTGCAGAACCGTTAGATTTTTGTCGTTGCAATTATTCTCGTTTCCTCTTTGAAGTCGGTCTGATATTTACACTGTCCGATTTTTGTCGTTACAACTTTTTCTGTGCCACCGAACTGGAATACATTTTTCGGCAGATGAGAGAATGAATAAGCGAACAAAACGAATCGAAGAGTGCTCTCGCTTGTGCCCCCCTGTAAATTTCTCTCTCGCCTATAAAGTAAGAACCGCAACGACAAAAATCGTAGAATGTAAATTGGGACTTTGCTTTGTATTGAAAGAACACGTGTGATGCGTTGCTTTTTTCGTTAAAGTTTCAGTAGTTTTGTTTGGTTCATTGTGAAAACGAGATGTCAAATCGATAAAAAAATTAAAAATTAAAGATTTTAGAATAGTGCAAGAAGGATGTAAATCTTTCAGTATTATCCCAAAAGTATGGAATACCAAAATCTTCACTATGTTCCCTAAAAAATAAAAAAAATTAAATTAAATTATATTTCAAACAATGGGGCAAAAAATCGGCGATCTCTTTTAAAAGGTGAATGAGTATTAAGCCAAAGAAACAAGCATATACTTGTCAATAGAATGGTTTTAAAAGCAAAGGTATTTGAAATCCATAATCAAACTTACGGCTCCGATTTACACGCAAGTGATGGCTGGCTCTCACGTTTTAAGAAAATATTTGGAATCAGGTTGCTAGGCAAACTGGCGAAAAACTTTCAGCTCGACATGATTTAGTGGCGCCTTTTAAATCCAAGGAAAGGGTAACAGTTCTTCTATGTGCAAATGCATCAGGTCCAAAAAAATTAAAACCGCACTTAATTGGTAAAGCAAAAAAATTCAAGGTAAAAAATTACTGATCGATATAACGAATATCGCGGTATAACGAAAGGTCTGAACATTATATCATTCGTTAAACCGGGCTTTGACTGTACTTTATATTTGCACTGTTCACCAAAACTTGAACAATGCATTAAAAATGTAGTGTCATAAGGGCTTTAATCTAGCACCAAAAGTGCTAAACTGGCAAGCCTGTTTGTGCGAACGAAAGCGTTTCAGTGACATCGTGAATTTGGCAGTTAGGCCCAGGCCCACGATGTCCTTTCGTATATTTGTATTGAAAACAAAAAAAATTTTAGTTTTTTATTATTGTTTTCAATATAAATATGCCAAAGAAATGTTCTTGTCGACATCGTGGGCCTAGCAGTTAGTGTGTGCCGTTAAATGACGAAATTTATTGCATAACAGAGTTAAACATGTTAAAGCGCTAACATAACACTGTTAACCATATAAAATTGTGATGTATGTATTCAAATTGGAATTATACCAACACCTTTGGATCAAATGGACTGGAAAAAATATAGGGTTTAACACATATCCCGCTAATCAAAAACTTTTATTATTTAAGGTATGTATATAATAGGATTAACATGTTTTTTTTTTATAATTTTTTTAATTTACAATTTCTCTGGAAGATTGTCCCGAATTCCAGAAAAGCTCTAGGAGATGGGCGGATGGAATTTGTGGACAAAGTGGTATTTTATAAAAATTAAATTAATTATCAGAAGCTTAAAGGTGTTGCGTCTTTATACGAATTTTTCAATTTGTTCATATTTTCAAGTTTGGAAATTCTCTGTATGGTGAATTTCAGGTAAACGGTAAGAGATAGGCGGATGAAATTCGTAGACAAAGTTGTCTTTTATGAAAATTAATTGTCAGCTTTATTAAAATTGTTCTTTGGAAATTCTTTGTTAGATGAATTCCAGGAAAATGGTAGGAGATGGGCCAATAAAATGTGGACAAAGTGGTATTTTATGAAAATTAACTGACAGAAGCTTAAAGTGTTTCGTCTTTATACGAATTTTTCTTTTTGTGCATATTTTAAAATTTGGAAATTCTCTGTTTGATGAATTCCAGGAAAACGGTAGTTAATGGGCATATGAAATTTGTGGACAAAACATGTAAAGTCCTCTTATATACCTAAAATAATAAAAGTTTTTGATTAGTAGAATATGTGTTAAGCCTTATTTTTCCATTCCGTTTGATCAACAAATTTATGCTAGAAACACAACTGGGACGAACGACGAATTATTCGCAACGAATATTCGTCACCAGAAATAGAACACATTGGTGTATATGAAAGTACACACGATCATTGCTTAGACCGAAATTCGTCGTGTGTAACGAACTCTGCGATAGGTTTATTTCTATTTCTTAAACAGACGAACGACGAATAAATTGGATAAGGGACAGCGCAGCATGATAGCAAAGGTAAAATTTATTAAAAATCGTGAAATCTGTGAAAAGAATCACAGGGACAAATTACTTCTATTGCAAACTTTTAAACAAAAATTACAAAAATTCGCGAAAATTTTTATTATTTCAAAAAACCCATAAAATTAATTAAAAGTCGCTAAAAATTGCTAATTCAGCGGTAAAAATTGCTAATTCAGCGGAAATTCGCGAAAATTTCCTAACAGCGGCGTTATAGCAAAGTCGACTACTCATTATAAATTGTGAAAGCTGTAAAGAATCACAGTTTCTATTGCGAACTTTACTAAAATTCGCGATAAATTGCAAACTTTTAAACAAGCTATAGTTTCTTTGACATCGCTAAATAAGTGGAAAAAAACAAAATGTTGGAAAATAACAAAAAAAAAAATTGCAAAAATGGCGAAAATTCGCGAAAAATTTTTATATTTCAAACAAGATTAAAAGTCCCTTAAAATATAAGGAATGGCTTAAATTTGGTAAAAATTGCTAAATTTGCGGAAATTCGCAAAAATTTGCTAAAGCGGCATGATATCAAAGTCTACTATTTATTATAAATCATTAATGCTGTAAAGAATCAGAAAACTTACAGGAACAAATCGCGAACATGGCAGAAATTCGAAAAATTACAAAGAAATTTTAATAAAATTTTTTGCTAGTTAAAATAGATGAAAATGGATGCAGTAAAATAATTAAAGAATCTAGCGTCTAAGGTGTTCATTTTTAAAAATTAAAAAAAAAATGTTTAGTCACATTAATACCTGGAATTCACGCACTAATTGTGTCTCATTTGACGAACTTACGCAACGAATTCTTGCCTTCGAATTCGTCGTACTATTCGTCCCCGTTGTGTTTCAAGCATTACGTTTAATTCCAATTTGAGTACATAAGTAGCTCAGAATATTATATGGTTAGCAATGTTATGTTAGCGCTTTAACAGAACTCTGTTATGCAATAAATTTCAAAATTTAACTTCACACACATGTTTTAAAAGAGAATTAAAGAAAGTTTTTGCAATAAATTTTTCATCATATGGGCAAGGGGCTAAGTAAATATTATTGACAAATACCTCAGTAAAGGCTACAATGATTGTAATCATGATACAAATACACAAGGTAGTTCCACTTCTCTCTCAGAAATTATTTTTAGAAGTTTATCGGAATTATTTGAAGCTTGATACAAATAAAAACTTCAAATAATTCCAATAAAATTCAAAAAATAATTTCTGAGAGAGAAGTGGAACTACCTTGTGTATTTGTATCATGATTGTAATTTAAAATTGATTTTAATCACATAAAGCTCTTAATTGAATTTTTTGGGCAAAAAAAAATATGTACATACCAATTTAAACCTTAACCTTAAATAATTCATCATGATAACTAAAACAATAAATTATTATTATTATAATGGTAATTTGTAACCAAAAAAAATGAAACCTACCTAATTGTTAATTAAAACCTTTTTCTATAATTCATCAATATTAATAATTAAATATAATTTTTTTTGTCGTTTCTCTTATATGTACATATGTACATTAGGGGTATAACCAAAAAAAATACCTATCACGACGGGGTGGCCACTGATGTATATATCAAGAAAACAGTTTTTTGAGATCAATTTGGATAAAAAACCTCCCGCCCAAACCGTTTTTTCCATTTTGTTCAAAAAAAGAGTTTCCGTGTTATTTTAACATAATTTTAACTGTTTGGATGTAGTATAATTGGTGGTATAAGGCTTATTTGTGAAATAGTAAAATAGAACTGAATGTTTTTTGTTTTTACAATAGAGATATTGTATTGTTAATTAACAAAAAAATATACAAATACTAAACTTCAAAGTGATTTGGGGGGGAACTTTTTTAACGCCCGCGAAAAAGTGACCCCAATTTTTATCATAGATTTTCATGGTCTATATGGCATGGATAGGTATTTTTTGATAATTTAAAAAATTGTTCAAAAGTTATACCCCTAATGTACATACATACATATCGCACCCGTTCAACAATACTGTATTAACTCAAAATTTAAAAATTTTCAGTAGAAGCAAAACAATTTTCAATTTAACATTACAGGCATATGAAAAATAATTTTTAAAGCAGCCGTTTCATTACAAAAAAGTGGACAAAATTGCACAATATTTTTACAGTGGGTAGATATGAATATTACGTATCCATTTTTTCCAAAAAGTGAAAAAATAAAAATTTTGAGTTAATACAGCATTGTTGAACGAGTGCGATATGTAACTGTTAGGATCCTTAACTTCATTGTAGACCATAAGCTTCCCTTTTTAGTTAAATTGGTAAATTGCAATTAAGAAAAACAATTTTATCCTTCTGTGCAGGATTAGGAAACAAAAATAACCATCCTCCCTCCCTTCAGATTTTCAATAATATTAATTTAAAAATGTGTAGTGTAGGTACTTACCTCTTTTTCAAGTTATCCATAAATTTTTCCAATGTTATTTGGTCTAACAGAACAAAGTCTGGAACACCAACTTCCCTTTGTAACATGGCCATGTTGATTGAATGCTACAATAATGTTTGTATATGGCGTTGTTGTTGCTTCGATAAATTCGATAAATATTTCGTTATTGTTTTTGGTTTTTTGAAGTGGACAGTTTTACTTCTTTTTTTCAGTCATGCGTTTGTTTTTTTTAATTTTGTTTTTTTATTATTTTATGAATTTTTTTATTGTAAACTCACAGCATTTAAAAAAAAACACTTTTTTTTCACGAAAAGGAAACAAGCACATGACGATGAGAAGGAAGATACAAAAAAGAATAGAAAAGAAAATAACAATAAAAATTGGTCAAAATAGGTTTTTAATGCCAAGTTGCTGGAAATATTTCAGTACCAAACGCACACGAAAATAAAAACAAAACCAATAAAGAACCAAGAAAAAAGATAAAAAAAAATTAAAACAACAACTAACTATGTATGTATGTATGTATGCAGTGAATATGTAAATCAAATACAACCTACATACATATATACCTACATATATGTATATATGTAATTTAATTTCACTGTCACTTCGGTGTTGTTGTTTTTCCTTTTTCGTAAATAACGTACTATTTTTGGCAAAAGAAAAAAAATTTTTTTAACAATAATTATGGTAACACCAATAAAATGCAACACAATTAATCATACATAACAAACTGCAAAACAGATATCAAGACAAAGCCTACAATGATCATTATAATTTATAAACGTTGATGATTGTGAATGTTAATTATGCAGGACTTTTTTGTAGGTTGAGTTGTTTTTCGATTTCGATATCAGATGAGATGGAAAAAGTTAATAACAATTCACCCATACATACAATCATATGTATGTACAAGGCATCTAAGATTTATTTTTGGTAGGTTTTTTGGCTTAAATGATTATTAATTTTAGCGGCATTTGAAACAATAACACTTCAAAAAAAATACTAAGCTAACACACACATCCATATACATATGTATACATATTTAACACACAACGAACAAACAAATTTGTTTATTTGTACCGATTATTTCAACGCTATGCTCATTATCTGAATGTTTGTTTTTCTAAATGTTTTAGATACTTTTTGCAAAAACAAATATATGTATGTATGTACGTATTTTGTATGACTAATTATGACATTTGCATTTTTATGAATCGGAAGCACAAACAATTAAAACTAATAATAAATAGCACGTCAAAATTTTTTATTATTTACTCTAATACAACAAACTGAATATTATTGTTATTAATTGAACACTACCTTGTTAAAGTATATAAAAATAAACAGAATAAACGAATGAAGAACGAACGCGCACAACCACTCAGCGTAAAATACAAAATTCAACTGAAAAAATTTCAGTGAATGACGAATTCAAGGCGAATTTACTAAAGGTGGCGACCAGGGTTGCCGTTGACGATTTCGAAAAAGTGTCAAAAAAGGGATATTTTAAAGTAAAATAGTGTCAAGTTTATTAGATGTATCAAGGCCCATCCAAGGCCCATCTATCAGGTCTGCTTACTTGTACAAAAACAAAAAACGATTCTTTTTAGTTGTCAAAAATTCACTACCACATATACAAAGCAAAAGAAAAAAACGTGTGTGTGGCATACCATAAACGTATACATGCACATGTAAGCAAAATGTAAACAACTTTTGACAACTAAAATGAACATAAACAATGATCATCAGGCTTCTTGCGCAGACCTTTTCAATGGGCCTTGGGCCCATCTATCAGGTCTGCTTAAGGCGACCGTACACGACATGTATTTGTCATCTGACATGTCAAATTTCCCACTGCAAAATACATACATGTCGTGTGTTACCTTTTTAACTTTGCTTCTGTAAAAGTCAGACGCAAAGTCATCTGACAAAATTTCAATTAAAGCGTGTTCTATTTTCTTCTGACAAACCATCTGACATCAGAAATCTATGCCGGGAAGAAAACGGCAGCGGTGTTCACTATTGACGGAATCATTAGCCGGCTGAAGTTTATTTTTTTACAATACCGAGATATGTTTGATCATCTTACCATTGAATAGAATTTATGTGAATATATATAAAAATCGTTTTATTATAAAATCCTAAATTGGTATCTTTGAATTAAAAGAAAAAAATGTTAAGATGGCTAAACTATTTTAGGGCGCAACTAAAAAATTTCATGGCGGCAGCAAACTGTTTGAAAACCGACCACTACTTTGGTTTCTGCGATAACAATGCGAAAAAACAATGTCAGAAGCAAATTACATGTACGTTTGTGACCGAATATTATAAACCTTATGTAAAACAGCGATTTTGACAGACATGCACAATTACATGTGACTTGAAAAATTGACATGTCAGATGACAAAAACATGTCGTCTATATGCTCCTTTACTTGTACAAAAACAAAAAACGATTCTTTTTAGTTGTCAAAAATTTACTACCACATATACAAAGCAAAAGGAAAAAACGTGTATGTGTGGCATACCATAAACGAAAACAAACGTATACATGCACATGTAAGCAAAATGTAAACAACTTTTGACAACTAAGAAGAACATAAACAATGATCATCAGGCTTCTTGCGCAGACCTTTTCAATGGGCCTTGGTATGTATTAAATAAACACATTAGACTTAAATAAAAGTAATAATGCATCTTTCAATTATAAATCAATCTTAAAACTAAGAAACAATTCAC